>JAJJWW010016428.1:0-742632 GCA_023531295.1 Papaver armeniacum | reverse complement strand
TGATAAGAAGACATTTATTTATATAAAGCCGAAGTTTGCAAAATATACAAGATGGGAGTTAATCCAAGATTAACTCTTTCTAGGATGTTTGACATTACATTTCCATTTTCATTCTCCGTAGAGAAATAATCGATTTTCCTAGATCTAACTTCCTTAGCTAGTTTGTCTTCAAATTTAACATATTTCCTAGATTTATACATAAAGGAAACCGAATCACAATGCATAATAGAAAATTTGCATCTATTGATGCTTGTTTGAGACCTCCAAGGTTGAATTTCCTCTGTGCTCCTCTTCTCCTTTCAAGATTTTCATCAAGATTTGACAATCATTGATTATGCAACAGTTTTGTAGCTTTAGTTCCTTCATCCACCTTATCGCCTCAATTCCGCTTTTAGCTTCAGCTTCTAAGGGCGGAAGCCCAGCCGCATCCTCGCTTTCGGCGTTGTTTTCGGTCCCCTCGTTTTATGAAGTATAGAGATGGCATATCCCATAGTAAAATCAGCTTCAATAAAGGAGGCATCAAAGTGTATAAGCCAATCGAAATTGTCACTTGCAAAGTTGTGATCATTGCAAAGAGATTTCTTAGCATTGTTAGAAACATGACTAGTTTTACTCGTCCCTATCAAGATTTAACTCAGGGTGGGATGCTCTAATGTTATCAATCAATATTTGCACCTCAGGAACTACATTATCAAAATGGACACTATTTCTATACTTCCAAATGGACCACATGATAAAAGAAATCAAATTGTGTTTGCCATTAAGTGCTTTAACATTCATCCAGGATTTAAACCATTGCAAGATGTCAGAATTTCCACCATTAAGATGGATGTTATTCAGATCAAAAGATTGCCAGACCTTCTTAGCAAAGGTACAATTCACAAACAAATGCATTTCATCCTCAACAATCTGATTATCACACAAAGATGCGGTAAGGTTCAAAGATCCTTAACATATTTAGACATGTTTTTCCCAAGAGCAAGCGCATTATTCACAACTTTCCAACAGAACATATTTACTTTAAGAGTATTATTAAGTTTCCAAACCCGTTTCCAGAAGTTTGCTTCATCTTTGTCGAAATTTAGATTAGTCACGAAATTATAAATGATTTAGTCGGAGATTCCCGTAAATCGTAGATTTCCATCTGATTCTGTCATGCTCATTTATATTAGTAGTAACAGATTTAATAGCATCATGATAAGCAATATCAATGTAAGAACTAATAATGCACATATTTCAATCTCCATTAGCATTCATAAGCTCACAGACATAATTAGGCATATTACAATCATACATCACAGGAGTTAAAAGTTGTGTTTGGTTGGGGAGCCAAAAATCAGTCCAAATGTTAATGCTCACACCATTATTAACTTGCGAAACGTAGTTGGACTTAATTACATCAAGTCCTTTTTTGATACTATTCCAGATCCACGAGTTCTTATGTTTTCTAGTTTCCTTTAAAGGGTGGTTTTTTCTGAAATATCTATGCTTAAGGATTTTTGCCCACAATTGTTCCCCGATTGTGAATTAATCTCCAAGCCAAAGTTAGTAATTAAATCTAGATTATGTTTATGAGGGATTCGAATTCCTAGACCACCTTGTCGAATATCTTTAGTTATACTGGGCCAGGCTTTAGGGTAGTAACATTTCTTTTTGTTCTTTTTCTACCACCAGAAGTCTCTCTGCATCCTATCCAGTTATCCAAAGTTTTTTTTTTTAGGAAAGGCGAGGCAATCGCATTTGATGATTGGGGTAAGCACTAAGGACATGTTTTATTAAGACAAAGGCGACCAGCTTGGTTAAACATTTTTCCAATCCAAAAGATTGCAAAAACAAAGGTAGTATTTGTTAAGTAAAGGTTCAAAGTTATTCACTTTATTTTTATCAAAGAAAAGTGGGGTTCCTAAATATTTATCATTCTTAGAAATTTTTCTAATTTTAATGATTTTAGAGATGATTTTACAATGTTTGTTGTGCATCCTAGGTGTGAAATAAACGCCCGACTTGTTAAAGTTTACTACTTGTCCAGTCATCTCACCAAAAGTGTTAAGGATATTAACCAAATTTTTGCTTCAGATTAAGCTAGCTTTAGCAAATAGAAAACAATCATCAAAAAAAAAAAGATGAGAGACATTAGGGCAGTTCTAGCAACTTTAACACCGCTTATGAGTTTCTCTTTCTCGGCTTTAAAGAGCATTTTCAGCACTTCCATGCAAATAATGAACGAGGTAAGGGGACAAAGGATCCCCTTGCCTAATTCCTCTAGTGACAGTGAACCTTTCACCAGGGACACCATTTAAGAGAACAGAAAATGAAGTTGTAGTAACGCATTGCATGATAAGATGGCAAACATCTTCACAGAAACCAAAAGAGAGGAGGGTTTGATTCAAAAAATCCCATTCAATTATATCAAATGCTTTAGAAAGATCAATTTTCAGAGCCATGTGTCCAGTTTTTTTTTTTAGAATTCTTCATAGTGTGCAAAATCTCATGCGCCACTATTATATTATCAGTAATTTGTCGACCAGGAATAAAAGCAGACTGGTTTTGAGAAATAATCTTAGTTAGCATAGGTTTTAATCTGTTTGTTAAGATTTTAGCTATCAATTTATATGTAGTATTACTAAGGCTGATAGGTCTAAAGTCACTAGGGGTAGAGGGGTTTTGAACTTTAGGAATAAGAGTTATGTAAGAGTAATTCATTTCCTTAAGTAAAAACTTCTTCCTGAAAAAATCTTGAACAAAGTTAGTAATATCCGATTTTACTAAATCCCAATTTTCTTTGAAAAAACCGGCAGGATAGCCATCAGGGCCAGGAGCACCCCATTGGTTCATATTAAAAAGAATATTTTTTATTTCTAACTCATCAGGAATCTTCATAAGACTATTGTTCTCTTCTTCATTGATACCAGGTTTAATAAGACTATCTAGAAGGTTAAGGTGTTGCGTATTGTTAGTGGTGTTAATGGTTTTAAAATGTTTGATAAGCATTTTATGTAATTGAGTGTTGTCATCAATCCAGAGACCAGTCTCATCTCTAAGAGTGAATATGATTAATTCTTCTTCTGTTATTTGCATATTGATGAAAGAAAGAGGTATTACGATCAAAATCTTTAATGAATTTATCCTTCGAGAGGTGATTCCGGTAATCATATTCTCTATTGTACCAGACTTCTAAGTTGTTCTGAGTATCCTTAATTTCAAGCATAGGTAAAGGGTCCAAAGAGTGGAGAAGTTCCATTTTTTTATTAAGGTTTTCGATATTTTGAAAAATGTTTCCAAAAACTGATCTGTTCCATTCAGAGAGAGTGTAAGAAAGATTTTTAAGATTTCTTTGCAAACTATAGGCAAAGGAGCCTCTAATATTACAGTCCCAATTATCAGAAATATGTTTTTTAAAATTATCATGACTAAACCAAGTTCTAATTAATAACTCTAAAAGGTTTGCGGTATTAATCTTAACAAAGCTTACAATTGAGTAAAATCGGCCGTGATCAGAACCAACTCTAGACAAGTGGCTAACCAAAGCATCAGGGTACATGGCAAACCAAGCAGGGGAAGTGAGCACTCTGTCTATTCTTTCCTTAATGTTTTCATGTCCCTCTCTGTTATTGGACCATGTGAAAGGGATTCCTTGAAATCTAAGATCCATTAGTCCAAGCTTTTGGATGTTATCATGAATAAATTTGTTAATATGAGTAATATCTTTTCCACCTTGCTTATCATTAACATGCAACACAAAGTTCAAGTCACCTATGATGATCCAGGGAGTCTTAGGATTTAAGCTACAAAATTGGTTAATTTTATCCCATTGCATTTTCTTTCCTAAGTCGTTCAAAGACCCATGCATACAGATCACATTCCAACAATTATTATGGCAATCATGCAATTCAAAGAAACATATATCAAAAAATTCAGCAATGCATCTTACATAAATATTATTGTGCCAAGCTATGAGCATCCCACCAGATAGGTCTATTCTAGGGACAGCTAACCAGCTATGAAACCTAAGATTTCTAGCTAAGATGTTCATATTATCTTCTGTGGCTTTAGTTTCAGCTAGGAAAATGAAATCAGGGTTATGCTTCCTTAGAATAAATTTTAAATGGTTTCTAGTAATGGGTTTTCCCATCCCCTGCATATTCCATGATAATAACTTCATGTCGAAAATCGGAAATATCTTATTTTAAAAAAGACTAGAATGGAAATCTTCAAACAGATGTAAAATCGGAAAAAAAATTAGGACTAAAATGAGGCAGCTAGGATTAAATAAAGAGAGGATGAGTAAAATTATATGACTAAAACATGAAACATGAGCAGAAAAGATTTTATAATTGAGAAAAAAAAGAACCTGGTTTATTGAGAGGATTTGATTTCCAGCATGTGCAGTGGAAAAAGTATCAGACCCACCTAGACCATAAACATTGTCCACACCTTCGATATCATTTATAATTTCATCTCTACATGAGGATTCTCCCAATTCCAGGAATCTAGAAGCCCCATCATTCACAACTTCATCAGCAAGAACATGAAGAGCTCTATCAATTTCTTGAATATAACCATCCATTTCCATTGCTTCCATGATAACATCTTCAGTCCTCTTTCTTTTATTATTCCTTAAGTCATTTCTGTTGATTTCTGACACATAAGTTCCACCAGCTGAGGTATCAACCCCTACATCAATAATAATTTCCTTATTAAACTCTTCATTCTCTTCATTATTTTGGTTATTTGACTCCTCAGTATCATTCCGCCACATTGTGAACTAGGTTTTCAGCTTCAGCTGCATTTTCTTCCTCCAGACCATCCATAACTGGTTCTTGAAAAGCTTGAGCACCACCACCATCTTGTATATCCATGTTCTGTTGTATGACATATACTAGTTCTCTACTTGTTCTTCAAAAGGATCAACACCTTGCAAGTTCGAACTGCACAAAGAATCCATGCTACATTAGCAATCATCCCACAGTAGTTTTCATTGCGATTGAAAACATAAAAGCTTCTACAAGTTGCAGATGGAAACCCCAGATAAAAGATAACAACTTTAATTCTTTCTCCATCCTCCAGTGTTATATGCACTTTCCTAACCAGTGGTAGGTTCACATCCAACCTAACTTTTGCTTTGACAACACCAGTTTGATCTCTATTGTAAATAGTAATTGGTTCACCAGCTTGAGATGCAATCTGAAAAGGAATATTGTCTCTATCCAGGTCAGCTCTGAGTCTAAACTCTATAAAAAAGACTTCAAATTGAAAGATAGCTCTATGCACATTCATATGGAATCGCTGTGGTAGCGAAACTAACAAGTGCCCTCCTACAAATGTGGTCTTTCTCTTAAGACTCTTTGAAAAATCTCTCTTGAGTGAATTCTCGAATATAAATACATTCCTTCTTCCAAGAGAAATAATCACCACTTCATTCGAAAGTACCCCATCTTTTCCCGATTGCAAAAACCGACAACATTTCTAGTGACTTCACTTTCTACAAACATATCCAATTAGAGCATAAGAGTCAATAATCCTCCCTTTTCCTTGCAGGTTGACATGCTTGTTATTTCTCTTTGACAAAAATTTGTTTCTAAGAGAGTTATCAGTATTGGTATTAAGACTAGTTGAAGAGGAGGCCATTGAATTGGCTAACTGACTTAGCAAGATTTTTTTTGCGTATAAGGATAATTTTTAGCTTTTTTCTGGGTTGGGGTAAACAAGTGAGCTGTGTGATTTGGGATGTGAGTTATTTGATGAAAACTTTTCTGTAGGAATGTTGTAAATATATCTGGTATGTAAATATATGCATTCCCAATCAAGATCAAACATTGAAATTTGCCAAGTGTAATTCATGCTACTGACTAGTAGATTGCGAATGAGAGAGTAGTTTAAAACTTGGGAAGAAAGCTGAATTTGTAGCTTTGGAAGAAGGAAAAGAGTATGATGGCTAAAAAGAGTGTAGAACTGGATTACTTGCACGAGTGAATGAAGAAAACAAGGCGTTTCTGCTTTCTTAAACAATTCCAGGGTTTTAATAATTGTAGGAGATCCACTTCCACTGCCAAGAGATGAAGTATTAGAAAATTGATGAACTATAGAAGATGGGTCTTCACCTCCTCCACCGCTTCCGCCGAAAACCCTAATCCTCCCAATCAGGATTGGGAAAGGAGAGAAGGGATGAAATCTGAAAAACAAGAAATCACAAGGAATCAAGTTAGATTAGCTCGAGGTAATCATAACAAACATTGATTATAACAACCTATGAAACTAGGGTTTGAAGCTTCAAAAAAAAAATAACGAAAGATTAAGACAACAACATAAAAACAAATGGTAACCAATAATAAAATCAGAAGTGGGAAATCGATGTTAACAAGAAAACATAATCAAAAAGTGCAGGGGAAGGGATTTGAGAAGAATCAGAGGAGAGAAATTTTTGATGAGTTGCAAATCGGCATCGCCCGAGTTTTCGCCCGATTCACCAGGACTCTAGTCTAGACAACAGGCTTTTTCCCTCTTCAATGTCTTCGTATTCAAAGCTTTTCTCTCATTCAAATTCAACACTCAATCTCACCCAGTCCCAACAACTCAAAGTCCCAGTTGTTTCTACTTTAAGACTAGGAGCAGGTAGTAACCACCGACGTAACATTCTTAGTGATTTATTAGCCAGCAATATTGATAAAATGTACAGAAATGATAGAGACACCGACGGTAGCAATGTTGATAAAACGGAAAATGGGTCATTTGTCCAAATTTTTTTAAAACATGGTTCAAATGGACGAGTAAAAATTATTATGGGTGAAATGGACACAAAAAAAATAGCAAGGATGAAACTGGATTCATCCTGGCTTAAACTTAAAAAATAGCGAGGATGAAACTGGATGCATCTTGATGTAAATTAAAAATAAGAAAAAGAATTTGAAAATGGATATGATGAAACTGGTACATCCTGACTATTTTTATATTTTTGTCCATTTAAACAGTATCAAAATCTAAATGTCTTTTTCACCCAGGAATTATTGATTTTGGTCTTTTTAACCAATTTTGTGTTGATAAAATGTACAACAATGATATATATATATATAAATGAAAACAACAAGACATAAGAAATAAGACACTCATTTTTAATTGGAAGATTTATAAAAGGAAACTGCCATCAAAAATTTTGCTTCAAATTCATTGCAATTTAATCACTCTCAAAAAAGTATGAGATCAAAATGACATGGGGCATATGAATGGAATTAGAGGTGTAAATTGGGCTGTGCCAGCACAAGCACGCCCTATAACAACACGTTAAAATTCGAGCACAGCCCAGTCTTATATGTGACTTAACCCAGTACGACACAACACGTTAGTTTCATGGGCCGTGTTGGGTTAGACTAATCAGCACGATAGCCCAGCACTTCACGCGACACAAATAAACACGCAGCACGATACAACACAACACGTTAAGAAAGCACGTCATAATATGTATAAAATACTACACAACATGGCAGAGTACTTCATATTTTGTGTACATTTTACAAAATAGCCTTTATTGTAGCCAATTATTGACATTTTATTATCGTTATATTGACTTAATTTCATAAAAACACATATAATACCTTAATATTTGAAAAATATTTATATAAATGTGCTTAGCACAACATAGCACGGCACATCACGTTCATTTTTCTGGCACAACACAACTTCTAGCACGGCACAACACAACAAGACTTAATTTCCGGCTCAGCACAGCACGACACATAGCACCCTGAGCACGTGATTTGATGGGCTAGGCTGTGCTGGGCCGACATGTTTTACCCATTTACCCACAGTGACACTATTCCCTCTTAATAGCCTTAAATTGAAACTTTTCCCCAATATGTATTTGCTTCTTCTTTTTTTTCCTCCTTTTACACTCACTCAGTCACTCTCTCTCCGATTCTCTGAAACTCAAACCTCAAAGTTGTTGTTGTTCAGTTGATGAAAATCAGATCAAGTTCAGAGGTAAGCCTTTTAATTAATTGATTAATATACTAATAATCTGTTGTTAAATCTCTTATAATTTCCTCCTCTTTGTTTTTTTTTGATTTGAATATAAACCCTAGAAACACTATTTCAATTTAAGATCTAGATAGATGAATTAGAAATTAACCAGAAGAAGCATCCTTAGCTACTACTACTGTTTAAAATTCCTTGTCGAACAAATTCATATAGGTGGATGTTTGTTCAAAAAATCAACCAGTTAAAATTAGGTCGGATAAACTCTATTCCGTTAATCATCATGTCTAGTTTATGGAAGATTACAATTCCAGGGATTTTGGACCTCTTCTGAGTTTCATAATCTGGCGGGTTTTAGTTTTGCGGCCTGGGTTTGGTCTATTATGGCTACAGCTTTGGCATGGAATTGTCCCGGCAATTTTTTAATAAAAGATGCATAAAGAGCATTTCATGGACATTGTCTTCAGTAACAAACATACAATAATCTAGCTAGTGAATTTTTCAAACAAACATACACCTAACATTAGTCAAGTTACAATAATCTCTGCTAAACTTTCAGTTATTTTCGTTGAACAGTAAAAACGAAGAAGACATGAATTTGAATAAAAGGGAGGAGGAAGAAGTTGATTGGATAAGCAACTTACCAGACTCACTCGTTCATCATATCCTCTCATTTCTTGAAATAAAGCATGTTGCACAAACTAGCGTTTTATCTAAATGATGGAGCTACATTTGGACCACTTTCCCCATCCTTGATTTTTATGAGCCGGTAGTTTACGATCCTACTGATTTGAAGACCAATAAGTTCATTGATTTTGTAGACGGAACATTGCGTCGTCGGCAGGCAAATATAGAAAGGTTCTGTATCTCCTGGAGTAAACATTTGAATGAAGATAGGGTAAATTCATGGATCACCAGTGCTGTAAGCCATAGAGTTCAACAAGTTAGTCTTAATCTAACTCAGGATGAACCGCTGGCTGTTACCCAGTCTCTTTTTACTTGTGAATCGCTGATTTCCTTGACGATACGTATGTCCTGTAATGTCTGCTTTCCCTAATTATATCTCTCTTCCAAAACTCAAGTGCCTTGTTCTCGAGGGTGTTGAATTCAGCGATGAAAACTGGAACGCGAATCACTTTCCCAATTGCCCAGGCCTTCGAGAAATCATTATAGAACATTGCAGTTGGCTCGATATGCCATATTTCTGTATTTCAGCCCCTAAATTGAAACTCTTTTACATTGCTAATTGGGATGACAAATGGTTACCGCGTGGAGAGGACGACGGGTTAGGAGATTGTACTCTCGAAGTTGATGCACCAAATCGGGAGTCTTTTCAATACATTGGTAGTATCGCCAATGAGTATGTTCTGACAACCTTCCCATTACTAGTTAAAGCAGATGTCGAATTTCGCTTTAAACCATATGTCGCAACAAAGGAGCAAAAGATTGGTCATGGTGCACAGGTGCAGCAATAAGTCAGTTTCTTCGAGCCATTGCAAATGTAAAACTCCTAAGTGTTTCGGATGATACCCTACAGGTATTCTTTCCTACTGGTAAATATAGAATAGTTGCTGCTGCTGCTTTTTTTTTCTTTTTTTTTCCTATGTTTAACCGAACTCCTTAAAGCTTATTTATCTTTTGATATTGCCTTGTCATGAATAGGCTCTCTCCTTCGCAGACGATCTTTTAGAAAAGTTGCCTACATTTCATAATGCCAAGGAACTTACCATGTTGGAGGAAGTAACCGATGATAAAGCACTAGTTGCTTTGCTCAAAGCAACACCTAATCTGGAGTCACTTGTATTTGATAAGGCAAGTTTTACAGAACTTTTAGTTTTCCATGCATTCCATCATTGACTTATATAACAAGACCTGGGATAGATTTGTTAAGCAATTATGTATGTGGTCAATTATCTTTTGATATACGTCTTATCTTTTTCAATTTCTTTCCAGGATCCGCCTGACATTAGTGACGACGAAGAAGAAGATGATGTTGCAGGCAGTGATGCTGACACTGCCAAGGGTGAAGACAACCATGGCACAGAAGATGATGATTGGACACTTGACATGGTGACTTATCCTGAATGCTTATTTACATATCTTCAATCTGTTGACTTCACAGAGTTCATGGGGAACCCAATGGAGATGAGATGGGTGAAACTGATTTTGAAGAATGCAAAAGCTTTGCAAACAATGTCCATTTCCAACTGTGAGTACTCTTTAAACACGAAGACAAAGGAAGAACTTATGGTGGAGATACCAAGCCTTCCTAGAGCTTCAACAAGTTGCGTGTTTGAATTCCCCTCTTGGCAGGTAACCCAAAATGCAGAACAAACCATAGATTACTAGGCTAGATAGGCAGATATTGTTTCAGCAAGTTTTTTGGTCCAACAATAACTCATAACTACTTTATATCTGCATTATATTGTTAGGCTAATGTTTTTGGCACGCCAACCTTTTATCTGATCCATCAACCTTTAATTTGATCCATTCTAGTCACTAAGTAGTGTTGTAGTAGTTTTCAAGGGATGCGATGAATTATCTAAAAGCTGTTGTATTCCTTTTTTATAGATAACTTAGGTGGTTGTATTACATGGTTAATGTCCAACTTGAAGAAGTAGTTACCTTTTTAATAGTGTTATTCCCATATTCTCTCTAGTATGTGTGCTTGTAATGAAGACTTTGTTGTCTGCAAATCCTGTTGTTAGCACCTTTAATCTCTTTGCTTTAATACAAATTTATATGGGAATTTTATTTTCTTTAATTCTGCCCTCCAATCTAGTCTTGTTCTTCTGTGTTGTTTTTTGTGCTCTCTTTGTTTCTTGCTCTTGTCAGGAACCTTTGTTTCTGATACCACCGCACTTTCTGTTGCAAGTTGTAAGACACTCCAGCCCACTACTTGTTCCTTTGAAAGTTAAATCTATATAGTGGCGACGTAATTGTACTGGGTATATCTGATCAGGTAATGCATCGTCTGTATGTAAATCTGGTAAATGTTATGCAAAATTTTCAATATGAAGGGGGTTTTTGAATATGCTTTCTCCGTTTTCTTTGATTTACAGCATTTCTAACTTTTTTTTGGTATTATTGGTCCTAATATGCAGCGAGGTCTTATAACCAGTAATATGAAATTGTCTGTATGTACTGCAGTCTGATATTATTGGACTTACCTTAATACTCTTATTTTCTAATTTAACTTTGTATATTGTGAATTTGTGTACTGAGCCTCAAATGCACTTCACATCACAAAAAAATCCACAATGGTTGTCAGAGGTTAATTTGTTCCAGAGTTCAGAAAATCGAGTCAGGTAAGAATTCCACGTTGTTGCCGTGGAGACCTGTGCTCGAAGCCCAGCAGCCACAATTTCATTCTTTTTTGTTAACAACTTAACATTGAATCGTTTTTTGGGGACCATGGTTTTTTTTGGGGGACCATGGTTTTTTTTGGGATTAATGTGTTCGGTTAGGAAATATTTTTTGCATGTAACCAACTTAGGTTCGGCTGAGAAATATTTTTTATGACGTAAATCCGAACTATTGTTCGGTTGGAAAATGTTTTTTGTAACTAAACCGAACTATTGTTGGTTGGGAAATGTTTTTTATAACTAACCGAACTAATGTTCGGTTGGGAAATGTTTTTATAACTAACCGAACTTATGTTCGGTTGGGAAATGTTTTTGCTACTAATTTTTGCAACTAACCGAACTGACCAGTTCGGTTGGGAAATGTTTTTTGCAACTAACCGAACTTACCAGTTCAGTTGGTAATTCTTTTTTGCAACTAACCGAACTTATGTTCGGTTGGGAAATGTTTTTTGCAACTAACCGAACTTATGTTCGATTGGGAAATTTTTTTTGCAACTAACCGAACTTATGTTCGGTTGGAAAGGTTTTTTTGCAACTAACCGCACTTTTCCCCAAAAAAACCATGGTCCCCAAAAAAAACCATGGTCCCCAAAAAACGATTCATCATTTGGGATTTCCCACTACTAAACTTTATTGGGCTTACCTTAAAAAAAAAAAGCCTTAGTGGTATATAGCCCAGTGTTCAGACGTCCTCTTGTCCAACGTTTCAGAAGTTACCGACCCCAAAACTTTGGCAGGCAATATCCATAAGGTTAGCTCGGATTATCTTTGGACAGCAGAAAATATTTTGCAGGAGACCAAGATTATCTGCAGCTGACCACATAGCAAAAGAAGCAAGAATAAAAAATATCCAGCATATGTCCAATAAACTGCAACAAATTTTTTTGAAATCTAGCATTTCTTCTAATGTTTTTGATAAAAACGAAATTATAAACCTCTTGTACTATCTTTGCTAGTCAATATATTCATTCTTTCCATACAAAAAAATAAAAATAATTTAATAGATTCTAGTTACTCCCTCCGTTCCACTTTAGATGATGTTTTTGGAGTTTTCACGTAGATTAAGAAATTGAGAGAGATATGAATTTTGTCTATCTACACCATTAAGAAAGAAGAATTAATTGGTGGATATCAAAACTAATTGGGGGATAGAGGAAAAAGACAAAAATTGGATCCAAATATCAAATCGGGGTCACCCCTTATCTTAGTATTTTTTTAATTCCTAATCTAGCCCTCATTAATCAGGATTAGTGATTAATAGTAATTAGTAAAAATCTTAAGTATTTGGGGGATAAATTAGTGTTTGTTTTTATTTTAATTTGTGTGAGTGAGGAGTAGAAGGAGAGAAAAAAAAATTGAGTGGAAATTTTTTTTTGAAAATGGAAGATGACTGTGATGAGAGAATTGCTGCTAAGAGGTTGAAAATTTGATTTTTTTTTCTTTGAATCCACCATTAATGCAGCTGAAAAAGCTTGGCGCCGGCATGGTAATCCACCATTTTCTGGAAATTTTCATAAATTTTCACAAATTTTTTCAGGTTTTGATCTTCAAAACCTATTTTTTCCTGGTTCTAATCACCCATTTCCCAGACAATTATCTCGATTTTTAAGTATGCCTAACTACTTCCGCATGGTTTTTGCTTAAATTTCTATGCCTTAAAATGATGAAAAGTATCCGTAAATTTGATTTTTTTTTCACTTGACTACCTAAGATGGATAGATTTATATCGAGTATGCTGGAACTCAAGACTCGCATTGAATTTCATCACTTCCTACCGGTCTTCATCATTTCCGACATGTTCTTCATCACTTCCTACGTGGTCTTCATCCTAAATAACCATGCTGAACCGAGTTCCACGTGGTTTTTCATCCTAAATAACCATGCCTAACTCACTTCCAGCCGTGGTCTTCATCCTAAATAACCATGTTTGGCACATGATGAAAAGTATTCGAAAAATTGATTTTTTTTCACTTGACTACCTACATTAATAGATTTATATCGAGCATGCCGAATTTAGTTCCGGCAATGAATTACATCAATTCCGGATGGTCTTCATTATTTCCAGGCGTGACCTTCATCATTTCCGACATGTTCTTCATCACTTCCCGCATGGTCTTCATCACTTCCTATGGTCTTCATCATTTCCTATGATGTTCTTTATCATTTCCGACATGTTCTTCATCACTTCCTACAGAGAAGGAGAAGAGAATTTGAAAGGAAATGGGAAAATTTAGAATTTGAAAGAGAATGGGGAACATTTGGGTTTCAAAGTTTTAACCCTAAAAAGATTAATAAGAAGTGGAGATGGAAATGGGGAATATGATTTTGTTTTTTGATTTTTATTTTGAGCGAAAGGTGTTTTAGTATTTTCGCTCCCAAAAGTCACCCCTTAGCACACACAATGGGTTGGGGGAAGTAATTCATATCCCCCAATTAGTTTTCATATCCCCCAATTGCATGTTCTTAAAAAAAAGTCTTTAAACATTTATTGCTATTAGTGCATTAAAAAAACAACTTATAGTTCCAAGAAAAAAAGTAAGGATGTTATTGGTAGTTTTGTGGAAAAATATGAAAACTTTCAAGTATTTTGGAACAAAAAAATAACCCTAAAACATCATCTAAAATGGAACGAAGGGAGTATGTTTTTCTTTCTTAAAATGCACCTCTATATATTCCCGTTGCAGAGAACATAATTAGTCAAACACCCATATGTTTATTTTCCTAAACATAAGAATCATCAAAGTTCAATTTTTCAATCTCACTGTAGCTGTATTAACAAGGCAACTTCCATGGCTTTGAAAATTGCTCACCCAGTCAGTAAATGTCTCTATTGACTATTCTCACAAACTTGACAGTATTAACATTAGCAGTGTCAAAAACCACCGCATATCAAAGTTTCCAAATGTGCCCTAGTGTAAAACTAAACACACCTGATATATCTGACAATATTTGAAATGCCACTGTTATTATGGCTTAACCAATCAGTGAACAATTCTTTTACCTACTTTCCATCAACTAGCCCTGCAATATTAGAATCAATAGCAAACCACAGGTTTCTAGATTTTTGGCATTCAAAAAACAAGCATAGCTAATTTACTCCCAACTGACATACAATCTTCGACACCCCTCCATAGAAAATACTTCAAAAAGGTGTTGGAGCCCAACTTATTAAAAGGCTCCCACCTAGTTTTTACTGTAATGATAAGTTGATATTAGAGTACCTACCTTCAGTATGGATGCCTTATAGCTTTTCTCTCTCCAGGGAGAGCTCTGCGAATCGGGCTTTACTGAGTCGATAAATTTTGCAAATGATTTGCCTTTAAGCCATTAACACACCTTCGCCTTGATCCTCGTTTTGTTTACCAGTCAGCTAATACTAAATTAAAACAATATGGTCTTTCAATTCGATGCAGGTTGAATAAGGTTATTTATACAGTTGATGAAATCGGATGGCTGTATTCTTCATACCACTTGAGTTTCCGGATCGTGTTTGGTCGAAGTTTGCAACAATCTAATTCTTCCGTAAGTCGAAACTAAGTTGAGTCCTGGAATCTCCTCCTTTTACACCCTCGTAAGTCTCCAAAATTCTTAAAGCATCGAGCCTATTGTAGTTTAGTTTGTTTACAATCTGTTACATTTCTTAGATCTGGAAAGATATATTCATCTCGTTTTCAATTCCGGTTACGTCCAAATCTCACTACCGCATATTCCCTGCTGATTTGTTAGTTTTTGCGCACCTTAATCCTCTTTACCCCAAAATCAGTTATCAAATCTCCATCATTCACACCTTGTATGATGAAATCACAAACATGTCTGCAAAGTGGGCGTTTTTTATTATCAAAAACATCACCTCCAAGTCTCGGTTCCTTACTTTAATCATAATAAACATCATATATATCTGTTATTCTTTGAGGGGTTTCTCATTCATCCTTTGGCCTCCAAGAGGATTCATAACTCCATCTCCAAACCGATCCGTAAAAAGATGATTAAAGATAGGGATACAAAAATTGTTTCTCTTATCGGTCAAATAATTATTATCACTGAGAAGGGCTTTGGGAAACAAACTCGGAAAGGCAAACTTTTCGATTGGTGATAGCTCGTCCACAGTAACAGAAGAATATCTCATTTTCTTCATGTTCATTGCATTCTTTGCTGAGCAACTCGACCAAGTCAAAGGCAAACAGGGATGAATCGAAAGGCAACTCACTCCAGAAGAACCCTCCGCTTAATCGGATATAAATTGGATCCGGTTTACAATGTCTCCGGTGGGACATGTCTGCTTTGGGGAAGGGAGCCTCACTCCTTTTCTCGCATCTATCTCTCGTTTCATTTGTCTGTCTCGAAAAAAGGAAGAAATAGGGTCCCGCTGGAAGACACGTGGAGACATATGGACGGGAGAATGTAGGAAGAATAATGAATGACCACGTGATGATGCTGCTTATTATAGATACTCAAGTTCAATACCACATCTTACCAGAAATCACGGGATTACACCTGGGACATTCAAATATGGTAAACTCAAGTCGAGGTCATTCAATCAATAAGCATGCAAATCTTGATTAAAACCCCGATCAAACCAATTCAAAGGCGACCCACAAAGGGATGGGATTTCTCCACTTTCTGAAGAGGGTCTCACCAACCCTTTGTGGAAAAATGCGAGATGTTGGCAAGACCCAACTCTCGCATATAAAATGAGTAATGACTTGGGGGCATCAAAGGAAACTACGAGTTTGACAAATTCCAATTCTGTGAGCTCGTATAATGTTAGGTTAACTTTTCCTTTATTGTATATAAATAAGTGTGATATGACACAATATTGTAGTTGTACTTTATATCTAGGTTCAGGGTTATGGTCTCTCCCATACTCTGTCTAGGGAGCATTCTGCAGCTTATGTTCACTCTCGACTACCACAAAGGCTACACCAACAACTCGGCTCCGCACCATCCCCAAAGAAACACAACTACCATCATCGCCTCTTGCGCCCTTTTCCATAACGGCATGTCTCTCCCAAGGGGTACTTTGTTTACCAACTAGGGATGATAGCTGTCTGAAAATCGGGTTTAGTTACCTCCCGTGGTACTTAGTTTACCAACTCAAGGTTAACAACTTCATGAAGCGGAGACACTTGGTCCTTTTAAAATTTGGCTTTGCTTGTGGAAAGTCGTTGAAGAAGAAGTCCAAACTTCGTTTATCTTCAAGTTCTCGGGTTCAACACGGTACCACCCCATCATAAACAGCTGATTTCAAGGAACGAAGAGAGGAGTCGATACAACTTTGCCAAACAGTATGAAAATGACCAAAATCGTCAACCTGTATCTACTATTATGTATTTTTCTTCCATGTTTTTAGATAAGCTTATTAGTAGTACTAAGGATAGTTTAGGTTCTGCGGGTCATCAACAACAGGATGCCGCTATGCAAGTTTCTCATCACCAACGACAACATGTCCTTACAGAAGGGCGGGACATGAGCCATACACCACATCACAGCAGCAATGGCTACCAATCTACCAACCGATCGGCTACACAACCATCATCAACACCAAGGGATTATTTCAAGGTTCACACTAAGAAGTACCCATCAAATCTTAGGCTATTCTTATGGATAGTCATTGAAGAAGGTGTCAAAACCTTCACACTCGGTATCTACCACCACCACCACATCAACTATCGGGCTAGCTATAATCACAGGTGTTGTGCGCCGTGGATTAAAACTCCAAGATCAACAATTAAACAAGATTGGGATGAAACTATGCGGGTAACGGAATCAAAACTCGGGGGAACATCGATGCCATCAAGGAGATATATCCTATCGAACAAGTTCGTCAGAAGTTAATGCTTACAATTGGGAATTGATTATGCTAATGTTTTTTTACCTGATTGTAAAGACTAGGAATGCCACATTCCTAAACCATGTAACACTTGACAATTCGAGCCTATAAATAAATTTCTCCTTTTCAAAAAAAAAAAAAAAAAAGTTGATATTGATAAATCCTGTGCATTCTCCCGGGGCTCTAATAGGGTGGCCCTTCAAATTCTATTTGAGCTTAGGAAAACTTTTTTTTTTTCCTTTCGGAGGTACTTTGACTTTCAAATATAGAGTCGTGGCCAAGTTCTATTCGGATAGTGCTAGCCCCCTCTCTCTTTCTCTCTCTCTCTATATATATATATAGAGATGTATTCCCTCGATGGGTAACTTCATATATAAAGAAGAAGTCGACATCAGAAACTTATACATCTCCCCTTTAAAATCTGTATTCCCATTCATCATCTTGAGTTGGCTTTTCCAGATTAATCTATCGGATGGGTAAAAATCCGTGGATTTCAATCCTCAAAAGAAGGTGTCGCGATGTATATACAAAATGTAAAAATAAAGCAAAGTGTTGTGCACCTCCGCTTGTAGAATTATCAGGAGTCATCATAGATGAACGTGTTCAAGAAGCAATTGAGGAGGAGGGTCCATTCCCTGATCTACCTCATGATATCATGATCGACATACTTATTAGACTTCCAGCAAAGTTCATCTTCCCCCTGTTGCAGCAAAATAATTCTATTGGCTTAACAACAGCGACTCCGTACTTTAAGCGTACACACCTAGACCGTGCTACTCCAACCATTGTCGTGCAATCTCGTAAGTACGAGCAATTTGTTGACAGTTACAGTGACATCAAACTTTTTGTTTTTGATGATAAAGCTGAGAAGGTTGAGGCTGCAATCCTAAATCTTAGTTTATTTCATGCCTACTGCAAGGGGCCGATTGATCTTTGGGGTTCATATGATGGGTTTCTTTTATTCAAAAACCATTGGAGTACAAACTCACATTTCTGTATTTCGAATCCTATTACAAACGAACAAGTAATTCTGACTTCCCTGGATGATCTTTCCTTTGTATGTGGAATTTACTTTCATCCACGTAAAAAGGAGTACGAAGTGGTTTATGTACGTGGATTATCTGGTAAGCGGATCATGTGGGAGTTTGAGATTCTGAGTTTAAGAACTAACCAGAGAAGAAGTGTTGGTAGGTTGTCGTATCCTCCAAGTAAAAAAAGATCGCCCGTATTTATGAACGGAACTTTATACTGGATGGTTACTGGTTTTACGTGTTTCATTAATAAGCATTTTTACCCTGAAATATCAGAGTCAATATTGTCATTCAATATAGAAACCGAGGAGCTTAGCACCATGGAAGTTGTTATGCCGTCTAATTATGCTCCGCAGCTTCGAAAATACCCAGCTAATGTGTTTCAACTTTTCGAGTTGGAAGGTGATTTGATCCTATTTGATCCTTCGTCATCTATTCAAGTGCTCATATGGGCGTTTAACCACAGTACCAAACGTTGGGATAAAAAACACTCAATACCATCTCCCGATTACAAGCATCAGTGGGATTTTCACAAGTACTTCAGCGACATTGAATACATCAAGACGAAAGGAGAATTCATAGCTTATCAGAAGTGGGATAAAAAATATCCATCCTATATTTATAATCTACATCTAGGTACTTGGAAGTTGTTAGAAAGGAAGGGATTTGAAAATGATGTGTTCACAGCAACGATTTGTACTCACAGTCTTGTCTCTTTGGACGCTGCAGATTCAGTTATATCAATTGTAGATACAAAATGTGTGACTTTGAACATGGTGCCGTATGAAAGTCTAGTATTATAGGATTGCTAACATCTTATCGTATCAACAAGCCGGATAAATAAAGAGTGTCGGAGATGAAGATGAAGAAATTAAAACGAAGCCGCATCACCAATTACTTAAAAACGGATGAATTCCCTTTGTATGTCTTTAATTTTGTTCTCAAAAACACAGATTTGGAAATCTTCAAATAAAACTCGAGAAAAAACTTCTGTAATCACTATATTTTGTTCATCATAATATCGGATTTGTAAATTGTTTGTTTTCCGGATTCCAAAAGGTGTAATGCGCATAGACGATGTGAAAATACTATGGGAATTCAAGAATGGTGAAGTATTATTCGTGATAACCAGGGGATCCACGTACTGTTGTTTAGTTTTATATGACCCAGTGAGTCAAAAATGTGAAGTTACCAAGATCTGGCCTAATGCAAAACGAAAATGGAATATTGAAGCTTATGTTGAGCCGAGTCTTGTGCCATTGAACTCAACCAATGGGAAATCCAAGAACATGCTGCACACAGCAAGATCAAGATATTCAGAACAATTATTTAACAGCTTCTTGGAATTGTCACTTTTAACTTTGCAAAAGTTTGGCACAACCAATAAGTAAATTTGCAGTTCCAGTTCCATTGGTCTGGAGACTCCGAACATCAGACGTCCGGCGACCCGTGATCAGATTTGGACCGAAGTATCCTTCCCACACCTATCTGCCTTTCATAGCATGATTCACATTTCCTGAACACAAACACACAATTTATGAGCTTACAGCTGAGCAAGGAAATAAATCTCCTGCCTGAATTCTTTTTTTTTTTTGATCGGTCAAGAGGAGGATTCATTGAAAATAAGGTACTTAAGGGGTACCTTAACCCAAAAAATACAACCGAAACAAAAAAAAACGGAAACCGACATGGGAGTCGATCACCAAAAAGAAAGAAAAAATTTACAAGAGCAAGAGTAGACACATACTCTTGCTACTCCATGCCCTCTCAAATAGGACGATAGAAATTTGAATCCCATAAACAAACTACCATATTAGCCGTTAAACCTACCATCTTTGTGTTTGATTCGGCTCAAAGATAAGCTTGAATCTTGATATCTCTAATTATGCTTGCTAAATTTCTCTTTTTGTTGTTGAAAATCCTTGCATTCCCTCCTTCCAAATGCACCACCATATCGCAACCGGAAGATTGTTCCAAATACGGTTAAAGCCGCTCATCACCCCAATCATAACTCCAAGTTTGAATAGTTGTGGCAATGCAAGTATTGTAGTTCCAATGGAAACTACATCCTACAACAAAGTAATTCCAAATTCTTTTAATTCTCCAACAATCATAAAACAAATGAGAACTTGTTTCATCTTCTTCTTCACAAAACCGACAAGACCTATCCACATCCATACCTCTTCTAGTAAGATTATCGGTCGTCATCAACTTATCGTGGGAGAGAAGCCATAAAAAGAAATTTACTTTATAAGGATATGACCGACTCCATATAATCTCGTTTGGGAAATTTATATCACCCGGCTCACTTAGAGAGATAACTCCATTCTTTACCGTATATGCCTCCAACTAGCCATTATCCCCAACCATCCATAATCTAGAATCTACAACTCCTTCTTGGATATTTACCAATTCTAAAAAAGATTTTATAAAATCAACCTCCCTCATTATTTACCAATTCCAAATTCTAGAATCCTGCCTGAATTCTTAACTCATTATTTCTTTCCAACTTTTACCTTTATCTTTTCTTTTGCTCAAATTACTGTTTTCGGCTGAAAATTATATATGTGCATGAAATTTGTCAACATAAAATTTTCGATCACGTTTTATGTGTAGTCTTTAGTTTCACCATTCTTCCATAGAATCATTCAAGAAGTGAACAAACATGAAAGGAAACTCAAGACTCACGTAGCCAAACATACAAGACATTAAACAAAGAAATTAAAAGCACTAAACCTACGGTGATCACTTTCAAGCCTGGCTTGATTGGGGTATACTCAAACTAATTGGGGTATACCCAATAAGACAAAATCTGGTCATTATGAAGTAAAACCAAGCCACCCCTTAACCTTGTTTTTCTAAAATGGCTAATATGCCCTTTGTTAATTAATACTAAAATTTTGATTAGGTTAATTAATTGAGTTTAGATTAAAATTTTGAAATTTTGAATTCAAAGAGATTAACCTTTTGATCCGTCTTATGAGTTCGATTTCGATCCAAAAATTTTGGTTTTGAAAATGCATAAAGCCGGCAAGGTCGTGGTTTGAATAAGCTTCCACCATACATCCGCCGGAATGTTAAACTTTGAATAAGTCAGCTAGATCTCTCTTCCACGGCAGTGTCAACTTTGAATAAGTCACGACCATATATCCGCCTGAATGGTCTTCGGATGAAGAACACGCGACTATCTTGGGCAGCAATCTTGCGGCTCGGCATGTAAATATTTCCCTACCCTTCCGGCTATATTAATCTCGGCATGCAAAAAAAATACAACCTTGCCGGCTGACATAATATGGAAGATGTAATTTACTTTATTCATTCAATTTTGGCTACTACATTGATTGAAACATAAAACCTAATCCTTGTCGACGGAAAAACGAATGCACTTAGCATGTGCATCAAGCCTTTGAAACCCTAGGCGACCCTAGTGGACGAGTTATAGTCTCGCGAGGGTTTACATAGAGGTCTACCCACAAAACCTATACAAAAAACTTCTAAAGCCATCAATCTTCCTCCTCCGAAGACGATACACCCTCCATCATCTCAGGGGAATACTCGGGATTTTGGATTCCATGAATTGATAGCTTGCATCAATGCGAATGCTTCCCCATTTTCCTCCAAGTAGCGCGCTTTGGCGACTTCATGCTACAAAACAAAACACAAACTTACTTTGTTAGTGCGGTTTAAGTTGGAAGATCAAACAACATGGATCACGTAAAATAAACCACAAAAATACTTACAAATTGTTCAATGGACAAGTTAAAGTGGGGAGCGTTGAAAATTGGTTTTGGATAGCTAAATAAGCAAGTATCGCATTTTCAATGACTATGTGCCTATCGTGCACTTGTTGAACACTTCTTGAGTTAGGATTCCCACACTCTTGGCTAAAAGTGTTGTGAACCCTAGCCCAAAAGGTTGTGGAATCCACCCATACGGAGGACAGCCTTCAACTCTAGTCTCCGCATACCAAGCTTTGGTGATTGCCAAATCTTCATTAGAATCAAATGAAGCCATTTCTTGTGTGTAGAGAGCTATTGGGTGAGTTAGATGGAGTGTGTGATGATATGAGCTTTGGAGAGTATATGCAAATAGTTGTGTGTTGTTTTGTGGAGATAAGTAGTGCATTTATAGGATGGTGCCCAAATTTGGCCGTTATAGTGTCCAAGTACAAGTGAATCGATGTAATTGTACTTGCAAAAATTTGAATTTTGAACCCGCCGGCGTGGTCAAAATTTGCTACAATGCCGGGGTCGCAAAACGGCTAGGAAATGTATGGGTTCATTAACATGCCGGCCAAAATACCGCCGGCATTTTATTGTTTTGTTTCCCTCCCGACCTTACATGATTTTAGGCATCAGAAGAATGGTTTTTTTTCAAGATATGGCCGGCAGGGTTTCTGTTTTCGTACACTTCCGCTACAAAACGCCGCCTTGGTTGGAATCATATTACCTTGCCGGCCCGGGTAACTACACAATTTTGGTTGACAGTCCGTGCCTCGACATTTCACAACCTTGCTTGGCTACCAACTACACAATTTTTTATTGACGGGGCTTCATCGGCATTTCACAACCTTGCCTACTGGACAAAGCCGACGGGGTAAGCAAAAAAAGCATGCCGGCAAGGTAATACGACACTTTATATAGCTAAACAAACCATTCATTCAACAACTAGCCGGAAGGGTAAACAATAATAAGATGCCGGCTTCATTAAAAGAAAAAATACGCCGGAATGGTATACAGATGAATAACTTGCCTACCTCGCTAGTAGCGATTCTGAAACTATACACTGGGCAAGTTCTTCAACCTTATACCCTTCCTGGCCAAACACTAACTATGAAATCCCTAGGAAAGGTCGATAAAACACCTTCTTGGTAAGGCCATAACCGCCAATTCACAAATTCGAATTTTTCGACCTAATTTGACATGCAAACATGAAATCGAAGTAGAGTGAGTTTAAACAAGCCTTACTTTCTTAAGCGCACCATTTCACGTGTTTGACGGGAACAATTTCTTCTTCTTCAACCGTTTTTTCTTCACTTTCTTAGCAACCAAATTTGCAATTCCGTGGTTATATTCATTGGGTTTCGATTAGTTTCTTTCATACGAGTTGCCTTCTTCCGTGGGTGGATCCATTAATGAAGATTAATCGGAGTTTTAATCGACGATTTTAACGAATTGATCGACGAGTTTTGGTGGTGGTGGGGGTGATGGAGCCGTGTAATTAGGTTGTGGAGGAGAAGAAGAAAGAAGATGAAATGAAGAGAATGAAAACTGATTTAGGTAGTAATTAGAGTTATAATGGGAAATGGTAATTTTGTAACTTTACCCATTGACCTCCCCCTTTGCCCTTAAAAAAGAGTCCCTATAAAATTGGGTATACCCCAATTAGTTTGAGTATACCCCAATCAAGCGAGATTCTTTTTAGACAACAATAAAGAGTTTTTTCGATTCTTATGTAATATAATCCATGCGTCTATCCTGAGCTAGTTGTTGAGAGGTTTGAAATTTTCTAGCGCCTTGCTCTTCGCTGGGTTGGTGGTTATTAGATGATCGATTTTTGTTTTTCGGTTCTTCCTAAATAATATTGGTTTTTATTTTTAGAGTTTGTGTTTGTGTTTTCCAAATAAGAGAGAAGGATTATTTGGGTGGAGTCAAAGCCGCCAACAAGTGTAAGCGTTTAATGCACTTGAGGACTCTAAGAATCTTTTTAGAACACAAAGTCTAGAGGTATGAATATATAGTGTTGTATACCATCTTTTGGAATCTCAGTTGAAACCTCTTGTCCTTCATCGTCTTTCTTTAGTTTTTTCATCTTTTCCAGATTGATTTATATAACTGATGAATGCATGGGTAAACAACATCAATGCATTGCTTGGGTTCCAATCCTTTGGGATAAGTGTTGTAAATTATTTTCAAAGAAATCAAAGGATTGTGTTCGACCGATTAAGTATCGTGATTTATTGTCAACAAAACATAAAACCGAGGATAGTGTTGAAGAAAATGAAGAGGATACTGTCGTGAACCCTAATCTTCCTGCTGATATCATCACCAACACACTTAATAGACATTCTTTTTTACAACTCCCTGAATTTATTAGAGCTAAAAAGAGTCGTCCTATCCCTCATCTTCCTTCTGATATCATCTCCAACATACTTAGTCGGCTTCCAGCAAAGTCCATCTTCCAGATCTGGCAAGAAACTATTCCAAATGGCTTATTATATCAATTAACCACGGATCCCTACTTTATGCGTATCCACCTAGACCGACGCCCGGCTACTCCAACCATTGTCGCGCAATCTCGTTCACAATCCATTGACAATAACATCAAACTTTTCCTTTTTGATGCTAGTCCATGTAACCGATATTGCAGTAATATTGAGGAGGCCACAAGCTTGGATCTCAGATCATGGAATTGCAGGAGACGAATTTTTATCTGCGATTCATATGATGGGTTTGTTTTATTCAGTACGATTTGTGGTAGCAAGAACCCAATTTTCTGTATTTGGAATCCGATTACAAAAGAACAAGTAATTGTGACTTCCCCACCGTGTGTTATTCCAGAGTCTAGGCGAGCGGGGCCGATCCGTCAAAACCCAGAGACATGGGTTTGTGGATTTTACTTCCATCCACGCAAAAAGGAGTACGAAGTGATTTTTGTGCATCTGTTACTTGGTACGAAGATTTGGGCCTATCAGATTCTTAATTTAAGAACTAAGCAGGGACGAAGTGTTGGTAGCTGCTCTTATCCTCCATGTAGAAGTAGATTACCAGTATTTATTAACAGAACGTTTTACTGGATGGTCAACCGTGCCATGTATTGGGTGGAGAACGATGTTTACCCTAGCCTGTCGAACTCTATATTATCATTCAATTTAGAAACCGAGGAATTTAATACCATGGAAGTCGTTAAGCCATATAATGAGTCTCCCGTGCATACAAGATACCAAGATTTTAAACTTTTTGATTTGGATGGCGAATTATGCCTATTTGATCCTTTGTCGTCTACTGACCCTCAAGTGGCCGTCATATGGGTGTTCAACTACAATGCCAAGCGTTGGGATAAAAAACACTTGATGACGTCGTCCCCGATTCGCAAGTACTGGAAGTCTTTCAGAGAAATTGACTACGTTAAGATGTCAGCCGAATTCATTCTATATCCTTGGCACAGCTTAGATAACGAATGGTATGTTTACAGTCTGCGTACAGGTACTTGGAAGGTGTTTACATGGAAGACATCTGAAAAAGATGAATACAGAACAGCAATGCATACTCATAGTCTATGTTGTAAAAGGCGCCCCGGGCGCTCGCCTAGGCGCTCTAGGCGGGCGAGGCGCTGAAGGGGCGCCTAACAAGAAAAGCGCCTAAGGCGCCAAAATAAATCTAAGTTCTGTTTTTTCTAAATCTCAGGCGCTCGACCTTAGGCGCTCTAGGCGCTAGGCGCTGGGCTTGGCGCCTCGCCTCGCCCAGCGCCTTTTACAACATAGCTCATAGTCTTGTCTCTTTGGATGCTGCAGATTCGGTTATACCAATACAGTGGTAGAGCTGAGAACATAAATGGTAATCAAGTTTCAACTTATTGTTTATTTTGAGTAAATCAACTTTCTTGCTAGACAAAACTTTTATTCTAAACTCTTCCTGAAGTTAGAGCAAAAAAATAAAATTTGAATAATTGAGAAGGGTCCTGTTCTTCGTTTAACCAACACATTTGCAGATTTGCTAGACTTGTATCCAAGTGCATTTGGCACCAAACTGACGTATTATAAGACTACTTAACCATGATGGGAGCTGTACACTATTTATAGATTTTACAAAGAATAAAATTTAGTGCAGCGTGCACACTCCTCTTATAATATCTTCGGTCTTATAGATTTTAAATGTCTAAGACCGTTAGCTAAATATCTTCGGTCTTGAGTTGATTGATTTGATTTACAAATTTGTTTGTAGCTTTTGCAGCGTGCACACTCCTCTGAAGAGTGTGCATGCAACAGACAAGCTTTTGTAGTCAGTTAATTAATTTTCAAAATTCTTTTCCTTTTTTTTATTAGGCTAGATGGGAAATTATCTTTTCCACAACTCGACACTGCTTTATATCTGCATTATATCGTTATATGGGAATTGTATCTGCATTATACCACCGCACTTTGTGTTGTAAGATGTAAGACACTCCAGCCCCCTACTTGTAAGTTAAATCTATATAGTGGCGACGTAATTGTACTGGGTAGATCTGAGCAGACAATGCATCGTCTTTATGTAAATCTGGTAAATGTTATTATATATGCAAAATTTTCAATTTGAAGGCGAGTTTTGGAATACGCTGTTTTTTTGGTTATCAGTCCTTCCAATATGCAGCAAAGCCTTATCCCTGAAACATGAAATTGTCTGATTTTATTCCTGGCTTGATTGGGGTATATCCAAACTAATTGGGTATACCCAATGAGATAAAATAGGGTCATTTTGAAGTAAAAGAGGTCACCCCTTAACCAAATATTTTCAAAATGGCAAAATTGCCCTCGTTTAATTAACACTAAAATTTTGATTAGATTAATTAATTAAGTTTAAATTGATTGAATAGATTAAAACTTAAGAGTTTTATGCAAGGTTTGAAAAACGGGTCACGACTCAGGTCACGGACACTAGGTGTGACCGTTATAATGCGTTTTCTCAGGTGTGAGCACGTTTTGGGCCAAAAACGCGTTATATAGTCAAAAAACGCGTTTTTTGGACGTTTTTTGAAAATAACGGGGTTATAACGTTACATAGGAAATAAAAAAAATTATTGATCTGAATTTCCTATGTAACGGTTATAACGTGCGTGAAAAAGTTTTAACGAGTCTAAAAAACGTTGTTACAAGGTATTTTAATTTTTTAATACTCCCCACGTCCCTAATAGATGTCATATTAATTTTTAAATTTTGTCCAACTA
Source organism: Papaver armeniacum (assembly GCA_023531295.1). Lineage (NCBI taxonomy): Eukaryota > Viridiplantae > Streptophyta > Magnoliopsida > Ranunculales > Papaveraceae > Papaver > Papaver armeniacum. The sequence continues at coordinate 715,516 of JAJJWW010016428.1, read as the reverse complement.
ATAGATGACCTATATCAAATTCTAATACTACCATTTTATTTGATTATTGTTAGTATAAGAAATGTGTGTAATTCAATAGTCATGTTTATATTCTTTACATAGGTGTTTTAAAATGCTTTTCACTATACAATTTACGAAAGTTTGATAAAATTCGTGTATTCGAATAAATTATAGCCACTAAAATTCCGTCAGCAACAATTAGCTAGGTATACTTGTCCCTTTATTAGATCGCAAATTTCCATCAAATGCCAAGAAGTAGGCAGGGTTTTAACAAGTCTATACTAGTTTCTAAAAGTTAATCATTGAATGCTTAATTTAATATATGTCACTGATTTCCAAGTAACATTTTCTCGTTACAGATACGATGGAAGGATCGACATCCACGCAAACTGCCAAACGAGATGTTTTTCATGCATATTGCACTGTAATGCCTGATGGTAAAAAATTGAAGTGTAATTTTGTGAAAAGGAAATATCTTCACGGTATTTCACGCATAAAATTGCATTTAGCACAACAAAGAGGTACAGATTGTCCCGTGCATGCATGTGCCGCCCTGAAGTGAAAAATCTTGCTAAAGTGGCACTGGAAGAAAAAAGAAAAGCAAAAAGGCAAAGAAGAGCAGAATCTGATAACGAAGATTCAGAACAAGTGTATCATAATGAGCCATGGAACCCTGTGTGTGGTATAGATGAAGAAGAGCCAGATTTTCATGTAGAAGAAGAACAAGTACCAGTCACACAAAAAGAAAAAGACTGGTTTTAAAGAACCTTTTGAATGACGAAAAAATAAGAATATTCATGCTTGGAGAGGGTACATTGCACGGTCCCCAAGCCTCTGCCAAATACCTAGGTCTACTATGCGGCCATCACAACCACCTAGGATGTCTATGGATATGGGAGGACAATATAACCCTTCTAGGGATTCTCAACCTTCGATGGCAAAATTTGGCAACAAAGAAAACATGCCGGAAAAGTCGATTCTTCCGTTGGACGTTTTCTATGCCAATGATATTCCCTTCAATGTGGCTAACTCATCTCGGTACCACGGGCATTCAATGCGATTTGCAAATTTCGGCCAATCCTATAGAGTTCCATCGGCTTATAAGTTGTCGAATCCCATATTAACTTCGGAAAAACAAAGGATTGAAAAAGATGTGGTGTCTGCTTCAATGACATTACTCGGAGAGAATATGGTTGTACACTCATGTGGATGGTTGGAAAAGCAAAAACAACCGTACGATTGTGAACTTTCTAGTTTACTGGTGGTAGTGGAATTACATTTTTGAAAAGTGTCGACATAGAACATAATCGGTTCACAACGGAGTATTTAATTACTTTGTTCAAGCCCGTTATAGATGATGTCGGTCCGAGAAATATTGTTCAATTAGTAACAGATCAAGGATTCCAATTCAAAGTGCAGGTAACTAAGAATAACTTCATTTTATTGTATATATATATATATATATATATATATATATATATTAGGAATATATTAATCATTAACTTCTTTCTATTTTTGTTTGAATAGGTAAGAGATTGGCATGGAATATGGCACATTTTTCCGGGTTCCTTGTCTTTGCTCACGTATTTGACTTGATGTTGGAAGATATGGAAAAATTCCCTTTGTTAAAGATGTGATCGGAGAAGCAAGACAAATTAGAAATTTATTTACAATCATGGTTGGGTTCTTGCTAGATTTCGACAACATTCTGCATTGTATTTTCTCAATCCTTATTACATCTTTAACTCAGCAACTAATCTGATCAATAATGATATTTCTGAGCCGCAAATTTGTCTTACTGAAGTTATATCAAAAATGGTTAGTGGCCCGCAAGAACAAGTACAATGCATGCTAGAGGTACAAAATTACTAATATTATCTCCAAATATGTATAATTAAGTAATTTGAATTTCTAGTAACAATTGTACTTTTCTTTGTAGGCGGGAAGAATGCTAATGATGCAAGGTCAATTTGGATCACCATCAAGTACGTGTTGCAAGCTCAACATGGTGATCTGGTAAGTTGGTGGTTATCTTATGGTGTTGAGTATCCATCCCTCCAAAAGATTGCAGTAAAAGATATTAAGTCAAACAAATACATCGTCTGGATCAGGAGAGGAATTGGAGTGTGTTTGAAAAAATCCACACCAAACTATGCAATCGTTTACTTTCATCGAGATTAAATGATCTGGTGTATGTCCAAACAATTTGAAGTTGGAGCAACAAAGAATTAAAGGTAAAGCAAGGAGACATAACATTGATGTTCCACGACGTTCATAGTCTACTGAGGGATGACAATATGCTTGACTGGATAATGCGGGGGAAGATGAAACACCGGTTTTACCTCAAGAAGAACAAAGTGGTTAAATACTGGAAGAGGAGGCCGTTAATAATCCCGAGCATGTCCCTCTACCATACAACCGGCATGATCCAGGAAGTTCAAATCTTATATGAAAGTTTACTGGTGAGTGACTTTGTTTATGACTTTGGTGATCTTTCATTTGGGGACAATACACAATGTTATGAGAATGTGAATCCAACATATGATTCTCGTTACACTTCCGATCGCTCTGACCATGGTGTTCAACATATGAACGAAGGATATAATTTTAATATTGATAATAATAATAATGAAGTAGGTAACAATAATGATGATAATTTGAAGGAGGTTATGATAACGATAATGATGGTTATTATGATGATGATACTTATGCAAACGAAGATAGCCGAGTCCCAAACAACGATGACTATGATGTGGAAAGGAACCGGTCGAGAAAATAAAGAATACTTGAAAAAAGGTGGTGGTGGTTTAGTAGTTGGTTCGCGTAGCTTTTAAATGATGAATACTAGTTTAACAATCCTATGTTTTTAAATTTGTAGTTTTAATCCTGTAGTTAGTTTCCTTGTATCATTTAAAAATATTTAATTCAAAGTTTTCAGCTTTCAATCCAGAGAAGAAAAAAAATCAAAAGAAATGGTAAAAGTTATGTACACGGTTATAACGTGCGTGATAACGGGAAAACAGTTCTAAAAAACGCACGTTAAAATGTTATTTAGAAGAAAAAAAACATTCAAACTAATTTTAGAAAAACGGTTACAACGTGTATGAAAACTGAAAAACGGTACTATAAAACTGCCGTTTTTTCTTATTTATCGGCCTAATAAAGGCACAGGGTTCGGGGACCCTCACGGCCACGGTATATGGGTGTGACCGTTTTTTCGGTAAAAACGGACATTTTTAAAAGGGAATATTATCTATATACCCCTACTAGTAGACCCTTTGCAAAAATACCCTTATGAACTTTACAAATACCCCTAAGCCTAATACATTACTAAAATACCCTCTTTTATATAGTGAATATACAAAACCACCACCACCACTATTCAAAAAAAAAAAAGAAAAAAAAAAGGTATTTCTAATGCCCACACCACTTTCCACCGCCAACCACCACCACTGTCCACCGCCTACCACCACCGACGACGACCACCACCACCACCGACGACCACCACAACTAACCACCACCACCGACGACCACCATCGCCAACCACCACCACTGTCCACCAACCACCGCCGCCGCTAACGAACACCACCACTGTCCACTACCACCGCCGCCGCCAATCACCACCGCCGTCAACCACCATCGCCGCCGCCAACCACCACCACCATGTGGAGTCAACTTGCTGAAGTTGTGTCCATATCGGAGGCAACTAGCTCAAGTTGTCTTCAACAATAAAGGAAACTAGCACAAAGTTGTCTTCAAAAAGTGAAAGCAACTAGCCTAAGTTGTCTCCATACATGGAGGCAACTTGCACAAGTTGCCTTCATATATATGGAGGCAACTATCACAAGTTGTCTTCAAAAGTGAAAACAACTAGCCCAAGTTGTCTCCAAATATGGAGGCAACTAGCACAAGTTGTCTCTAGATATGGAGGCAACAACAAACTGTTCTACACTTCAACTCTCATTTGTTCACTTCTTCACCAACTGCAACCTTGTTCCACAAACTTATAGCTCAACTCCAACAACAACAACAACAACAACAACTGCGATTTTGCGATTGCGGATCACCAAACCCAATTCCGCACTTGCATCTTTACGATGCCAGTCACTTCTGCCGTAAATTTAGCTCATTCACTTATTCCCTAGCTTCAAACACCATTTGCATCTTACAAACCACTTCTTGATCTGGCCACTGCATCACCAATTTCAGTTCAAGATTGATTTCAGTCTCATCAATTCTTATAAAGCAACACCACCTCATACTACAACAACATCAATCACCAGCTCCATACAACACCACGGGACACAACATAGCTCGGCTCCTTCCATGTCTCATCGCTGACTCCACCCTGCAGCTTCAATAGTAACCACAAGAACCAACATCTAAACTCATTTTAGTCAACTCACTTTTCGCTCTTAAAAATGTCTTTTCTTTTCATATCCTTCTTGATTATTTTGGTGCTAAAAAACTCAATCAGATTCTATTACTTCTCGAACCATTTATTACCACATGAACCACACACCAATACCATATCTGCAATATCACCATTTTTTAGCGCCAACCACACACCACACACCAATACCATATCTGCAATATCACCATTTTGTTAGCACCTAAACCACATACCAATACTACATCCCAAATATCAATTCAAGGCTGGTTTCAGTCTCATCATTTCTTGTAAGACACCACCACCTCTCACCTGCGTGACATCAATCACCAAGTTCAACACCATCCGAGACCTACACCACCACTTTCCCCCACTGCAGAAGTAACCTAACATTAATCTGCTTCAGCTCAATCATCAAGCAACCATAGCAGTACAATAGCATCACCACAATGAGTTCATCCTCATTCCTTGTAAGCTCTAAAAATCATCTAAATTAGTACCTCATTTCAGCTTATTCTCCATCATCTGCATCAATCGAGTCCAAAACCACTGAACCCCCAACAACAACTCAATCTCGTATGTTGTCATTAACTCAACCCATTACAGATTGTAATGGCATTTATATCTCACTAGAACATACAAAAAAAAAAAAGAAAGAATTAAATTCACCACCTAAAACAAACAACAATCTTACTTGTTAATCTCGGGATCAACTTACATAACTCTATGAATCTTCAAATCGAATTCACCAAATCAAAAAAATTTGAGAACAGGATCAATTATCAAATTCTGCTGCTGCTGTTGGTAATCGATGATTTCAATCGAACCACTCAATCACTCAAATATCTCTCTCGAATCACACTGGAAAAGAAAAAGAAAAAGAAAAAGAAAAAGAAAAAGGAATTCATACCTGAACCGAGTATCGATTGGGGTTTGAAAAAGGAATCAAGTACAATTCAGTTGAAAAATGAAATCGAATGAACCGATCAATTACCTGAAATTACATTTCTCATGCTCGAGACTCGAGATTAGGATTTGGAGATTAGTTCCTCGTTAATTCATCTTTAGATTTAAGTTTTGCAGTTGAATCAAGTAATCTAAATCGATTGTTTAAAAGGTGGTGGTGGTGTTGCTGGTGGTGAATTTTGGTCGAAATATAAGAGGTGGTGCTAGAATTGTTGATAAAATCGGTTGATGCGGTGGAGGAATTAGAGATGATCTTGAAGTGGAGGCGCTGCATGACGATAAATTTGGTGGTGGTGGAGTTCGATAGTTCTCTCGATTTCTCTTTAGATTGAAACTAAAACCAGGTTTAAGATAGAGGTAACATTGGAACACTTTTATTTTGAGTTTCTTTTTTTAAGGGGAGGGGTATATACATAATGGATAAGGGTATTTTTGCATGATCCATGGATAGTAGGGGCATAAATAACATTCCCACTTTTTAAAACCTTGGCATTAACTATGCTTCTCTCGGGAAGAAGCGGGAGATTTCAAATTCTTATCGGGTTGGTGAAAAGAAATCTTTTAAAACTTACTCTGGCCCAGAGGATCCTTTTATTGGCGAAGACAACGGTCTGTTAGGCCCACCAAGTAACGTTGCTTTTTCTTGGACCAAGACAAGGCAGACAGGTCTCTTCCCTAAAGACTTTTTTATGAACCAATCTCTTGGCAATGTAACCACGATCATAGAAGAGGAGGAAGTGATTCCAAATGACGTGGCAGACCTACCTGTTATTCAAGGGGCCATAGGTGTCAACGAGTCATCTCAAGGGTTTCATAACAATTCTACTCTTTCTGGTTCCTTTGTTTCTCTCGGTCAAGATGGGGAAGATGAGATTTCTTCCGCTGCTTTGCGAAAGAAGCCTATTATTGGGGCGTCACCTAATAGGACAAAAATGGATCATTTAAAAGTAATTTCAAAACCCCCTTATCTAAAATAATTTTATAATGACTTAACAACCCTTAAATAGTTAGTGCTAATAATCTAATTAACTAATGATAGATTAACGAATTTCCTTTACAATGAAGAAACTAAATCGGATCAAGTGCTTGTCCTTGTGGGAAGAAAAATGAAGAAACTAAATCGGATCAAATGTTTGTCCTTGTGGAGCCAAAAAGGAAATTTTGAAGATTTTCTTTAAAAACCTAGATTTTGGTTTACTCTATCAAAGTGAGTGATTCCAATAAGAAATTTGATGTGGGTGAACCCTTATACAATGGAGAAACCAAATTTTACTAATATCATGATGGAGATCGAGATTTACCCAACCAAACATCGTATTTTTTTTAATTTTAAGACCGATTTACGGTTAGATTTTTCCTTTGTAGCCAACCGTAATGCTAATTTACGGTTAGGTGGCGATGAACTCCTAACCGTAATTGGATTTGGGTAACACCCAATCATAAATCAGTTACGGTTGGGTTTTAATTTTTCGCATCCAACCGTAATTCATCATGCATGCAAACTCGAGTAGTTTTGGAAGATTTACTGTTAGGTTGTATCAAGCCCCAACCTAACCGTACCCCTCTATTTTGATTGAAGAAAGTGAAGGTCTTCTTTGACCTTTACTGAGGTGATCAAGTCCAATATTGAGTATTATATGAGTGCGCAGTAGTTAGACACTTGCCACACTTGTTCGAAAATTTACATTTGATTTTCCCATGTGATTGCTTTCTTTGATTTGCTCATGTTGCTTGAAACAGGTGCCCCAATTGTTAATTGAAACTCAATATTTTTTTCTGGTAAGTCGAGTTAATACAATATGATGGCACATGCTCTGTTATTTGTGGCAAGATATGGATGCATGGATGCTTATTCACGAGAAGTAGATTTATCTCTCAAGTGTATGTAGGTACTGTATAAGTAACAAAACATGAAAGACAAAATGAGACGGATGAGAGGAACGAGACTACTCATCAGAAGGGTATATAGAGGCCGGCTACACAGTAAGATATATGGCTTAGCTATATGCTGCCACTTCATGTCACAGGTGTCATTATAGCAAGCACACCAGCAAATTAGAAAACATGTTTTTCCTTTCAATAGATAATCTTCGTCCCATTTTTTCTGTGTCTCCCACTTAGATAAGTATCTATACTTCACATGCTTTCTTGGCCGGTGGTCAGCCACCAAACTATACATAACAACAGATACATTTTAAGATGGAGAATCCAAACATTTTAAGATTGATTAGATAGTGTCTGTATATTGATTACTAGTCATACTAGATTTCTAAACTTTGTGACTTTCCTAAATATTTTGGTTCTAGAGTTACAGGAATTTCTTTATCATCATCTTCAAGAATAGCATTTAATAAACACGTCTTGATTTTCTTGCCTTTAAGATGTTCTCCATGTGCATGTGGTACGTTAGTGAACCAGCCTGCATTTTCACAATATCGATCATACCTACTATATTTGGCTATCAGCAATCTTCTTTAAAAAATCAAAGATGATTTCCAGACCACTCTACCCATCACTAATCGGTTTTTATCTTTTACATGCTTCAAAAAAAAAAAAAAACCAGCCTTGTCGTCATCATTGATATAGATATTGAATTTTACAGAAGTACCAACAATTATAATGGTATGTGTATATTTATTTGTGCAAAAATGTAGTTACAGAATCATTTTTAGATGTACAAACTTCCATGGTCATTGATTAATTATTTCAAACCTACGAGTTGTGCAATGGACTTTCTTTTTCACTATAAGTATTTTTTTTTTTTTTTTTTTTTTTGACAGAAATGAGTATATTTATGCAGTTCGTTGGTAACATTAAATTATCCCACTGTTTGTTTCAGCTACTTAAGGAAGTCCTTGATTTCACCTTGCTGTATGGGACCATATAAAGGTGGCTAAACAACTATAAATTCTGTTTTTATTACTGAAGTTTGAAATCCCAATACCATGACGCGGTAAATCAAGCGGAGTCCAGACGCCTCAATGCAACATTTTGAACTTCAGGATTATTCACATTTGGGTTATACTGCTCCAAAACCCAACCGTAAGAGCATCACGGTTGAATTCTAAACATTAAACCCAACCGTAAAGCAACTTTCTTTTTCCCAGTCCAAGAGTATTTACGGCTAGGTATTGGCTTAGTCGAAGCTGACCGTTGAACAATTACGGTTTGTTATTTAGTAAACCAAACCGTAAAAGATCATTAAAAATTTAATGACAATTTACGGTTAGGTTTTGAAGAATTTCAACCGTAACACATTCGAAAGATATACGATTGGGATGTGATGTCATTTGTCGGTGTCACTGGTTTTTATTAACCTTCTTCTTCCCCTTCTTTGACATAAAGTTTAATGGAAAATTAGAAGTTAATCCAAGACGATGAAAGAAAATGGAAACAGTCTACATCTCCTCAGTCAGATGAAGAGTAAAAGGAGAAGAATTTGATACTAAAATATAATTAGAAGTTTTTTTATGGAGGGTAATTTAGGCATTCCCAATTTCTTTAGGACACCCCCTAGCTAGTTTTTAACCATTAAAAATCCATGTGACGCCCCGCTATTGGAATGTGGCCCCAATAATAGGCTTCTTGAAATGATGGAAGCTCTCATCATGAAAACTCTCTTATTGATTTCCAACCCGAGGAAATGGTTCTTGATACTCCTCAATCATTCAATTGTGATGCTCAGATTATCATACCTACTCCTTCTCAGGTTTTTTCTTGGATGCTATATACGACCGAGAAAAGGAAGAAGCGCTTATTCAATTCTTCAAATCAAGGTACCATCTAGCTATTCAGGCCATGATGGAGGTGGGCAGTTGGATGGACACAAATTTTCCAAAAGAAGAGGTCCCTTTATTAAGATGCTAATCAAAGCAGCAATTAAAAACCTAATGCATTCAAATTTGAATGCGAGGTAGGCCTGAGGCACCTATCGTGTAATGCTCTTTCTTTGGGGGAATTGTTTTGGGTTATCGTCAAAGAAATCCGGACGTTTCTAGTTTGTGGGCGGAAGGACGAAGTTTGAGTTTTCCAACATAGGCGGACTTGGAGTCAAATCGGGAGGCGGTTTGGCGGATAATCGGTGTTAAATGACGTTACGGTCCCTTAAGTTATTAACTTAACCAACCGATTGTGAGTAAAGTTAATAAGCCATACCGAAACCATACCCTATTTGCCTGTCCCATTTATTCCTTTCTCTTCGTTCATCATTTTTTCTTCTTTCATTTACGTTCAATCTTTTGTGATGGATGGGAAATCAAATTCGGTTAACCTAAATATAATTGATGTTTTTGTTTTCCTCGATGTGATTATTCGGATGTGAAGTTTGTTTGTTTAGCTATTGATATCTCAAAGTATTTCTTAATAAACCCTATTAAGGTTTTCATTTGAGATACGGGTAAATGAAGTAAGATCCTGCGGGTGATTGACTAGAACGAAATCCTGGTTGAAATGGTAGAACAACTGCTACCAAATTTCTTTTAGATAAGAAGGTCTCTTAGACTTCTTTCTCATTTCATTAGAAAATTGTTATTGCAGGTGTTTATGCTGGTGATCCTGCAAAAGCTGAGCATGAGAGCAGCATTTGAAAAGGTTTGGAGGCTGGAGCAAAATGGCGGCAACATCATCGGTGGTGCTTTCAAAGCGGCAACATTACCTGATTATTTGAGTATCATGTTGGCCTATGCACCAAAGGATAAACTAGTTTCTGCAAATGAAATATTCTTATACAAATAGATGATAATTACTCATGTAGCTAGGCTGATTGGAAAAGCTAGTTTTGTATTTGTTTTTAATAAATTGGAAACACCAAAGGATTTAGGATTGAATTTTAGCTGAATTGTGGTCTTTTATATCTGGAATTGCATATAATCCTCTTGTCGGGAGGTTACTTGAAGTGTGACAAAGTGAGTCCATAACTAGTTGATACCAAATGTTTGTTTATTTCCTGCAGAGTGCTGTTGCCGATTCCCTGTCCAAGTTTTATTACCCGCAAGTTGCAGCAGTTTCAATCTCATACCCATTTGAGGCTATCAAGATGGAACGCCTGATAGATGGTGAACTAAAGGGGTTTGGCCAGTTGCATCCATGCACTCAAGGAGTGGAGACTTTAGGTACGTATTTCCTCTAGAATTCTTCGTCTAATGTTCTCACCTTACATTGTTTATCCCTGCAAGGAGTACTGTTTCTCACTAATGATACTCAACCGTATTTCTCGACAAACAGGAACTATATACAGTTCATCCCTCTTTCCTAACCGATCTCCACCTGGAAGAGTTCTGCTTCTGAACTTTATAGGAGGTGCTACCAATACTGGAATTGTTAACAAGGTATGTGACATGTTCTGATTTTTCGGCATCTATTCAAGGTTCTATATAAAACTACTCTATGGAAAATAAAAATGATGCTTGTTTTTGAGAGATCGTGATTTCCTTTCATGGACCCCAAGGGCTTCATTCTTTTGTGTACTAATGGATTACATTACATGCATTACTAAATGCTTTCAGACGGTGGGAGAAATTGTCGAGGGCCTCGATCGAGACCTAAGAATGATGCTAATAACTTCGAACTCCAAGGATCCACTTGTTTTAGGTGTCAGAGTTTGGCCGCAAGCCATACCCCAGTTCTTGGTTGATCATCTGGGTACTCTTGCGGATGCGAAACGTGGTCTACAAGATTACATGGCCTGTTTCTAAGGGGTAACTATGTTTCCGGTGTAGCCTTGGGCCGTTGTATTGAGGATGCTTTTGACAGTGCTGTTGAGGTAGCTAGCTAAGTTCTTATCAAAGTACTCTTACAAATAAAATTTTGGCCGAAGAGAGAAAGTGGCATCTATTCGTATCAATTAAAGAGCTCTTAGGTTTGTTCACGTGGGTATTAACTAGAGCTTATGTCCCAATATATTTAGGATGATTGGCTATATATCTTAGCAAAGGCTACTTCAATTTTTTGATTTGTTCATTGAAATGTGAAACTGAGACAATGCAAAGGCCCCTGGTATTTGTAGATGTAAATCCCATTCATCAGTTTTCTCATATGATCTTTCATTGATTAGTTTGTAATAAGTCGCTCATGTACCTAACTTATTTTGTACGACCATCCACTGTCATACCCAATTTATTATGCACGATCATCGTTGGAGTTATCCAATTTATTTTATATGACCATGGTGAGCATAGTTTCACTTCATCCCTGTCCATTGTGATCAATATCGTTGGAGTTACTCAATTAACTAAGTGTCTTTTAATTCGCATTAATTTCACTTCATCCCTGTCCCGACCAACTTCGTCTACATTGAATGAACATTATTTAGAAAAAGTTTAAACTAAGAGGGATTAGATTATGCTTCAATACTATATAAATGTGATGGGTATTTAAATTAAAATTTGAATTCATTATACATTACACTTGATTAGTTGCCATTTAGGTTCAAAATCACCAAAGGGATCCATTTTTCTGCTATCTTCGTATATACAATATCACTATATCAAAGAAGTGAATTAAGATTTCTCCATCAATTGCTAGATCGGTTGCTGGTCCAAGCAAAATACCTAGGGTAAGCGAAGCCTACATTAGAGAAAAATGTTGAATTCTCCATACATAGTACCCATAACTAGATACGGGTCATATAAACTTTCCATCTTACAACCCGATTTAAAGAGTAACTATGGTTGGCTCTGTTAATTATGGTTAAAGGGTAAATTGGGAAGAAACAAACAAACCTTAAAAAGAGAGACGGACAACCAGTGCATCCGTCTGTGTAAAAACTCAAACCTTGTTCTTACGCCCGACAAACTAGAAATCTCTGGATTTCTTTGACGATTGCTCAATTGTTTTGGGTTAAAATTGTTTTCTCAATGTTAAACATCATATCTTGGAATATTAAAAGTCTTCGTAATACTCCCTCCAGTTCCATTTTACTTGATGTTGTAGAGTTTTTTCACGCAGTTAAGGAACATCGAGAGAGTTAATTTTTTTCCAAATCTACCCATATTAATACCTTTATAGAAAATTAAATAACCTAATTTTTTTGTTTCTAGATTCTAGTGAAAGTACCATTCCCATTGTAATTTACTTGGGATGTACCAATTTTTTTATAGATTAGAGTAAATATCCTCCATGGGAAATATTTAAACATTGGAGTAATAGTTTATGTGTTGATTACGATGAGAATTTATGCTCCGGTGTGATTCCAAAGCAAGGGTAAATCAGAGAAAATTTAGGAAAAATACTAAAACTCTCATCTATTTTGGAACAGAAAATTGTAGTTGCAGGAAATCCCACACTACACCCCTCACTCGAATTTTCTTAACTAATTCATTTGAAGATAAGTAACAATATATTTTATTGATTGTTTTCTTGAAAGGTTTACAAAGAAATGTAGAGCAGAGCTAAAGAAATTACAATCACTCTTAATTTTATCTCTCCTAATGACTTGCTTAACAATTCCAAAAGAACTCTCCTTACAAAAGACTAACTCAACCCTTTATATAGGGTAATACAGTGGATGACAGACTAAATTTGTCCTTTATTTCAGGAATAACTCGCGAAGTGTCGCGAGTGTTATAAACATTTTTCTTTGCGGCACTCCTAAATCTCGCCAAATCTTCACACTTTTCTCATGTTTTGGCTGTCGTCATCCATTGCGTCATTTATATTACTTCCCTGCGACACCTTCGCAAGGTAGTTGTTTATTACTCTCACGAAGTATTGATGTCGCGATATTCTGCTCCTACATCTTGCCTCTTCTCATGTCTTCTCTGCGAAGAAGAGAATGTCATGAGAACCAACATTTTGAAATATCGCGATCGTCTATTTTTCACCAAAATTTTTTGTCGACAAGGTTAGTGCATTTATGAATGACCGCTTACACGTGTCTAAAATTCCCCTTTTTACCAATAATTTTTAATGCTATCCGGTTACTGTTTTCCTGTCTATTTAAGGGAGAATTTCCCATGAAAATTCTTCTCTTCTTTTATTTCATCTTCTTTACTGTCTGCAATTTTTCTCTGTTGTTTTCCTTCATCGTCTTTATCATTGTAATTCTTAACTCTCGTTTCCATGGCATCAAGGTTTGCGAACTTTGTTAAATTTAATCTTTTCGTGATTGATCTTTCCTAATGAAATAGTTTTGTTCGATACTTCCCTTTTTTAATGACTTTCCTGCCATTTTTGTTTTAGCAAGGACAAGTCTAGCACCAAATTCCACCGTTACTAACCCTAACATTCCCAAGAATTCGCGGTAAAATCCTTTGCTTCCAAGAGAAAGACTGCGAATGACAAGGTATTTAAGAAACATTTACCCTTTTAATAACAATATTGTTGCCTCTTGTTTCTTATTTAACTTGTAATTCGCGGGATGACAAAGATATTAATATATCTCCCAAGAAACCTCGTCACTTTAAACCCGTCGCACCTCTTATTTCTTTTCCTTGGTTCAAACTTACTACTTCTCCTGCAGCACCTTCGCAGGGCAATTCGTCTTATCTAGCGACATCTTCGCAAGATGACCCAATTCCTTCTTCACATGACAAATCACCTTCTCTTACGATGATCTACTTTGATAAATTAGTCCCCTGAATTTTCCGTTAATGAGATTCTTCCAAATGTACCCTCTCCACTTTTACTCTTAATACCTCTATCTCATCTCCCCTTGTTGATCAAGCTCCTCCGACTGGCATTCTTATGACTAAGGATGACTCAGCTTTTGCCTCTTCTTCCATCATTTCCTTTTCCTCTGAATCTATCTCTCTTACTAAAGAAAACTTAGAAGGGATAGACATAGCTTTTAAAGTTTTATCAGCTACCATGAATGATGTTAAGAAAATCTCCATTGATCTGTCGGATCTAGTGTTTATGAATCTTTGAGTAAGTATTTTGGTTACGATACCATGTCGCGAGCATCCCCTGGAACAAGAAATTAAGACCTTGAAGAATAGCCTTCATAATACCCATTTGGATCGCGATAATCTTCGCAAAGAATGAAGAACCGAAAGGTATTCCTTCCTCCCATTTTTTTTTTTTTTTTTTCAAGACTTTGTTCGCCTTTCAAGCTTTGAATCGAAACGTAAAATGGAGATATATCAAGTGGAATCTATCGTGGAAGAAACTCGAACGAAAAGAGATGCTTGGATGGAGCAATATAACCAATTAGATAACCTCCATACATATTCATTGATCGATAAATAATCTTACCCAAGAAAACGCCTACTTAGTCCGAAACAAGAATTGTTAAGTAGCGAATTGTCGCATCTGTCATATTCTTTCACTAAATCTAATTTGGAATTGGAAACCTTATCAGATGAAAATGGAACTTTGTCCCAAGAGAAGCGAGCTTTGTTGGATAAGGTGGCTATATCCTCGCAACAACTTGGTGTTTGTCGAAAAGCATTGAATGAGCAAGAACAATCTATCTGTTCTTTGAAAAATAAACTCAAAGAAACCACTACCGAAAGAGATAAGCTTATTCAGGGTAGAATAACCCTAAGTGTGAAAACAAACCAGCTCAAAGATGAATATACCAAGTTAAAAGAATCTCATTCCTCCCTTGCGAAAGAGAATAATTTACTGATTTCTAATGAAAAAAGCTTGCGTTCTCGATTAAAAAGGTCTTGTCGGTGATGATTTTGATATCGCCATGGATCATTTGGAGAATAGTTGCTTTGGCCCTCGACCCAACATCTTATCTCGCAAAAGGAAGGTAGTCATAAAATTTGACCGCCTCAACCGCCGTTTTCCTTTCTAATTTCTTTCATTACTTTTTAATCTTAACCTAACTTTGTTCTTATATATTTTCGCGAATCGAGAAAGATCTTCGCACTTCTCTGTCTACTTTGGAATCCTCCCATGCCAAGATTCGCAAGAAAATACGATTCTTGTTGCTACTCTTGCCCATTCTCGTGATCGTGCCGCGAGAAGGCTTAATTATCTCGGACCATCTTAAAGATATCCAAAGTAGGAATCAACGAAGGCACTTCTTCGACAATTTCATCCCAAAGTCAAGTTTTTGTGAATGAGATCTTACTCTCTAAATCCCTTGAACCATCTCTGTTGCACCTTTGGAAGTTGAAGATGATGAAGTTCCTAATTCTCCCGATAGTGATTATGATTATGAAAGGCTGCGAAGATATCGCAAACAATGAACTTGTCGAGAAGGATCTTTATGAAGTGAGAATCCGGTGAAAAAACTTGATGGAAATCCTCTCACTAGTGAAGGTGATGCTTGATAAAATTGTTGAAGAACATTTATCATCTCTGTTGCCGAGAATGTCGATGTAGATGTAGAAAATTAAGTTACTCCTTTAATTTTATATCTTTCAGTCTCTTTTCTCGCATGACTTTTTGTATGAGATGCTTTTCAATTTACATTGAAGTACTCTTTTTGATTGGAAAGACCAAGTCCCTTGATGAATAATCTCTTATCTTCTCTTTCTATCT
Organism: Papaver armeniacum; assembly: GCA_023531295.1. Lineage (NCBI taxonomy): Eukaryota > Viridiplantae > Streptophyta > Magnoliopsida > Ranunculales > Papaveraceae > Papaver > Papaver armeniacum. The sequence goes on along the minus strand of JAJJWW010016428.1, from coordinate 699,726 downwards.
CATTTTAGATTTGCAATTTTAATTTCGCAAGCCTATTCGCTTACCTTTACTTATATTGAAATTTATCATTGCGACAAGATCGCAGATATCCTTACAAATGAAGAAATCTATTGATCTTGTCTTATCATTGATTGTGTGGTCTTATTTTGCCTTCCTAATTAAAGGTCTTATCTTGCCACCCCTCGTTGCGACAAAGTCGCAGGACATCTTTACACTTTCATGTAATGACCCATTGACCTTGTCTTATCATTTCTTAAGTATTTTTTGCCTCTGCGAGGATATTTTATTTATGACAATATGATGGGTTTAAATACTCTTGCAGTATAGAATCCCATGACATTGCCGTCTTCGCGAAAATCGCAGGGACGCCTTTACATTTTCATGCAAAAATCCATTGATCTCGCCTTATCCTCGCGTTAGTATTATTACCTCTTCGGGATCATCGCACAAATATGACAAGCCTAAATTCTCTTGCGAAAATAAAGCCTCATGACATTTGCGTCTTTTGACACTTATCGGCTCCCTAATGGAGGGTGCTTTGCCCTTATATTCTCCCCCCGGTTGCCCCTTCAAGGAGGCGTACATCGGCCATACAAGACTAGCTCCTCCCATCCGGTCTTAACAACAACCAGTTATTTTCGCAACCTCTTATCCCTTATACCTATATGGTTTATGGTTACGAGACTGCACCCTAAGTGGAGTTTCTTGGGCCGAGTGCAGCATATACCAAGACTTGCCAAGAATGGCCGAGACACTTCAAATGCCCCGAGGCACTCTTGGCTCAACCGTGTACCCCGGCGCCTTGAGCATACACTCGACTCCTTGGAAGAGACCCTCGGGCGTCCAACCGGGGTATAACCTTATATATATAGTTGGAAATCCAAGGTATCTCCCCGGATAGGCTTTCATAGGCCACAAATCTCCATGACTCGGGTTCCGGGAGCGGTGTAACCTTTCCCCGAGCCATGTCAAGAGATACCCCTTATATGACGCACTTTAGGTCTTACATTTGCCTCTTTGCGAAATATCATTCGCGAACTAGGGTGTACGCCATAGAGGTTCGTCCCATTCACTCACTCATTCATTTTAGTTAATTCATTCAATCATTCATTTTCTGTAATGTATTTCTTGCGAGATATTCGCATAATCTTTCTTTGTTTTATTCCATCTCGCAATCATTCTGTCGCGAAAACATTTCATCCAAATTCATTTCATTTCATCCATCTTTTATGGATAATACTTCTTGAGATACAACCTATTCCATGGTCTATCCAATTTTGTCCTACATCTCTCCCTCGGGATCCATTAATCTATATGCCCCCTGTGCCAACTATTTCCTTAATGATATAAGGTCCATCCCATTTTCTTGACAATTTACCACCACTTTCACTTGTTTGATATATTGGTGTCTCTCGCAGCACCAGATCTCCCCGGTTGAAATTCACGTATCTTGACACGTTTATTATATTCTCTGGCTAATCTTGATAATTCTCCATATGTTGTAATGCTCTTTCTCTTTTTCTTCTAATTCATCTAATTTGATCAAAATATTACCCAGACCGAGATTTTTCTCCCAAGCTTCTTTCTTTGTTGTTGGAATCATAACTTAAATCGGGAGTCTGACTTCAACCCCATATGTTAAACAAAAGGTGACATGCCCGTAGCTTCTCTTCTAGTTGTATTATAAGCCCATACTGCATTGGGTACTTGTTCGCACCATCCCTTATTGTATCCTTCTAACTTCTTTTTCAATATGTCTGCGATTGTTTTATTTGTCGCTTCTGCCTGTCCATTAGCTTGCGGGTATAGAGGAGTTGACTTTCCACATCGTATCTGAAATGCATTAAGCGGCAATTCTATATTTTGTCCTTCAAATCTTGCTTCCCATTGTCGATACCAACAGTCTTTGGAATCCCAAATCTGCATATAATGTTCTCAAATATGAAAGTAAAAACATCCTTATCGCGAATGTGTTGTACCGCTTTCACCTCTGCCCATTTTGTGAAATAATCAAAGGCGACAATTAGATATCTTCTCTGTCATCTGTTCCTGGTAGGAATGGTCCCACAATATCTAAGCCCCATTTTCCAAAAAGGCCACACACTTGTTGAAGAATTTAATGGCGCTCCCGGTGCATGTATCTTCTTCCCATGTCTTTGGCAATCTTCGCAACGCCTTGATATTTGTTTCGCGTCCTCATGCATATACGACAAGTAATAGCCTTGCATTTTTGCTTTATATGCTAAAGATCTTCCACCACTATGATTACCAGCGTCCCCGCTATGCAACATCTTCAATATGGTTTCTCCTTCCTTCCTTGTTACACATCTGAATGAAGGTCCACTAAAAGATCGTCGGTATAGTATTCCATCTCTTAATTCATAATTTGTTGCCCGGCTTTTTAATTTGTGTGCCTCTAATCTATTTCTTGGTGTTTCCCCTTTTGTCAAGTATGCATGAAGTTCTGCTCTCCAATCCTCTTCGCAAAGTGTTTGTATTCCATCTTCTATTAACATTACATCTGTTTCCTGTTCTTCTTCTTTATTGATTGACGGTGCTAAAAGTGTTTGTATCTTTATATTTCATGATCGGATCTGTCATCATACTTGATATAAAGGCAAAAGCATCTGCGAGTCTATTATTTCTCCTTGATATATGTCTCAATTTATTTTCGGTATTCACTTCCGATGACTCGTCAACAAGTTTCTTGTACCTTCGCAAAGATAGTTCATTCGTAATATATTCCTCTTTTATTTGGCGAATTGCCAATTGCGAATCACTTGGTAATCCTCACGTTTTCCAATTTCATCTCTATTGCGAATCGCAAAGCATGTATTATAGCTTCATATTCTGTTTCATTATTAGTTGACGCAAACTCTAATCTGAAGGAAAAAGCCATTTTACTACCTTCTGGCGATATCACAACAATTCCAATCCCGTTACCTTCTCCATTAGATGACCCATCTACTAATATTTCCCATCTATTCGGCTCAGTTAACCAGTCTTTTGGATCTCCATGTTCTTCGTTTACGTCCATTATTTCTTCCACTGGTTCATCTTCTTCCAAAGGAAATTCTGTTAGAAAGTCCGCGACCACTTGTGACTTTGGTGAAGACAATATTTCGTATCTGAGTTTGCAATGACTTATTTGGGCATTACATCTCTCAACTCTCCCCGATCTTTTGAATTTTCATTGCGATTCGATTGGTACTTTCGTCACCACCTTAACAATGTGCGCTTGAAAGTATATATGCGAAGTTTAAATGTTGCGTAAACTAATGCCAATATTAGTTTTTCAATTTTTGAGTAATTCCTTTTCTCGCGCATTGAAAGTTTTGCTGATGTAGTAGATTGGTTTTTCTACCCCTACGTCCACTCGCAGCAATCTTTGCACTTAATGCATGCGAAGTCGTCGCAAGATAGATTAATAATTCTTCTCCCCGGTTCTGATTTTTGTAAAATTGATATATCCATTAAATGTTCCTTTATTCCTTGGAAGGCTTTCTCACACTCGTCATCCATCTAAACTTTGATCCCTTTTGAGAATGTTGAAAAGTGTTTGCATTTATCGATGATCGCGAGATAAACCTTCCAAGCGAAGCTAGTAACCCATTTAACTTCGAACATCTTTTACTTGTCGCAGTGTTGGCATATCGCGAATCGCTTGTACTTTCTCCGGGTCGACTTGGATTCCCTCTTTGATACGATGTAACCTAAAAAATTTCCCCGATGCAACTCCAAAGGTGCATTTTTCTGGATTTACTTTGATGTTGAAATGTCTCATTTGTTCAAATATTTCTTTCGATCCTCGTATGTGGTCTTTTGCTTTCTTACTTTTGATTAACATATCATCTACATACACCTCTAGCGTCTTGTGTATCCATCTCGCGAACACCTTTTCTACCATTCTTTGATATGTTGCTCCAAAGATTTCGCAAACCAAATGGCATTTTTGTATAACAAAGATAATCCTCTTGGAGCGAAGAAAGCAAGTATGTTCTTGATCTTCTTTGGCGAGAGGAATTTGATTGTACCCTTTATATCCATCAAGAGATGATATCCTTTCGTTTCATCTTTTGCGCTTCGACCAATTGCGGAATATCTGTAACGGAAGCTATCTTTGGGACAAGCTTTGTTTAGATCGGTAAAATCTATACAAATTCTTATCCCTTTCTTCTTCTTTGGGACTATAACCATATTCGCTATCCATTCGGGATATTTTGCTTGTCTAATGATTCCCGCATCTAGCATTTTCTCGTAACTCTTCTTCTATTTGAGGGTGATATGTCTTTTGCGATCTTCCTAATTCTTTGTTTGAATGGCCTTATATTTTTGTCAATTTCTAATTTATGACAAGCCACGAGATGGGTCTATACCGGGCATTTCATCCATATCCCATGCGAAAATATCTTTATAATCTCGCATGACAAATCAATAGTTCTTCTTTCTTCATCTACTTCCATTTTAGTCCCAATTTTTAGCACCTTGGGTTCTTCTTCGATTCAACATTCACCTCTTTTGTTTGTTCTCACGCGATATAGCTAGCTTTCGGTTCTCCCATAGGGTTAGTCCTTTCATTTCCTTACTCTGCGAGATTTCGCTAGGTATTCCTTTTCCTTCTTTTGCTCTTATCATGTAAATTTTAAATTCTTCTTCTTTTCTAGCTGCTTTTACCATCTTCTTACGATCTCTTCGCTTCTTCATTCGTTCTTCATAATACTTTACTTCGTCTTGATGATATATTTTCCCTTTATCAATGTCTCCTCTAATTTCACCAATTCCAACATTGGCATGGGAAATTTGATACACTGATGAAATGTTGACGCTACAGCTTTAATTGCATGTACCCATGGCCTTCCTAACAACACGTTGTATGGCGATTCCATATCCACTACACTCAATGTCACCTGCGTTTCAATTTCTCCAGCAAAATCCGTAATTTCACTTCTCCTTTAGGCTTCGTTATAGATTTACCAAACCCATGAATATAATACGCAGCGGAAGTCATTTCTTCATCCTTATATCCTAATTTTTTGTAAGTATGGTAAAACATGATGCTCACCAAACTCCCTGTATCCACCAAAGTTCTACTTACAGCCCATTCTTCCGCTGCTTTTGCCGGTTCTCCTCCATCTTTGTATGCATTTATTGTGATCACCAATGGGGATGTATGGCTCAAACACTCTTTAGGTATCTCCGCTGCTGTGAATGTCTTTTCCCATTCTTGGAAAGACGATGTCTTCTCCTCATCTATAATCTTCTTTCCTTCAAAATCTCGTTTATGTATTCTTCCTCTGATGTTTTCATGAAATTCATTAATCCTTGTCTTTGTAATCGTACAGTACTCCATATTCTCATTGTATTCCTTGCTTTTTAACTTTTCTATTTCATCTGATTTAACGCCTTTCTCTCTAATTTTCCTGATTCAGATAATTTTAGCTACAATCTTCTAGAATCATCCCTGTTTCTAGCGCATATGTAGTTGCAGGAAATCCCACACTACACCCCTCACTCGAATTTGCTTAACTAATTCATTTGAAGATGAGTAACAATATATTTTATTGATTGTTTTCTTGAAAGGTTTACAAAGAAATGTATAACAGAGCTAAAGAAATTACAATCACTCTTAATTTTCTCTCTCCTAATGACTTGCTTAACAATTCCAAAAGAACTCTCCTTACAAAAGACTAACTCAACCCTTTATATAGGGTAATACACAGTGGATGACAGCTAAGCTGTCCTTTATTTTAGGGAATAACTCGCGAAGTGTCGCGAGTGTTATAAACATTTTTCTTTGCGGCACTCCTAAATCTCGCCAAATCTTCACACTTTTCTCATGTTTTGGCTGTCGTCATCCATTGCGTCATTTATATTACTTCCCTGCGACACCTTCGCAAGGTATTTGTTTATTACTCTCGCGAAGTATTGATGTCGCGATATTCTGCTCCTACAAAAATAAACCCTAAAACATCAATTAAAGCGGAACGGAGGGAGTATAAAACGAAGAGGGAGGGTGAAAAATTGGATTAAGTTAAATGATCCTACTATCTTAATTCTGCAAGAAACTTTATTAGAATCATGTAATGTCTCTGTTGTGTCTCAAATTTGGGGTAGCAGGCCTGTTGATTGGAGGGCTTTGAATTCTGTAGGCAGGTCTGGGGGTGTTCTTTTACTTTGGAACCCAAATGTAGTCTCTATAATAAATCATAGTATTGGTACTTATTCTGTTTCTGTTCACTTTAAAAACAACATAGATAATTTTGAATGGGCTCTTTCTGGGGTTTATGCTCCTTGTAATATTGTTGATAGGCGAATTTTGTGGGATGAGCTTACTGCCGTCAATATAATTTGGGGTCTTCCTTGGTGTGTTGGGGGCAACTTTAATGAAGTTCGGAGAATGGTTGAACGCAAAACTTGCAACCACACCACCAGGGGAATGCGTGATTTTGATAACTTTTGTAACCAAAATAATTTAATGGACATTCCGTTAATGGGCGCCAAGTATACTTGGAAAAGTGCTGCTAACTCTGCTATTGCTAGCCTCCTTGACAGATTTATTTTCAATCCTGAATGGGAGGACCATTACCCAACTCTTGTTCATAAAGCTTTGGCGAAGCCTTTCTCGGATCATAAGCCTGTGTTATTAACAGGTGAGTTGGTAGATTGGGGCCCTCCTCCTTTCAGATTTGAGGCTATGTCGATGCTAGTGCCTGGTTTTATCGATTTGCTTCGCGATTGGTGGAATTCTTTCTCTTTTTATGGTTCTGCCGGTTTTTGTCTTGCCAAGAAACTCCAAGCTTTGAAATTCAAAATCAAGGACTGGAACAAGAATGTTTTTGGGAAGATTGATCGTAAATGTGAGATGCATCTAAAGGAGATTCAGTGTCTAGATCAATAGGATGATGAAGACGATGGTCTTACTGCATCTCAACTCATCACAAGAAATAAACTGAAGTCAGACTATGAGCAGTTGGCAGATATGCAAGAGTTACATTACCTTCAACAGTCTAGATTACAGTGGTTCTTGGACGGTGAGAGAAATACACGTTATTTTCACAAAATTGCTAGAATCAAAAGGAGGAAAAATACTTTTGCCAATTTGAAGATTAACGGAGTTTGGGTCGACGATAAAACAGTAATAAAAGATGGTATTGTCGAACACTTAAAAAATGTTTTTTCTTCTGATGACAATTCTAGGGTCTCTCTGGATGGGATGAATTTCAAATCCATATCTTCTTTGGATGCTACTTGGCTAGAGAGGAAGTTGGCAGAAGAGGAGATTTTACTGGCCCTCAAGAATCTAGGACACGATGGCGCCCCAGGTCCGGATGGTTTTCAAGTTTCTGTTATTGTCAGTTGTTGGGACTTCATGAAATCTGACATTATGAAAGTGGTTAGGGATTTTGAAATTGGGGGTGTTATAAATTGGCGGCTAAAATACACTTTTATTTCTCTTATTCCAAAAAAAGCTTGTGTAGAGGAAATCAAGGATCTAAGACCCATCAGGTCTTACAGGAAGTATCTATAAAGCCATCTCTAAAGCTCTTGTAGAGAGATTGAAACTGATGCTTCCCAAGCTCATCTCCAATCATCAAAGTGCCTTTATAAAAGGAAGACAAATTACAGATAGTATTCTTATTGCAAATGGGTGTCTAGATTCGAGGATCAAAGCTAAGCAACCTGGAATTATTTGTAAGATTGACTTAGAAAAGGCCTTCGATCATGTTAAATGGTCTTTTGTAAATGAAGTGCTTTTGAGAATGGGTTTCGGAGATCTTTGGAGGTCCTGGATTCAGGGGTGCATAAAGGATGTTCCTTTTTCTATTCTTGTGAAAGGTTCTTCTCATGGAAAGTTTACGAGTGAAAGGGGTCTTAGGCAAGGAGACCCACTTTCGCCTTTCCTTTTTCTTCTTATCTCGAGGTCCTTAATATGATGTTTGAAAGGGGTGCTGAGTTGGGGCATCTTGGTGGTTTCTCTGCAAATTTCAATGACACAAAAATCACCCACCTTCAGTTCGCGGATGACACTTTACTGTTCATGGATGCTCGTGTTAATCAAATTAGGTATTTGAAATACATTTTACTTTGTTTCCAATATGCTTCAGGGCTGCCTACTAATTTCACAAAATGCAGTCTTTTTGGTGTTGGAGAGTCGTCTTTGGAAGAATTAGCTGAGGTTTTTGGTTGTAAAACCGAAGCCTTTCCAGCTACTTATTTAGGGATGCCCTGGGAGAAAATTCAAGATCTTCTTATAAATGGGATAAGATCATTGAGGCTTGCAAGAAGAGATTGGCAAACTGGAAAAAGGGATTCCTCTCTAAAGCTGGTAAGCTCACCTTGATAAAGAGTGTTTTGCTTAGCTTACCTGTTTACTATTTCTCTTTGTTTATGGCGCCGAAATCTGTCATCAAGCAAATTGAAAGAGTTATTCGCAATTTCTTATGGGATGATTGCAATGGAGGAAGAAACACCATTGGGTCAATTGGTCGCCTGCTTGCAAACCTTTAGCTAAAGAAGGCTTAGGCATAAGAAGGTTGAGTCACTTGAATAAAGCAATGCTAATGAAATGGTGGTGGCGTTTGGGAAAGGAAAAAAACTCGCTATGGTATAAGATCATAAGTGAAAAATATGGTATTGTTGATTTGGGTTGGAAAACAAAACAACCAAAGGGTGTGTATGGGTGTTGTCTGTGGAGACATATTTTCTCTGTTGTCACAAGCTTTTTTAATCAGACGCAGTTTAAGCTTGGTAGTGGTGAAAAAGTTCGTTTCTGGGAAGACCGTTGGAATGACGAAGGTACCTTTTCAACCCTCTTCCCTAAATTGTATCACCTTTCTTCTCTTAAAGGTTCTTCTGTTAAAGATTGCTCTTCAACTTCAAATAATTCTTTATCTTGGAATCTTGGGATTTCGCGTAGAAGATTATCGGACATTGAAATAGAGGAACTTTGTTCTCTTCTGCTTATTCTTCAAAATTGCTCGTTAAATGATTCTGCGGAAGATGGGTTGTTTTGGAAAGGTGAAAAATCTGGGATTTTCTCCGTCTCTTCAGCTTATGATGCCGAAGTTGGTGATTTTATTGGGGCTCCTTATCCTAAGAAAAAGATATGGTCCACGAAATGGCCTCATAAAGTGGGTTTTTTCCTTTGGCAAGCTTCTCTTTGCAGGCTTCCAACTTTGGATAATCTGCACAGTCGGGGGAGCGCTTTGGTTACTTCATCAGGGAATCCAAACCCCAATATTTGCAAGCTTTGCAACCTCGCTCCTGAAGATACGAACCACATTCTCTTTACTTGTCCTTACTCGGCAAAAGTGTGGAAGTACTTCCTTGTTTGCGCTAACTACAAGGGGAGTTTGAAGAACTTCTGTTTTGGAGGTTATCAAATGTTGGAGATGTAATAATCTCTACTCAAGGGAAGGAGTTATGGACTAGAATTCCAGCTAGCATCACTTGGTGCTTGTGGAAAGAAAGAAATGCTCGCACTTTTGAAGGGAAGCAAAAAACTTATGAGGATCTTATCACGGACATCAAAATCCAAACTTACATTGTGCTCACTCTCATCCTAGCTTGAAAGGGTTTCAGTTGAAAATGTTATTTTTAATTGAAAACAAAAAAATTTAAACCTTATTAGTTGGTTTCTTGTTTGTTTTGGGTGAATCTTTTGTTTAGAGTCAGTTTCTTTGTCTCTGTTTCTTGAGACTTGGTTGTACATTTGTTTTTTCCTTCTTAATAAATTTTCGTCCTTATCGAGCAAAAAAAAAAAAAAAAAAAAAAATATATGAACTTTCAATTAATCAATAATCAAAAACCAGATCATCCACACCAAGCAGATCAATCGAATAAGTAGTTGAGACTATCAATTTATTCCAACATCTCACTTTTTTTAACTCTACTTTTGAATCTTCAGAGGTTTAACAAGTTTGTGAGAATGGGATGATAGAATGAGAACAAGACATGAACTTTAACATTGGTTGTGCGTAAAATATTGATTCTCAACTACTTATATACACATTCAGATGTTCGTTATATATGAGCACGCAATGAAAGTGAGAAAACTTGTGCTAAATGAATGTAGTTTCATTTTGCAATACGACAAGTTTAATACCTTATTGAATTAACTATAGAAGTGGGTGCCTTAGACACCTTAATAATGCGACATTGGTGAATTGAAGCTCACGACACTCACGACTTGGATAGATTTTGGACCCTTTAGGGTCCCGTAATAACTCGAATTTTACTATTACTTGCTTGAAACACGATTTGTTGTTACTTAGTGTGTGGCCACCAGTTAGTCCTACAAATCGTCCAATTAGGGAACATTAACTTATGTGACTTATATGGATAAAATTATCAATTAATTAAGTTCCACAAAATCCCAGATTATTAATAATTTATTGGACCTGACTGTTGCATATTCAGAACAGATGCATAATGCAACCTTAGACATTGGTGTCAACATTCCACAATTATACCAATAAATCATTAGAAATTATTTACATTCAGACAAAGACTCGACTGCTGAAATTGCTAAAAACATGCGCCCCAACACCAAATATATGTTAATAAACTATTTACCGTTCAAAAAAATGGAGAGAAATAGCGGACCCAGTTATAGGTCCCCCGGTCACTTCCCAGTAGCAGCTAGTTAGCATTATGAGCAAATTAATTAAAATCACTAGCTTGAAATAGGACATACAAATTAACGGAAAATGGGTAATTTGTCCAAAATTTTTAAAACATGCTTCAAATGGACGAGTAAAAATTATTATGGGTAAAATGGACAAAAAAATAAAAATAGCAAGGATGAAACTGGATTCATCCTTGCTTAAACTTAAAAAATAGCGAGGATGAAACTGGATGCATCCTGATGTAAATTAAAAATAAGAAAAAGAATTTGAAAATGGGTATGATGAAACTGGTTACATCCTGGATATTTTTATATTTTTGTCCATTTAAACAGTATCAAAATCTAAATGTCTTTTTCACCCAGGAATGATTGATTTTGATCTTTTTAACCAATTTTGTGCAAAATTAATTACTCGGGATAAAGTACGTCAATTGCAAGGGCTTTGGTCCTTGCCATGTGAAAATGCATCTCCTAGAAGCAATTTGAGTTGAGAAAAGACCATGAAACCTAGATCTTTCTCTTCTGTCTTGAACAACAAATGCAGTGATGATATCATAGGATTGTGACGCTGAACAGTTGAAATTGTACAAAAAACAACTGTGATTCACACACACCTTGTTTGGTGTTGAGAACCATCAAAGGACTAATTTTTTTTTTTTTACAAAAGAGGAATTAATCCTCATACCATATATTGATTTGTATGATCTTCAGAAATCTGTTGGTCATTTGCTCTTACAAGATTGATACAATTTCTAATATATAAGTTGTTTAAAATGGCTAAAAGAGCTTCTCCTTTCCGGGTACTTTTATTAGCATTCCTGTTACAAAAAGTGGTGATATATGTGTTGGAAAATTGGGTTAAAAACAAGAGGATGAATAAAGAAAAACAGAAACCAAACAATGGTGTACCCCTGACTTCAAGGCTCTTTCGATTCTTTTAGACAATAATTCGACCTTTCCCAATGAAATTGGCGAGTACAACAGGTCTCTCGAATTATGCCTTCAGGATTCAATGAAGCCCTAACACCGTAATCGAATTCAAGGATTGTACTTCCTTGACCCGACCAAGAATCACACTGTATAAGATTCTGATGATGCTATTAGAGAAGAAGAAAACAAATTGTTTTTGATATGATGATAAACGAGTTTTGGGAGATGCTATTTATAGATGTTTTCGCATCTGTTGGGAATGGCGTCTGTTGGAATCGAAACGATGAGTCTCTTCATCATCATACATGAATGGCGTCTGTTGGAATCGAAGATTCTGGACATGATTCTAACTGTCGAAACAGTTACGTACCACCAAACCAATCCAGTTATAAATTTTAAAGTAAATGGACCCCCCCTTGGATAGCACAGTTGAAAATATTCCAACATTCTCCCCCTATTTTCAAAAAACATAAAACAAAGTTAAAAAACTTTTAAATCAGAGTGGCTACATCACAAAAGTGACTGCCTACGTACCCGAGTGGGATCAAGCCAACGTAGTTCACGCTTAGTTTGGGAATAAGCATCATCGTTGAAACCAATACATAAGTGATAGGTATCTTTTGGATTTGAACCTTCACTTAGTGTAAGAAATTCAAAGCCTTATCGAGGTTCAGTGGTGAAACTAGTCTTGAACCAAGTACCCCTAATGATAAAACCGGAATCTCCACACATATTGATTTCAGAAGATAGTGTGTTCTGTAGCTAGCACGTTAATGGCCATGTGCTTAAATCCTGGATTCATGAGTCTTCTTTAGAGAACAGTCTTTTTCTCTTAGGAAACGGCCTGATTTCCATACTCATATAGGTAAGTCTCGAAGGTGTTTCTGCGAGACACCTTGTGATAAAAGTTAGACTTATTAAGGATTTTCATCCATCCTGATTTCTTGCAGAATCCCTGCACTAATAAGAAAATGGGAAGTTTTAATTTTAGTGCACCATAATCACTTCCATAACTTGTTGGTACCACATTGAACCTTGTTTATCCTTTCCAAAACATAGGTTGGGTTTCTTCTATGGGTGATCAAACTTCATTCACAGACCTTAGTCCCATTTCCTTACACTTTATTGAAACCACTGCCTTTGGAAGACTTTTCGTAAATGGGTCTGCCAAGTTCTTACTTGTTTCAATATAGTTCACAACGACTACTCCTCTCTTGAATAATTGTCTTGCTATTTGATGTCTAAGACTTGTATGTCTAGACTTTCCATTGTCTACACTTTATTTAAGCGTACACACCTAGACCGTGCTACTCCAACCATTGTCGTGCAATCTCGTAAGTACGAGCAATTTGTTGACAGTTACAGTGACATCAAACTTTTTGTTTTTGATGATAAAGCTGAGAAGGTTGAGGCTGCAATCCTAAATCTTAGTTTATTTCATGCCTACTGCAAGGGGCCGATTGATCTTTGGGGTTCATATGATGGGTTTCTTTTATTCAAAAACCATTGGAGTACAAACTCACATTTCTGTATTTCGAATCCTATAACAAACGAACAAGTAATTCTGACTTCCCCGGATGATCTTTCCTTTGTATGTGGAATTTACTTTCATCCACGTAAAAAGGAGTACGAAGTGGTTTATGTACGTGGATTAGCTGGTAAGCGGATCATGTGGGAGTTTGAGATTCTGAGTTTAAGAACTAACCAGAGAAGAAGTGTTGGTAGCTTGTTTTATCCTCCAAGTAAAAAAAGATCGCCCGTATTTATTAACGGAACTATATACTGGATGGTTACTGGTTTTACGTGTTTCATTAATAAGCATTTTTACCCTGAAATATCAGAGTCAATATTGTCATTCAATATAGAAACCGAGGAGCTTAGCACCATGGAAGTTGTTATGCCGTCTAATTATGCTCCGCAGCTTCGAAAATACCCAGCTAATGTGTTTCAACTTTTCGAGTTGGAAGGTGATTTGATCCTATTTGATCCTTCGTCATCTATTCAAGTGCTCATATGGGCGTTTAACCACAGTACCAAACGTTGGGATAAAAAACACTATATTTGGCTATCAGCAATCTTCTTTAAAAAATCAAAGATGATTTCCAGACCACTCTACCCATCACTAATCGGTTTTTATCTTTTACATGCTTCAAAAAAAAAAACCAGCCTTGTCGTCATCATTGATATAGATATTGAATTTTACAGAAGTACCAACAATTATAATGGTATGTGTATATTTATTTGTGCAAAAATGTAGTTACAGAATCATTTTTTAGATGTACAAACTTCCATGGTCATTGATTAATTATTTCAAACCTACGAGTTGTGCAATGGACTTTCTTTTTTCACTATAAGTTTTTTTTTTTTTTTTTTTTTTTTTTTTTGAAAGAAATGAGTATATTTATGCAGTTCGTTGGTAACATTAAATTATCCCACTGTTTGTTTCAGCTACTTAAGGAAGTCCTTGATTTCACCTTGCTGTATGGGACCATATAAAGGTGGCTAAACAACTATAAATTCTGTTTTTATTACTGAAGTTTGAAATCCCAATACCATGACGCGGTAAATCAAGCGGAGTCCAGACACCTCAATGCAACATTTTGAACTTCAGGATTATTCACATTTGGGTTATACTGCTCCAAAACCCAACCGTAAGAGCATCACGGTTGAATTCCTAAACATTAAACCCAACCGTAAAGCAACTTTCTTTTTCCCAGTCCAAGAGTATTTACGGCTAGGTATTGGCTTAGTCGAAGCTGACCGTTGAACAATTACGGTTTGTTATTTAGTAAACCAAACCGTAAAAGATCATTAAAAATTTAATGACAATTTACGGTTAGGTTTTGAAGAATTTCCAACCGTAACACATTCAGAAAGATATACGATTGGGATGTGATGTCGCTGGTCGGTGTCACTGGGTTTTTTATTAACCTTCTTCTTCCCCTTCTTTGACATAAAGTTTAATGGAAAATTATAAGTTAATCCAAGACGATGAAAGAAAATGGAAACAGTCTACATCTCCTCAGTCAGATGAAGAGGAAAAGGAGAAGAATTTGATACTAAAATATAATTAGAAGTTTTTTTATGGAGGGTAATTTAGGCATTCCCAATTTCTTTAGGACACCCCCTAGCTAGTTTTTTAACCATTAAAAATCCATGTGACGCCCCGCTATTGGAATGTGACGCCCCAATAATAGGCTTCTTGCGAAATGATGGAAGCTCTCATCATGAAAACTCTCTTATTGATTTCCAACCCGAGGAAATGGTTCTTGATACTCCTCAATCATTCAATTGTGATGCTCCGATTATCATACCTACTCCTTCTCCGAGTTTTTTCTTGGATGCTATATACGACCCAGAAAAGGAAGAAGCGCTTATTCAATTCTTCAAATCAAGGTACCATCTAGCTATTCAGGCCATGATGGAGGTGGGCAGTTGGATGGACACAAATTTTCCAAAAGAAGAGGTCCCCTTTATTAAGATGCTAATCAAAGCAGCAATTAAAAACCCTAATGCATTCAAATTTGAATGCAGGCCGGCTGAGGCACCTATCAGGTAATGCTCTTTCTTTGGGGGAATTGTTTTGGGTTATCGTCAAAGAAATCCAGACGTTTCTAGTTTGCTGGGCAGAAGGACGAAGTTTGAGTTTTCCAACATAGACGGACTGAGTCAAATCAGGGGAGCTGGTTGGCAGATAATCGGTGTTAAATGACGTTACAGTCCCTTAAGTTATTAACTTAACCAACCAGTTGTGAGTAAAGTTAATAAGCCATACCCGAAACCATACCCTATTTGCCTGTCCCATTTATTCCTTTCTCTTCGTTCATCTTTTTTTTTCTTCTTTTCATTTGCGTTCAATCTTTTGTGATGGATGGGAAATCAAATTCGGTTAACCTAAATATAATTGATGTTTTTGTTTTCTGATGTGATTATTCGGATGTGAAGTTTGTTTGTTTAGCTATTGATATCTCAAAGTATTTCTTAATAAACCCTATTCTGGGTTTTCATTTGAGATACGGGTAAATGAAGTAAGATCCCCTGCGGGTGATTGACTAGAACGAAGTCTGGTTGAAATGGTAGAACAACTGCTACCAAATTTCTTTTAGATAAGAAGGTCTCTTAGACTTCTTTCTCATTTCATTAGAAAATTGTTATTGCAGGTGTTTATGCTGGTGATCCTGCAAAAGCTGAGCATGAGAGCAGCATTTGAAAAGGTTTGGAGGTCGGAGCAAATTGGCGGCAACATCATCGGTGGTGCTTTCAAAGCGGCAACATTACCTGATTATTTGAGTATCATGTTGGCCTATGCACCAAAGGATAAACTAGTTTCTGCAAATGAAATATTCTTATACAAATAGATGATAATTACTCATGTAGCTAGCTGATTGGAAAAGCTAGTTTTGTATTTGTTTTTTCTGTAAATTGGAAACACCAAAGGATTTAGGATTGAATTTTAGCTGAATTGTGGTCTTTTATATCTGGAATTGCATATAATCCTCTTGTCGGGAGGTTACTTGAAGTGTGACAAAGTGAGTCCATAACTAGTTGATACCAAATGTTTGTTTATTTCTGCAGAGTGCTGTTGCCGATTCCCTGTCCAAGTTTTATTACCCGCAAGTTGCAGCAGTTTCAATCTCATACCCATTTGAGGCTATCAAGATGGAACGCCTGATAGATGGTGAACTAAAGGGGTTTGGCCAGTTGCATCCATGCACTCAAGGAGTGGAGACTTTAGGTACGTATTTCCTCTAGAATTCTTCGTCTAATGTTCTCACCTTACATTGTTTAGCCCTGCAAGGAGTACTGTTTCTCACTAATGATACTCAACCGTGTTTCTCGACAAACAGGAACTATATACAGTTCATCCCTCTTTCCTAACCGATCTCCACCTGGAAGAGTTCTGCTTCTGAACTTTATAGGAGGTGCTACCAATACCGGAATTGTTAACAAGGTATGTGACATGTTCGATTTTTTCGGCATCTATTCAAGGTTCTATATAAAACTACTCTATGGAAAATAAAAATGATGCTTGTTTTTGAGATATCGTGATTTCCTTTCATGGACCCCAAGGGCTTCATTCTTTTGTGTACTAATGGATTACATTACATGCATTACTAAATGCTTTCAGACGGTGGGAGAAATTGTCGAGGGCCTCGATCGAGACCTAAGAATGATGCTAATAACTTCGAACTCCAAAGGATCCACTTGTTTTAGGTGTCAGAGTTTGGCCGCAAGCCATACCCCGATTCTTGGTTGATCATCTGGGTACTCTTGCGGATGCGAAACGTGGTCTACAAGATTACATGGCCTGTTTCTAAGGGGGTAACTATGTTTCGGTGTAGCCTTGGGCCGTTGTATTGAGGATGCTTTTGACAGTGCTGTTGAGGTAGCTAGCTAAGTTCTTATCAAAGTACTCTTACAAATAAAATTTTGGCCGAAGAGAGAAAGTGGCATCTATTCGTATCAATTAAAGAGCTCTTAGGTTTGTTCACGTGGGTATTAACTAGAGCTTATGTCCCAATATATTTAGGATGATTGGCTATATATCTTAGCAAAGGCTACTTCAATTTTTTGATTTGTTCATTGAAATGTGAAACTGAGACAATGCAAAGGCCCTGGTATTTGTAGATGTGTAAATCCCATTCATCAGTTTTCTCATATGATCTTTCATTGATTAGTTTGTAATAAGTCGCTCATGTACCTAACTTATTTTGTACGACCATCCACTGTCATACCCAATTTATTATGCACGATCATCGTTGGAGTTATCCAATTTATTTTATATGACCATGGTGAGCATAGTTTCACTTCATCCCTGTCCATTGTGATCAATATCGTTGGAGTTACTCAATTAACTAAGTGTCTTTTAATTCGCGTTAATTTCACTTCATCCCTGTCCCGACCAACTTCGTCTACATTGAATGAACATTATTTAGAAAAAAGTTTAAACTAAGAGGGATTAGATTATGCTTCAATACTATATAAATGTGATGGGTATTTAAATTAAAATTTGAATTCATTATACATTACACTTGATTAGTTGCCATTTAGGTTCAAAATCACCAAAGGGATCCATTTTTCTGCTATCTTCGTATATACAATATCACTATATCAAAGAAGTGAATTAAGATTTCTCCATCAATTGCTAGATCGGTTGCTGGTCTGCAAAATACCTAGGGTAAGCAGGCTTCTGTTAGAGAAAAATGTTGAATTCTCCATACATAGTACCCATAACTAGATACGGGTCATATAAACTTTCCATCTTACAACCCGATTTAAAGAGTAACTATGGTTGGCTCTCATAATTATGGTTAAAGGGTAAATTGGGAAGAAACAAACAAACCTTAAAAAAGAGAGACGGACAACCAATTCTGTCCGTCTATGTAGAAAAACTCAAACCTTGTTCTTCTGCCCAGCAAACTAGAAATCTCTGGATTTCTTTGACGATTGCTCAATTGTTTTGGGTTAAAATTGTTTTCTCAATGTTAAACATCATATCTTGGAATATTAAAAGTCTTCGTAATACTCCCTCCGTTCCATTTTACTTGATGTTGTAGAGTTTTTTCACGCAGATTAAGGAACATCAGAGAGAGTTAATTTTTTTCCAAATCTACCCATATTAATACCTTTATAGAAAATTAAATAACCTAATTTTTTGTTTCTAGATTCTAGTGAAAGTACCATTCCCATTGTAATTTACTTGGGATGTACCAATTTTTTTATAGATTAGAGTAAATATCCTCCATGGGAAATATTTAAACATTGGAGTAATAGTTTATGTGTTGATTACGATGAGAATTTATGCTCCGGTGTGATTCCAAAGCAAGGGTAAGTCAGAGAAAATTTAGGAAAAATACTAAAACTCTCATCTATTTTGGAACAGAAAATTGTAGTTGGCAGAAATCCCACACTACACCCTCACTCGAATTTTCTTAACTAATTCATTTGAAGATAAGTAACAATATATTTTATTGATTGTTTTCTTGAAAGGTTTACAAAGAAATGTAGAGCAAGAGCTAAAGAAATTACAATCACTCTTAATTTTCTCTCCTAATGACTTGCTTAACAATTCCAAAAGAACTCTCCTTACAAAGACTAACTCAACCCTTTATATAGGGTAATACACAAAGGATGATGACTAAGTGTCCCTCCTTTATTTTCGGGAATAACTCGCGAAGTGTCGCGAGTGTTATAAACATTTTTCTTTGCGGCACTCCTAAATCTCGCCAAATCTTCACACTTTTCTCATGTTTTGGCTGTCGTCATCCATTGCGTCATTTATATTACTTCCCTGCGACACCTTCGCAAGGTAGTTGTTTATTACTCTCACGAAGTATTGATGTCGCGATATTCTGCTCCTACATCTTGCCTCTTCTCATGTCTTCTCTGCGAAGAAGAGAATGTCATGAGAACCAACATTTTGAAATATCGCGATCGTCTATTTTTCACCAAAATTTTTTGTCAGCAAGGTTCCGTGCATTTATGAATGACCGCTTACACGTGTCTAAAATTCCCCTTTTACCAATAATTTTTAATGCTATCCGGTTCTTCGTTTTCCTGTCTATTTAAGGGAGAATTTCCCATGAAAATTCTTCTCTTCTTTTTATTTCATCTTCTTTCTTTATCGCAATTTTTCTCTGTTGTTTTCCTTCATCGTCTTTCTGCTGTAATTCTTCTGCTACTGTTTCCATGGCATCAAGGTTTGCGAACTTTGTTAAATTTAATCTTTTCGTGATTGATCTTTCCTAATGAAATAGTTTTGTTCTGATACTTCCCCTTTTTTAATGACTTTCCTGCCATTTTTGTTTTAGCAAGGACAAGTCTAGCACCAAATTCACCGTTACTAACCCTAACATTCCCAAGAATTCGCAGCCGAAATCCTTTGCTTCCAAGAGAAAGACTGCGAATGACAAGGTATTTAAGAAACATTTACCCTTTTAATAACAATATTGTTGCCTCTGTTTCTTATTTAACTTGTAATTCGCAGGATGACAAAGATATTAATATATCTCCCAAGAAACCTCGTCACTTTAAACCTGTCGCACCTGCTATTTCTTTTCCCGGGTTCAAACTTACTACTTCTCCTGCAGCACCTTCGCAGGGCAATTCGTCTTATCTAGCGACATCTTCGCAAGATGACCCAATTCCTTCTTCACATGACAAATCACCTTCTCTTGCGATGATCTCGCCTGATAAATTAGTCCCTGAATTTTCCGTTAATGAGATTCTTCAGAATGTACCCCTCTCCACTTTTACTCTTAATACCTCTATCTCATCTCCCCTTGTTGATCAAGCTCCTCCGACTGGCATTCTTATGACTAAGGATGACTCAGCTTTTGCCTCTTCTTCCATCATTTCCTTTTCCTCTGAATCTATCTCTCTTACTAAAGAAAACTTAGAAGGGATAGACATAGCTTTTAAAGTTTTATCAGCTACCATGAATGATGTTAAGAAAATCTCCATTGATCCTGTCAGATCTAGTGTTTATGAATCTTTGAGTAAGTATTTTGGTTCTGATACCATGTCGCGAGCATCCCTGGAACAAGAAATTAAGACCTTGAAGAATAGCCTTCATAATACTTCGCTGGATCGCGATAATCTTCGCAAGAAGAATGAAGAACTGAAAGGTATTCCTTCCTCCCATTTTTTTTTTTTTTTTTTTTTTTGAAGACTTTGTTCGCCTTTCAAGCTTTGAATCAGAAACGTAAAATGGAGATATATCAAGTGGAATCTATCGTGGAAGAAACTCGAACAGAAAGAGATGCTTGGATGGAGCAATATAACCAATTAGATAACCTCCATACATATTCTCGTGGATCGATAAATAATCTTACCCAAGAAAACGCCTACTTAGTCCGAAACAAGAATTGTTAAGTAGCGAATTGTCGCATCTCATCATATTCTTTCACTAAATCTAATTTGGAATTGGAAACCTTATCGATGAAAATGGAACTTTGTCCCAAGATAAGCGAGCTTTGTTGGATAAGGTGGCTATATCCTCGCAACAACTTGGTGTTTGTCGAAAAGCATTGAATGAGCAAGAACAATCTATCTCGTTCTTTGAAAAATAAACTCAAAGAAACCACTACCGAAAGAGATAAGCTTATTCGGGGTAGAATAACCTAAGTGTGAAAACAAACCAGCTCAAAGATGAATATACCAAGTTAAAAGAATCTCATTCCTCCCTTGCGAAAGAGAATAATTTCTCGATTTCTAATGAAAAAAGCTTGCGTTCTCGATTAAAAGGTCTTGTCGGTGATGATTTTGATATCGCCATGGATCATTTGGAGAATAGTTGCTTGGCCCCGACCCAACATCTTATCTCGCAAAGGAAGGTAGTCATAAAATTTGACTGCCTCAACCGCCGTTTTCCTTTCTAATTTCTTTCATTACTTTTTAATCTTAACCCTGCTGTTCTTATATATTTTCGCAGAATCTGAGAAAGATCTTCGCACTTCTCTGTCTACTTTGGAATCCTCCCATGCCAAGATTCGCAAGGAAAATACAGTTCTTGTTGCTACTCTTGCCCATTCTCGTGATCGTGCCGCAAGAAGGCTTAATTATCTCAGCCATCTTAAAGATATCCAAAGTAGGAATCAACAGAAGGCACTTCTTCGACAATTTCATCCCAAAGTCAAGTTTTTGTGAATGAGATCTTACTCTCTAAATCCCTTGAACTTTGTCTCTGTTGCACCTTTGGAAGTTGAAGATGATGAAGTTCCTAATTCTCCTGATAGTGATTATGATTATGAAAGCTGCGAAGATATCGCAAACAATGAACTTGTCGAGAAGGATCTTTATGAAGCTGAGAATCCCAATGAAAAAACTTCTGATGGAAATCCTCTCACTAGTGAAGGTGATGCTGATAAAATTGTTGAAGAACATTTATCATCTCCTGTTGCCGAGAATGTCGATGTAGATGTAGAAAATTAAGTTACTCCTGTAATTTTATATCTTTCAGTCTCTTTTTCTGCATGACTTTTTGTATGAGATGCTTTTCAATTTCTGTTGAAGTACTCTTTTTGATTGGAAAGACCAAGTCCCTTGATGAATAATCTCTTATCTTCTCTTTCTATCTCATTTTAGATTTGCAATCTTAATTTCGCAAGCCTATTCGCTTACCTTTACTTATATTGAAATTTATCATTGCGACAAGATCGCAGGATATCCTTACAAATGAAGAAATCTATTGATCTTGTCTTATCATTGATTGTGTGGTCTTATTTTGCCTTCCTAATTAAAGGTCTTATCTTGCCACCCCTCGTTGCGACAAAGTCGCAGGACATCTTTACACTTTCATGTAATGACCCATTGACCTTGTCTTATCATTTCTTAAGTATTTTTTGCCTCTGCAGGATATTTTATTTGCGACAATATGATGGGTTTAAATACTCTTGCGAGTATAGAATCCCATGACATTGCCGTCTTCGCGACGAAATCGCAGGACGCCTTTACATTTTCATGCAAAAATCCATTGATCTCGCCTTATCCTCGCGTTAGTATTATTACCTCTTCAGGATCATCGCACAAATATGACAAGCCTAAATTCTCTTGCGAAAATAAAGCCTCATGACATTTGCGTCTTTTGACACTTATCAGCTCCCTAATGGAGGGTGCTGCCCTTATATTCTCCCTGGTTGCCCCTTCAAGGAGGCGTACATCGGCCATACAAGACTAGCTCCTCCCATCCGGTCTTAACAACAACCAGTTATTTTCGCAACCTCTTATCCCTTATACCTATATGGTTTATGGTTACGAGACTGCACCCTAAGTGGAGTTTTCTTCGGGCCGAGTGCGGATATACCAAGACTTGCCAAGAATGGCCGAGACACTTCAAATGCCCTGGGCACTCTTGGCTCAACCGTGTACCCCGCGCCTTGAGCATACACCGACTCCTTGGAAGAGACCCTCGGGGCGTCCAACCGGGTATAACCTTATATATATAGTTGGAAATCCAAGGTATCTCCCCCTTGATAGGCTTTCATAGGCCACAAATCTCCATGACTCGAGTTCCGGGAGCGGTGTAACCTTTCCCCGAGCCATGTCAAGAGATACCCCCTTATATGACGCACTTTAGGTCTTACATTTGCCTCTTGCGAAATATCATTCGCGAACTAGGGTGTACGCCATAGAGGTTCGTCCCATTCACTCACTCATTCATTTTAGTTAATTCATTCAATCATTCATTTTCTGTAATGTATTTCTTGCGAGATATTCGCATAATCTTTCTTTGTTTTATTTATTCCATCTCGCAATCATTCTGTCGCGAAAACATTTCATCCAAATTCATTTCATTTCATCCATCTTTTATGGATAATACTTCTTGAGATACAACCTATTCCATGGTCTATCCAATTTTTGTCCTACATCTCTCCCCTCGGGATCCATTAATCTATATGCCCCTGTGCCAACTATTTCCTTAATGATATAAGGTCCATCCCATTTTCTTGACAATTTACCACCACTTTCACGCTGATATATTGGTGTCTCTCAAAGACCGAGATCTCCTGGTTGAAATTCACGTATCTTGACACGTTTATTATATTCTCTGGCTAATCTTCGCTGATAATTCTCCATATGTTGTAATGCTCTTTCTCTTTTTTCTTCTAATTCATCTAATTTGATCAAAATATTACCCGCACTGAGATTTTTCTCCCAAGCTTCTTTCTTTGTTGTTGGAATCATAACTTCTGTCGGGAGTACAGCTTCAACCCCATATGTTAAACAAAAAGGTGACATGCCTGTAGCTTCTCTTCTAGTTGTATTATAAGCCCATACTGCATTGGGTACTTGTTCGCACCATCCCTTATTGTATCCTTCTAACTTCTTTTTCAATATGTCCTGCGATTGTTTTGTTGTAAACACTTTTGTCCATTAGCTTGCGGGTATAGAGGAGTTGACTTTCCACATCGTATCTGAAATGCATTAAGCAGCAATTCTATATTTTGTCCTTCAAACTGCTTCCCATTGTCTGATACCAACTGTGCTGGAATCCCAAATCTGCATATAATGTTCTCAAATATGAAAGTAAAAACATCCTTATCGCGAATGTGTTGTACCGCTTTCACCTCTGCCCATTTTGTGAAATAATCGAGTGGCGACAATTAGATATCTTCTCCCATCTGTTCTGGTAGGAATGGTCCCACAATATCTAAGCCCCATTTTCCAAAAGGCCACACACTTGTTGAAGAATTTAATGGCGCTCCGGTGCATGTATCTTCTTCCCATGTCTTTGGCAATCTTCGCAACGCCTTGATATTTGTTTCGCGTCCTCATGCATATACGACAAGTAATAGCCTTGCATTTTTGCTTTATATGCTAAAGATCTTCCACCACTATGATTACCGTCCCCCGCTATGCAACATCTTCAATATGGTTTCTCCTTCCTTCCTTGTTACACATCTGAATGAAGGTCCACTAAAAGATCGTCGGTATAGTATTCCATCTCTTAATTCATAATTTGTTGCCCGGCTTTTTAATTTGTGTGCCTCTAATCTATTTCTTGGTGTTTCCCTTTTGTCAAGTATGCATGAAGTTCTCGCTCTCCAATCCTCTTCGCAAAGTGTTTGTATTCCATCTTCTATTAACATTACATCTTTTCTGTTCTTCTTCTTTATTGATTGACGGTGCTAAAAGTGTTTGTATCTTTATATTTCTCGCAGTCGGATCTGTCATCATACTTGATATAAAGGCAAAAGCATCTGCGAGTCTATTATTTCTCCTTGATATATGTCTCCAATTTATTTTCGGTATCTGCTCCGACAGCTCGTCAACAAGTTTCTTGTACCTTCGCAAAGATAGTTCATTCGTAATATATTCCTCTTTTATTTGGCGAATTGACAATTGCGAATCACTGGTAATCCTCACGTTTTCCAATTTCATCTCTATTGCGAATCGCAAAGCATGTATTATAGCTTCATATTCTGTTTCATTATTAGTTGACGCAAACTCTAATCAAGGAAAAAGCCATTTTACTACCTTAAATGATATCACAACAATTCCAATCCCGTTACCTTCTCCATTAGATGACCCATCTACTAATATTTCCCATCTATTCGGCTCAGTTAACAAGTCTTTTGGATCTCCATGTTCTTCGTTTACGTCCATTATTTCTTCCACTGGTTCATCTTCTTCCAAAGGAAATTCTGCTAGAAAGTCCGCGACCACTTGTGACTTTGGTGAAGACAATATTTCGTATCTGAGTTTGCAATGACTTATTTGGGCATTCCATCTCTCAACTCTCCCGGATCTTTTTGAATTTTTCATTACTGATTCGATTGGTACTTTCGTCACCACCTTAACAATGTGCGCTTGAAAGTATATGCGAAGTTTAAATGTTGCGTAAACTAATGCCAATATTAGTTTTTCAATTTTTGAGTAATTCCTTTCCGCGGCATTGAAAGTTTTGCTGATGTAGTAGATTGGTTTTTCTACCCCTGCGTCCACTCAGGCAATCGCATTAATGCATGCGAAGTCGTCATAAGATAGATTAATAATTCTTCTCCGGTTCGATTTTTGTAAAATTGATATATCCATTAAATGTTCCTTTATTCCTTGGAAGGCTTTCTCACACTCGTCCGTCCATCTAAACTTTGATCCCTTTTTGAGAATGTTGAAAAAGTGTTTGCATTTATCGGATGATCGCGAGATAAACCTTCCAAGCGAAACTAGTAACCCATTTAACTTCTCGAACATCTTTTACTCTGTCGCGAGTGTTGGCATATCGCGAACTGCTTGTACTTTCTCCGGGTCGACTTGGATTCCCTCTTTTGATACGATGTAACCTAAAAATTTCCCGATGCAACTCCAAAGGTGCATTTTTTCTGGATTTACTTTGATGTTGAAATGTCTCATTTGTTCAAATATTTCTTTCAGATCCTGTATGTGGTCTTTTGCTTTCTTACTTTTGATTAACATATCATCTACATACACCTCTAGCGTCTTGTGTATCCATCTCGCGAACACCTTTTCTTCCATTCTTTGATATGTTGCTCCAGCATTTCGCAAACCAAATGGCATTTTTGTATAACAGTATAATCCTCTTGGAGCGAAGAAAGCAGTATGTTCTTGATCTTCTTTGGCGAGAGGAATTTGATTGTACCCTTTATATCCATCAAGAGATGATATCCTTTCGTTTCATCTTTGCCGCTTCGACCAATTGCGGAATATCTGGTAACGGGAAGCTATCTTTGGGACAAGCTTTGTTTAGATCGGTAAAATCTATACAAATTCTTATCCCTTTCTTCTTCTTTGGGACTATAACCATATTCGCTATCCATTCAGGATATTTTGCTTGTCTAATGATTCCTGCATCTAGCATTTTCTGCAACTCTTCTTCTATTTGAGGGTGATATGCTGTTGCGATCTTCCTAATTCTTTGTTTGAATGGCCTTATATTTTTGTCAATTTCTAATTTATGACAAGCCACAGATGGGTCTATACCAGGCATTTCATCCATATCCCATGCGAAAATATCTTTATAATCTCGCAGCAAATCAATAGTTCTTCTTTCTTCATCTACTTCCATTTTAGTCCCAATTTTTAGCACCTTGGGTTCTTCTTCAGTTCCAACATTCACCTCTTTTGTTTGTTCTGCTGCGATATAGCTAGCTTTCGGTTCTCCCATAGGGGTTGGTCCTTTCATTTCCTTACTCTGCGAGATTTCGCTAGGTATTCCTTTTCCTTCTTTTGCTCTTATCATGTAAATTTTAAATTCTTCTTCTTTTCTAGCTGCTTTTACCATCTTCTTACGATCTCTTCGCTTCTTCATTCGTTCTTCATAATACTTTACTTCGTCTTGATGATATATTTTCCCTTTATCAATGTCTCCTCTAATTTCACCAATTCCAGTTGGCATGGGAAATTTGATACACTGATGAAATGTTGACGCTACAGCTTTAATTGCATGTACCCATGGCCTTCCTAACAACACGTTGTATGGCGATTCCATATCCACTACACTCAATGTCACCTGCGTTTCAATTTCTCCAAGCAAAATCCGTAATTTCACTTCTCCTTTAGGCTTCGTTATAGATTTACCAAACCCATGAATATAATACGCTGCGGAAGTCATTTCTTCATCCTTATATCCTAATTTTTTGTAAGTATGGTAAAACATGATGCTCACCAAACTCCCCGTATCCACCAAAGTTCTACTTACAGACCCATTCTTCCGCCGCTTTTGCGGTTCTCCTCCATCTTTGTATGCATTTATTGTGATCACCAATGGGGATGTATGGCTCAAACACTCTTTAGGTATCTCCGCTGCTGTGAATGTCTTTTCCCATTCTTGCAAAGACGATGTCTTCTCCTCATCTATAATCTTCTTTCCTTCAAAATCTCGTTTATGTATTCTTCCTCTGATGTTTTCATGAAATTCATTAATCCTTGTCTTTGTAATCGTACAGTACTCCATATTCTCATTGTATTCCTTGCTTTTTAACTTTTCTATTTCATCTGATTTAACGCCTTTCTCTCTAATTTTCCTGATTCAGATAATTTTAGCTACAATCTTCTAGAATCATCCCTGTTTCTAGCGCATATGTAGTTGCAGGAAATCCCACACTACACCCCTCACTCGAATTTGCTTAACTAATTCATTTGAAGATGAGTAACAATATATTTTATTGATTGTTTTCTTGAAAGGTTTACAAAGAAATGTATAACGAGCTAAAGAAATTACAATCACTCTTAATTTTCTCTCTCCTAATGACTTGCTTAACAATTCCAAAAGAACTCTCCTTACAAAAGACTAACTCAACCCTTTATATAGGGTAATACACAGTGGATGACAGCTAAGCTGTCCTTTATTTTCGGGAATAACTCGCGAAGTGTCGCGAGTGTTATAAACATTTTTCTTTGCGGCACTCCTAAATCTCGCCAAATCTTCACACTTTTCTCATGTTTTGGCTGTCGTCATCCATTGCGTCATTTATATTACTTCCTGCGACACCTTCGCAAGGTATTTGTTTATTACTCTCGCGAAGTATTGATGTCGCGATATTCTGCTCCTACAAAAATAAACCCTAAAACATCAATTAAAGCGGAACGGAGGGAGTATAAAACGAAGAGGGAGGGTGAAAAATTGGATTAAGTTAAATGATCCTACTATCTTAATTCTGCAAGAAACTTTATTAGAATCATGTAATGACTCTGTTGTGTCTCAAATTTGGGGTAGCAGGCTGTTGATTGGAGGGCTTTGAATTACATGGCGGAGTCCGGGGTGTTCTTTTACTTTGGAACCCAAATGTAGTCTCTATAATAAATCATAGTATTGGTACTTATTCTGTTTCTGTTCACTTTAAAAACAACATAGATAATTTTGAATGGGCTCTTTCTGGGGTTTATGCTCCTTGTAATATCTTGATAGGCGAATTTTGTGGGATGAGCTTACTGCCGTCAATATAATTTGGGGTCTTCCTTGGTGTGTTGGGGGCAACTTTAATGAAGTTCGGAGAATGGTTGAACGCAAAACTTGCAACCACACCACCAGGGGAATGCGTGATTTTGATAACTTTTGTAACCAAAATAATTTAATGGACATTCCGTTAATGGGCGCCAAGTATACTTGGAAAAGTCTTTGCTAACTCTTCTCTGCTATTGCTAGCCTCCTTGATTTATTTTCAATCTGAATGGGAGGACCATTACCCAACTCTTGTTCATAAAGCTTTGCGAAGCCTTTCTCGGATCATAAGCCTGTGTTATTAACAGGTGAGTTGGTAGATGGGGCCCTCCTCCTTTCAGATTTGAGGCTATGTCGATGCTAGTGCCTGGTTTTATCGATTTGCTTCGCGATTGGTGGAATTCTTTCTCTTTTTATGGTTCTGCCGGTTTTTGTCTTGCCAAGAAACTCCAAGCTTTGAAATTCAAAATCAAGGACTGGAACAAGAATGTTTTTGGGAAGATTGATCGTAAATGTGAGATGCATCTAAAGGAGATTCAGTGTCTAGATCAATAGGATGATGAAGACGATGGTCTTACTGCATCTCAACTCATCACAAGAAATAAACTGAAGTCAGACTATGAGCAGTTGGCAGATATGCAAGAGTTACATTACCTTCAACAGTCTAGATTACAGTGGTTCTTGGACGGTGAGAGAAATACACGTTATTTTCACAAAATTGCTAGAATCAAAAGGAGGAAAAATACTTTTGCCAATTTGAAGATTAACGGAGTTTGGGTCGACGATAAAACAGTAATAAAAGATGGTATTGTCGAACACTTAAAAATGTTTTTCTTCGATGACAATTCTAGGGTCTCTCTGGATGGGATGAATTTCAAATCCATATCTTCTTTGGATGCTACTTGGCTAGAGAGGAAGTTGGCAGAAGAGGAGATTTTACTGGCCCTCAAGAATCTAGGACACGATGGCGCCCCAGGTCCGGATGGTTTTCAAGTTTCTGTTATTGTCAGTTGTTGGGACTTCATGAAATCTGACATTATGAAAGTGGTTAGGGATTTTGAAATAGGGGTGTTATAAATTGGCGGCTAAAATACACTTTTATTTCTCTTATTCCAAAAAAAGCTTGTGTAGAGGAAATCAAGGATCTAAGACCCATCAGTCTTACAGGAAGTATCTATAAAGCCATCTCTAAAGCTCTTGTAGAGAGATTGAAAACGATGCTTCCCAAGATCATCTCCAATCATCAAAGTGCCTTTATAAAAGGAAGACAAATTACGGATAGTATTCTTATTGCAAATGGGTGTCTAGATTCGAGGATCAAAGCTAAGCAACTTTGGAATTATTTGTAAGATTGACTTAGAAAAGGCCTTCGATCATGTTAAATGGTCTTTTGTAAATGAAGTGCTTTTGAGAATGGGTTTCGGAGATCTTTGGAGGTCCTGGATTCAGGGGTGCATAAAGGATGTTCCTTTTTCTATTCTTGTGAAAGGTTCTTCTCATGGAAAGTTTACGAGTGAAAGGGGTCTTAGGCAAGGAGACCCACTTTCGCCTTTCCTTTTTCTTCTTATCTCAGAGGTCCTTAATATGATGTTTGAAAGGGGTGCTGAGTTGGGGCATCTTGGTGGTTTCTCTGCAAATTTCAATGACACAAAAATCACCCACCTTCAGTTCGCGGATGACACTTTACTGTTCATGGATGCTCAGGTTAATCAAATTAGGTATTTGAAATACATTTTACTTTGTTTCCAATATGCTTCAGGGCTGCCTACTAATTTCACAAAATGCAGTCTTTTTGGTGTTGGAGAGTCGTCTTTGGAAGAATTAGCTGAGGTTTTTGGTTGTAAAACCGAAGCCTTTCCAGCTACTTATTTAGGGATGCCCTGGGAGAAAATTCAAGATCTTCTTATAAATGGGATAAGATCATTGAGGCTTGCAAGAAGAGATTGTAAAACTGGAAAAAGGATTCCTCTCTAAAGAGTCGGTAAAGCTCACCTTGATAAAGAGTGTTTTGCTTAGCTTACCTGTTTACTATTTCTCTTTGTTTATGGCGCCGAAATCTGTCATCAAGCAAATTGAAAGAGTTATTCGCAATTTCTTATGGGATGATTGCAATGGAGGGAAGAAACACCATTGGGTCAATTGGTCGTCTGTTTGCAAACCTTTAGCTAAAGAAGGCTTAGGCATAAGAAGGTTGAGTCACTTGAATAAAGCAATGCTAATGAAATGGTGGTGGCGTTTGGGAAAGGAAAAAAACTCGCTATGGTATAAGATCATAAGTGAAAAATATGGTATTCTTTGATTTGGGTTGGAAAACAAAACAACCAAAGGGTGTGTATGGGTGTTGTCTGTGGAGGCATATTTTCTCTGTTGTCACAAGCTTTTTTTTTAATCGGACCCTGTTTAAGCTTGGTAGTGGTGAAAAAGTTCGTTTAAGGAAGACCGTTGGAATGACGAAGGTACCTTTTCAACCCTCTTCCCTAACTTGTATCACCTTTCTTCTCTTAAAGGTTCTTCTGTTAAAGATTGCTCTTCAACTTCAAATAATTCTTTATCTTGGAATCTTGGGATTTCGCGTAGAAGATTATCGGACATTGAAATAGAGGAACTTTGTTCTCTTACTCGCTTATTCTTCAAAATTGCTCGTTAAATGATTAAGGAAGATGGGTTGTTTTGGAAAGGTGAAAAATCTGGGATTTTCTCCGTCTCTTCAGAAATGATGCCGAAGTTGGTGATTTTATTGGGGCTCCTTATCCTAAGAAAAAGATATGGTCCACGAAATGGCCTCATAAAGTGGTTTTTTCCCTTTGGCAAGCTTCTCTTTGCAGGCTTCCAACTTTGGATAATCTGCACAGTCGGGGGAGCGCTTTGGTTACTTCATCAGGGAATCCAAACCCCAATATTTGCAAGCTTTGCAACCTCGCTCCTGAAGATACGAACCACATTCTCTTTACTTGTCCTTACTCAGCAAAAGTGTGGAAGTACTTCCTTGTTTGCGCTAACTACAAGGGGAGTTTGAAGAACTCTGTTTTGGAGGTTATCAAATGTTGGAGATGTAATAATCTCTCTACTCAAGGGAAGGAGTTATGGACTAGAATTCCAGCTAGCATCACTTGGTGCTTGTGGAAATAAAGAAATGCTCGCACTTTTGAAGGGAAGCAAAAAACCTATGAGGATCTTATCAGGGACATAAAAATCCAAACTTTACATTGGGCTCACTCTCATCCTAGCTTGAAAGGGGTTTCAGTTGAAGATGTTATTATTAACTGGAAACAAAATTTTTTTGAACCTCATTAGTTGGTTTCTTGTTTGTTTTGGGTGAATCTTTTGTTTAGAGTCAGTTTCTTTGTCTCTGTTTCTTGAGACTTGGTTGTACATTTGTTTTTTCCTTCTTAATAAATTTTCGTCCTTATCGAGCAAAAAAAAAAAAAAAAAAAATATATGAACTTTCAATTAATCAATAATCAAAAACCAGATCATCCACACCAAGCAAATCAATCGAATAAGTAGTTGAGACTATCAATTTATTCCAACATCTCACTTTTTTTAACTCTACTTTTGAATCTTCAGAGGTTTAACAAGTTTGTGAGAATGGGATGATAGAATGAGAACAAGACATGAACTTTAACATTGGTTGTGCGTAAAATATTGATTCTCAACTACTTATATACACATTCAGATGTTCGTTATATATGAGCACGCAATGCAAGTGAGAAAACTTGTGCTAAATGAATGTAGTTTCATTTTGCAATACGACAAGTTTAATACCTTATTGAATTAACTATAGAAGTGGGTGCCTTAGACACCTTAATAATGCGACATTGGTGAATTGAAGCTCACGACACTCACGACTTGGATAGATTTTGGACCCTTTAGGGTCCTGTAATAGCTCAGAATTTTACTATTACTTGCAGAAACACGATTTGTTGTTACTTAGTGTGTGGCCACCAGTTAGTCCTACAAATCGTCCAATTAGGGAACATTAACTTATGTGACTTATATGGATAAAATTATCAATTAATTAAGTTCCACAAAATCCCAGATTATTAATAATTTATTGGACACATGTTGTTGCATATTCAGAACAGATGCATAATGCAACCTTAGACATTGGTGTCAACATTCCACAATTATACCAGTAAATCATTAGAAATTATTTACATTGAGACAAAGACTCATTTCTGCTGAAATTGCTAAAAACATGCGCCCCAACACCAAATATATGTTAATAAACTATTTACCGTTCAAAAAATGGAGAGAAATAGGACCCGGTTATAGGTCCCAGGTCCACTTCTTCAAGATAGTGACTAGTTAGCATTATGAGCAAATTAATTAAAATCACTAGCTTGAAATAGGACATACAAATTAACGGAAAATGGGTAATTTGTCCAAAATTTTTTAAAACATGCTTCAAATGGACGAGTAAAAATTATTATGGGTGAAATGGACAAAAAAATAAAAATAGCAAGGATGAAACTGGATTCATCCTTGCTTAAACAAAAAATAGCGAGGATGGCCCCGGATGCATCCCGATGTAAATTAAAAATAAGAAAAAGAATTTGAAAATGGGTAGGATGAAACTGGTTACATCCTGGATATTTTTATATTTTTGTCCATTTAAACAGTATCAAAATCTAAATGTCTTTTTCACCCAGGAATGATTGATTTTGATCTTTTTAACCAATTTTGTGCAAAATTAATTACTCGGGATAAAGTACGTCAATTGCAAGGGCTTTGGTCCTTGCCATGTGAAAATGCATCTCCTAGAAGCAATTTGAGTTGAGAAAAGACCATGAAACCTAGATCTTTCTCTTACATGCTTGAACAACAAATGCGGTGATGATATCATAGGATTGTGACGGGAACAGGTTGAAATTGTACAAAAAAAAATTTGTGATTCACACACACTTGTTTGGTGTTGAGAACCATCAAAGGACTAATTTTTTTTTTTTTTTTGCAAAAGAGGAATTAATCCTCATACCATATATTGATTTGTATGATCTTGAGAAATCATTGGTCATTTGCTCTTACAAGATTGATACAATTTCTAATATATAAGTTGTTTAAAATGGCTAAAAGAGCTTCTCCTTTCCTGTACTTTTTTATTAGCATTCCCCGTTACAAAAAGTGGTGATATATGTGTTGGAAAATTGGGTTAAAAACAAGAGGATGAATAAAGAAAAGCAAACCAAACAATGGTGTACCCCCGACTTCAAGGCTCTTTCGATTCTTTTAGACAATAATTCGACCTTTCCCAATGAAATTGGCGAGTACAACAGGTCTCTCGAATTATGCCTTGAGGATTCAATGAAGCCCTAACACCGTAATCGAATTCAAGGATTGTACTTCCTTGACCCGACCAAGAATCACACTGTATAAGATTCGATGATGCTATTAGAGAAGAAGAAAACAAATTGTTTTTGATATAATGATAAACGAGTTTTGGGAGATGCTATTTATAGATGTTTTCGCATTTATTGGGAATGACGTCTGTTGGAATCGAAAGCGATGAGTCTCTTCATCATCAGACATGAATGGCGTCTGTTGGAATCGAAGATTAAGGATATGATTCTAACTGTCGAAAGCGATTCGTACCACCAAACCAATCCGGTTATAAATTTTAAAGTAAATGGACCCCCCTTGGATAGCACAGTTGAAAATATTCCAACATTCTCCCCTATTTTCAAAAAACATAAAACAAAGTTAAAAACTTTTAAATCGTAGTGGCTACATCACAAAAGTGGATCGCTCGTGCCAAGTGGGATCAAGCCAACGTAGTTCACGCTTAGTTTGGGAATAAGCATCATCGTTGAAACCAATACATAAGTGATAGGTATCTTTTGGATTTGAACCTTCACTTAGTGTAAGAAATTCAAAGCCTTATCGAGGTTCGTTGGTGAAACTAGTCTTGAACCAAGTACCCCTAATGATAAACCGGAATCTCCACACATATTGATTTGAGAAGATAGTGTGTTACTTAGCTAGCACGTTAATGGCCATGTGCTTAAATCACGGATTCATGAGTCTTCTTTAGAGAACAGTCTTTTCTCTTAGGAAACGGCCTGATTTCCATACTCATATAGGTAAGTCTCGAAGGTGTTTTGCGAGACACCTTGTGATAAAAGTTAGACTTATTAAGGATTTTCATCCATCCCGATTTCTTGCGTAAGCCCTGCCACTAATAAGAAAATGGGAAGTTTTAATTTTAGTGCACCATAATCACTTCCATAACTTGTTGGTACCACATTGAACCTTGTTTATCCTTTCCAAAACATAGGTTGGGTTTCTTCTATGGGTGATCAAACTTCATTCACAGACCTTAGTCCCATTTCCTTACACTTTATTGAAACCCTTGCCTTTGGAAGACTTTTCGTAAATGGGTCTGCCAAGTTCTTACTTGTTTCAATATAGTTCTAACGACTACTCCTCTCTTTAGTAATTGTCTTGCTATTTGATGTCTAAGACTTGTATGTCTAGACTTTCCATTATAAGTCTTGTTAGAGACATTATAGATAGTAGCTTGATTATCACAATTAATCAAACTCAGGGAGATGGCTTCTTCCAAAATGGGATTTCAACAAGTAAGTTCCTATTGCCATTCCGCCTCCTTACATGCATCGATTAACGCTATCAATTTCGACAACATCGTTGAGTCGGAAATACAAGTCTGCTTCTTGGAACTCCAAGACACCGCAGCACCTCCTAATGTAAATATCCATCCACTCATCGACTTGGAATTGGATTCTACATTGTTCCAGTAGCATCATTGTATCCTTCTAATACATCGATAGCCTTGATAATGCAAACCATAATCAATGGTTCCTTTCAAGTAAGCCAACACTCTTGAAATTGCTTTCAGTGTTCATCTCCTGGATTACTTGAGAAACGACATAGCAATCCCACGGCATGAGCTATGTCCCAGGTCTTGTCAAATGCATGGCATACATAAGACTCCCAATAATACTAGAATACTCAAGTGGTGCATGAGTGCGCCCGGTATTCTTCATTAACTTTATAGTAGGTTCTAAAGGAGTAGGACCGGTTTGTCATCAAAATGACCATACTTCTTGAGAAATTTCTCAATGTAATGAGATTGGGTTAAAACCAACTCATCTCCCTTTCTTAGGATTTTGATTCCTAAGATCACATCAAACCTCCCCTAAGTCCTTCATATCAAAGTTATAATTAAGAAACTTCTTTGTTTCTTCTACACGAGATATGTCAGATCCAAAAATAAGCATATCATCAACATACAAACATAGAATCACACATCCAGAACTATCATGCTTACTATAGATACATTTATCAGCATCATTCACAACAGTTACGATTCTGGATATGATTCTGGATATGATTGCGGTCTCCACAGACCCCACGACCCGACTGTCCAGTCGACCCACCACTGAGGGGCTACGCCCCCCCAGGACCCCCCCTTGGATAGCACAGTTGAAAATATTCCAACAATATGCAGCCTTCCTAATGTTAAATCTAGAAGTTAAAACGAAAGCATTTACTTTAAAATTTATAACTGGATTGGTTTGATCTCCAAAATCATTACTAATTTTATATCTATGCTCCCTTGCATCGGAATATCTTCCTATCAACAACTTTAGAGTCGGTTCGGAATCACTTTGGAAAATGAATCTGTATCCACTCCATTCACTTTGCGCTCCCTTTACTTGTGATAGCTAATAGGGACGTGATCATAAGAAAAAGGTCCCAAATGGCGTAAATTAGAATTAGGGAATTTTATGTTCCAATATTTATTAACCAGGGCTCGTTCTAACCTCTGTTCAGTAAATTAGATAGCTAATAGGGACGTGATCACTACCTATTGCTAATGTCAACAACGGCATTTTCAAGGATTGAATGTGGCGATTTCTTGTGTTGTTGAATTCAGGAATCAAGCGTATGTGTAATGAATTCTTGTAATTTTTTTATTCATATGATGTAAGAGTTTTGTCACCAAAACCAAAAAGGGCTATCACAAGTAAAGGGAAACTGCAACATGCCAAGAAAGTTAACAAATAAAGCCCACCCTTGTCGAGTGTCTTGTTTAAGACAACTACATCTAGCTGTGGTTCAGGTTCAGGTTCTATAACTGGGTCTAGATAACATATTTTCCTGGGTTGCATTTCCTCAAAAGTTAGATACGAATGTTAAGGTTAAAGAGTATGGAAAAAATCAAATAAAAACTTAGAAGCACATAATAATAACCTAAATAATTGTGGATCCTTAAAGTCAATCAAATTTGACTTACACAACTGACCACAAAGAGAGTGGTGGTCTTCCTTAAACAAATATGTCGACCCTAATCTCCTAAAGTAATTAGGTTTAGTCTCGAAACTTAATATCTGACACATTTGAATTTCATAAGTTCCCACAATTGGAGAAAAAGTTTTTGGTAGGAAAACAAAGTCAATCGAGGTATCATAGCCTGGGTTAACCACATCAACCAGAGGATGGGTTTCTAACAACTGAACTTCTTTACTGGACATCATTAGGTTCGGAAAACGTGTATGAAGATAATCTTGTAAAATGGTTGAGGCACATATGTCAAGTCCCAAGTGAGGGACCTTTCTAAGAGTTAAAGAACATGGAGAATGATAATCACCCCCGAACTTAGAGTTTTCAGTGTCTCTAGAAAGATTAGTCACAACTTCCCTAATTTCTAGGTCATCGATTCCCAGAAATGGTCAATTGATTCTTCTAAGTCGAGGTTCATCCTCACTCATCTCTCTGAGTTCACTTTCTTTGTCTAAGACTATTGTTTTTAAATCGCTAGACTCAAAATAAACTCGTTCCTCTAAACCTTCGTTGGCTTCGAAAAGGAAATACTACATCGTCTAAAACGCGGGGATATTTCTAGTCAAATCCTCGTCCTTTTGAATAGGTGAATAATTATTAAAATTATTTGGATTTGTACTAGAAATAACATTATCATTATAAAGCTCAACTGGAGTAACAAATTCCTGATCACTATGCCTACATATTTCAGATTCTTCATCAATACTATCCTCATCATAATCATCATTATATGAAAATGATCGAACCTCATCTAAACAAGTAGTGTTCCCAATTCCAACCTCATCATCTTGATTATGTGAATAAAAATTATCCTTATTTTCAAGGGTGGTATTGGGAACACTATATTGGAATTTAAGACTATCTTGAGAAAAAATTTCCACAATCCTATTTGTACTCTCGAGAAATTGCTTGAGGGACTCTTAGAGACATCTTAGTTGGGATTGCTCTACGGACTCTTACCGAAGCGGAATATTATAAGTCTCTTTCATAAATAAGTGAAACTTCGTGTTGACTCATTTGAAACTCTTGAGAGACTCTTCTAAAGAAATTGGAGGATCGTTTTGCTCGTATGACTTGTGGGTTTGTGGATAGTAATTGGGCTCAACATGGCATGAGCCGTAACCTTTAAAGGGTTGATGTTTCCAACCACTATTCACACTATGGTCAAAGTAGTAATGTCCATTTTGTTCAGTTGGATATTCGTTGTATTGGCTATTGTACTAGTTTGACATTCTCAACACAAAATAAACCCACTGACAGGGGATTCGCGGGTGTTCAGAAAACCTTACCGCCCGTTCCAGACGGGGGATGAACCGTTGAAGTCGACTCGGGCCACGACTCCTATGTCATGTACGAACCCAAGGGGCCAAGACAGTATCGTAACTGTCGTCCTTCCCTGCATCAGTTTGAATATGCATGCAACGCAATTTCTAGATGCGTGCAGAAGAATATTCCGTGGATTTTTCATTGATACGCGGTTAGGAACTGCGTGTTATGCTTTTTTCATAAGCAGTTTGAAACTGCGTACCTTGGGTACTTCCAACTTGGATCCAAGCTAAACGCAACACTCATTCTGGATCACGCTCACTGTTTACCAATTAACAACACTTCTACAGGGATCCATCTTGGATGCTGGACTCCATAAGAGGCAGTCTAATGCAACGGAGATGAAAAATCAAACCACAAAACAAATCATGAAATCACATACCAATTTAAAGCTGAAACTAAACGATACGAAGAAAAAGATAATTTGATAAAAGTAAGAAACAAAAATTGCGAGAGATTAGTAGGGGTTCGAAATAGTTAGGGAAATAGAATTACCGCAAAGAAAAGGGGAATCTATTGATGATTGGTGACAAATTTAATAAAAAATATCAAAATAAAAGAAGCGAAGTGTCGACTAATTAAGTCAAAAATATCTTGGAAAATAGTAGAAAAAATAGAATCCGGTGATGATGAAGTTGAGTGTGGTGATATTCCGCTGGAGTCTTTCGAAGCTTCTTGAGACTTAGATTCTTTGTGTATTTTGTATTTTGTGTCTGATGTATCAAGTAAAAATGGTGGCTTAGTGGCTTAGAATCTGTGTCTTAGGGTCTTAGTAACAATGGTGGCTTAGTGTCTTAGAATCTTTGTAACTTAGTATCTTTAAATCTCTTGTGTCTTCGTATCAATGATGCTTTCAATAACTTTCGGTGCCCCGGGATTTTGAATCTTAGTATGTGAGCATCTGCATTAACAATAATGGTTTGAAAGCTTAAAGATTTCAACCAAAAAAGGAGTTCAGGGATGATTTACATAAAATGGGTCCAACTCATTTAGTTTTTCTGTGAACTCCGCTAAAATTCCGATGAAAAGTTAACGTTAAAGGAGGATAACGGACTAATAACGGTGGAAAAGAGAGAATTCAGGCTAACATTTTTTTTTCCCGAGCAAAAGATGAAAAAGAGAGGAAAGAGGAGAGAAGGCAGAGCAAAAGAGCAAAGGACTAAAATTTTAAATGCATGTACCTGAAACATTCATTTCAGAATTTCAATTATAAAGGTAAAAGACGATAAGTAAATTAAAAATATTATATCTAAAGAAGACAATATATTAGTGGTAGGTGTTGAGCTTTCGAACATTGAGTAAATCATACCAAATCATCCAAACTAGGAGCCCAGATTATCAATTCACTCCAACATCTCACCTTTTTTCTTCCTTTCTTTTCTTTCTATTACTCTCTGGTTTTGGATCTTTGGAAGTTTAACGAATTTGTTAGGAATGAGAATGGTGGACTGTAAATAGACGAACATATGATCTGTTGTGTCGAATTGATTTTCAACTACTTATACAAGTTGATATGTTCGTCACATGAAGTTGAAAACTTGTGCTAACGATGTATTCATCTAGTCTATATTTAATATACCTTATTAATGAAGTAGATCGGTGGGGCCCGAATACCTTAATAATGTCACAACTTGTCACGGACTCCGACTTAAACTTTACATTGGCAAATTTAAAATTCACGACTTGCATAATGAGGGAGGTCCCCTCGCACTCTTATTATCACACTATCTCACACGTTGGGCGTCATTTTGCGAATAAAAACCAAAACGTACCAAGTTCTACATGCCTACAAAAAATGAACACATTCCGAAATATGAAACCTCACAATTTACCGGTCTTAATTTCGACGCGGTCAGAAATCCGTTGATTTTCAACGGCTCATTTTCAAAGTAGTAGATGTTGGTGTTATATGTCTCGGAATACGCTCATTTTTGGTAGGTATGTAGAACTTGGTAAGAGGAACATATCACCAAAATATTAGCTTCAAATCCGTTACGGTTTGGTTTTTGTTCACAAAAATGACGCTTAGCGTGTGAGATAGTGTGATAATAAAAGTGTGAGGGGATCCCTCCTCTTTTTCAATCCATTATTTTTCGTTATTGTTATGCACACATAAATTATAGATTGTTTGGCAAAGGCCAACTAATACAGAAGTCTATTAAAAATATGGATATCAAGTAATGATAAATCAAGAGTTCTGTTAATAAGAGGGAAATAATGGATTTGAGGAGGAAAAGAAACCTTGCATTTTTAGGGGCGACCCCAAACGAATTTGGGGCGACTTTTTTATTCCCAACCCATATACACCGTTAAGGGATGTCCAAAAACGCGGAGAATACGTTAATGCCTTACATAATCGGAAGCTATTTTGTGCCCGATTATTATAAAGCAATCGGAAGCTTAGTAACGATATTATACTACCGATTAATATCGATTTTGTGCTAAACGTATATCTTGCTTCTATAACAATCGGAAGGAATAAGAACCTCACTAGACTACCGATTGTTAAAGTATATATAGAAATAAGAAATCTTGGTGATTTCGTCAAGGAAGAAATTTGGGGCAACTTTATAATCGGAAGTCATATTAACTACGATTATTCTAGTTCCCAAATTCGAAAAAATTGACAATTCTGCAAAAAACAAAATTTGGGCCAACTGTATAATCGGAAGTCATATTAATTATCGATTATTATAGTTCTCAAATTCGAAAAAATTGAGATTTCTGCAAAAACAAAATTTGGGGCAACTGTATAATCGGAAGTGAAAATACTTTATTTGACTACCGATTATACAAGCTTGCTAACAAAATAGAGCCGTTGGAACTCTAAACTCTATATAAGGATTGTATCCTTTTACTCTCTATGGAACACAAATACCTTTAAACTCTCTCCAACATCATCTTCAACATAATGGCCCAACCATTCATTAATCCTACGGAGTTCACGATGGAAGAAGATTTATCTTTATGTAGGCGCTATGTTCAATTCTATCCGAGACGAGGATAAGAACGCAGGCAAGGAGGCATAATGAGTATGAGTTATTTGGGGAAAATTCAAGAAAAATTTTGCGCCGACACTGGTAACCCAAACAACCGTCACTCTGATGATCTTTTCTGCCGAGTTGGTTCAATAAGTAGACACGTCGAAGAATTCGTCCATTTAACTTATCTTGTGAATCAATATCGATTGAGGGGTGAAACCAATGATGAGGTTATAGAACGATCTCTCGGGGAATGGCGGAGATGGAAAAGATCCAGCTTCCGTTATGAAGCTCATTTTAGAATCCTTAGGGCGATGGAAAGATTTAATCCATTCAGGACTCGTCCAACACGTCCGCGACGCTAATGACAATACCTTGTAATAGAATTGCCGGAGTTCAATGTAAAATTATGATGATGTGTAGGTGATATTGTTATGAATTTCAAAATATTTATGAAAATCGGAAGTTTTAATTGTTGATCTAACTACCGATTATACTCCAACGGCTAGTTCGTTCAAAAGAAACTAGTCGTGCATCGAAAACCACACACAATCGGTTGATAATACATATTCATAAACCTCCGATTATACTACTCTAATGAAACTGAGAACTCTGTTGACAAACATCCTATAATCGGAAGTATATAACAATAAATATTTACCGATTACGCATAATCGGGTGATTCGTTCAACCATTCGCTACCGATTGTGTGTAATAATTGTATGTAATTTCAGTACAGTCTTGTAAAAGTACGCATCAACGGCCATATTTTCAAAAAATAAAGACGTTGGGACTCCCATCTATATGAGGAGGGTAAACTCTTCTTATTTATGCACCAAACAACACATATATAGCATCGTGTATTCTACAAATAGATTTTTCATCGTCTACTCTTGTGAATTCATTCTATATCTCAACTTACAAGCATGGCAACGTTTGACGCAGTGAAGATTTGGTCATTGTGAAAACATGGTATCGTGAAAGAAGACGTGAAGATGTCATAGCAGGAAGGTTAACACCCGAAGTCTTTTGGGCGAGGGTATATAACCAATTTGTGCGAGAGTATGTAAATCCAAAGCAAAGATCACTCCAACAAGTTCATGATCATTTCCGACTTGTCCAAAAAGGGGTAAATGATTACATAACGATACAAAAGAGGATGTTTAACACTAGCCACTTAAGCTTTTCGATCCAACAATTTGTAAGTATAACGCTCGGTTATTCTTTTTAAATAACACCGGTGTCTAATCTTTCTTATTAAAACGAAGCTGACATTATTTTATGTTTGTTTATGTAGGAGACACTCGAAAAAAGACAGTACTTAGTGGAAAAGACTGCAAAAAGACACTCGCAAGTTTCCCTTAACACATTAGTTCACGGGTATACTCGAGATGAGTAATGCTAAACCCCTCACAGCGAAGATGTGTCCATGATAAGACTGCCCGATATAACAAGAGTTAGCACAACGCAAGTTACCCTCTATTGAACTCAACAACGGGGGATGAAAAGTAAAACACCGCATAAATAAAAGCAAGAAGATGAAGAAAATAAGACAGAAAGATGGTCGCTTCTTATGTATTATTAAACATGTTTTCAAGTAGTATTTATAGGAGACGATTACTTGGAAATCAAGTTAGTTTTATGTTTCCGTATAAAACAAGTTTCTTGTAAAACAAATAAAAAACGAAAAAGGAATTCTCCTATAAATAAAACACTTAACAAAATTATTTCACAAGGAAAAACTAGAAAAAAATATTGAGTAGACACGCGACTTGGTGTATGATGTACGTGCATATGCATGGGTCGAAACATGTATTTTCTCCCACACTGTTTTACAACATATTCATAAGAATATGGTTATATAGTGGAGCACCTCTTTAGTTTTCCACAATGTGGGACTAAAGGTTCCATTTCATTCATTCAAAAAATGAGTGAGTATCCTTAGACCCATAGGTCATTTGATCAAACCACACCAAGACCAAAATCAATTTGTTAAAACTCATTTTTCTCCAACAAGAATTTGTCATTTGGGTTCTTTGGGGTCCGACCGAGACGTGGAATATTGAGCTTCTGAGTAAAATATGCAAAAGAAATTTTCTTTTTCCCCAACTCATGTAACATCATGCTCTCTCGCAAGGTTATCGCAACTCATGTAACACTCTCTCTCATGATTTATTGTTACAGATTTCCAAATTAGCTTTTGTCTTAATCTTGAGATGATCGATTGCTTTTACAGGTGGTCAACCACCGACTATATACAATACTCTAACATTTTTGAAATGGTTCGAAAATGGTTTTTATAACTGGGTGGAGGTGTAAAGTTCGCTCGACATGGAGCATGAACTTTATGAACGCCTAAATGGGGCGTGAAGATTATGAACGCCAGAATGGGGCGTATGTATGCCGTTCGTCTATGAGACGAACGTACATTCAACGCCTGTCATAAGGCGTACATTATACCAACGCCTAATCGGGCATACATTTTACCAACGCCCAATCGAAACGTAAATTATATACACGCCTCACCAATGACACGAGGAATATACATTCGCTTCACATGAAACGTAAGTTAAAAGCTCGCCTATTAACAAACGTACTTTATAACTTCGCTCGACTATATTTGGTCTTGGTCTTAGTCTGAGACCAAATATACTCTGAGATTTGGTTTTAGTCGAGGTTTTACTCTTTAGTCCGTTCGACTGTGTCTGGTTTCGGGAGTATGTTTATGGTTTTACTCGTCCATTGTGGTTGCTCTAAGGACCTACGCAAACTTGTTTTGTCTGCAAGTCCAAACTGAAATATCGATGTGTTTAGAATAAGCTAGAGAAAATCGCGTCCCCTTCGGATTGAGGGAGGCAATGACCTGGTCCTACATATCGGATATCGTCTTCCACAACTATAACAAATCCATTACTTTTAATTTTTCACAAATCCGTTACTATCAGAGGGTTCATTTTCTTCTCTTCTTTCGGCTTCATCGTCTCGATTCAAGGAAATTTCCACAAACCCATTACTTGTGATTCGTTTTTGGTTGGAAAAAAAGTAGTAATCATCAAAATGAGTTGAAAATTGAAGTTGCAGAGAGAAGTTCGGCTAGGAATTATGTGAAACAATTTGTCGAACTAGCCGAACTCACCTTTAATGGAGTTTTTTCTTTCAGAAAAAAGTTCGGTTACCTCATAAAAAAAAATCCCAGCCGAACTTTTAGTTCGGTTACGTCGCAATTTTTTTCTCCTAACCGAACTTTTCTCTGAAAACATACATATTGAGTTCGGTTACGTCGAATTTTTTTTCCCAGCCGAACTTTTAGTTCGATTACGTCGCAACTTTTTTTTTCAGTTTTTTTCCACTACTAAAAAAATGATGTTCGGTAACAGTTAAAAACTGTTACTGTATTATTTCTGTAACAGTTTTAGTTTTTTCTGCGGTGTTACTAAAGCCCTATTACGGAAAGTTTATAAAACACATTACGGAATGACTATTGAAAAATGACTCATAAATTCTAAAACTGTCATTGTTAGTAGTTTTTGGTAACAATTTATTAAATATATGTTACTGGATAATTTCTACGGTATCTGTTTTTCATAAAACTGTTGCTATTGTTTGAGTAACCATGACAGTTTTCATAAAAACTGTCATAAAAAACAGTACAATTTATATTGAAACTACCACCACCTCCACCACTAGCGCCGCCACCACCTCCACCACCAGCACCGCCGCAACCATCTCCACCATGCCCGACACCGTTCCCAACCACGAGTTAGGCTTCTTGAGCTTGAAATATAAATTCTATAAAATTACTCTTTACGATTTCGACCTTGAGACCTATTACACCTAACTATAACTCTTAAACCACTATTCCACACTTTGTTTTTGGTTAATGTTATCCATATAAAATACATATTCTCATTAAACAATAAACTATTGAACTCCACCACAACCTTTGTTACCACCACCTTCATTGTCACCGCCCAACTACAACACATTAATATTGTAGTATTTATACATGTCACCACTTGTTTATTATTTTTTATTAGATTTGAATTTCTATTAAACCGTAGATAACCATCCGTTTGAGCCATGGCTAGATCTTCATGAAATTAAATCAATAAGTAAATTGTGACATGTCGGTCTAAGAGATACGTAATCTTATTA
Organism: Papaver armeniacum; assembly: GCA_023531295.1. Lineage (NCBI taxonomy): Eukaryota > Viridiplantae > Streptophyta > Magnoliopsida > Ranunculales > Papaveraceae > Papaver > Papaver armeniacum. The sequence goes on along the minus strand of JAJJWW010016428.1, from coordinate 655,001 downwards.
AAATGGATTTCAAAATAACTAGTTATGTAGATAAATAGTAACGATTGTTTTATAGAAATGTCACGATAAGGTCAACTATGGTGACATATTAAATCTGTCACAGTAACATGGGTATATGGTAACGGTTGGTATAAAAAGTGTCACGAAATGTCACGTTAATTTAAACTATGGTAACATATTAAATTTGTTACAGTAACACGGGTATATAGTAACACTTATTATAAAAACTATTTCAATATACAACCTAGATGACACTACGTAATGATTCTTACAAAAGCTGTTACCATTATTTAACAACCTAACATTTAGTAATTAATTTACAAACTGTTACCTTATAAAAACTTGAATTTGTTACTAAATGTCACTTTTCTACTAGTGTTCCCGACGAAATTTTAGTTCGGTTACGTCGCAATTTTTTCTCCTAACCGAACTTTTCTCTGAAAGAAACAACTCCATTAAAGATGAGTTCGGCTACCTGTGTTTTCAGAAACATTAGCCGAACTACACTTGCAGATGAGTTCGGCTACCTGTTCTTCAGATGTCGTAACTGAACTTTATTTCCATGGTCGAAATCAGTTTATAAATTTTTCATTTTTTCGAAAGTTTTGGCCTATTCAAGCAACATTAACTAAATTTGAAGGACACCAAAGTACCCGAAACCCTCATTTCGAAATCAACCATCATAAATTAAAAAAAAAAAAAAAAAAAAAAAACACGCTTCTTCTTCTCAAAAATTATTCTTCTAAAAACACCCGACTAATTGATAACCTCACTAATCACTAATTAATTTAATTTAATTATTTAACTAACCCTTATACTAACTAATCATTACCTAACTAATTTAACTAAGAAGGGTAAGTTTGGTATTAACATAAATACTTAGATAAGGGGTGATCCAAAATTACTCTAAATATCCACCCAAAAAATGAAGAGTAGTCCCCCTCCATTTTTGAGTAGTGCCCAAAAAATCATTCAAATTTGACATGTCGACTTCACTAGGCTTATTGATTCCAGGTGAATGCCACCCTTGAATTCAAGCCAATCTTTCCTTTCTAGTTTTTTATATACTAGATTTTGTGCCCGTGCTACGCACCGGGCGGACTTGAAAACTATCCACTATTTTTTTTTAAATCTTTTAACCATATTTTTGGCTTGGTGTCGCGGACCACCGCGTCGCGATGCATTTTTGGTTTGGTGTGCCCCGTCCCGATGTATGCTTAAGATTTTTGATTTGTTGTGGCTCGGCTTCGCCTCGCCCCTTCCCGATGCATGCTTAGGATTTATGATTTGATGTGGCTCGGCTTCGTCTCTCCTCGCCCCATCCCCACGCATTTTTGATTTGGTGCCGCGCGGCTTCGCTTTGCCCGTCATGATGTTTTTATGATTTGGTGTGTTATTGATGTAGGACATCTAGACCAAGTCACCCCTGTTTGAACATGAGAGTCAAACCTTATTCTATTTTTAGTATTACTTCTTAAATTACGTTTTCCCTATTTTAGAACTATTCTAGAACTTATTAAGTTTCCTAGTTTAGTATGATTTCCTTTTTCTAGTTATATTACTTTTAGGAAATAGTGAAGCCTATATAAGAAGGCTTAGCATTGTAGAATTCCTACACATTCAACATTATTATCTTATTTGATTTATCAAAGATATTTTATTTAGTTATTATTCTCTAGTTTTCTTATAGCTTTTGTGAATCTATTGATTTCACACTAGTTTTCACTACCTTTTGGATCCTTGATCCAAATTATTACGCTTCCGCTACGTTAGTTATAGAGAACCTCTCTATTTATGGGCTTCAATTGCTCCCCAATCCTCTAGGGAATATAATCCTCATTCCATAATAAGTCCACATTTCAAATGTGAGTCTAATTCCAAATCCAAAACTCCAAAGCTTCCAAATTTTCATCCAATTTCCAACTCTATGTCTTCAAACCCATGAGAAAAACTTACACAAAATTTTGTATTTTCGGGTCGCCGGAAAAATCTATAGGATCACCGCATTCTGGCCGAAAAAGTCACTGCCGGACACATGAGATTCTTCTCATCTGACAGAATATTCCGTCACGGTCGATTATAGTCAGCAGTCAAGATAACGGCAGACGAACGGTCAAAGGGGTCAAGTCAGCTATTGAGTCAGAGGTCTAACACGGGTGACTGGTCTGAGTTGAAGGTATCTTAGTCGCTGAGTCGACTCGTCTGACCAGAATGCCGTCCGAATATCGGCTGTAATCTGATGAATTTTCAGCCACTTCCGACCTTTCTATTCTTCACTTGCCTGCAATTCCTAAACATTCACTTAATTCAATCAATTCCATTCTGTAACAGGGCTTCAATACTTTGCTCTCTTTTGCTGACAAACAACCATAAACTCACCATTTTCTTCCAGCTGCTTCATTCAAAACCCACTTGAGATTGAATTCACATATCCGGCATCGTCAATTCCTGCTATATCTCATGAACATCACTGTAAACAAAAAAGAAAAAACGCAAATTTCAAACTACTTACACAAACAAACTGGAACCTAATTTCGGGGACCAATGATAAGGTTCCTAAAATGGCGTGACTGTGTAATTTTGAGACTCCCAACAAATAAGCACTCATCCATCTCTTATATCAGTTACTTCAGGAGTGTCATGTTTACAATATATTTTGGTCGTATTGGTGGGGTACCGATGGAGCATTCCTTCCCATTACAGAGTTCGGTGTTCATAACATGATCTAAAAACAGATACACGGTAATTGAATATGAGACAATTATAGGTTATACCTTGGTCCTTTTTAACATAGTCTAGTAAGAACGGCCACGACAGGCGGTTGCTCAATTCCAGAATGGTGTATGTGACGACTAAGCTCATTGATTGATTTATCCCCACACAGGGTGATGTACACACTCCAACCACTGCACCAACAAAGAGAGGCCCATTAAAGATCATATAGTACTGGGATAATTAAAGAATATGTATATCGCTTCCTCTGCATGCTGCGCAAGTGGTAGACCGATAAAAAACTGTCAAGCTCCTTCTACATGCTGCGCAAGTGTTCCATAACAACGTAAAAGTAAACTAACTTGACATTCATTGATTTATATAATAGCCTAGACATCATTATTATTTCTTGAAATGAAAGGCAACAACATCAACATTCCCATATACAATAATAATTGGGAACAAATGAGACATATTCCAAAACATTATAACCCACATAACTGCAAAGGAAGCTCGTGGATCCCTTGCGCCTAGGGAGCTTGTGTTCAAAGCATACAAAAAATTTACACAGCACCAACATCATCTGATTATAACAGGGTCACAAAAAATTTAGTCTCAAGCTAATATACCCTTAAAGTGCAAAAAATAAAATAAAAAAGGTATCCTTGGTAGTCACATAAATGACCAGTTAGATACGTTAGCAAGGGCTTAATCTCGGTGTTCCATTTTAAAACTGTAGTTCCATACTCTCACGAAGATTAAGGTGATTGAGATTATCTAGTTTGGTATGATTTTTTTCTTCAATACTAACTAAATTTGTAGTCGCATACTCTCACTTAATTCAGTCTGAATACTGGTCGAAAGTAGCAAGCAGTTCAGTTAACTCTACTGATACCAAAAAAGCTAAAGAGCTTCCACATAAAATCACAATACTGTAACTTAACGCACTTACATCTCTATCAAAGCAATGGTTCGTTGCAACTATGCAAAGCCTTATTCCATTAGACGGCTCTTAAGTACAGCAAGCTATCTTTGATGTAACAAACCTACACAAAAATAAAAATTATGCATATACTTTACTAATAGTAATATCAAAAAGTGTTAAGAACCTATGGTGTCACATGTGGGCAAAGCACAAAACAGCCTCACTAATTTATGGCAATTGATGAAGGGTCCATGATACTAAACAGACTCACCCTATGCTATCCAGTGCTATTCTACAAAGTTTTTTTTGCACCCATGTATTTGACTACTTAATCTATCAAGCGAATTCAAATGAAATAGATCTTAGTTATGCCTCTAAATTGATAATAGATCTTAGTAGCTTACTTGTGGATTGCTAATGAAATTGTTCTGCATTTCGAAAGCAATGAAACTAACACGTCCTAAATACCAGCTTCACTGTCGAGTCCATTAAACAACATACATTGTAGGTACGGCCCATCTTCAATTTGACTTTCCATCAATTCATCTCCCATGTGAATACCATCTTCTCTTTAATGAATCAATTTCGGCTGATTAAAATCCTAACATACATCTAATTCGAACCATAATCAAGCAATTTCACTCGCAAATAATTTCTTCCCAGCAGTAGCGGGTTTATTATCTTCAACAGATCCCATCGATTCAACCTCATACCCATAAACTTTCTTCAATTCTTTGACAGACTCAACCCATCTTCCTTGTCTGTTCTTATTTCAGCATCAGTTCACCACTGCATCAAACCCATTCTGAGCAGTAAATCTCTGCCTCCATCGATCTCTTCCTTCTCTGATCAATTCCATGTCTCGATTCGATCACCGACACCAGAAGCAGCAACATCAAATCCTTTCTTCTCTGCTCAATACAGTACAGATCGAACCCAAATTCGATTTAAACTTGAATCAAACATCAACCCATTCCTCCTAATTGAATTTCATTGCCTAACCCTAATCTGTTCTTTCCGTGTAGTGACAACACCAAATCAAGGTAGCAGAAACAATACCCATCTAATTTCCATTATCATCTCAATTTTCCATGGTTTTCTCTTATTTCTCATCATCTCTCAACATCAATCTCAGATCCCCATATAATCTCCATCTGTTAAGCAGTGGTAACACTCAATTCCATCTCCAACTCTGAATTTCTCTATCCATTTCCTATTTCTCGATCTCAATCAGCTCATGGGTTTTTTTCGGAGAACAAAAGTATGGTAGGGATTTGTTGCAGAAGAAGAAGAAAAGTATGGCAGGAGGAAAGCGTTAGGTTCCTTTCGGATGTACTGTATACCTACCGGACGTGGGTAACGTCCAGTTAAGTATTTGGTGTAAACCAAGTGTAAGTAATTAGTTACCTGTAAATTCACACATAAGTATTGTATACCCATGTTTTGACTAACGGTGTTACAAAGGGCCAGTTAAATACAGGGTGTAAACAGAGTGTAATTCATGCTTTAATGTCTCGACTAATAGAGTTCCACCAAGTGTCCTCTCTAGGTTTACTAATGCCCAAAATTTTTATATAATTTAATTTGAGGGGGTGTCACACTCACCGTGCGACGTGGGAGCTTATATAACTTAACATTTTAAAGGCCCGGAGATTTCCCCTTATCCACCTTTGCAATTATTCAGGACTATCTATTTTTGTTAAGGTGAATGAAGAGATAAACCAACCTAAGTGATGACTATGACACGAACTCTTACCTCAACCGCTCCTTGGTTTAGGATTTAGGTGTCTAGGTTGTTAATCTTATCACTTGGATATACACAATGATACGTGTTCTAATTATCTTGAAACAGGACTCATGCGCCACTCAAATTAAACTCTGGCGTGTTCTAATTGTCTTTCATTTAGAATTTAAAAACCACCTCGTCAGCTTAACGTAATTAGTCATTTTTTTCTGTTTGTAGAAAAGGAAGAGCCTTCTTCCTCTTTTTTTTTTTTTTTTTTTTAAGTGGCAGACAAATTATGAGGTCACTATATCTAGGTAGTTCATGCGTTTTCTTTTGTTTTGTAAAAAGATAGTTCACTTCATATCCAACAGTTTCCATTCTTCATCAACTACGGAAGTACTTCTCAGGGGGCTTATCGTTTTTCATTAAAAAAAAATACAGTGTTATTAATAATCCAGAAATGGAGGCATTATCATGGCTGTGGGAAGCCAAGATTCAACACAACGAACTCACCAGAGCAGTTCTTACATTTTCCGTAATCATAATCGCAATTTCATGGTGTATTTGGGTTCGTAAGAAGCAACTTGATAAGTTACCACCTGGTCCTCCGGGGTTACCTATAGTCGGAAACATCCCATTCATTGATCCGGAGTTGCACAAGTATTTTGCCAAATTAACCAACAAATATGGACCCATATTTAAGCTCAAACTAGGCAGCAGGCTTGTCGTTGTTTTGGGTTCACCAGAATTAGCAGCGGTTGTCATGAAAGAATTCGACTCCACATTTGCAAACCGGGCTCCTACAGTTGCAGGAATGACCATCGGCTATAATGGTTCAGACATGGTATTTGCTGACTATGGTCCGCATTTGCGCAACGTACGTGCCTTGTGCGTTCGAGAGATTCTAAGTAAAAGCGCTCTCGATTCATTCTCAATTCTTCGCCAGCAGGAGGTTAGAAGATGCGTAAGAAGTTTGTACGCAAAGGTTAACACTCCGGTTAACATAAGAGACGAGATGTTTCTCATAATGCTTAATGTGGTTATGAACATGATGTGGGGCGCTACATTCAATGATGAAGAGAAGATTAAAATTGGCTTGGAGTTTCGAAAACGAGCCGAAGAAGTCTTGGATTATTTAGGGAGAACAAATATTTCTGATTTTCTTCCTGTTCTAGCGAGGTTCGATCTTCAAGGTGTGGAACGACGACTGAAAGAGCTAATTTCGTGGTTAGACCCGTTCTTCGAATCCGTGATTGATAAGAGGATGAAACTTGATCAGGAGATAAAACTAAATGGAGATCAAGATGGCCAGGAGAACAAAGTCAAGGATTTCTTACAAGTCTTTCAACAACTTCAAGACCAAGGAGAATCCAAAGTGCCTTTTACTTTTACCAACCTCAAGGCCTTGTTCATGGTATTAAATTACTGTATTTTCTTACTCTGATGTGTTTCGTCTTATTTTATTAATGGCTGCAGTTGTGACTAATATATCTAAAAATTTTGGACAGAATTTGGTGGTCGGAGGCACAGATACAGCAGGAGGAGCAGTAGAATGGGCAATGGCCGAGTTGATAAAAGAACCAAAAATTATGAAAAGAGCCTTAGAAGAGTTGGACAATGTTGTAGGGAAAAACAACATTGTAGAAGAATCTCATATACCCAATTTACCTTATTTGGGTGCAATTATAAAAGAAACATATCGCTTGCATCCCGGAGTCCCGCTATTGGTTTCTAGATGTCCAAGTTCGCCCTGTAACGTGGGAGGTTATGTGATCCCTAAAGGAGCTCAAGTTCTTATGAATGCATGGGCAATTCAAAGAGACCCCAAATATTGGGATAATCCATTAGAATTCCTGCCAGAGAGGTTCTTGCAAACAACTAGCAAGTTCGATTTTATTGGGACTGATTTCCGATATATTCCATTTGGTTCAGGCAGAAGGAGATGTATAGGTGTTCCTTTAGTGGAAAGGATCGTGCCTTACGCATTAGCTTCCTTTTTGCACTCATTTGAATGGAGAATGCCAGAAGGTGTGGAGGTTGATCTTTCAGAGAAATTTGGTATTGTTTTGAAGACAGGTACCCCCCTAACTGCAATCCCATTGCCAAGATTATCTGATTCAAACCTCTATGCTCTATGCTAAAAAAAATATTACTAGATTCTTTCAAGTTTCATAAGTTCCGGTTAGGGGTGAGCATTTGGGATCGAATCCACGGATCCGAATCGGCCCATCTGCTTTTTTACGAGTGGGTGTCCGGTGCGTACATTAAGAGATTGGATGCCGATGTGGATGTGGAGTTAAAAAACCATGCGACATCACACATCCCCTAAGTTAATAAATTTTTTTTTCCCTATATGCTTCTTTTGTTCATTAATGTTGATACGATGAGTTTCTTTACTAGTGTTTGGAACATCAGTAAAACTTAAGTGTATTTGAGTTAATATTAAAAATTATGGTGATGATAATGAGATCGTAAGTAATTTTATCTATATATTTCAAATATTAATTATAAAAGAAACCTATCGGATCATCTGCATCAATCCGTCTGATGTTGGGCTCAGATGCGGATGTCAAAGCTGAAATCCTAATACAATGACTAGGATGTGAGTGAAACGAAAACCAGACCAATACATACCATGCTCACCTCTAAATTTCCGATATAAAAGTTTCTTCTTGCTTGAAGCCCATTCTTGCGGGGTTATATGAATCTAATAACTTATTCATTTTGTGAAATCATTTGGCGCAGATACATAGCTAAATGATAATATAAATTTTCAATCTTATGGTTAATCGATGTTATTATTAGACCATCTTATTATCATTTGTTAGTTTGACTATTATGCCAGTTGTGTGTCTTAGCTATTAACGATGTTGTAACGAAACCTTATATTTTGGTTAATCTTGTTTCATCGCTAGTGTCGTCGGACTCAGACCTTTCTTGTAACAGCTACATAAAACGGTCATGTATATATATTTTACCTGAATTAAATGCAACTAAACACGGATCATTTTTACATACCATTTTCTTTTCCATTTAAAACTTATTTTAAATCTCACGGATCTTTCATGGAATCAGATACCAAATCAATCATACGACTCATTATTTACAACTCAACGTGTACAACTCTTCTCCCTCTTTAATTAATGGTGAGAAAAAACCAACTACCTAGTGAATTCCGCTGTAACCGTGAATTCTACCAAGAATAATCTCAATAAAAACTCATGTAACTTTCCTCCTCTCCCATCACCACCACGACAACATCTACAACTATCACATTTTCAAGCACCAGAACAATAACCTTTTCATCATGTCAACAATCACAATTCACAACCTAATCTAGTAAATTTCCGACTTGAACTTCCTTTTCAGAATATATCAAATTTTGTGTTGGTGAAACTTGATTCCTCTAACTTTCTGGTACGGAAAGATCAACTTTCTTCGATTTTGATCAGCACAAACTTAGTTTGCTATGTTGATTGACTGACTGATCCCCAACCTCAATTTTTAAATCTGAATAATTTCCCATTGCTAAATTTCTTCTTCTTGGAATGGCGTGTTATGGATCATTTTGTTCGATCATGTATTTATGCTACTGTTGTTCCCTCTTTGGTTACAAATTTACTTGGTAAATCTACTTCTCATGATAAGTGGAATCACCTTTCCCGAACCTTTACTCAGCAGTTCTTTGCACACAAATCTCATCTTCGAGGTCAGTTAGACACGATTAGAAGATGTAAATTCTTCGATCTTTCAGCAAATTAAATTAATTTATGAATCATTAGCAAAAATCGGTGGACCAATTCCTGACTCATATGGTGATGTATGCTTTATCCAATCTTGGTAGACAACATTAAAATTTTGTTATTACGGTTCAAAATAGGGAAACACCTCTTGCATTCTGTGAGATCTAGATTTATAAAGCACGAGCAGTTGCAGGAACAAGAGAAATATTTTTCTTTTCTTCTTGTTGATCCTACTAATTTTGAATTTTATGTCAGGAAATCTAATTCTCACAACAACTCCTACAAAAAGCCTTTCGATCACTTTCGAACACCTACTTCTGCTTCGCATTCCTCATCGTATCCTAGTACTCATACTTTTAAGAGATGAGAGTTCAATATTATGCGGAAGCCTACTTTTTCTATCTCAATGACAGATATGAAATAAAATATGTCATTTAGTAGGCACCTATAGGTTTAGATATGCCAAACTTGCATTTGAGAAGGCTTTTGTAGGCATGCAGGTGCATTCAGGTCCTGATACTTGGCCTACTAATGATAATTATGAATCTGGTCAGACCTATGGTTCTTCTTCTTAACATGCTTCAAACCTATGGTTGTGCATACTTATGGTGAATGGAGTTTTGGTACTACTGGTCCTATTTGGATACATGATCTCGGCGCCACTAGTCATCTGACTAATGATCCTGATGTTTTCATTGATTCTCAAGACTATTCTGATGAAGATCAAGTAGTGGTGGTGATGGTAAAGTTACTTTATATCTCTTACCGAATCTATTTATTTTATATATATATATATATATATATAGTTCCTAAAAATAAATACAACTTTCTCTCCGTGCTGAATTTACTTATGATATATAGTTGTATTGCTCCTCTGGATTTTATCCATGAGAATGTGAAATGATGTCTCTTCTTAATAATCAAGTTTTTGCAAAAGGATACATGTTTCAGTCTTTACAGCTTGTCAAGGTGGCATTTCAGACTGTTTATGCTTCTATTCTAGCTTCTCATTGGCATCAAAGATTGACTCATACTTGTTCTAAAATTATTCAACATATTTCATCTATATCAGCAATACAATTGTCTTGTAAAAGTTTTGATCCAACTTGTACTTCTTGTCAGTTAGTTAAGAGTAAGAGATTGCCTTTTTATCCTTCTGATTCAGTGTCATGTAAGCCCTTGGTTCTGGTCGGACCTAGTCGTGTAATATCTCATCTAGGATTTAGGTACTTTATTTAGTTTTTTGATGACTATATTAAGTTTAATTGGATTTTTCAAATAAAGTTTATAACTGATAGGTTGGCTTGTTTAACTTTGTTCAGAACATAAATGGAAAACTTATTAGATTCCAAAACTAAGAAGCTTCAACGTAATGGTGCTTGTGAATTGGTAAAAGGACCTCTGAAAGAATATTTGGATACTTGTGTTATTTCAGTCAAGATTTCTAGTCCTAATTTTTATCAACAAAATGGTGTTGCAGAGAGGAAAATTAGGCAGATCAATTAAAATGGGTAACCCATTAGAATTCCATGCTTCTCTACCTAAGAGGTTTTGTATTGATTCATTTCTCACTTACACCATTATAATCAATAGGATTACCACTAAATACTGAAGTTCAAGTGTTCTTTTGAAGTACAATTTTTTCTTTTAAACAACCAGATTGTTCTCTTTTTGAAGTGTTTGTATGTCTATGTTTTCCTAATCTTACTTATGATATACAAGAAAAGTTAATCCCAAACTACCTTGTATTTGTATCATCAGAGTATTCAATTTTGTTATGTTTCCAATCATAAGCATTACAGGTGATATGATCCTTCTACTGCAAAGGTATGCACGAATGTTAATGTGGTGTTTAATGAATATTTTTTTCCTTATTCAACTGCTCCGAAAATTCTTACAACCAAGTACTTTGGGACTTTCTTTTATACCTTCTACAAGTCCTAACTTAAATTTTCAACCACTACATTCTACTTCTTCTGAAAATTCTATCGCAACAGGGGAGATAATTCCAATTTCTCATATTTCTATTAATACTACTACATCTGGTCATATTGTGCATATATATTAGGTCTAAGTCCGGATGTTGTTAATTAATAAGAAAAAACTATTGGGTTCTTTATATGTCGCATTTAATAATTGAACTATAAAGCAAGATATGATCAACTCTCCCCTCGTGACAGAACATACAAACATCATATTCCATTGGCCTTTACTGTCGTGTCTGATTCTATTATAGAACCAAAACTTTTAAACAAGCTATTAAGGAACCAAAATAGGTATAATCCATGATAAATGAGTATACATGCTTTATATGAGAATATAACGCCTTGGAAGAGGTAACTTATTCTCTTGACATGAATATATTGGGCTATAAATGGGTCTTCATTATAAATGTAAAAATATTTAAAGCTAGGTTTGTGGCCTGGGAGTTTCATCAAATAGATGACATTGGCTATGATGAAACATTAGGTCATGTTATGAAGGAGACCATTATTAAGTGTGTATTGAGCTTAGATATGAGAAACTAATGTGAAATGAGACATCTTGATGTATCTAATGCCTTCTTGCATGGGTTTTTGGTTGAGAATGTGTACATGGAACAACCACCTGGGTTTGTGTCTTCTGAAAATCCATTTTACCGTTTGTCACCTGAAAAATTACCTGTACGGGCTAAAGCAAGCTCCAAAGCTTGGTTTGATAGGTTCAACAGTTTTTTGGTAGCTCATGGGTTTACTATGTTAGAAGGTGGTAACTCAATGTTTCATTATGTTAGTTCTGGTTTGAAGATGATTTTATTGGTGTATGTTGATTATATTCTTCCAGTTGCTTCTAATAATTCTTTGCTTGTGCTATGACCGGAAAATCACCCCTAACTCACCAGGGGGCGCAGGTCATAACTCACCGACGCACCATTTTTATGCTAATAACCAGGCCTTAAAACTTCACTTCATGCCATTCGAATGCACGTCCATTTACCTTTGCAAGTATGCTTATACAAGCATATTGCGACTTTCACACTGTTCCAACTTACCCTTGTTCTGCGAAGGTTATAAATCCATAAAGGCTATTGCCCATGCATTATAACATGCATATCTGGCTTCCAAGTCTTATCCAAGCATAATTCATTCCTAGGACTTGCGCATAGGCCAATACAAGATTATTTACGCTATTTATCCTAGCTGAGGCACTGCTGAAACCATGCAATAATCTCGCCTGTTCCAAGGGTGCATCAGTCAGCCAACCAACTAGCGTGATGCACCATTGTGGCGAGATATTTTTCTAGTCCAATGTTAGCCACGTAATGCACTGTGATTGCGCGATATTCTCCCTAGGCCAATGTTTCTCTTAGCACGGAACATAAACTCGAGATGAAGCTTTATCTCGTGGCATGTGACACCTTTGAGCATGCTCCATGCAAAAAGTACGAGTGTTACATTATTCACCCCTTTAAAGAATTTCGTTGCCTAAATTCAAAATAAAATCTATTGTGGATAGTCATTTGGATTTCCTAAGTATATTTACATACCATACGCTCAGAAAATTGTAAGGTTTTTCCAATTTGTCGTGAACAAAAATTAAGACATTCTGAGCATCTGACCCAAACTACATGCCCAAGAATATAAAAAGAGTCCACAACGCTACCAAGAATATCCACTTGGCTAGCCAAAAAGATATCTCAACAAGGTATCCTAAGTGGGCATCCCATACCATACACTCAGGAATCCCTAAGGTTCACAGTTTGGAAAGTCTCATTGGAATGAAAAGTAAAAAATTAGCGCAATACTGTGAGGACCAAACTATATTGCCAGAGCAGTCGGATACAATCCACCAACGACTATTTGCCAATGATCTTCCGGGTTTCCACTAGTAAGTAGGATGCTAGCCGGTCTGACAACGCATACCGTTTCCAGTTGCTAACGGATGAGGATGATCATTCTCATTGTCTACCTACCATTTCGAACGGTCTTCCGAGCCACCAACTATTTGGTAGATCGTCATTCAAGGCCAGACAAACTCATGATACTTAAACAAGCTCAACTCGATTCGTAAAGTAATTAGCATAATGATTGCGAACTCTTTCTCCCGCGAAAGTTGGCCTACTTTCTGACTTTATCTTTATATTTCAAGGAAAATACTCGCTGATGAGTCCATTAAGCACAACCCCTAGAGATATCTCAGAAATTGTTCTGATACCAACTATGACGTACCGAAAAATCACACCTAACACGTCAAGGCGTGTAGGCCATAACTCCCCGATAAAACCTAGTAATCGGGCCTTAAAACTCCACTTCACGCCAACGAAATGCACATCCACTTTCTTTTGCAAGCATGCTTAACAATCATTATGCGTCTTCCACATTGTTCCAACTTACCCTTGTTCTGCGAAGAGTACAAATCCATAGAGGCTAAGGTCGATATATTATTACATGCATATCTGGATTCTGAGTCTTATCCAAGCATACTGCATGCTTAGGACTTGCGCATAGGCCAATGCAAACCTATTTCTCGTACCTTACCTAGCTTAGGCGTTGCTGAAAGCATGCACTGATCTTGCTCATGCAAGGGTGCATCAATCAGGATCGTGCCTTGCATAATCCTTGTGATGCCAATGGCTTGTGCAAGATCCTCTAACTTGCATACCAATATATCTTACGTTCCCGGCGATTCCCAATACGTCATTGGTACATACCTTCATTGAACGCATCAATATGAAGTATGAGCATCCAAGAAATGGGATATAAATTTCCTCAACAAGTATGACAACAATCATCACCTGCATTGCCTTGCCGAGACAGATGATATGAGATGTCAATATGCAATAATCACCTCGTAATTACATGATATAAGCAACAACATGATGGACCATCAATGATGCAACTCATTGTGTCTTCCTATGTACCTTACAGAGATGGATCATGCACATACCGTAGTTCATCCACGTTGGGATAAACAATTAAAGCCAACTCGTTTTGCAAGGCTAAAGCCAAGCAATATGCCTAGTTTTTATAGGCAATTAAGTACTTCCCTTTATGTTTCACCTTGGTGGTGCATCACTAGTTCGAAACACCGCAACAATGATGCCTAAGCATCATAAAGCTCTATTGAGTTAGTAATGCGCCACAATGATGTTTCAGCATCATATAGGCTTTACTGGCTAAGCTATGAAGCTTAAGGCACATCCCCGCTATTTGCACCTTCAACTAACTACCCTTCCATATTTATGTGTTATTGATATTAATTTATACAACTTAAAGTTGGGGAGAACTTTGACATGCTTACTTCACTATTCATGATCGTTTCCAAGGCCAAGCCTCGTGATGCGCCATATGGTGAAGTATTGCTACATTCTGTCCCATAAGTCAACTTCAATGTTGTGCCATGATGGCGTTATATTGTCTCGGTCAGCTTGCTCTACCCTAGTGGTGCGATATTGGCCTTTGGATAATATAGCCTGCATAATACGCCATAGCGACGCCACTTTTCTCTAAAACAGTTACCCAATTGGCGTGATGCACCATAATGGTGCGACATTGGCCCTTAGACAATATATCATACACAATGCGCCATAGTGGCATGATATTGGCTCCAGGATAATGTAACCCACGTAATACACCGAGATGGTTCAATATTAGACCAAAGATAATATTCCTCAGCATGCAACGTAAACTCGAGATAAAGCTTATTCTCGCGCTACGGCGGACCTTGAGCATGAGCCATGTGAAAAATGCGTGTGTTACAGTTTGACTCCTTGATATTCACTATGATATTTGAATTTGCAATGAAAGACTTGGGTTAGTAGAATTATTCTCTAGAGATAGAGGCGGGTTTGAGTTCAAGTTATGACAAGCACATTTACATTGAAAACAAGTATTCCCCGGATCTGCTCAAAAAGAATGATATGATTGACTGTAAGCCTTGTGGAACACCAATACCTCAAGGAAAAAAGGTTTATATTCTTGATGATATTGTTTCACCTGATGTTACATATTACAAAAGCTTTTTTATAAACTATGTCTCACAATTCATGCACCCTCCTACTGACGTACATTTGTAGTTGGCTAAGCGTATGCTCAGATATTTGAATGGTTCTCTTGGGTCTGGGATTGTAATTGGTGCTTGTTCATGCAATATTATTAGAGATTACCTAATAGTGATTGGATTGGCTGTCCAGATTCTGGCAAGTTAACAGTTGGGTATTGTATGTTTTTTGGGGATAATCTTGTATCTTAGTCCTCCAAGTTCACGACTGTTTCTCGTTCATCCATTAATACTGAATACAAAGCTTTGGCAGTTGCTTATTCTGAAATTTAACTAATCTCATATCTATTTGGTGACTCCTTGCACTATATCCTGTGAAAATTTGAGGGCTAGAAAGTCTTGTTGCAAATCCAGCTTATCCTGCTCGTACCAAACACGTATGCAAGTGAACTTTCGCACAATTACGGGTCTTGTGGCTGATGGTTTCTTGAAGGTTGAGTTTGTTCTCCCTATAGAGAAAGTTGATGATTTTTTTACTGAGCGTCATACTAAGAATATGTTTTTCAAGCTTCAAGTCAAACTCATGCACTATAATAATGCTCAGTTTGAAGGGACGTGTTAGACCACCTTGTGGATCATTTTTTTTAGTTTGGGTATCACGCCACTTGCATGTCTTAGCTGTCAACGTAACAAAATCTTTTGTTTTTGTTAGTTTTGTTTTTGTTAGTCTTAGTTGGGACTCAGTCCTTCCTTATAACGAATATATAAGATGATCATGTATCTGTCTCTTTTATCTGAATCAAATACAACTTTACACTGATCATTTTTATAACTCGTTATTCTTTTTCATTTACAACTTATTTTAGATCTTATGATCTCTCGGTTATTTATTTGTGTTTGAGCGGAAAAAAAAAAAGTAGATTCAAAATACATGTTAAAAATATCGAATAGAGCACCATCTTTTACCCTCTACTCCAAGCTAGTATTTTGTCTTGTTCAACTTCAAACTCCCAAAACTAACTGGAAAATGCCACGAAAGGCGATTTGGTGATTAACTTGTCACCAAATTTAGTCTTGAGGATTTAATGTTGAAATTCCGAAATGATGCACTAAAAATTCATTAATTATCAAAAAGGAATAGGGCTTTCTATAATTATATCTCATATTAAAGAGCCGATATATTTCTTCTCGTTATCCTGGAAACTTATAAATTTATCTGGAACGTCTAATGGTCTAAAAACTCTAACAATTAACAATTTTCATACCCTTGTAAATTATCACAATTATGCTCACCCTTGCATAAGAAAATTACTGAAAACCACTTTAGCGTCCATAAATCATTCCACCCCATATAAATATATCCTCACCTTAGAGATTAGTGCTATGGAGTATGGATGGATTTCAGGATAACAATTTTTACTTGCATTATGAAAAGGATTTGACGCTTTTCCCAAAAAAACAATGGAAAAAGTGGTATTTGGTACGCATTTAAAAGTGGTATTTTGGATATAAAGGCAAATAATTTTGCCAAATAAGAAAAACTAAAGAATGAATCTGATAAGTGATAACGAGTACTTTGTTTGTTGTTAGTCTGTTTGGATACCTCCAGAAATAGAAGTTAGAAGCAAAAAATTTATGCTTTACAAAAATTTATTTTTTTTGTTTCTAAAAATTAGCTTGAAGTCGTATACCAAAACTAACTTTTGATTATTTTGGTTCCAAAAGTCAAAACAACAATATTTTGAAATGGTATCCCGAAGCTAAAAAGCTCACATCTACCACCAATGATAGAAAACATGGCTATTGCAGGGGTTGTGAATTTTTGTGAGGTTACCAAATCCAATATAAAAACACAACGATCTTCACAACTAGAGTCAATGGATTCGTAATCCCTAAAAAAGTTAGTAATATTGTAGCAACTTTGATAGAAAATCCTTATAACGCTCTTTGGATTTAACGAATTTACAAACACCCTAATTGATTTGTTATTTTTACGCATCCCTTAAATACAATCCACAACAATATTTCAGTGATTTCTTTCAATAAAATTTCACGATTGATAACAGCAAATACCAGCATTAGCGGAACAGGTACCATTTAAGGCGGACTGATTATGATCTTTCTGTCTTATATGAAAATGGTACGTGCCTCGCTGATATTGGTACCCGTCTTTAGCAATGTGTAAAATTTGACTTTGCTTGTCATAAAAAATATTCCAATGAAATTATCGGAGTGTAACAAATGATGGTAAATATGTTTGAGGGGTGAAAGTGCGGTGAAAAAAGATAATAAAATCATTACGGAGTTTTTAAAGTTCAAAATTTCCCATCCATTTTTATTTTAATTTTTTTGAGCGTGAACTTGTGATAAAGATTATGTGGTTGGTTTTAGATTGTACATTAATTATCTAGTCCAGGATCATTGCACATTTCTGCAATTTCGTCATCCACTCACCAATAAATAGTGATCTTCTAGATGCTAGATATTGGTTTTAGATTGTCACAGGGATTTCTGGTAACTTTTGGCTGCAGCTAAACTACACAATAAATACTCGCTCCGTTCCACTTTAGATGATGTTTTAGGGTTTTTCGTATGTTCCAAAATAGATGAGGGTTTAGCTATTTTCTCTAAATTCTCACTGATTGACCCCTGCTTTGGGATCACATCATAACATTCCTTGTCTTTGTTATCAGTGAGAGATAATTAATCTAATTTAAGATTTCAAATTTATTCTCTATTGTCTTAGGATATTTGGTCATCCCAATCGGAATTACATGGGGATTCATGATTTATACAAGAATCCATAAACAAAAAAATAAGAGGTTTAAATTTTTAAGAAGATATTAATATGGGCAGATTTGGAAAAAAAAATTACTCTCTTTGATGTTTCTTATTCTCACGTGAAAAACTCTACAACATCATCTAAATTGGAACAGATGGAAAAATAATTTTCTTTGTCTATTGAATCAAATAAAGATATTGATAATGGGTGATTCTGCATAGACCGTGTGTGCAGACCACGCCAAAACCGCGTTTGAATTTTCTCTCACAGTTTTTTTTTGTTGTGGGTCCCGATGAGCCCCACAGAGAACAACATGGGGTCCTATTTATGAGAGCTTTTGAGACGGTTTTTATTTTGACGGGTTTTCTAATGTCATTTTTTTTTCAGTTAGCATATAACTAAGCTAATTGAAAAAACAATAATACATTACTTATCCAGAAACGTTGGGAGTAGAATTTTTAATTGAGTCCTGCTGTCACGCGCGCGTTCGCGTGACAGCCAAAATGAACTCGCGGCTTTTGACCGTCGGATTTTGATCATCCACCTTAGATCCGATTATATGTTTATTCACTTAGATTACTGTAAAGAGTTTGAGGAGGTAAAACAAACAAACTTTAATAAAATAACATATATTCGGATCTAAAGTGGATGATCAAAATCCAACTATCAAAAGCCGCGAGTTCATTTTGGCTGTCACGCGAACGCTCTGTCGGGACTCTTTTTAATCGGCGTGGAAACTTATTCAAGACCTAACATTGAGGTCTTTTCTCCTCCATATCAACATGTATCAACGTGTTACAGACCGATAAAAAAAGTTCTATACATATATACACATAAACTAAGGATCTTATGTAACTTTCGAGTACCAGCCGATACAGATATATATTGCCGAGTACCACAAACCATGGTTCAAACTTCAAACTGTGGTGTATATTACATTTCTTTGAGCACGGCACGATCCATCATCCGCCACTAGAATTGAATTTTTGTTAGTGATCAAACCTCATCACTTCAAGGAATCTTTCAAATTGATATTTTTGTTTGGGAACTGTGATGTATATATATCAACAGTTGACTGCCATCTTTTATACACCACTCAAACTAGAATTTTGTTTTCTTCGAATTCCCCATCACTCGACGTCTCTCTTTAATAAAGATAAATCTGTGGTAGAAAGAGGTTGATTTTCATTGTTCATTATCTAGTACCCTTTGGAGGATAGAGTATAGATATTTGCTTTACTAGTTAGCTAGGCAGATACTTCTCAGGGGAGTTTTTGTTTTCCACTTAAAAAACAGAATTAGTTCATCAGAAATGGAGGCATGGTCATGGTTATGGGAAGCCAAGAATCACATCGATGAACTCACTCGAGCTTTTTTAACATTTTTCATCATCTTAATTGCAATTTCGTGGTACTTATGGGTCCGTAAGAAACCAGTTGATCGGAATTCTAGGTTGGGTTAAGTGGCAAAATGCCCCAAAATGGACTCCAAGGTTGTGAAAATGCCCCGAACGTTAGGAAAAAGATTAAGGCTTCTCTTAAACATAGCCCATGCTTTTATTAACTATAGCCCACATAAAATAAGTTATTAATTCAACCAAACATGTTCTTATGATTACTAACATAACCCATGAAATTAAACATGATTTTTATATATAGCCCATCAAATCCCTAAATCAAAAAAATAAAATAAAGTTAATTATGTAATATGTGGGCATATATAATTGATGATCTTAGAATACCCAGTTTTATGTAATCACGATTGAGGAAAAAAAAATCATCTTAGAATCTTTTCAAAGAATAACAATGGTTATGTAGTTTTAGAAAATTGTTTTTAGGAAAAGAATCAAAACCTTAGTTGATTTCATTTCTTTTTTCGATTGATATTGTTGTGGAGAAGTTTTAAAGTAATAGTGAGAATATATAACCTCAATTGATAATCATGATTTAGAAAAATAACATTAGAAAAGGTGAAAAGTTGGGTTTATTTTTTTTTCTTTTTTTTGAGGAAAAATAAATAATTAAGGTTCATAATAGGGTGATTTGTAAGAATAATGAGAGAACGATTATAATAGGGTGATTTATAATTGAAATATAATTTAGCTTGAATCAAAACAAAAGAAAGAATTAGGGTTCATATTTTAATTTTGGGGAGGAAATATGATTATAAGTTAAAAAATATAGACTCGTTTTGTAATTTAGCTTGGTTTTTCGTTTTAACTTAAATTTTTTGGGCTATGGTTAATAAAAACATGGGCTACATTTAAGAGAAGCCAAGATTAAAATGCCTCATTTCGTTAGTTTTGGGGCATTTTGATCAAAAATGGGCATCTTGACCGATCAATGGAGTTTTGAACTTCCATTTTTATCATTCTTAATCAAAACGCCCCAATCCGCCACAACCACCGCCACCACCAAACGAACAACCACCAACCACCATCGCCGCCACCACCACCATCGCCGCCACCACCACCACCACCGCCACCACTAACACCACCATCCCCAGCACTACAACTAGAACAACCACCACCAACACCATCCCCACCACTACCACTAGAACAACCACCACCACCGCTACCGCCACCGCCTCCTTCACCACCACCACCGCCACCACCACCGCCACTATCACCATCGCCGCCACCACCACCGCCACCACCACCATCACCGCCACCACCACTACCACCGCCACCACCACCATCACCGCCACCACCACCGCCACTATCACCATCGCCGCCACCACCAATACCACCGCACCACCACCACCACCACCACCACCTGAATCTTAAATCTTGAACCCCAAACCCTGAACCGTAAGCCCTGAATTTTAAACACTGAACACTGAATTATGAACAAAGTACCCTAAAGGGCAATTTCGACTACTTAACTCTCTCTAACGGAAAATCTAACGAAATGAGGCATTTTAATCTTTTCCCTAATGTCCGGGGCATTTTCACAACCTTGGGATCCATTTTGAGGCATTTTGTCACTTAACCCTTCTAGGTTGCCACCGGGTCCTTAGGGTTTGCCTATAGTCGGAAACATCCCATTCATTGATCCGGAGTTACATAGGTACTTTGCCAAATTAACCAAAAAATATGGAACCATAATTAAGCTCAAATTAGGTAGTAAACTTCTCATTATTTTGGCCTCACCGGAACTAGCTGAAGTTGTCATGAAAGAAGTCGACTCGACGTTTGCAAACCGTGATCCTTCGGTAGCAGCGATGTCATTCAGCTACGGTGGCGCCGACGTGACATTTGCGAATTATGGTCCACACTGGCGAAATGTACGTGCATTATGTGTTAGAGAGATTATGAGTAAAAACACCCTCGATTCATTCTCAACTCTTCGACGGCAGGAAATTCGAAGAACCTTAAGAAGTGTGTATTCAAAGAACCTTGTGAATGAATCGAGGGTGTTTTTTTTCTTATTTTTAGTTTACATCAGGATGCATCCAGTTTCATCCTCACTATTTTTTAAGTTTAAACCAGGATGAATCCTGTTTCATTCCTACTATTTTTTTTTGTCCCTTTCACCCATACTAATTTTTACTCGTCCATTAGAACCATGTTTTAAAAATATCTGGACAAATGACCCAATAATCGTTTTGTAGTCACTATAATGGTCATACCTACGTTCGCCTGATGTTAAATACAAGGTGGCCTAACAGGAAAATCCTGATTGATCTACTTGTCAGTGATACTTCTGGTTCATCCATACGTTATCCGAGTCGTATAATTTTGTCTAACAGATGAAAAGTGTCGTCAATAATAAAGTTTTTGTTTAGCTGAGAAAGATGTGGGTGGATTCCTCGAACACATGTTCAAACTGTGGTGTATCTTCAAGCACCATCTTTTATCCGCCAATCAAACTGAGATTTTCTTGTTCAAACCTCATCGCTTTAAAGTCTCTTTCTAATACTCCCTCCGTTCTTAAATAATAGGCTGGTTTCTATAAATAAATGTTACAAAAAATAGGCTGGTTTCCTAAGTGGGAAAGTCAAATGTTACTTTATTTTTCTGGGACCATTTTCTCTTAACTTCTTTTGATGACAAGTGTCATGGGACTATTTCACTTTACTTTTTTTGCTGACAAGTGTCATGGGGACCATTTCACTTCACTTCTTTTATTGACAAGTATCATGAGGACCACTTTCAATGATTGACTCTCTTAATTTCCTTAATTTTCTCAAAAAAAAAAAACCAGCCTATTAAAAAAGAACGGAGGGAATACTAAATACGAGTACTAAATATTGTGTGTACGAGGTATATTATATATATATATATTTTAGTACTTGACGATCAATAACGCCTACAGCTACATGTCTGCAGGTGTATGTATATACCTCTTAGAGCAACCGCAATGGGCGACTAAACCCATTTATTTGGTAAAAGAACCAGACGTAACGGGACGGACCATCGACCAAAGACCAGACTAAACCCAAATCCCAGACTATATTTGGTCGGGGACCAAAGACTAAACCCAAATTATAGTCGAGCGAACGTATAGTGTACGCCCCACACCAGGCGAACGTATAGTGTACGCCCCACAACGGGCCCCACACCAGGCGAACGTATAGCCTCCGCCCCATTTTTTTTTTTTTTTTTTTTTCTTAATTTTGTGTGGGGCGAGGTTTATACCTCCGCCCCATTCTTTTTTCACTTTCTTTATAGTGGGGCGGGCTTTATACCTCCGCCCCATTATTTTATTATTATTATTTTTTTTTGAAATCTCCCCATCGGGCGAACGTATAGTCCCCGCCCCATACCAAGCGAACGTATAGTATCCGCTCGACCAAATTTAGTCTTCTACCCGTAGCGTCACACACCAGACTAAACTAAAATTTGGTCGTTTTTTTTTATCTATGGTCTTTGGTTATACTCGCACCACTGCAGTTGCTCTAAGGGGGTAACTTAACCCAAAAAATATAACCGAAACAAAAAACGGAAACCGACATGGGAGTCGATCACCAAAAAGAAAGAAAAATTTTACAAGAGCAAGAGTAGACACTCTTGCTACTCCATGCCCTCTCAAATAGGACGATAGAAATTTGAATCACATAAACAAACGGCCATATTAGCCGTTAAACCTACCATCTTTGTGTTTGATTCGGCCCAAAGATAGGCTTGAATCTATTTTTTTTTTTTTTTTTTGATACGTGATAGGCTTGAATCTTGATATCTCTAATTATGCTTGCTAAATTTCTCTTTTTGGGTCAATCAATTAATTTGACAACTTCACTTGAGCTTCTCTGCGATAAGTTTTGGATCAATGAGTGATGGGGTTGCGTCAGTTTTGAGCATGCAATTGGACCACCAAGTTGGGTATTTTCTGTTAGACGGTGGTCTGTTAGCACAATATCCATCAAGAAAAGTAGGTTGTTCCGTATACATAGGGTGCAATCAAATGAGTGATCATTTCATTTCATATATGGGAAAGTTTCAAATATGTGCGCTTGGACCTAGCATGCTTAATTCGGGCAAGGAATCTAGCATATAATGCATTTGTAATGCAAGATCCAAAAAACTGAACAACATATTTTGAAGAGACCGAACTAACAATTTGTTACAAAGGGAAATGCCATGAACAACATGCAACCTTTGAGACAAAATAATCATTTTTACTAGCGGTAATTTAGAACAAGCGCATTACGCAACTTTAGATATTGATGTCAACGTTCAACAATTTTATCGGTAAATCATTAGAAAGTCATGTCCAACAACTGAAATCGTTGGACACTGCACCCTCACCCCAAGTGTATGTCAGTAAATTATTTTACCGATCAAAAAAAAAGAGAGGAGAGAAACAACGAAACCCAGCTGCACTGCATCATTGCCCATCCGTTGTAGCAGCTACCATGAGCAAGTTGAAATCACTAGCTTGCAAAAAGACATGCAAATTAATTACTTTTGGATTAAGTACGTCGGTTGCAGGGGCCTTGGTCCTTGCCATGTGCAAATAATTTTGGCTCCAGTAGACGCGAATTCCGTTGGACAATGCCGCGCCATTATGAAAATTGCAGAAGTTGTTGTATAGTCTCCTTTTCTATAATAAAAGCAGATTGAAAATGGCCGAAGCTCTTATTATATGTCTTATATTATAAGTGTGTATACTGACACATACACACAAGGAGATTTTCGTTTGTTGTTGGTGGTGGGTTGCTTTATGACTTCTACCAATTCGTGATTTTTTTGTTTATCAGACAGCAGCCGCAGCGGGAATTAAATTCCTAACCTATAATTTATGAGTTTAACCCCTAGCCAACTCGGCTAATTCCAGTTGTTCTACTCTAATTTGTTGCCTTGGACTAAAACTAAAAAATTAAAACAACTTGGAAAACAAAGATTAATTCTTGATTAGAATTCTACTAATGTAGCGTAAATTATAAAATTCAATTTGCACTTGCCGTATTATATATTGCTATTGTTGCAATTTTGACGTGCAACGCACTTGCACTCTACTTGTTCTCTGTTAGCCGGTGGTATGTATGGAAAATTTTCAAATATATGAGCTTGGATAGCTAGTTAGCTCGCTCAATTCTGGTATTAAAAAATTAAAAAAAATAAAAAAAAATCTTTGATATAATTCATCTGCCACGAATGCTAGATCCAAAAATGAATAACAGATTAACAGGTCCTATATATGATTTTACTTCATAATATTAGGTAAAACTCAAACATAAACAACCAAGATAACAACTTGTCATAAAGGGAATCGCCATGTACACCACACGCAACCTTTGGAACAAAGAGTTTTTACCTGTAAAGTGGAACATAAACATCTTCCAAGAAAAACAACTGGGATACGATGCGTTACACCGAGTGAAATAAGCAAAAGAAAAACAAAACTTCTATCACCGAACAAAAATCCATCCTCGCTAATGAATCTTTTTCGTAAAACTAGAAAATCTCCAAGTAGTACCAGTTTTATGCAGTATCTTTCTCAAGATCTTCAAACACTTGTCGGTATTGAATCTTTTTGCAGTGTATAAACCACTCTAAGCACACTAGATTATTGGTATACTCCAACATCTCGCTATTTTTCTTTTTGTTACTTCTATTTGAATCTTAAAAGTTTCGGAAGATCTTGAGAACTGAACGAACACAAGACGAACTTAACATACATTGAGTAGAGAAGTAGAATTGATTTTCAACTACTTAAACATACTAAGATATTCGTTGCATAAACTATGTATGAGCACGTACGCATATGGAAACTTGTGCTTACCCGAATATACTAGCTAGTCTTGTAGCTCCACAATGAAATTTAATATACACTTGTTATCTGGGAAAGAGTATCTCTATTCCGTTGTTGCCTTTTTCGGGAAAGGTAACACGGAATTCATGAGTAACTAAAAGATCATAAATTCGGGACACTTCTCTTGGATTTGAATTCATGTGTTGCTTTTGTTTTAGTACGTAATTCCAGACCGCCCATAGTCGCGGTACCATGAGCAAATTATCACTAGGTTGAAAAAAAAAATACAAATTAATTAAACTTACAGAATTGTACAGGAACAACTGTGATTCACAAATACCTCAGTTGATTATTGAAAACATGAAAATATTAATATTTTAAATCCATATTTTTGAAATGGTCATTCCAGAATTATTAAAAAGAAGTAAATAAATTAAATTCATGTTCAAGTGCTATAATTCATTTTATTTACGACGATAAGCACCGGAGTCTATGTCCGGTAGGCGTCGGAATGAAATATGCAAGCAAGACAAAAGTAAAGGCTTAAGGATATTTTGAGTTTCTAGTAGCCCTAAAACATTTTAATTGGATGCAAACAACTGCTACTCATCCCCTTATCTCTTCTATCTATCTATCTATCTATCTATCTATCTATCTATCTAACTAGATGATAATTGAAACTCAATACTCTAACCACATTCATTGTGACCCTACTTTTTACTGACGTGGAGAGCTACGGTGAGAGTATTTCAAAATGAAGATCTCTCGGTCACTCTTATTCTATCCCCACGGAAATAACAATTTCCGTTACAGTTTACACCCTACTTACACTTTCCATGTTTAAGGAACTACCCCCACTTCTTTAATTCATCGGAAACACTATCACAAACTAACCCCACTTCTCCATCGCATGACAGCCGTCCCCACTTCGTTCATCGACTTTAAAAATTACTCTGTGTTCCTCTGTTCCTTGCTTGCAGTTGTAAGCTTCTTCAATTATATTCTTAATTTTGCCGAGTAAAAAAAAAAAAAATTACTCTGTGTTTGAGGAACTACCCCAACTTATGAAGATTCACTTCGCATATACGAATTCTCTGTTTTTTGTGTTTTTTTTCTTCTAATGAATGACATTATTTTCTCACTTTTTGTTTTTCTAATTCTTACCATCCCCTTCTCAAGAACGCGCAATTGGGGGATATGAAAACTAATAGGGGGATATGACTAAATGACAAAATAGGGATCCAAATATCCTAGCTGGGTTACCCCTTATCTAATTAAATTTTTAATTCCTAATTTAACCCTCACTAATCAGGATTAGTTACTAATTATGATTAGTAAAATATTAATGATTTGGGGGATATAATTTGTGTATTTATGTTTATTTGAATTTGTTTGTGTTAGTTTAGAGGGAAAAAATTTTTGAGTAGAATTTTTTTTTTTTTTTGAAAATGGAAGATGATTGTGATGAGAGACTTGCAGCTGCTGAATCTTTAGCTCAATTACAACAACAATCATATCTTCAATCTTCGATTAATGATAACAACTCACAATTGAGAGGAATTCTTTTTTTGAAAATGGAAGATGATTGTGATGAGAGAATTACCGCTAATAAGAGGTTGAAAAATTGATTTTTCTTCTTTGAATCCACCATTGTTGCAGCTGAAAAAGCTTGGTGCCGGCATGGTATTCAACCAAAACCCATGCGGGCAATTGTTGGAAATATTCATAAATTGTTTGCCACTATCCGGGGGGGTTTGGGGGGGCGTAGCCCCCCGAGGGAGCTACGCCCTCTCGTTACGATTTTTTTTCTGGTTTTGATGTTGATTTTTTTCTGGTTTTGAACAGGTACCGGCATGATAATCATGGATTCGAGCATGCCGGTACATGTTCCGGCATAGTATTTTGCTTAAATTTCCATGCCGGAACAGGATGAAAAGTATCCAGAACGTTGATAGGAAATTCTCGAGCATGCCGGTATCATGTTCCGGCATATAGTCTTCATCAATTCCGGCATGGTCTTCATCTCTTCCTTTTTGAACTTTTTTCTGGTATTAATCAGTCCACTGCCGGCATGGTTAGTTGATATGAAGACCATGCCGGTATTGTTTTCCGGCATACCATGTTGCTTTATTTTCTATGCCGGAAGTGGACTGATTAATACTGAAAAAATTAATTTGAATGAAGACCATGCCGATGATGAAGACCATATGCTCGGAACATGATACCGGCATGGTCTTCATCAATTCCGGCATGGTCATCATCACTTTCAACATGATCTTCATCACTTCCGAATAAAAAAAAATTGGTTTCCAAAGTGAGGAAAAGAGAATTTGATATAGAGTGGGGAGAGTTTAGAATTTGAAAGGTCATCATCACTTTCAGCATGATCTTCATCACTTCCGAATAAAAAAAAATTGGTTTCCAAAGTGAGGAGAAGAGAATTTGATATAGAGTGGGGAGAGTTTAGAATTTGAAAGGGAATGGGAAATATTTGGGTTTC
Source organism: Papaver armeniacum (assembly GCA_023531295.1). Lineage (NCBI taxonomy): Eukaryota > Viridiplantae > Streptophyta > Magnoliopsida > Ranunculales > Papaveraceae > Papaver > Papaver armeniacum. The sequence goes on along the minus strand of JAJJWW010016428.1, from coordinate 627,438 downwards.
AAAGCTCCACCCCTAAATAAGATTAATAAGAAGTGGAGATGGAAATGGGGGATATGATTTTGTTTTTTGATTTTAAGTTTTTGATTTTTATTTTGTGGGAAGGGTAATTTAGTATTTTCTCCCCCAAAAGTCACCCCTTAGCACACACCATGGGTTGGGGGGAAGTAATTCATATCCCCCAGTTAGATTATATATCCCCCAATTACGCGTTCCTTCTCAAATGGCAGAGAACAAAAGACTATGAAAGAAGAAGGAAATATTTACAAGATCTTTATCATGCTGTGAAAGTTTTCTTCGTTCGGATTCACAAGGTATATATATTTAATTCTTAATTATTGTTTCATTTTAATTTCTGTATCAATTCTAAAATTAGGTTTTCAGTGACCAATTTGACAGAATTCTATCTAGGGTTCCTCTAAGGGATAATTTGTTTTTGAGTTCAAGTAAACTTCTGCAAATGAATAGCTCAATCAATTGCATTCTTGCTAGGAACATATAAAGCATGAATAATTTGGTCAGTTGATTGTCGTGTCCTGAACATCATATGAATCACTAACCACCCAACCTTTGGCATGCTGATTATATTAATTTATTTCTAAAAAAAAAAAAACATCGACTCATTTTATCATTTGTCTCTCTAATAATCTTACTGTAACCAGGTGTTCTATTTACCTTTCATTTGGTAATTTTTGCTGGCACTTATATTCACTTTGTCATGTGATAATGTTGATTTTGTGGGAATTGATGTTCTACGAGGTGCTCTGAATTTTGGTTCCGCATTGGCTACTGAACATAATTCACCTTTATACATATCCTGCCTAATCAACATGAAACATATCCCGGCTGATTGTGTCATAAAAAAAAAAAAAAAAAAAAAAAAAAAAAAACATGAAACATATGAATCGATTCCACGTCACTGAACCACTGCGTTTGTTATTATCATGTTGGAATTGGATTCATTTGTTGCCACTTCGAGAGCTATCTTTCCCAAGGGAAGATTGGAAGCCTCTTTTACTAGGCATGAATCGATCGGCTTCTGATAAAGACGGGAAGAAATCTAACGTCAACGTTTGGTATCTTTCTTTTCTCTTATTAATCTATCGTAACGCTTTCTGATTCTGATAGGCCTATCCTCACGAAAATCCAAAGGATTGAGTCAAACCTTAAAGACGGACACAATATCAATCAAGCCTTATTGACGGACTGAGTCAAAACGGTCAAGGCTGTTTGATCCCGAATTCTGTCTAAAATACCTTTTAGCCCTTTAAGACTTAACCATATGTGCAATGGGCAGAGTATATAACCCAGACCCGTAAATGATATACCCGAATGTCATATTATATTTCCTCCTTTAAAATTCGATCTCCTTCAGTTCTCTTTCTCCCCTTTTCTCCTACTTATTTCCTTGTTCTTCTCCGGTGGCCGTGTGAAAAAAAGTATCAGGAGAAGCGTTGATGGTGGGGAATCCGACAGGTGATCTTAAATCACTATATTTTTTCACCTATGATTAGGTTGATATTAAGCATGTGTATTGTCTACTGTTGGTGAAACTAGGTTTTTTGTAATTGAACCCTAATATGGGTTTGTGATGAGATAGTGGTAAATGACACCAGCAACACCAACTGAACCTAATAGTGAACCTGCAACTAACCCTACTGTATTCTCTAAATGAATGAGTGTATTAGAATTAGTAGATGGAGAGCCTTGATTTGTGTTAAGTTTTGAGTTTCTAATGTGGTATGTTGATAGTTTTATCTCTAATTCTTTTCTGATTTTGATTGTTTAATGGTTTGGCTCTGATTTGATATTGTTCTTGATAACTTAATTGGAAAAAATACCCTTATTTTGATTATTTTGAATTTATTGTGATTAGGTTGTGAGGTATTTGAGACTGATAATCGATTAAACCTTTTAAATTGGATTCATAGTTGCTCTCAGTTTTATATTGCTGTATTACTTATGAATTGAAAAGTGTCTCCAAAACCAATATTTATGCTTTACACAATACAATATTTTCCTGGCTCAAATTGATGCAACTTTAACTTCCAGCAAATGATAACTTAAACTATGTTAGTGTCCAATAAGGTGAATTTAATGCTATTGCAACAAATTTTAAAACTCAAGGGCTCGTGGTTACCATGAAATTTATCTTTGTTTGTTCAAACCATAGATTTTCACTCGAATATCTTAGTAATTTGTACTTTCTCTATTGTATATAATATATGTTTCAAATTGCTGGGTTGCAGCTCTTATATGCAACATTAACGACATTTTGAGTGTGCAGTAAAATGTGACATTCTTTACAAAGCATCAATGGAAAGACAACGAAAACACTATCCAGTCTTCGTAAATTACTGCACTCCATTGTAATTTATGCGACCTTGTTAAAGAAGTACCCAATTAATATTATGCAGTCGTTTTGGAGACATACCCAATTTAAATTATTCGACCATGTTAAAATAAGTACCCAATTAATGTTTGACGGCCTCCTTAAAGAGGTACCCAATTTATATTATGCTACCGTGTTAGAGTGGTACCCAATTTATTTAAAAAGACCGTCTGATGGATGATGTGAGAATGAAGTGTTGTGTTAAATTAGAAAGTATATGAAACAAATTAGCATGTATATGAAACAATTATAGGTAAGCACTGCCATCTGCATATCCTTGTGCAGGCTACGGGGATCAAAACTGAGCTAATTTCGAGAATGGACGCTGAATATATTACTTGGAGACAACGAGCTATTGAATGGAGTTTGTTTTGAAGATGATTTAAATTATATAGGATTACCCTTTTCCTTGATTTCCATTGGCATGTTTTGAGCATGGTGATTATACCATGTTGAAATGTTCAAATGTCTGTTTTTTATTTATTTTTTGCAGTCTCAATACTTTCCATCTTGCCGGTCAAGGTGAAATGAACATCATTCTGGGTGTCCCTCGGTTGAAAGAAAATCTAATGAGGGCTTCTGAGAAAATCCAGACTCATGTTAAGACCTGCCCCTCGCAGAAGGAGAAGAAAAGGTAAGTAAACACTTTATTCAACCATTGCTTGCCTATCAATAGGTTTATGTTTTGAACTTAGAATCTGTAGTCTATTTCCTATATCACTTAATCACTATCCGGAGCGACCGTATATTTCAATTTTGTGCACTCTTAGATGGCTAAACTCATTAACCGTGTACGGAATTCGTTCTAGGATTTCTAAACAACATGTCACAACTGTTTTTAAGCTGAAGATCAAGATCTTTGGACCTGAACATTCCCCACCCTATATGAATATTACACTTGATGATTGTATGCAAACCTTAGATGTTTTATTTTTAAGTGAGTTGGAAAACTCTAAGAAAATCATTTGATCATGGTATCGGAAGTCATTGGAATTACAAATATGGGCAGGGAATCTGAAGTTGTTATTGAGGAAGAGAAATAAGAAGATAAGGATGATTGTTGTAAGCAATAACATAATACAGGGGAAAAACTTATGAAGATGAAGGGGGTGCCAATGAATCAAAGCAGAAGATCTTGGTGTTGATTTACAGAAAAGAAAAGAACAAGTTACAGATGAGATGGATTATGGCGAAGATGGGATGGAATCGGAGACTTCAGTCATTGAGAATGTAGATGCTGAAGGCGAGGGTGAAGGCTCAACAAGTGAAAGTGATCATGTTAGCAAGACTGTTTTAGTTGGACTGGTAACAAATTATTAAGAGTATTTTAGTTGGACTGGTAACAACTTAGTAAGGCTACTTTAGTTCGACTGACGACTCATAACATGTTCGCATAAAATTTTCTTTTGTAAATTGTAATACTTTTTTTACTTTACTTTTGGAAAGATGGTGTTCTTTTTTTTATGGGAATTTTACTGTCCTTTTTATGGGAATCAAAAATGTTAAGTTATGATACTTGTTGATTTAAAAAGTGGTGTGTTCACCAAAAATCTGTATCAATTTCATAGGTAATGAAAATCCATCAATCATCATTGTTACCATTCTAAAAAATTAAAAGAAACAGTGTTACTATCTATGATTAGATGAACAGACAACACTTCCATCTTGATTGAATGGATCCGTATGTTAGAATCAATCTATGCAACATTTTGTCCTCTTTGCCTTAAATCTATAGATTATGATCTCACTTATGAAATCCTCACACATAAACCCAATTCAGTTGACAAAAATCTTCAGGGTAAACAGGCAGCTTTTGTTTTGTTAGAGAGAAATGTTTAATCTTCCCTATGCAGTACCCATATTAGATTCGGGTCATTTAAGCTACCCATATTACAAACGGATTTGAAAAGTAACTACAGTTGGCTTATATTAACTATGATTGGAGGGTAAATTTGGAAGAAAAAAAAGAAACTTAAAAAATAGGAACGGACAAACGGTTTTGTCCGTCTCTTTAGCAAAACTCAAACCTTTTCTTTCTTTAAAGAAGATTAGAAACCTTTGGATTTTTTTGAGGATTGCTCATTCTGATATGAGATAGATACAAATATGTCTACTTTTTAAATACCGGGTTCCTACCAAATTTCTGAATATGCTCACATTCTGATCCAATTTTTTAAGTTGCCCAAGTTCTCTGCGATGCGCGGTGTAAAACAGTTGGAAATCAAATGGTGCACTTGGTTGATACTGCAACTTTGTTATATTTGGTATTCCTATAACTAAAGGTAACTTCTGTTCTCGAGATACTAATTCATCATAACATTTTAAGTGTGTATTTTGCGCCTCAAATTAAGAAACTATATGTTTTATACTTCATAAACCCTTAAGAGTACCCTGGCAATCCTCAAATGAATCGCTATTCCAACACAACAAACGATATGCAGGTTTCTAAAAGGTTTTGTGTAACTTATTTACTTAATTTATGTGTTTATTGACCAGCTAGCGGAAATTCTGATACTGAGTACTGTAATTGGTTGAAAAATAAGAAAAAAAGTTGCCAATTTCGAAGTCGCGTGCTTCACGTGCCATGTGCCGTGTTGTGCTGTGCCAACGATTTAAACGTGTTGTGTCGTGCTGTGCTTTACTAGTCAAAAGCTAGGCACAGCACAGCCCATGAGCACACAACACACGAATAAACGTGCCGTGCTGTGCTTTACTAGTCAAAAGCTAGGCACAACACAACCCACGAGCACATCACACGAATAAACGTGCCGTGCTGGCACACGTGCCATAAACAATTTGAAATCACTTAATGTATACATTAAGTCAGACATTATCACAAGAATTTAATTAGACAACATATCATTTGAAATTATTTTAAGTAAAATTAACAAGTTTATAAAATTGGATTATTGTCATGTAAATTAATGTTCTAGTTAAATATAGGTGACGACATTATAACAACGATATTGAAATATATTTTCCAAATATTAAGATATTATATGTGTTGTTATAAATAAGCCAACATAACATGTTAAAAACTAGCTAGAATAGTGACTCTTTTGTGAAATATACAAAAAATGTGATGTATTATACCTTGTTATATGGTGTATTTGTACATGTTATGACGTGCTTCTTAACGTGTTGGGGTCACCACGTGCTTATCCGTCTTCGCGTCTTGTCTCATCACAAGCAATTAGTCAAACCCAAAGACGTCCCATTTAACTAACATGTTGTGCCGTCTTTGGCTAAGTCACGTCTTTTTCCAGGTGCTCAAATTTTAGCGAGCTTTGTCTTTGTCTTTGTCTCGTCTTGGCACAGCCCAATTTACACCTCTACTGTAATTGGTTGAAAAATAAGAAAAAAAGTTGCCAATTTCGATCCTTCCATCTCTTTTCGAAGCTGAGTTGACTGTGAGGTGGTAAATAGAACAAAAAATGTGCGTTTTTACGTTGACAGAGAGTAATCTTCCAACATGTGATGACTTCGAAACTGTCACTATCACTCATTCAATGATTTACATGTAAATACGTTTTATTGCAAGTGTGTAGTGTATACTGGATGCAAATATTTTATGAATAAACCTTAAGAAAATCTTTAGATACTTCACGATTCATGTTTAGCTTATAGGAATTTTGTAAGAGTCTGTTTTTTGTATAATCACAAGTAGTTTAAAATTATTCTTATAAAATAACTCGACGCATAGTAATCTCTGCGTACCTCAACATGTTTCGGCTGAACCAAGCGAGCAGTTTCTAGCTAATGGTCGAAAAATTAGCCAAACGAACTATGAAGTACCCGGTGCGAAGCACGGGTTTATATCTAGTCGTACATTAAAAAGAAAACAAGCAAACAATTGCAGCCATACAGTACAGTAGTTCACATTAATATACACAAACCTTAACAATTTTTTAGTTTAAGTTCATTCAAACGAGTCAAACCATAAAACTTAGCCTAAACAATTAATTAAAAACAAAATTATATGAATTTGTACAATTAGCTAGCTAGAAGTTACAACTGATCAAAAATTTATCATCTCCTCCGTAAACTCTGGTGTCGCTCACCGACAGGCAATGAATGCTTTTCACACCATGTCCGACGTCAAAATTGAACGGCATAAAGGACATCGGAAACATCATCTCTACTACTCTTATTGACTGCCAAATTCTTGTTTCCACCAAGGTTATGCTCACCATTTTCATTAGTTGCTTGCTCATGCTTTCCCATGCCATTCCATTTGATAGAACGCGTTGTTTTAATGGGTAGCAGTAGATTAGGCTTCGTAGAGCACTGATACGTAGGGATATTTTCGATATCGTCTTCTTTGTTAGCAGTACTGTGTTTAACTAGACGAAGATAACAACAAAATAGAAGAGACAGAAGAAAAAGAGCAAAAAGAATAACAAGTATAAGCATCATGATTTCACCATCTTTTGCGAAACTCTTATCGTTGGAGAACAGAAGTTGTTGCAGTTCTTCCCCGCTCATGCTAGGAGCCATGGAAGGTGACATCACGAACTTATCAGAAAAATTGTTACTATATTTGCAGCTTTGCAACCATTTTAATCCTCAACACAGCAAGAAACATGCCTTCTTATGCATCTTTCTAAAGCTAGTGAAAATTCCAGGAAGCTTCCTTAAGGTAGCCATATGTCTTCTTCGGTCTTTCGATAACGCTCTGTTAGTTAATATTCCTGACTATTTGGTATTTATTGGACATGACTGTTAGATATTTCAGTACACACTTGTAGTTAGCAGTCAAGACACCGAAAAAGTTAAATGCTGCAAGAAAAATTTAATGAATTGGGTATACACTGAATTTGGCAATTTTGTATAGATCAATCAACTCGACAACTTCACTTGAGCTTCTCTGCAATAAGTTTTGGATCAATGAGTGATGGGGTTGCGTCTGTTTTGAGCATGCAATTGGACCACCAAGTTGGTTATTTTCATGGACCACGCCACGCGCTTGATTATTCTCTGTTAGCCGGTGGTCTGTTAGCACAATATATATCCATCAAGAAAAGTAGGTTGTTCCAAATATATAGGGTGCAATCAATGTGTGGCCATTTCATATATGGAAAATTTTCAAATATATGAGCTTGGATAGCTAGAATGCTGCATACTTAATTTAATTTTGTGGTCTGTTATGCTAGCTAGACCCAAAATATGAACAACATATTCAATTCAGCAAGTTGCTGCTAAGGAAATGCCATAAGGCAGATGCAACCTTTGAGACAAAAAATCAAAAAAGATTAGCGGTAAATAAGAACAGATGCATAGTGTGCAACCTTGGATATTGATATTAACGTCCAACGACATTATGAGTAAGTTATAAGCGAGACTCAATATATAATAAGTCCCCCGGTGAAAAAATGCATTATTGCCCGGTAGTAAGTGGTAGTTGTAGAGGTCACACTACGTACAGGAAAGGGAAGAGGCACCACCAAGTCTTCGCAATTTTCATGGTACTGGAAACAGTAAAGATGAAAATGTCGACCTCGGGAGGTTAGGAGAGAGAGAAGAGTGGTTAGGAGAGAGAAGAGAGACGAGAGGATTTTCTCAGAGATGGATTTTCTAGCAGCATCGATGAAGACTTCAACTGATTGGACGGTAGTTGATCGGGGCAACGGCAATAGGAAAAAGAACAAGGGGATTACTGTTCAAGGAATGAGATTTGAATTTTCGCTAGTAGCGGAAGACAAAGTGGATAAAGTTAAGATTAAACAAAAGAGCAAAAGCTATCTTGACATCACTATTTGTCGGGAATCAGCAGTTTGGGTTTTGAAGGCATTAGAAAGAGAATCAAAGTGGGTAGGTTCCAAGAGAAGTTTTTGGAGACTTCGTACAAGATCAAATTGGATCTGTGTTGATCGATTATGGAATAAAAATGGTGAATTTATGAGATTGGGTTTTTTAGGAAAAGGGGTAAATCCATCTAGGGTCTGTTTTTTTCCTGCTGGTGAAAATAGACAATATTGGAGAGAAATTGCAAAAGTTTTGAGAGACTGTTTGAAGGGAGAAGAGTCTATTTCTACATCAAGTTTAATCGATAATGGTTCCGTTTTGTCTGAGGATGACTTTCCATGCCTCAATGGTAAGGAATCAAATAGATGGAATAGAGCTTTGATTTGTGAGGTGGATAAACCAGTTCTGTGTTGGAAAGAAATTGGGAATTTTATGAGGAGTAAACTGCGGTTGAAGCAGGCTTTTTCTCTTTCTCCTTTTGATAACTCTAAATCCCTGTACTTTGCTGAATCAATTGAATGCGCCCATCTTCTTGTTAAAAAGAACTGGTGGTGTTTTAATGACTTGAGAATTCAATTTTCCATGTGGAATCCAAGTTGTAATAGCCCAAAATCTCTTAAAATTAATGCTCCAGATCCTGTATGGTTGGCTATTAAAGGGATTCCTTTTCATTTGTGGAACCTTCAGACTTTCACCCATATTGGAAATCTGTTGGGAGGTTTTGTTAAAGTTCATGAGAACTCGCTCTCTGGAAAAGATTACTCCGAAGCATTTATTCAAGTCTCAAGAAAGTTACAAGAGAAAGAGGAATTCCGGTCTGTTTCGATGAATGGAAGGAATTTTATGGTCGTTGCTCGTGAACTTCAAGACATAGAAGAAGCACTGTCTCTGGGGTGGCCAACGGTGGAGTTTGAAGCGGTGACAAAGATTTTGCAGGTTCCGGTGTTCTCAACGGTAGGACTGGATGAGGAGTGTGAGGTAGCAGAGCAGAGCGTTTCTGGGGTGGAGAAGTGTACACGTGTTTGTGAATTTCAAAATTCAAATCCCTCTGCTTCACGTGATAAAACAGATGGCAACTCAACTAATGGGGGCACGGAATCTTCTTGGACCTCCTCAATCGGGCCGATAAATAAAGACCCATGTCTTTCGGATAGAGTTCGCCCATGTGATAGCGATCAAATCTCATATGTTTCTGATTCTTTTGACAAAGCTCATCAAATTGATGCAGAAGACGAGGAAGGGGAATCTTATGAGAACAGTGAATTTGAACCAGAAGTGGTGGCTGATACTTATGATAAAGTATTATCCAGTCAAGCTCCATCAAAATCACGCATCAGTTCGGGGGATGTTTCCGATCCGATTTCTGAAGTGGAGGCTTTCAATCGGCTTCAAATGTTGGTTAATGACTTCAAAAGAGGGGGACCAAAGGTAGGTGTTACCTTTAAACAAACTGAAATTCAATTACAAAAGCTCATGGATAATGCAATTAGGGATAAAGAGTTAAACTTTTCTGACCTTGACGGTGCTGTGGGTTTAGACGAGCTTTAAGTTTCTTAGTCCTAGTGTGTGTTGTTTGAAGGTTTATTAGTTGTCAATGAAGATAAAACTTATTTCGTGGAACATTCGTGGTCTTTCTCATCCTGAGAGAAGACAAGAACTTCAATCTCTTGTTAGAATTTGGAAGCCTGATATTGCCTGTTTTCAAGAAACTAAAATTATTGATTGGAATCGGGAGAAGGTGAAAGAAATTTGGGGAACTAACTATTTTGATTGGGTTGCTCTAGGCTCAATTGGAAGGTCTGGTGGTATCTTGGTTATCTGGAACACTAGGACAATTGAGGTGGAAGACTCCCTCATTGGCGCTTTTTCAGTGTCAATTAAGGTTAGGATGAAAGTGAAAATTTTTGGTGGGTGTTAACTACTGTATGGTCCTCCGATTGAGTTGTTTCGTGAGCAATTCTGGCTGGAACTCAATGATGCTTTGGTTGTTTTGGGGGGTGCTTGGTGTTTATGTGGTGACTTTAATGTAGTGAGATACATCATGAAAGAAATGGTGATCCAACAGTTTGCGGCAATGAGAGATTTTGGGCAATTGCTTCACAATTTTAATCTTATTGATCCTCCGTTAATTGGGTCAAATTGCACTTGGAGCAGGAATGGGAGTAGAAGTCGAATTGATAGATTTGTTTTTTCGGATGATTGGGAAGAACATTTCCTTAGATTAGAGCAACAAGCTTTAGCGCCCCTTTCTCGGATCATTGGCCTTTATCTCTTACTTCGAGGGTGAAGGATGGGGTGCTACGCCTTTCAAATTTGAGGCTGTTTGGTTTGAAGACCCTCATATTTTGCGTCTTATGAAGATTTGGTGGGAGTCGGGTAATTTTCATGGTAATCCTGGTTTTATTATGGCAAAAAAGCTACAATTGTTAAAGGCTGAGCTGAAGTTATGGAATAAAAATGTTTTTGGGCATTCAGATAGAAAAGTTGAAGAAAATTTAATTGATATTCAAAGGCTAGACAGGACTTGAGCAACTTGTCTGTATGTCCATAGTCTTTCAGTGAGCGATTGAGAGCCAAGGCTGAGTTTCATAAGCTCTCTAAGATGAAGGCTATTTTTGGAGGCAACGAGCTAGAATCCATGGGACCTAAGAAAATGAGAGAAATACCAAGTTCTTTCATAAGAGGGCCTCTTCAAGACAAAGATGTAATTCTTTCTCCCAGCTGCATGTCAACGGTTCTCTCACGTCCGATAAATACGTAATAAAGGAGGCAATTGTTGATTATTACACCGATTTGTTTGAGGAAAAGAGTCATTCGAGACCGCAGATTGGATGGTCTTGATATCCAATGTTAGAGAGTGGTGCGTGCGGAGGAGCTAGAGAAACCTGGTACGGTAGAGGAAGTTGTGGGTGCTATACAAGATCTAGGGAGTGACAGATCCCCCGTGTCCTGACGTTTTCCTATAATGGTATTCGGTAAATGTTGGCACTTTATGAAAGATGACATCCTTCTTGTGGTGAATGATTTAATGGCGAATGCGCATATAGACCGGAGACTCAAATCAACTTTTCTTTTCTCGCTTCCCAAGCATAATGAAGTGGTAAATATTCTCGATTTTAGGCCCATCGGTCTTATGGGAAGTATGAATAAAATTCTGGCAAAAATTAAGCATCTAGATTGAAAGGGGTGATGAATGGTCTAGTGAGTAACCATCAAAGTGCTTTTGTTAGTGGAAGGCAAATTATTGATAGCTCTTTAATTGCTAACGAGGTTATTGATTCTTACAACAAGATGAAGAAATCTGGAATTCTATGTAAAATTGACTTTCAAAAGGCTTATGATAATGTGTCGTGGGAGTTTCTCGACTATACACTTTTGAGAATGGGATTTGGGGATAAATGGAGAAAATGGATTAAAGCTTGTACTTTCGACATGTCAATTTCTCTCGTCTTAATCAACGGGTCTTGAATGGTAGGTTTGAAAGCTCAAAGGGGTTGAGACAAGGTGATCCTTTGTCTCCGTTTCTCTTCGTATTGGTGGTCAATCATTAAATCTCCTTTTTCATAAAGCTAGTGATATTGGTTGGTTGCGGGGTTTCGAGCGATCCAAAATGGAACTGTTATAAGTCATCTTCAATTTGCCGATGACACTTTAGTGTTTCTTCAAAATAAGTCTAGTCAAGTTACACATTTAAGGAACATCTTGTTATGGTTTGAAATTATTTCGGGTTTAAAGGTAAACTTCAAGAAGACAGACTTTAATCCTGTTGGGGAGGTTCCTGATTGGTTCTCATGCCTTGACTTTTGGTTGTAAAGTTGAGAAACTTCCTATTTCTTATGTAGGGTTGCCGTTAGGGGATAAGTATATGTCCAAGGCAAAGTGGGATGTAGTTTTGGAAAGAATAGAGGCAAGGTTGTTTAATTATTCGGCTATTTTTAAATGTCTAGAGGAGGCAAATTAATCCTTATCCATGTGGTTACGCAAGCTTTGCTTAGTGTACTTTATGTCGTTATTCATTGCTCCCTATGTCCGTTATCAAGAAGATGGAAAGGCTTTTCAGAAATTTCTTGTGGAATGATAAAGAAGATAATCATAAATTTCATCTTGTTAGATGGGAGGTGGCGATGTGTACTAAGGATTGTGGTGGGCTAGGAATTAAGAAGATAAAATCTCTTAATACAGCTTTAATTATGAAATGGTTGTGGAGGTTTGGGTGTGAACAAACAGCTCTATGGAGGACTATCGTCGCAGAGAAGTACGGGAAGACTCTTTAGGTGGTACACTAATAAACCTAAAGGAGCTTACGGGACTAGTATTTGGAAAGGGATTGCAAGGTTTACTGACATTTTCAAAACCAACTATGCGGGTGGGTGATGGGGTCACTACAAGCTTTTGGAACGATAAATGGCTATCTACTTGTGTGTTTGAAAGACCTTTTCCCATTGTCTTATGCAGCTACTGAAAGAAAAAAACGCAACCAGTTGCTCAAATAAGGTATGTGAATAACGATGTAGTAGAATGGAACTTAGGCATCACGAGAAGAGTTCAAGATCCGGTTATTGCTGAACTCTCCTCTTTATTGTTTATGTTGGAGAACTGTCCAGATTGGAGATGTAAACACAAAGGATGACAGGATTTGGAATGGCGTCAAATCTAATGGGTCTTTTCAGTTAAGTGTTGTTACCAGTGGTTACAAATTGCCGAGCCGCGTCCTACTAGATTTATCATATGTCGAAGAGTGTGGTCTAAACATTGGCCAACAAAAGTGAGTTTTTTCTTATGGGCGGCGAGGTTATGGCAAGATCGCCACCCAAGATGTTTTGAGAAGACAGGGGTGGGTAGAGATTGGGTTAATCACCGTTTATCTTTGTGTTCAAGATGAAGAATCGGTGAATCACTTATTAATCCATTGTAAAAAGTCTTGGGAAATCTGGTGCTATTTTGCGAAAAGAATTCAAGGTGATATGGGCAACGCCCGGATTTAATTAGTTTGGTTAATTCTTGGCCTAGGATTAACAATTCTTGGCATAAAGCTCTTGTTCTTAAAGTTTTGCCAATTTGCAATTGCTTGGTCTATTTGGAAGGAGCGGAATTTGAGAGCGTTTCAAGACAAGAGTAAGGAGGTGAAGAGGATTATAGAGCAAGTGAAGTTAACGGTGGCTAAATGGTTGCATAGCCGAGGTGTCTTCACGGGTATCACAATCCCGCAATTTACAATTAGGCGGGAAGAGGTGATTTTTCAACCTCATTGATTTTCTTGTCAGTGACTCAAGAGGAGGCTTTGTAAGGTTTTTGTGTGTTGTGTCTTTGCTCTTTGGTTTTTTCTTGCGATCTTTAGCTTTCAGGCTTTGGTTTGTGTTTGGAAGTTATCTCTATTTTTTCCCCTTTCTTTTATGGTTGGTTTCTTGGTTTAGAGAACATATTTCATGTACTTTTTTCCTTCATCTATAAAATCTTTAATTTACCGATCAAAAAAAAAAGTAAGTGGTAGTTGTAGTTAGTGGTAGTTATTTGAGGGAAAAAAAAGAAGTGGTAGTTGTAGTTAGTACCATGAGAAACTAAAATCACTTGAAAAAGGACATACAATTTAATTACAACTTAGGATCAAGTACGTCAATTGAAGGACATTGGTCCTCGCCATGTGCAAATGCTTTTTACCTAGGTGCAATTTGGGGTGAATTGGACAAGAACAACTGGATTCACACACAACCCTTGTTGGTGTTGAAAACATGAAAGGACGAAGTTTTAAATACATATACCTGAAATAATCATTCCAGAATTATCAAAGTATCCAAAGAGAAAAAAAAGAAGAAAAAAATTATATCATGTTGAGATTATTAGTTCCACATTATCTGGGTTATGTAAGATCCTCAGTTTATAAGCCTAAGGGTCCCTCCACTCATTGCTAATTGGTTTTAAGTTAGATGTCCACATTCTAACATGGTATTAGAGTAGGCTATTTGCGACGAGTCATTTGACCGTGCCTTTACTCCGCGTCACCCGATTTGATTGTACACGTGTTAGACCCAACGAGACTACACATTAGGGGGCGTGTTGAGATTATTAGTCCCACATTGTCCGACTTATCTAAGATCCTGCGGTTTATTCCCACATTGTCTGAGTTATCTAAGATCCAGAAATTATTAGTCCCACATTTTCTGGATTATCTAAGATCATGCGGTTTATAATCCCAAAGGTCCCTCCACTCATTGCCAATTGGTTTTGAGTTAGATTATATATTCTAATATATCCAAAACAATAAAATGAAAAAAAAGTTAGTAAATGATAATAAATTTATTGACTTTGACTTAAAAGGACAATTTTATCACTTGGGTTACGGTTTTATCACTTGGGTTATTTGGAGTCTGATTCGGGAAAGCTTCTCAGTGCAATGATAATAAATTTATCTGACTTTGACTCAAAAGGACAATTTTATCGCTTGGGTTGCAGTTTTATCACTTGGGTTATTTGGAGTCTAATTCGGGAAAGCTTCTCGGTGAAATGAAAAAAGAAAAAAATTATCCGACTTTGACTCAAAAAGACAGTTTTATCACTTGGGTTATTTGGAGTCTGAATCGGGAAAGCTTTTCAGTGAAATAAAAAAAGAAAAAAAACCAGATCATCTGCACGAACCAAAACATTTACACCAAGCAAATCATCCAAACAAGTAGTCGAGACTATTAATTTACTCTACCATCTCACTCGTTTTACTTTGGTACTCTACTTTAGAGGATTAACAAGTTTGCGAAAATGGGAATGATAGGATGAAAACAAGACGTGAACTTAACATCCGTGAAATTATACACATTGAAATGTTCGTTACATAAACTATGTATGAGTACGCAAGTGAAAAAACTTGTTCTAACTGAATACAGGAGTATATTCATTTTGTAACACGACAAATTTGATACCTTATTGAACTATAGAAGTGGGCCCCAGAGACCTAATAATGCAGAATTGAAGCGCACTAGACTCACGACTTGGATAGATTTTGGACCTTTTTAGGGTCCTCATAGCTATAAAGTTTATCATGAAAATGAATACTCCCTCCGTCTCTAAAAGATAGGCAGGTTTGTCTCTAAATTTACACACAAACCTGCCTATCTTTTAGAGACGGAGGTAGTATATTATTACTTGCAAAAATACGTACGTATTGTTGCTACATGTTAGAGTGTGCCAACCATTAGTGCCACAAATCGTCCTATTAGGGAACATTAACTAGATTCACTCACTTATTTTACTTAGGTGCATGTAACTGTCATTTAATTTCCGAGAATCATGATTATTTGGGTAAATTGGACATGACTGATGGATATTTCTAGCAGTGCCTAGTTAGCGACAATGTAATCCATATTGTATTTCGATGAATATCGGCCGGGTACGGAAACACTATATATCGGTGAAATATCGGCTAATATCGGCATTTCGGATAAACACCGAAACCCATATTATCGGCGGTATCTCGGTCATCTTGACCGAAATTAACTACATTGGTTAGCGAGTATAATTTACGAATCCATCCGTATTGACCGAATCCGTACGTATCATCCGTATATTTGGAACTCCGACTTAATTTTGCGAATTTCCAATCCAAAACGAATTATACGCGCATTTACGAATTACCGAATCATACATGTACGTATATTGTTCCGTATTACTGCCGAATCACAAACTACTGATCGGATTTTCGACTGAGTTTAATTTTTATGAATCTGTATAATAATATTCTTACGTATCCTGTACCCCAAATTGCTTAGTTTGCAACCATTTTAATCCTCAATACAGTAAGAAACATGCTTTCATATGCATCTTTCTAAAGCTAGTGAAAATTCCAGGAAACTTCCTTAAGGTAGCCATATGTCTTCTTCGGTCTTTTTCGATAACTCTGTTAGTAATATTCTTGACTATTTCGTATTCATTGGACATGAGTGCTAGATATTTTTCACTACACACTAGTAGCTACTAGCTAGCAGTCAAGACACAGAGAAAGTTAAATGTTGCAAGAAAAATCTAAGAAATATATGAATTAATTGGGATACACACTGAATTTGGCAATTTATAGATCAATGAGCTTCTCAGCAATAAGTTCTTGATTATTCTCTGTTAGCCGGTGGTCTGTTAGAGCAAATGCAGCGGTGCGACTAAAACTAAAGATTAAAGAGTAAAAAAAAAAGACTAAATTTGGGTTTAGTTAAGGGTGCACAGGAACCGAGCCGGACCGACGGACCGAACCGGAACCGGTGGAACCGTACCTGGTTTTGGACCGAACCGAGGTACAAGGTACAGTCTCACGGTACCAAAAACTAGGAACCGAGGTGCTGGGCACAGTACACGGTCCAATGCAAGTACTGTGCCGTGCCGGACCGAAAGTCCCGAATTATTAGAGCCGTTAGATTTAGGGATAAGGGATAGTATTAGCCGTTAGATTAGAGGGGGTATATAAGCAAACATTATAGGGTTTCTCGCTTCTCTTCTCATTTTCTTCTTCTTCTTCTTTTCCGTCTCCTCTCGTCCGAGAAGGAGAAGAGGCGGCTGAATCAAGATCTTCATTAATGAGACGATGCAGACGAGCGAAAATCTTCTCTTCTCCATTACAAGTGTTGATTCAAAGGGTAAGTGTTGATTCATTAATCGATTCTCCTATTTAGATATTTTGAAACTAGGGTTTTGTAATTAAAATTTGTAACAAGAGACGAATTAATTTTTTTTTACGAGATCTTCATTAACGAGAGACGAGGGACGACAATCTTCTCTTATGAAACTAGGGTAAGTGTTGATTCAAACGGTAATTCTTATTCAAATTGTCCTATTTTAAGAATTGTAATAATTCTGAATCTCTTGAATCTAATAATTTTACCTTTAATCTTTTGATTTTTCGATTTGTAATTATTAATTGTTCATCGTATTTGCAAGAGTTGATTGATTTGGCTTGGATTTGGTAATAATTCTATCTTCTATTCTTCTTAATCTTTTCTTTTGATTTTTCATTATTTCTGTTAATGAAATTAGGGTGTTTGTATTTTGAGAAATTATGGTGTTAGAAATTAGGGGGATTTTGTAGACTACATGGGTTGTTTGTATTTTGAGTTATCTTTCTTACTTCACTACTTGTTGTCATACACCTACATGGGTTGTTTCCCCTTTCTAAGGAAGTGGTGAGGAGAGACTAGTTTGGTTGTGAGTTTGAATGAAATCCCTTAACTCATAAACCTTAGCATTCCTAGTATAGAAAAAATGAGTTTGAACTAAATACATTCTCTGTAATGCTCTCAAGTTTGCATCATCATGGTGCCTACAGTTTTGAAAATGTTGAATATGTCAGTCCCATCCATTACGTAAGTTCATTGATTCACATGCTGCTCAGCTGCTCATTTTTTGCATTAGGAACACCTGCAATTTACAGAATTCAATCAATAAAGTGAGTGGGTTCACTAGGTGTTTCTTTCTCCCTGCCATGATCTGATTCAAATAATGTTGGATGGAATCAGAACCTAAGAACACCCATTGATGTGTGTGGTACTGTGGTACTACTTACAACATATTTAGCTGGTACTACTCGCATGTATTATGTCTTATTCATGTGAGTTAGGTCTAACTATTTAAGATTTAAGATTTCAGTTTTTAGTTTGGCAATTTCAGTTCTTATTTCATCTTCATTTTATAAGTATGGACTATGGATGCATCAAGTTTCTTATTTAATTTTTCAGTTGAGTTCTTATTTGATTTCTTATTTCATTTCAGTTTCATTTCAGTTCTTATTTTAGTTCTTATTTCATTTCATTTCATTTTACTTGTGTTTGGCAGTAATAGATATAGTTTACTCTAATAGTTACTAACTATTATTATTTGTTTTTGCAGCGTTACTTGGTCCTATCAACACTGATGACACCACAAGTGCTGCTGACATGGATTAGAAGATCAAGATTCAAGACTACTGCAACACTAGCTGCACTGCTAGTTGTTCTTTTTTTTTCTTCAGATTTTCTCATTTTCCAGACTTTGTGTGTGTGTGTGTCTATGGGTACTTAGGTTGTCAGAAACAGGTACTATTAGTTGATATTGCTACTTATTAGTTGTTGCTTTGAATGAGAATTTGAGATATTAGTATTACTTAATATATTTAAAAACAGGTACTTAGGTTGTCAGAAAAAAAGACATATATTTTGTCTGGAAAAGTACTGACGGTACCGGCATCGCACTGCACCGGCCGTAGTGTGCTGAATGGTACCGAACCAGAGGTACAAGGTACAGGTACCGGTCCAAAATTTAGGAACCGATGTCCTGGGAGGTACAGTGACTCGGTCTCGTCAAGAACCGAGCCGAACCGTACCGTGTGCATCCTTAGGTTTAGTCCGTTGAGTGACGCAGTGGGGGGCGAGTATATTTAGTCAAGCGGAGATTATAAGTTCGCCTGATGAATTTATGTAATAAAGAAAAAAAAAAAAAAAAAAAAATGGGGCGGGGCTGTAGTTAACGCCCCACCTTAAAAGAAGAATTTTTTTGTAGTGAGGCGAAGACATTATCAACGCCTGATGAGGGGCGTTAAGTTTACGTGCGCTCGGTGTGGGGCGTTAACTATACCTTCGCTCGGTGGGGCGTTAAGTTTACGTACGCTCGACTATATTTGGTTTTGGTCTTAGTCGGCGACCAAATATACTCTGAAATTTGGGTTTAGTCTGGGTTATAGTCTTTACTCTATTCGACTTTGTCTGCTTTTCGGACCAAATTTTTGGTTTTACTCGTCCGCTGCGGATGCTCTTAGGATACTATATCCATCAAGAAAAGTAGGTTGTTCTAAATGTATGAGTGATCATTTATATATGGAAAATTTTCCGATGTTATGAGCTTAATTTGGGTAAGGAATCTAGCATATAATGCATTTGCAATGCTAGATCAAAAAATTGAACAACATATCTAGAAGGGACCAATTTTGCAACTTGTTACAAAGGGAAATGCCATGGACCTAAGAAACCTTCGAGACAAAAAACCTTCTTCTTCTTTTTTTTGGCGGCAAATTAGAACAGGCGCATAATGCAACCTTAGATATTCATATCAACATTCAACAATTTTATCGATAATCATTAGAAAGTCATGTCTGTTCAGCCAATGACTCTACAGCTCAAATTGTTGGACACATGCACCCTCACTCCAAAGTGTATGTCAGTAAATTATTTTACCGATCAAAAACAAAAAGAAGAGAAATAACGAAACCCAGCTGCAATGTATCATTGCCCATCCGTTCTAGCGGCTAGTTAATAGTACCAAGAGCAAGTTAAAATCACTTGCTTGCAAAAACACATACAAATTAATTACTTTTGGATTAAGTACGTCGGTTGCAGGGGCGGTCCTTGCCATGTGCAAATACTTTCCTAATGCAATTTGGGTTGAGAAAGGACCATGCTACCTAGATCTTTATCTTCTGTCTTGAACAACAAATGCAATGCAAGCTCGGAATGATATCATAGAATTGTGATAGACAGTAAACAGAACTGAAATTGTACAAGAACACCTGTGATTCACACCCCTTGTTTGGTGTAGGAAAACACCAAAGGACTAAAATTTTAAATATATGTACCTGAAACAGTCATTTTAGGAATTTCAAAATATATAAAAAAATAAATAAAAGAAAAATGTAAATGAGAAAAGTTATATTATCGAAAAAGGGATGTGTACAGGTGTATCGCAGAAAATCCACCGAAAGATTTTTTGTCCCCGATATAAACAAGCGGCTTATTCGACCTCCATATGAAAATTGAATTCTTGGATAGTCGGACACAAGCAACTGGGAACTATGGATATAAACGGATGATTAATCAACAACCGTTAACAAGTTGTTGTGTATGGAACTTTTAAACCAAGGAGCAAATCATACCAATTAAATTATCGGAATAAAGAGCCCAAACTATCAATTTACTCAAACATCTCACCTTTTGTTTTTCTTTCTTTTTATTTTCTAATCATCTCTGGTCTGGGATCTTGGAAAGTTGAACAAGTTTAATGGGAATGAGAGTGCTGACTGTAAATAGACGAACATAACTGTAAGTACACTTATTTATCTCCATCGCCACGTATACTAGTAGAGCCCACGTGGAGGCCATGTCATAAAGAGGGATGACACGTAGGGGCATCCATGGCGTCTAGACAACGTGCCATCTGTCAAGACCAACGATCGAAGATGAGGGAGCATCCAAGGTAGATAATCCCACGCAACACCAATGAGTTACTCTACCCCATCACGAGGTAAGAGGTAATCAACGGTTGGGGATAGTCCAACTGACACAGACGTGACAAGGGAGGACTGACACCGCCTGACACGGACTGGATAGCCCCAACCACTCGCATTTAATGTTGCTCAGAGGGCACGTGTCAGACGACCCACGAAGAAGCGAGGATAGGTCAGCGTAACGAGCGTGGGTATTATAGAAGCCGCGGAGTGACGGGGGAAGTCCGCGACCATGCACGAGCACAAGAAGATAAGGTCTCAACAGCTCTTTGTCTCTGTGGACCCACTTGATTTGGCTATATATATGAACACCCCTTCCACAGAAAAGGGGGTCGAGAGTAGAACTAAGGAATAGGAGAGAGAATAGTGAGAAGTAAGTATGAGTATCAACATATGAGGTTGATGAATACCAAAGATCTTATGATTACTTTTGTAACCGTTTACTTTATAGTGATTATCTCCGGATCCGTGGACGTAGGCCTTAGTGCCGAACCACGTAAATCATCGTCTCCTTTACCTTTAGCACTCGTATAGTTTGATTTATATGTTTATGTCTTAGATCTATCACTTTGGGGATGATGAGGAGATCATGACAAACCCGAGGGGTTTGGAATCCATGAATCATCATCTACCTAGGCGTATTATACTTTACTCGCACTTTAATGCATGTATTCAATTCATGTTGAGATTGTTTGTGATCACGCGGACCATACCTGATTTCCGTGTTCACAATATGGCGCTAGAAACAGGGACCTTGTCCCGGTAAAAGATTTATCTTTCCCTGTGACTTTATAGTAACTCAAAAATTTTGTTTAGAACGTAGGCAGATCTCTGTTTAAACTCACTTGTCGCACGTATCCGTATTCTTTGTGCTATCTAACAGCTGATCTGGGTATTTTACGAACTTTTAACTAGCAGATCTGAGTTTGGGGCTATTTTTCGCACATATTTACGTCTATTGTATTTTCTACCAACAAATCTGGGCATTGTGTAACCTTTAAACCAACAGATCTGTGTTTTAACTGATATTTCGAACATAATTTCCACCAATAGATTTAGACTTTTTGCAAACAACAACCCATGGACCTTATCTCGGTTAAATCCACATCCGTCTATGTTTTTCGTATTGATCGCCAAACTAACAGCCTGAGTACACTCATTGCCACTAGAAATCAAGCTTATGAAATCAAGTTTGAACTAACAGCTAACCCGTGGACTTTTTGTCTCGGTTTACCTCCATGTTCTCTGCGCAGAATATTGCAATGGAAAGGAACAAAGATGCCGGAAAGACAAAGGTACCTTCAAAAGAGGCCCATAGGACTACGCCAGTAATAACAAGGAGCAAACAAAAGGGCGCGGGACTTACAGCCGGGGACAAGATGCAGAATGGAGCGGAAAGCACATTCCTTTCAGATGCGGGCATCATTGCAATGGAAGCAAGGAAGGCCGCGGCGGCAAAAGCTGCTACACCTACCGAAGGAACTTCTCAAGTGGTCGCCTCCAAAGTGACAAACTACAACCAGGCCTACGGAACCTCGAGAAGCGGTGCAGAATCGCAATCCGTAACCCCCTATGGGATGCCGCAGACTAACGAGCAAAACGAACAACTGCACGCAGGATCCTACGAAATGATAGAGCCGGGTAGACAGATAGCAGTGGAAATCAACACCGCGGCCCCTGAGGGACAAGCTCAGGTAAGGGTGTTAATGGATGTCCGAAAATTCCGGTATTCGTTCGAATTCGCATTCGAAATATCAAATATTATTCGAAAATAGTTTTCGGATTCGGATATCCGGATATTTTTATCCGAAAATGTAACTAATCGGATACGAATTCGGATATGGAGGTATTCGCATCCGAAATATCCGTATCCGGAATTTATGTATGAATATATATATTTTTTAAACCTATGAAAGTGTAGATCATATCTATTTTTTTTATTTTTCTTTATATTTAGACATTTTGTTAAATTTTATTAAAAATAATAAATAATACTTTTAATTCTAATTAATTTTTATTATGTAAACATTAATCTTTTGTAAAAATAAAAATATTTTACTATTATTTTTTGCAAATGATTTCGGATCGGATAATTATCCGATATCCGGATAGAAATTGATTAATTCAAAGTGAAAATTACGATATCCGTTCGGATTTCGGATCGAATTCGGATAACATATGGTATTTTCGGATTCGGATACGGATAGTGCCTATCCGCATCCGTATGCATCCGTTTACACCCTTAAGCTCAGGTTCAGATAGGAACAAATCAAGCATCAAACCAGTCTGCGCAGTTTTTGGCGCAATTAGAAGAACTAAAACGGAATCAGCAGACATACGCGGACGCGGTGGCCTTACTAGCCCAAGAGAACCATCAATTAAGAGAGAAGATCCTCCAAGCGCGAGCTAGAGAATCGCGGAGACGAGGCTAACTCAGCGGTACAGAATAGAGACCGGAGGATGATCCTCGAGAACATACCTGCGATAGTCAACCAAAGAGGAATACCCCAAAGAGGTGCGCGGAATAATAGAAGGCCCGACCCGGACTATCACCCGGACACGTCAGACTACTATGATGAGGAGGAGGCCACGACGTCACAACCTACAAGGAAGGCACGGTCTTCCATTCAAGAAGAACACTGTTTGGCAATGGAGAGTCTCCGCAGAGATGTTAGCGAGATCAATCAAATCAAAACCGGGCAGGAGGTGGAAGACTAGAACAAGGTTATGAAGGAAGCCAACACCACCCCACTCGCACAACAGTTGGCCACCGCTATCATACATGCAGAAGTGCCTTGGTCCCATCCTTTGAGTGTTACGACAGATCCACCGATCCCGCTGCTCACCTACGATATTACAACAGGTAATGGCCGATGGGACCACGACGAAGCTATACTTTGCGTATACTTCCCTTTCAAGCCTCGAAAGGATCCGCGCTATCTTGGTTTGATAACCTCAAGCCCGGATGCATCAATTCGTATGATCAGCTCACGGAAAAATTCTTGGCCACCTACATGTACAACAAGGTTGTAAACACAGGGATGGACAAGCTCTTCTCACTTGCAATCAAATACAAGGAGTCCATTCGAGAATACACGGATAGGTGGCACAAGATATGTCAAGCCATAGGACATGTGGATCCCGTGGTGAGTATTAATTGTTACAAATGGGGACTTGACAGGATGAGCCCATTGTTTGTTGAAATCCACGGTACCTCTCCAACCACGGAGGGAGATTTGAGGATAATCATCGAAAAACATGCGAGGTTGGAAGAAATTCAAAGAGAGAACCCGAGAGCACAGGCTCAACGACCCCCACGGACCAACTCCGCGGAACTAGCGAACAGATCAAGCGAACACCAAAAGGATCGGAAAGATGACCACAAAAGGGGTGGAAGAAAATTTGAAGACCGAGTCTACACAAAGCTCAATGCCAGCTACTCACGCATTTTAAAGGAGATCAAGGATCGCGAAGACTTAGACTGGCCTTGGTCTAAGGGGAAACAACCACCGCCTCGCGAGAATCCAAAGAGTATTGCGATTTCCATCGCTTCTACGGGCACCCAAACGAGAAGTGCAAAAATCTCAAGATAGCGATACAAAAGGCGATTGATGCACGGGATCTCAAAAAGTATATAGAAAAGGCCGGAACGGAGGACAAAAACCAAACGCAGCAAACAGGTCCAATTGCCAGAGGGTAACCGTACACTAAACACTATATCCTGCTCGGAAAACAAAGAACCAACCCTAACCGCACAGATAGGAAAAAGACTGAGGAAGCAATTTGAAGACTATTGTGAGCTCTACAACTTAGACGGAAAAGAAGTGGAAGATCACGAAGAATGGATGAACGCACCTCTAACCTTCGAGGCCGAGGACATTGAGGATGACATGGAAGATCACAACGACCCTTTGATCCTCACTCTGCCAATCGCAGGATGCAACATAAAGAAAATACTTATTGATGGAGGGAGCTCCGTAAACATCCTGTTTCATGATACCTTCAAGCGTATGGAGCTTAATGACGAGCAACTCTTGACCTCGCACTACACCATCTACGGGTTCAATGGCACGGCTACGAAGCCTATCGGGGATATTATTTTGCAAGTAGACGCAGTCCCATGAAAGTTAACGCCCGCTTCGGTGTGGTGAACACGCCTTCACCCTACAATGCCATTATTGGACGAAAATAGGTCCACAAACTTAAGGGAGTCGCATCCACCTACCATCAATACCTTAGGTTTCCTACTCCTTTAGGGGTAATGGAAATCAAGGGTGATCAAGTTTCCGCAAAGGAATGCCAGGCAATGCAAATACGGCTCAACAATGAAGAAGATGAGAAAAGAAGAACCCCCAGGGCCCGGAACAAAGCAATATCCAAGGACAAAGCCATCGACGAATACTTGGAAGAGATCTCAGGAAAAAACTTGTATAAGGGGAACTCCGTAGGGAACACGGAAGCATCAACATCAAATGCTAACCAGGGCGCTCTCGCAAACAAAGAATCTGAGCCTACCAAATAGCAATTAAAGAAAGTCCCCCACCTTGGGGAACCGAAGCCCACGTTTACATCCTTGGAGGCAGTGAAGGAAGTTAACATAGGGACGGAGCAGAACCTAAGAAAGATCAAGATAGGAACTCTAATGGGCGGAGAACGCGAAGCCTCACTAATAAAACTACTAAAGGAATACGCGGACATCTTCGCATGGAAACTATCTGATATGCCTGGAATAGACCCGAAGACAAGATAACATGAGCTGCGCATTAAACCTGGCACACCCCGTACGACAAAAGATACGAAAGGTGGCTACAGTATCACAAAGCGGAGAAACTAGGCTGCAAAGTTGTTGGAGGCCGGTTTATAAAAGAAGTCAAATATCCTACTTGGATCTCTAACATGGTAATAGTACCAAAGAAGAATGGAGGGTCGGAATGCATCGACTTCACCAACTTGAACAAAGCATGCCCCAAGGATAGTTATCCGTTACCCAGCATTGATCAGCTAGTCGACGCAGTAGAAGGATACGAAGAGTTATCATTCATGCACGGATACTCTGGGTATAACCAACTATTTTTAGCCGAAGAAGATCAGCAACATACGGCATTTTACACACCCCACGGTCTCTATTGCTATGTAAGGATGCCTTTCGGACTCCGGAATGCGGGAGCAACGTACCAAAGGATGGTCGATGCTATTTTCAAGCCATGGATTGGCAGGACCCTAGAGGTCTATGTTGTGATATGCTCATAAAGAGCAGATTGAGGAAGAACCACCACCGGGACTGAGGGACATCTTCAAGCTATGAGAGAACACAATATGAAGGTAAACCCGGAAAAATGCACGTTCGGAGTAACATCAGGAAAATTCCTTGGGTACCTGGTGACAAAAAGGGGTATTGAAATAGATCCCGCAAAAATCCGAGCCATAGTAGACATGCCATCCCCAAAGAACCTAAAAAGAAGTACAAAAGCTCAATGGATCCCTAGCGAGTACAGGAAGGTTCATCTCAAGATCCCGGATAGGTGCAAACTCTTTTAACATACATGCGAAAAAGGGGACAAAATTTGAGTGGACTCGCGGGAATGCGAAGAAGCTTTCCTAGGCGTCAAACAAAGTACCTAGCGAGATCCCTATCCTTTAAAAACCGGACCACGACGAAGTTTTGGCACTATACATTGCAGACAATGAGACGATGCGATAAGCGCGATACTTGTCAGGACCCAAACAAAGGAGGAGCGGCCGATCTATTATGTCAGCAAGACTATGAATTCCGTAGAAAGAAACTACACAAGAATCGAACAACTCATCTTAGCCATCGTATGGTCTACATTAAAGCCGAGGACGTACTTCGTAACGCATGACATACGTATCCCATGCCGAGCGCCCTTAGAATCCATCCTCAAAGGCGCGGAAAGGTAGGACGCATAGCGAAATGGAGCACATACCTCGACCAATTCAATATCCACTATGAGCTTCAACACTCTCGAAATAGCAAGTGTTAGCGGACTTTCTAGCAGACCTACCTTTGGACAACGAAGAAGAGGTGCGCATACAAGGATGGAGGCCGCGGGTGCCCCGAAATAGAAAAACAAAAGGAGCCAAATAACATTCTTGAACCAATGAACCCACGACAATGGGAGGTCTTTGTCGACGGCTCCAAAAATAGAGAGGGCGCGGGGATAGGCATCGTCATCACCACGCCCACGGGGATAGGATCGTGCATGCATTCGATTGGAATTTGAAGGCCTTACAAATAACATCGTAGAGTACGAAGGAGTGGTCCATGCCCTCCGCTTGATAATTGAATTAGGGATACAAGAAGTACGGTTGACAAGTGACTCACAACTAATCATACTGGCGAGATAGGCTATGAATACAATGTGTATGACGAGACACCGATGGCATACATGGCTGGGTACAAACGTTGGTTTCCCAAATACCAAAAATCAAATTTCGACATCTCTGTAGGAAGGAGCTCGGACACGCGGATGCCCCGGCATATATATCAGCCATACTTAAAAATGAGGATGTCAAAGCAATCAAGATAACAAGAGTGTACGAACCATCCATCAAGCCCCAAGAAACATGTGCGGCTAACCAACGCAAGTCTAAGGAGGAAGATATCTCGATGATGATGTCGGAGAGCACATATTCGACGACTTCGAACGATGACATCACGCGACAAGCGATGAGGACGACGATTACAGTCGGAGCGCAGATTGAGAACCGAAATCCACTCTTTCCTAAAAGAGGGGAAACTCCCCAGGATACCAAACAGCTAGGAAAGTACAATCCAGAAAGCGTGGATGTACGAGCTAAGAGACGAAACCTTATACGTAAAATCATTCCTCGGGCCACTTCCGTCGCCGCCTGTCTCGATCGTAGGACATATCATCTTGAAAGACATCCATAGAGGAGACGCTGGGAATCACAAAGGAATGAGGTCCCTTGCAGATAAGGCGAAGACGCAGGGCTACTACTAGCCAACCATGATCCGAGACGCGGCTAGAATGGCGCAAAGGTGCGAAGAATGTCAAAGATTTGGCAAACGAATCCACGCCCCAGCCACAAAGTTGAACTCTGTGGACAGTCCGTGGCCCTTTGGGAAATGGGGGATCGACATAGTAGGCCCACTCGTATCGGGGGACGAAAAGAAGATTCCTAATAGTGGGAAAAGAAGATTCCAATAGTGGCATTTCAAAACGGATTACTTGACAAGTGGGTGGGAAGCAAAGGATGTTTGTGGAAGTGTCACCGTCATCATAAAATTATTTCCAGACGGCAAGAATTCGGGATTCGACAGTTCTGTAGTCTTTACTTTTATTTTTCAAAATATCATCTTCCTTGCAGCAGTTTGGCATCCCCTCGAGAGATAGTTTCCGACAATCAATAAAATTGGAGGAAAGGGTTGAAGCTTATTCAATAAAACTGGAAAATAAAAGTTGGAGTGACGTTTCAACCTTTCAATAGTATTCTACAAGGAAAGAATATTGACTTGCCCTTGGAATCTAAAAAAAAATAAAAATAAATTGTTACATAACAACTGTGATTGGACGACACCTTCAAAATTCGAAAAACAAGTCCACCCCCATATACCCACAAAGCAATGGACAAGAAAATTGACCTAGGGTTTTTAATGGCCACAAACAAAACTTTGGCACTTATCCTTAAAAAACAACTAGACGAGTACAAGGGGTGGTGTGAACAATTAGTTACATAACGTTCACCACTAGATAGATAGTGTATTAATTGTTAAACATGATTGCACAATTTGCAGCGATTTTGATAGGCAAATATCATTATGGCATATAGGACGACTCGAAGATCGCCTTTGGGGAGTCCCCGTTTTTACTCACGCACCCCAAAGCAATGGACAAGCGAAGCCACAAACAAATCCCTACTGGAAATTCTACTCCCAACAACAAAGAAAGACAGAAGCATGGGAAAAGAACCTCACCACGGACATGATGTTGGAAAAGCTTGACGACCTCGAAGAAAGGAGAGAAGCGGCACCGCAAAGAATGGAAAACTACCAACGCAGCTAGCCGGAGAATATAACAAAAAGTGAAACTTAGGAATTTTGTAGAAGGGCGGTATGTGTTGAGGACCATTCCCCAATACCGGCGAGAAAGAAGTGGGGAAAATTAGCACCAACTTGGGGAGGACCCTACGTAATACACGACATCGCAGAAATGGCTCTTACTATCTCTGCGCAATCTGAAATGGGAAATCCTCATGCATCCGTGGAATGCCAAATATCTCAAGCCATACTACCCATAACCAACCACTGCGTATGCATTTCGAGAAGAAAAAACGGACTTGCAAGTCCACATGTTTCTATCTCTCGACAAAGGAGTAACGCACCTTAACTTTTCAATCAATCCAAGCTTTCATTTTCAAGTATCATATTCTATTCATTACCCACGCGCATTTCAATTTATTCAAAACCCACAACCTATACCATATGAGACACATGTATATACTACTTACACAATGTACATTGAAAACCATATCACATCTTAATAAAATATCGATACTATCGTTACCCCGTGGATGTAGGCCTTAAGGTGAACCACGTAAACCATTGTGCGATTCTATTATTAAGAATTGACATTATACTTAGTGAGAGGATGTCCCGCACAAAGCGTGGATCATACCCACCGCAATATACCGGGCAATATCCCATACAAAGCACACGCATGCAATATATCTGAGCATACACATGCAATCTCTTGGAACTCCCCGTAAGCGTCTATAAGTGTATGACCGGGGGCGACTTCCCGAACGAGATACCCGAGCAATATTACAAGTCGCGAACTCAATGGAATATATCCTTGAACGTCGGCCGGACCACCACCGTTCGAAATCCTGCGCCCGTGAATTAGGCGGATCGGGTGCAAGGTCACAAGACAATTCCGGGGATATCAACCTACGGAATTGCGCAAACAATACACTTTCTCAAAATCAAAGATCAACATCCTTGGATAGCAAACACTACGGAATTACTCATTACGTTAACTTAATTTATAAAGCCGATAGATGCAAATTCAACAAAATACAAATTCAGATTTAAACACCAAAGTTTGATCTAGTACATGGCAGTTGATTACAAGCCTAGCAAGAAGAGTAGCAAAAACGCCAAAAGGATAAGCAAGCGAGATCAATCCCTAGCATACTAGATATGATCTACTCGGGAAGGAGCGTTATCCGCGGGTTTGTCCTTGAATGAGGAAGGAACACTACCACGAGAGGAGGGCCCGAGAAGAGCAAGGGAGCGCGGGTACAGGGCCGAGTATAATTCTTGTTTAACCCATGGTTTTTCCCGAGATCCAACTCAATCTCACCAAGAGTTCTATTAATCTCTTCGCCAACCGCTTCACGAGCCACGAAGCCTATGGCTACACTCTTCATCTCGGCTTTGACTTAGGGAAGTGGAAAGAAGGTCCACCTTTTGATTGGCATGCTTGACGTTTCCTCCCGAGACAAGGCCAGGACCACGATGGTAATTGACTTGGCCCTCAATTGAACTACCTTAGCCCCGAGCTTCGGCAAATTTGTCATCCGCAGCTCGAAGGCTCATTCTGGAGCTCTGGGATAATAGAAAGAGAACAGTTATAACAAATATAATACAAAGCACACTCGATGACAAAAACGTATACCTTCACAATGATCAACCGCGAATCCCTTTCTCACGGCATAATCATATTCATTTGATAACCTATCATAATCTACCTGCGAAGATTATGAGCATACTCGACTTCGCGCTTAGGTCATCTCGAAGCATCGAGTCCGAATGACGATATCGATTAACCTCATCATTCTTCGATTCCAACCCCTTGTTAAGACGATACATAGTCACTTCTAAGTTTTTCTCACGCTCAACTCCGACGGGCCACATCAGCTCGAGACGCGGATAAAGCACTACCGAGAGCACCGGATTACTGCCCTAGCATCGTCTCTTTCCTTAGAAGACGCTGCATATAAAGCCCGCACATCCGAGGGATGAGAAGACCGCTCGCCGCAGCTCGTCTTCCATAACATTAAGCTTAATTTCTAAAGAGGAAATATGACCGCGGGCTTTCTCAAGATTATCCCGCGTCCATAAAAGAGCCCGTTGAGCAAATGACGGTCATGGTTGTTTCGATTTTGCAGATCTACCAAGCAAAGCTTTTTCTTACGCCATTCTTCGGCCATAGCGTTATGAACATCCGCGCGGGCATTCCATTTCGGGCCGATTCACTCTTAAGTTTTTCCACTAACTCGGCAATGCGACCTTTTTGACGAGTTCTCTCATTCGAAGCCACAACAACTCGGGGACTCCACCCACTCAAGACGATCTGACGGGAGGAGGGAAGAAGGAGAAAACTCGAGAACATATAAGGAGCGAGTAACTATCAAAGAAGAGGAGACGCAGACACAGAAATAGACGAAGAGTTCTTCTCGGCAACCGCTAACTTGGCCTTAACCGGCCGGCTCAACGCAGCTTTGCCTCTTCCACGTCCTCGCTGCTCCTTATGCTTAAGGACCCTTGCTCTGCTATTTCCTCATCTTTAGCGGAGACCGCAGCTTCAACGCCCGTAAGCGTCTCTTCACAATGCCGGAGCTTCCCTTCTAGCTTGAGAGACTTAGCCTTGAAGAGCCGGTAAAGGTGACGGTTACAATACTCACTCCTCATCATCTACCAATCAAAAAGGGAAATTAGTTCACAACACATTTAAGTAAAATCGGGGGTAGAAAGAGCGGGACAAACCTCCAATAACCGCCGTTGGGGATAATTGTCTTGGTACCCATCGACAATGGCCATCATGCCAGCAACCGTAGGGGGGGATCCACCACGAGATCAATCCCGCTGGCCACAAGATTCTCGCCCCACCCTCGATCTACCACCTCCTCCGGGGTTAGCTCCATATGTCGGCGAGTAAAAGAGTCCGAACTCTTTTGCCCCTCAATCACAGGGGCAGGACGAGGCACGACAAGCAAGTTTTTCTTTTGCAGCCACGCCAAAACAGCATCATCACCATCCGTGATCAAGGACCGCGTGAAGTCATCTGAGGGAGAGTCTAAGGACGTCCCACCAAGCGAGGCACTAGTATTACTTAGCGCCAAAACCCCACCAGCAGTGGAGGAGGTGCCGACACAAACCTCGGGATGCACTTTGCCAAAACCCCAAAGATCGAGATCCGCGTGTGGGGTCACCCCGCAGCTATCCTTAAGGACATTCCGGTAATCACCATCTGGAGGCAGTTGAAGTCCGAGACAAGCCCCATAACCGTGGCCATGTCAAATGATTGTTCCCAGGGTAAAACCTACCAAAGGAAAACTACGCAATAAGCATCCCCATCCTTGTCACCACTATCAAGAGCAATTTTCTTACCCTTGTCCACAACATCCCCATCCTTGGTAGCCCCCTCGGCTGAGCATCACCACCACCACCGGAGGCGGGATCATCACCACCACCACCAGTGGCCGGATCATCACCACCACCACCAGTGGCCGGATCATCACCACCACCCCCAGTGGCCTGATCATCACCACCACCCCCAGTGGCCTGATCATCACCACTACCACCAGTGGCCGGATCATTACCACCACCTCCACCAACGCTCCCACCGGCAATACTATCTACTTCTTGAACGGGCGGAGAAGTCTCAATTCGCTCTTCCCCGTCGGAAACATCCTCATCACCATCCACGGGACTGTTCACATCCTCGAAGTGTGTAGAACCCTCGGTGGGAGAATTCGACGATTGCTTCGGATTGATCCTCTTGTTTCTACGCACCTACAACACATAATGATAAAGGAGCCATCGGCATCTCCTTTCCTTAGCATAATCAATATTATTCAAGAAAACGAAGGGGCATATATACGTAGAAAACAAACAACACACCTTAGCAACATTAGTATTCTCTGCAAAAGAAGGTTAGCATCAGGGATATCTTCGTCTTCCGCGTCGTCAACATCGCGATTATAAGCAAAATCCATACCTACAAAACTCATCTTCCAAGGGCAGTAATGGGCATAACGAGCGGGAGAAGCTTCGCGATGAGGACTCATCAACGGTAGGGTCCAACCATGGGGTCCGGGGACCCAACCATAGGCCCACGGACCAACGACTTCAAGAACAAATGTGGCGACCATTCATAGTCATGATCACGCTTAATCCTCTCATCGGCGGGAATAGGAAGAACTTGGCACTGGGAACCCTCGCCATCTTGGAATCACTTACCTCGCTCAAAAGTCGAACTTCCCCTTAACAGGAGCAATGTTCCGCAGACTCACAGACCACGGCTTACGAGTATTCCTGTTAACGTAATCTCCAAAGGATTTGTTAAAATTTTCAGGAGTGTACCACCCTTTCTCCTTTTCTAATTTAGGGGCATAGCGAGTCATCATCGTTTGCCCCTTACTACGAAGATAGCATTCACGAAGATGGCGAAGATAGTTTCTGTCAACCGTTGCACCCGCGATTATGACTTTTCTTGGCGATATCGCGGCTAGACAAGACCCCAGTAGAAATCATCACCCTTTATACAAAGGTAACATCAAACCGGCCTCGAAAGCACCCACGGTCGTCGGCAAATGAAAGGCATCATACTTGTAATTGGTAACCATCTCATAAGTTATATCTTTATCGAGGCATAAAAACGAACTTGGAAGTCTCAAGACCGTGCTTCAATTTGAAGGCCTCAAGATCAATGTGTCGGAAAGTAAACTTCTTATTACCCAAAGGTAAAGGACGAAAAGTAACAGACAGAGTCTTCCTCGAAAGCACCTCCCGTAGTATCTTCCGCAGAACCATGACCCTTCTTCTTAGGAAGAACTATATCTCCCGAAGATTCTATCTCCGACCTTTCTCTTGAAGACAGAGTCTTAGTTGACTTACTCGAACTAGGCACAGGTGGATTAGTCCGCGGTGGAGGCTTGGAGCGGAGAGGCTGCACATTTAAAGGCTCAGCGCGCGGATTCTGCTGCTCAGGAGACTCACCTCTAGGGCGATTCACGGCATATCTAGACCCCTGCGGTGGATCACCCTTTTTAAGAGAAGATCTCTGACCAAGGGACGAGGATGTTCGTCCATCCCGAGAATTATCCTGGGTAAGTGAAGGCGGGGCTCCACCCCTAATATTGGAATCACTCAGAGGAGATCTGTGAGGACTTGACGGAGGAGTTTGGTAAGGAACCCGCGGACGGTCGGACATGTCTGCGGGCACAAACATGAATAAAAGTGCAAGTCAGAGGCAAGGAAGATCGAAAAGCAAGAAAATCTCAAGAACAACAGCAAACGTGAAGAAAACCCTAGACTTCATCTAAAACTACTTAAACTCTCAAGCTATTATTCCAACTCAAAAGAAGAAAAATAAGATTAAAGCATGACCGAAAAAAAATACGGCTTAGTGGCGTCAACTCTCAAATCCCAGGATATACATAAAATTAAATTCATCATCAACGCATCACCAGAAAATCAAGAACTCAACAGGGTTAGGCATGGCGATTAAACGGAATAAAAATCACACCCGAACCTCAAAGAGTAAAGCAGCAGCAGCAACAAAGGTGGCAGCGATGGCAGCAGCGACAGCAGTAGCAGCAGCAGCAGCAACGGCAGCAGCAACAATGGTGTCAGAGGAAGTTAAGAAGATGAAGAAGACAAAAGAACAAAGAATAAACAGGGAATGTGAATTTAATTCACATTCTCTCATTCTTCTCTTTTTATAAGACCAAGAGAAACCGTCCACTACCCAAAGGGCGATTATGGCGGATATGGGAAACGTGCACAATAAATGCGAGGTAGCACCTTTTAGGAGAAGTTATGAGGAGGGAGATAAAAACGTACCACACGATTCTTCTTCCAACTAAAGCTAAACGCCCAGTCACAAGAAGAGGGGCAAATTGTAAGTACACTTATTTATCTCCATCGCCACGTGTACTAGCAGAGCCCACGTGGAGGCCATGTCATAAAGAGGGATGACACGTAGGGGCATCCATGGCGTCTAGACAACGTGCCATCTGTCAAGACCAACGGTCGAAGATGAGGGAGCATCCAAGGTAGATAATCCCATGCAACACCAATGAGTTACTCTACCCCATCACGAGGTAAGATGTAATCAACGGTTGGGGATAGTCCAACCGACACCGGACGTGACAAGGAGGACCGACACCGCCTGGCACGGATGGATAGCCCCAACCACTCGCATTTAATGTTGCTCGGAGGGCACGTGTCGGACGACCCACGAAGAAAGCGAGGATAGGTCGGCGTAACGAGCGTGGGTATTATAGAAGCCGGAGTGACAGGGAAGTCCGCGGACCATGCACAGAGCACAAGAAGATAAGGTCTCAACAGCTCTTTGTCAGTGGACCCACTTGATTTGGCTATATATATGAACACCCCTTCCACAGAAAAGGGGGTCGAGAGTAGAACTAAGGAATATGAGAGAGAATAGTGAGAAGTAAGTATGAGTATCAACCTATGAGGTTGATGAATACCAAAGATCTTATGATTACTTTTGTAACCGTTTACTTTATAGTGATTATCTCTGGATCCGTGGACGTAGGCCTTAGTGCCGAACCACGTAAATCATCGTCTCCTTTACCTTTAGCACTCGTATAGTTTCATTTATGTGTTTATGTCTTAGATCTATCACTTTGGGGATGATGAGGAGATCATGACAAACCCGAGGGGTTTGGAATCCATGAATCATCATCTACCTAGGCGTATTATACTTTACTCGCACTTTAATGCATGTATTCAATTCATGTTGAGATTGTTTGTGATCACGCGGACCATACCTGATTTCCGTGTTCACAATAACATTTGTTGCGTCGAAGTGATTCAACTACTTATACAAGTTGAGATGTTCTTCACATGAAGCATGTATGAGCACGCAAGTTCTACATTTAGTAACACAACCAATTTAATATAACTTATAATGAACTAGAGAAGTGGGTACCCCGAATACTTTAAGAATGTCACACTTGTCACGGGACTCTCGACTTAAATTTCATATCAGCAAATAGAAACTAGGACTTGCATATATATTTGGACCCTTTAGGTCCTAGCTCTGAAGTCTACTAGTAGACCCATAAAATCAACAGCATATCTACCAAATTAACCAGCTTGTCATATAGGGAAGTGTTGTAAACAACACGCAACATTTGAGACAAATAATCATTTCTTGCAGTAAATTAGAGCAGGCACACAATCCAACCTTAGATATTGGCTACAATTTTACCAGCGAGTCATTTGAAAATCATGTAATTCAGACAAGGATTGTATAGCTGAAACAACAACCTCTGTGACTATGGAAAATCTCATAGCTACACTCATACCTCAAACCATTGATCTAAACAATATTCACGTGAAAATGAAGATAAAAGTGATGGAAATATAAAGAGACACAGGGGCGGAGCCAGCCCATTGCAAGGGTGTGCAATTGCACCCCTGCCCAGCTGGCTCCAAAGCCCGTTTTAAGCTCTATAAGAATTTTTTTTCATATATACAAGCCTGTTTTTGCTATTTTGCACCCCTAAAATATTTGGTTGCACTCATAGCAAAAATCTTTGCATCCCCTTACTACGATTCTTGGCTCCGCCCATGAAGAGACACAAGAGTTTTTACGTAGTTCGATCTATGAAATGATCTACCTCCACGGATTGTTTACTATGAGTATAAAATTACATTGAAGTTTTTGTGGAGACTCCATTAGAGAGTTTCTTGAGGAACTCTAGCTCTAAGTGTGTGGAGAATGAAAGAAGAGGAAGTAGAAGATATTATGTGTCTCTCTCTTTATAACTGATCTCTCTCTACTGATTTCTCTCAAAAAATGGTCTCCCCTATTACAATGTCTTCTATCTCTTTATATAGATAGTTATCCTAGTAGAAGACAACCAAGACTCATGTTGTACTACTATCTTCTGGCTCTGTTTGTCTTATTGCATAGCTGAAGTTCGCGTTCTTTGTTATCATCGTGTGACTGCTTTTCTCATTCTTTACCTTGTGCGATATTTTACCCCTACATTTTGCCTCTTTTCTCTTTAGATTGCTTGAAGAGTGATCTTAAGAGAAAATTCTTCTTGATGTTGTTCTTGCGCGAGATGCGTGGTGATGGAGTGGCTTGGATCGTGCTGTATTGTCGTGATGATTACTTGGAGTTGCTGCGAGATGACGTCTGTTTCATATCCTTTGTTGTTGTCGATGTGGAGTGCTTCTTGGAGTTGGTTGTGTCCCTCTTCATTTTTGTTTTGCCTCATCTTCAATTTTTCTTCTTCTATGATGGTGTTGCCTCAGCTTTTGTGTGGTGTGAATCAAAAAATTCATGCGAAGTGTAGAATGCCTTTATATATATATATATATATATATGTATGCCCCCTTTTGGTTTAGGAAGATGAAGGAACATAAACTTTCCGAAGCAAAAGTAACCCCTTTTGCTTTGGGAAGATGAAGGAACATAAACTTTCCGAAGCAAAAGTAACTTGATGCCTCTGCCTCGTTTTGAAATATGGTAATGTGCAGCGCGAAGCATCCTTGGAAGAAGTATTGATCTTTGTTGAACTCGAGGGATGAGACTTGAACTCGCGACCTGCAACTCACGCACAGAACTCCTGACCAACTGTGCGAGTTGCTGTTTGTGAAAGAAAACGCAAAGCTCGCTTGATATATATGTTTTCGCCCTTGGTAGTGTTGAAGAAAAAAATGTTAAATGTTCGTGAGTATGGGAGAATTGATCGCGTGACCAGCAGCTCGCATTCTACCATCTTGACCAATTGCGAGAACCATATTATGTGTAATAAATCATGACTCAGTAGCTTTAGTCTGCTTTTCGCCCTTTGGTTGAGTTGTTAAGTTTGTTTGTGAATCTTTCGTGTTCCATGTTTCGCCATATACTTTGATTTCGCCCTCCATGTCTTGTTGCTGTAATGCCTCAGTATTCGTCGTGCTCCTTTGCCATTTGTGTTCGTGTGAATTTGATGAAATTTCGTGATCTTATTGCCTCCTAAGTAAGGTATTATTGCCTTCCCCAACATAGAGAACTTAAAGGACTTATGGTCACCTTGGGTGGGTCTTCAACCTATTGGGCGACGAAATCTCAGTTCCTTGTGCTCTTGCGAGTCATTGGGCATCGATCTCGCCTTAACTGTGTTAGTATTCTGACCTTCTCACGTTGTACGCGCGACAATATACCAGGCCTTAGATACTCCCGTGAGTAAGAAGCCCCAATACATTGCCGTCTTTGACACTATCAGCTCCCTAGTGGAGGGTTTCCCCCTGAATCGCCCCTTCAAGGAGGTCATCCCTAACCATTTAAGTTGGGCTCCTCCCATCCAGTGATGCAACGATCAGTGTTGTTGTGACCTCTTGCCTTTCGCCTATGTGGCTCTGGCACGAGATCACACGCTAAGTGGGGTTTTCAGTTGGGCTCCTCCCATCCAGTGATGCAACGATCAGTGTTGTTGTGACCTCTCGCCTTTCAGCTGTGTGGCTCTGGGCACGAGATCACACCCTAAGTGGGGTTTCTTTGGACCAAGTGCAGAATCCATGCCAGGCCATCTACTATCTCCACTGGAACGTTTCGACACACCGTACCGGAGAACTTTTTGCTGAGTGGTTCGTTCTCAGTTGCCTCCAGCACATAGGCATTTCATTCATCCAATAAAATTCCTATTCAACCAATGAACACATGAGGATTGCTCATTGATTGACTTAACGACTACCTCACTATCACTCTCAAAAATAACTTTATTATAGTTCCCAATGACTGCAAAAGTAACAGCTGCCAACATAGCTCTGCACTCCAACTCCTCAACTTCTATTCCTTTCTTCATTCCTCCATCAAAGTATTCCCCTTGTGCTCCAATGAAGGTACCTGCAAAATCCCTAACAATTAGACCAATTCCACCTTGAAAGTTAAGTTGTTTAAAAGAAGCATCTAAATTGATTTTTAAAAATCCAGCATCAGGGGGCTTCTATCTTTGAACATTGTGACTGTTTAAACTATGAGTATTCAAAACAGTAAGATTGTTAATCCCTTCAACTGAAATATCCCAAATAGTCCAGGCAGTAACCATAAGAGTTTTGTTGATGTCTTCCCTAGTAATACCAGAGTCAAAAACTAGATGTGTACCAATTGAGAACCAAGAGATAACCCAGTTCCTAAAAGAGCCATGATGTGCTAAAACTGTACTCACATTTATATTAACTGCCAACCAAACAGATCTAGCATAGGGATAGTCTAGAAAAAGGTGATCACAAGATTCAACCACATGATTACATAAACTGCAGTAAATCTCAATGCCATTCTTATATCTAGAAAGCTTGTCTCTAGTTGGAATAATGTTTCTAATACATTTCCAAGCAAATAGTTTTACTTTATGAGGTAATTAAACATTCCAGAGAGATTTCCAAACCTGAGTTGGGACAATAGGAGCACCTGCAGAAAGATTAGTTCATCTAGATAATATATTGTAAATACTTTTAACAGTAAATTGACCCTTTATGTCTGGTAACCAAACAAGAGTGTCCTTACCAGTAGCAGGCACAGACATATCAATAATTTTGTCAGCACAATCCTTTTCAAACATATAATAGATTAAATGAACATTCCAGATCTAGTATTCTCAATAAAAAGATCAGAGACATAGGAGTAAGAAACATTGTTCCTAAACCTTCAGCTGGTATATGAGGATGATCTAGAGCAATAACCCAACAATCAAGCCAAATTTTGGTTTTGGTTCCACACCCAATAGCCCAAAAACTGTTCTTTTTTATGATATCAATACATTTATAAATGCCCCTCCAAATCCAAGAGAAATTTTCATTGAGCTTAACCAAATGAAGTATGCTGCAATCCTTAAAATATTTAACACTTAAAATTTGCACCCACAATTCCTCATCATCAATGAAAATTTTCCAAACTAATTTGCATATGAGAGCAATATTAAATGTTTCAAGGTCTCTAAATCCTAAACCTCCCAAATCCTTTGCCTGATTTATACTATCCCAATCCACAAACTTGATGCCTTTACCTGACTTATGACCCCACCAAAAATTCAGCTTAAGAGAATCTAGTTTGCTAAGCAAAGTTGTAGGAATTTTAAAGCAAGCCATTTGATAAGTTGGCAAAGAATTCAAAACTGATTTGATCAAAGTAGATCTACCAGATTGATTTAAGGTGATACTCACATAATTTTTAAGCCTAACTTAAAAAGATTGCACAATGAGATCAAAGGATTTCAACTTAGAGTGTTCTAGCAATAAGAGAGCGCCTAAATATTTCTCAGAATCAATAATAATAGACATTTGAAGAGCTCCAGAAAGATAATCACAGTAATCAGGACGTAGATTATGGCTGAAATACACACAAGACTTATCAAAGTTAAGGATTTGTCCAGATAAAGCACCAAAATTCTACAAAATCTTCAGAAATTCATTAACATGCTGCATATCAGCTTGACCAAAAATGAGAATGTCATCTGCAAAAAGCAAATGAGAGATAGGTGGAGCTTTCCTAGAGACTTTAACACCAGTTACAGTTTTACTGATCTCAGATATTCATAAGGACCTAGAAAGGTATTCCATAGCTAAAATAAAGAGATAAGGAGATAAAGGATCTCGTTGTCTTATACCTCTAGTAGGATCAAATTGATTACAAGGAGAACCATTCAATAAAACACTAATACTGGTAGTAGTCACACATTGCATGATAAGATTACAAAAATCAGTATTAAAACCAAACTTCAGGAACACACCATTTAGAAAATTCCATTCAAGTCAGTCAAAAGCTTTTGACAGATCAAGTTTAAGGGACATAGTTCCAGAGTAACCTTTCTTATGTTTAATAGAATGAATCATTTCATGAGCAATAATGATATTGTCATGAATTGCTCTTCCTGGGACAAAAGCAGCTTGATAAGGAGAAATCAGTTTTTTTCAAAAAAAGTTTGATTCTATTAGCTAATATTTTAGATATAATCTTATAGGAAACATTGCATAAACCTATAGATCTAAAATCAGAAGGCAATTTAGGACTTTTGTACTTAGGAATAAGTGAAATATAAGTCTTATTAAGACTCCTAGGCATATGACCACATTGAAAAAACCTTTTAACAACTTCAATAATATCCTTACCAACCAGCTGCCACTAAGATTGGTTAAAACCTGCTTGAAACCCATATGGACCAGGAGAGATCCATGCATGCATGCTCTTAACAACATTCTCAATTTCAGAATCAGTAGGAGTTATGCTTAGAACAGCATTATCAGACTCAGTAATGATACTGGGAATCATATAAAAAAAATTATTAGTGAAAACAGGATTGGAAGTAAAAAGCAACTTTACTAAAATGAGTAGTAAGCAAATTACTAATATCATTTCTATCCGTTAACCAATTAACTTCAGAATCACAAAGCACATTAATAGTATTAAAATGCATTCTTTTATTGACCATAGTATGAAAATATCTAGTATTATTTTCTAGATCCAAAATCCCTAGATTTTTCTCTATAAAATTCAGACTGAATTTTATACCATTTTTCTAGCTCATTGGTAAAGAACTTAAGTCTATCATGCTGAGTGTCAGAATAGGATTCATTTTGAACAATTTCTAGATTATCTTGCAGGTTTTTAATATTCTTATGAATGTCTCCAAATTCCATCTTATTCCACTGATACAAATATATTCTAGCACTATGTTGTTTTTGTTTGAGTTGATGAGCAGGACTCCCCTGAAATTCTATAATCCAAGAATTGCCAAGTTGTTCTTTGAAACCATTATGGCCTATCCAGGTTCTAAAAAACTTAAATGGCCTCCAAAGATGCTTAGGAAAGGGATCTGTTATAAGCAAAACAGGGCAATGATCAGAAGCAATAAAATTCAAATGAAGTAATTTAGAAGAAGAAAAATTAAGACCCCAATCATTATTGCTAAGAGCCATATCTAATCTAGCCTTTCTACTTCCAGTTTCATAAGAGTTACTTGTCTAGGTATATTCCCTTCCTTCATAACCAATATCAAGTAAACCTGCATCATTAACTTTAGCTTGAACCCATTTATCAGAAGTATTATTATTCTTATCTAGATGAAAATTTAAGTCCCCTATAACTAACCATGATTGTTGCACATCATTACTGAAATTAGCCAAACAATTCCATTGAGTTTTCTTAGGCTCAATATAAGTTGATCCATACATGAAAGTAAAAAAGGCTTTAGGTTTACTAGGATCTAGATGAATGACTACATGGATCATATTGTTTTCACAACCTATAATTTCAACATCTATACCATCCTTTCACATAAGAATTAACCCACCAGCAATACCAACTCTGTAAATACAAGTATAGTTGAGATAATGGACTGACTGAGCTATTGATAACATTCTACCTTCATCAATCTTAGTTTCACAAAGAAATATGAAATCAGGATTTTAGGTTTTAACCAAATTTTGAATTGTTCTTTAGTAAAATTATTAGCAATACCCTGGACATTCCAGGAAATGATTTTCATTTTAAAAATTAAGAAATAAAGCTTAATCAAAGTAAAGAATGAAAAAAGAGTTACCTTAGCTCCAACAGTGCTTCCAGATTGCAAATCCCTAGATGTGATTATGTTAGTTGTCTGTGATTCCACAAGTTTGTTTGTCAGTAACAACTACATGTTCCAAAGCATGAGTAACTGGAATTTCACTTCTCTGCCTTTTTCCAAACCTTTCCCCCACAAAATCATACTCTTCTCTAGCTATGGAAGAAGAGCCAATCACATAACCATCCTTTGGAGGAACAAAAACCTTCCCCTTAATGTTATTCTTCTGAGCAACTGCATGAACTTGTTCTTCATCTCTAGAAATATAATCTGCTTCCTAGGACCCATTTTTAGTTCTCCAAAATAATGAGGCTTAGCATGAGCCTTAGCTAAGTAATCTGTAGATGCCTTACATGCATCCTTATTGTGATTTAGAATATAACAATTTGGACATATCTATTGTGTGGCTGCTTCTCATAAAAAAACTTAATCCAACGAGTTGAACCGGCATTTGTTTTTTCCATCACACCTCTTTCAAGGGATAGTTGATATCAACTTGAACACAAGCTTTAACATGTTCACCCTCAACAGGAATACCATCTTCTGGGACAATGTCTAAGACTTCACCCATTATCTTCCCTATCTTAGTTATTGCTTTGACATTCATATGCTCTGGTAGTATCTTTTTTATTTGAATCCAGAAACATTGTTTACTCCAATCAAGTTCTTGATAAATCATTCCAGAATTATAGAACCTCAGATTAATAAGAAAATCATTAATACTCCAGGGGCGAGAATCAAATACCTTCTTCTTAGTATCATGGTCTTGAAATTGAAACTCTATGA
Organism: Papaver armeniacum; assembly: GCA_023531295.1. Classification (NCBI taxonomy): domain Eukaryota; kingdom Viridiplantae; phylum Streptophyta; class Magnoliopsida; order Ranunculales; family Papaveraceae; genus Papaver; species Papaver armeniacum. The sequence goes on along the minus strand of JAJJWW010016428.1, from coordinate 584,725 downwards.
TATTATCATCCAATTCAAAAACCTTAACCCCTCCTTCAGGAATGAAACTTCATGTGAAACCTATGTTCTTCTCAACTGTTTTGATATCCATTTTTCCTTCAATTATTATTTTACCAATAAGACTAATTTCTTCAACCTCAGCTATTTGTTCTTCAGATTCATCAGATTGATGATAGACAACTTCATCAACATCACATAAATCCAATGCAGCTTGCATAAACTTTGTAGCTAAATCAGTGATTGATTTCTCACCTTTTACAACCATTGTTAAAAGAATTGTTTCCTTGAAAGTATTCTTCTAGTTTTCAATATTGATAATACAACTTTGATTTGGTCTTATAAACAGATAAAACCCTATAAAAATATGGAGTTGGATTGATTTTTGGAAGATATTCATCCGGAAATCTTGTAATTGAGAGGATATGATTGACTGATTTTCCTCATTGTGTAGACGAAGTAAAACAGGAAAGTTAATAGAAAAGCTGTGACTGCCACTGATAATTACGAGAAGAAAAAATGGAATAAGTTTATAACAGCTTTTTTGAAATTTGAATTTCTTTTGAACACAGTAACCTGTAACCCACTGAATCGTTGTCGAGACTCGGTAGAGAATTTTTTCCAGAAGAACAGATGTGACAAACTGTAGAATCACAATAGCTTCAAAAAGCATGCTAACAACTTTTGCAAACGCCTTAATCACACCAGCAGACATGGTAAACACCAGTTGGGATATAACAATCTGTAAACACATTAAGGAGAAAAATTAGCAACTCATGGATTTATATAAAACAAATTTTAGCATCAAATCATAAATTATCAGAATAGCAAAATAGATAGATTAGATCAGAATAATCATAGGAAACATATGAAAGAACAGAATTAAAGATTTATTTCATGAAAACAGATCAAAAGATTACGAGAATTTTGAAATTCTGAAAACTGAGTTAACTCCGGTCAGTCGCCCGATTTGTAGAGCTGCCGCAAGGAAGAATATTGACTAGTTCGCCTTTTGTTTCTTCTGGTATTGTTGGTGATGAGAAATATGAAGTTCTGTTAAGTTGAGGCTGTACTGGGCTTGGACGAACTGGAACTGGGCTTGGGGTGTTGTAACGCGAGCCATAACTCAGCAATGTTCGTGGAGCAAAAATGAAGAACAAATGAATGTGGAGGGAGGGAGAGACTTGAACAAGTGACATGCCTCTTACGTTGTCCATTGATGACCAACTGTGCCAGTTCTTCTGTGCGAAAAAAATACTGTCTGACCGTGACCCATTATCAACCTTGGCAACCCAATAAAAAATATGCAAAAGGTGGGATTCAATCGCGCCACCTGAAATTTATACACTGCACCTTCTGTCAACTGTTCCAGCTAGTGTCGCCCTTTGTATTTCAACCATCGGAAGTTTGTCTTTGCCTTTCTTTTCTCTTCGTGTATCTTTGCTCTTCGGATTGATTGGTGCTGATGATTCTTCGTGCCGTTGTACCCAGGACGTGGGTGAACTTTCTTTTATCATTGTTGCGTCACATGACTACTAGATATTTTAGTGCACACTAGTAGTTAGCAGTCAAGACACCGAGAGAGTTGGATATTTTACATACATAGTTCAAAATTGGAACACTGTTTTTACTTAATTTTTTTTTCTTACTACTGCTAGTAGTATCTTGTACATTCTTTCTTCTTATCCATCAAGAAAAGTAGGTTGTTCCTTTGAGACAAAAAAAATCATTTTTACTAGCGGTAAATTAGAACAGGCGCATAATACAAAACTTAGATATTGATATTAACATTCAACAATTTTATCCTACGACTGAAAATTGTTGGATACATGCACCCTCACCCCAAGTGTATGTCGGTAAATTATTTTACCGACCAAATAAAAGAGGAGTGAAACAACGAATCCCAGCTTCTACATTGCGCATCCGCGATAACAGCTAGTTAGTAGTGCCATGAGCAAGTTAAAATCCCTAGCTTGCAAAAACACATACAAATTAATTACTTAGAATTAAGTACGTCAATTGCAGGGGCCTTGGTCCTTGCCATGTGCAAATGCTTTTCCTAGATGCAATTTGAGTTGAGAAAGGACCATGCTGCATGCCTAGATCTTTCTCTTCTGTCTTGAACATCAAATGCAATGCAAGCTCAAAATGATATAGTACAAGAACAATTGTGATTCACGGTTTCACACACCTTGTTTGGTGTTGGAAAACATCAAAGGACTACAATTATAAGGCCTCTTCCTATGCACATGCCAAAACATAGTATTTGGCATATATGTACCCATTATGGGTATGCCAACTGCCAAACTCATATGCCAATATGTTTTTCCTGGCATATAGGCATACACGACGAAGTTTCCGGTGGCGATTGAGTCTTTATCGCTCGATGGTCAAAATGTCGTTCGATGGTCATTCAATCGACAATGACAGTCAAGCTATCGCTCGATACTATGATAATCGCCGACGAGATCTTCATCTAACGGCTACAATTTCCCCCTCTATAAATACACGATTTCAAACTCATATCAACTCACACCAAAAATTCTAAATCTCTCTAAAATTTCTTAATTTCTCAATCTTTTTCAAATCTAAAACTATCACAACTCCTCTACAATATATTTTCTTGTAAAATGGATTCACAAGCAAAAACTCAAGGCAAAGGTAAGAAGAATCGAGTCCGTGGTGCAAAATACACCATGATAGAAGATGAATGTATTTGTCGTAATTATGTTTTTTTTACCCAAGATTGTATCGGTGGTGCACAACAACATGGTAACACCATGTGGGATAATATATTTCAAAAATATGAAGAACAAACCATGAACATCAATGGTCGTGATGCAAAAGGATTGTCAGAACACTTCATTGTAATCAACCGGGAAGTAGCCACTTATGCTGCATTAATAATGCAAGCCAAGAGAAAAGGAAAGGAGAGTGGTCAGACTGATGTTGATTTTGAAAGAGAGGTTCGTACAGATTGGCAATGAAAACATGGTAAACTGTTTGCTTTCGAAAGTTGTTATCATATTTTGAAGGGTTTGAACAAATATAATCCCGATTACTTAGCAAATAATCAAATAGTACCTGAAAAGTCACCATATAATTCTTCTCCCTCAACACCAAATTCTTCACCATTTTCACAAGGTCCATCAAATTCTTCACCAGATACCCCTACAAGCTCAAATTCCAACGTAGTTTTCAATAATTATATTGATGGAAATAATAATGGAAAACTTCCAGGGAGGAATAAGGCAAAACTGGCTAGAAAATTAGCTCAAGAAGGAGGGAGTTCCGTAGGATTTAACATGGCGGAGTTTATGGATTATCAAAAGACCATCGCGAAGGAAAGATCCATTCAAAGGAAAATTCAAAACCGGGAGAGTAAGAAAAGTCGTCTTTCTCAAGAAAAATTCCAGTTTGACTATGACAAGCATAACATTCTTCAAGCTAACACCTCAATTATGAACGCGCAACAAAAACATGTATGGCAAATCGAATTTGACAGGATTCAAGCACAGATTGAAAAGCAAGCTGGATTTACTAACAACCGTGATGAAGAAGATGATGATGATGGAACTGATGATGAGTTTGATGAAATAATTCCTCTTAATGATTAATGTACTAGTTTAGAACTAGTTTAATGTAGCAGTTTAAGTTTTAATGTTCTAGTTTAAGTTTTAATTTGATATGTTGTTATGCATTCCAATTAATATTAGTTTGAAATGAAATGTTGAAGCTTATTAATTAGAAAAATAACAATACATAACATAACTTAAACTGAAGCTAAAACATTAAGAAAAATATATAAAATCATCTTCCATGCTCTGCCCAAAGATTCAATCTAAGATCATCTCTTAACTGGTCATACAAATTACGGTTCTGAATGTAGTTAGTCATTTGACCATAATTCCTTGCAGGGAGGCCTCTTTCAGGTCGAATCTCCGGCCTCAAATCTTCATCATCATAGTTAATCCAATCCGAATCACGTCTGGTTTCCTGAATTACCATGTTATGAAGAATTATGCAAGTGAGCATAGTCTTGTGCATTTCACGAGGACTCAACCCACGATATGGGCCACAAATGATAGCGAACTTCCTCTTCAAAATTCCAAAAGTGCGTTCCACATCCTTCCTCAGTGCCATTTGGGCATCGTTAAAATATCGGTATGAACGGCCCAATGCACAGCGGGAGGTCGACGGTAGCATTGAACCAAGGTGGACCATTTTGGGTAGATACCATCCGCAAGATAATAGCCATGAGTGTCTTGATGGCCGTTGATCATGAAACGGACGGATGGAGAAATTCCATACTTCAAATCTTCAAACAAAGGCGACTTGTGCAAAACATTAATATCATTTTGTGAACCGGAAGACCAAAAAAAGCGTGCCATATCCAACAATCGTAAGAAGCAAGCGACTTCTAGGATAACTGTTGGTTTTGGATAATGACCTTTATATTGACCATTGATAAACAGGCATCCATGCCATACCCAATGCATACAATCGAGACTACCTAGCATTCCTGGGAATCCCCTTTCCTCATTCTCCCTTAATATTTGTCTAACATCTTCGTCGGTTGGTTTTCGTAAATATGTTGGACCAAAATGATTAATCATTACTTCACTGAACAATGAAAGGTAAGTGTAAGAAGTTGTTTTACCCATACGAAGGTACTCATCATTCGCATCCGCTGGAGTGCCATAACCTAGAATCCTTAAAGCCGAAGTAACTTTTTGTTCGGGACTATGACCTCTAATATTCAGTGCATCAAACTGATAATTGAATTGAGGTTCCACTCGACAAAGCTCTTCGGTAATCTTTTTCACCCCGGATGACGAGGCATGCGGAATCGACCTTGAAAATCTCGATCGTAGTACACACAATTGGGAAGAAAATAATCGTGCATGAGCTTCGATGGTAAAATTCCCTCCCTCGATACGTATATCTTCTTGATAATACTTCTTTGGGCTCGGAACTCTTGGTATTTGACCCGTATGTACAAGCATCATAGTTTCGATTAGATTCTCATCTTGACTTCCTCTTCGTCAATTTCTTGCAACCTCATACGATAACTTTCTTGTCAGTAACTCGAACATATTCATAATAATATCCCTTTCTTCATTGGATCTCGACATTATGAAGCTTAAAATTGAGAATAAAAAGGAGTAATATCTTTAGAAGCGGTGTGAGTTTTTTGTCGAGGTAAAATGACGTATATATAGGAACCATAGGGGAACTAGCCGTTGAGAATAACTACTTGGCGATAACCATTTTATCGCCAAATTATTATTATTATCGAGCGATAAAGACTTTAACGCCAGCGATAAAGGCTTTATCGCTGGCGATATTGTCAATATCGCTCGCTAGGGATTCGATCGCTCAGCGATTTCCCCATAGTGGCGCAAATGGTTTGGCATGCCACCTGGCATGCCAAACACCATTTTTTTGGCATGTGCATAGGAAGAGGCCTAAATTCATGTACCTGAAACATTCGTTTCACGAATTTCAAAATACATGCAAATGATAAATGTTTTATATGCCGAAGAAAACAAGATGTGTACTAGTGGTATCACAAAAGGTTTTTTTTTCATAAATATAAACAAGCGGCTTATTCGCCGTCCATATGAAATTCAAATTCCTAGTTTGCACAAGACAACTGATAAATGGATGATTAATCAACAACAGTCAACGACTTGCAGGGATGGAACTTTCCAGAAAGGAGTAAATCATACCAATTAAATCATCTGAACAAGTAGCCCAAACTATCAATTCACTCCAACATCCCACCCTTTTTTTTTTTTTTCTTTTTATTTGCAATTAGCCTCCGGTTTAATGGGAATGTGAATGCTGGGCTGTAAATAGGCGAACATGACATTTGTTGTGTCAAATCTATTTTCAACTACTTATACAAGTTGAGATGTTCGTCACATGAAGTATGTATGAGCACGGAAGTTGAAAACGTGTGTTAACGGGATGTATTCATTTATTAGTCTGCATTCAGTAACAGTGTAAGGCTGAGTTTGGTAATGCTTTTACTTTTCCAAAAGCACTTTCAAAACCTATATATGTCAATAATTTTTGAAATTGGTGTTTGGTAAAAAAAAATCAAAGTGCTTTTTACCCAAAGCACTTCCCAAATTCCTCAATTTTCAAAAGCTGGGGAGGAGGAGCTTTTAAAAGCTACAAAAGCATAAGCTTTGGTCCCACCTAAATTTAATGCTTGATTTATCTTTTTTGTCCCTATTTTATTTTATAAATGACAAAAGTTACCCTTAAACTTATATACAATCAATTTTTTTTTATATTTTAGTATTTAAATATTATTATTTTTTATTTTCAAACTATTTCATTTCATTTTTCAATAATAAAAATAATAAAAATATTAAATAATAATTTAATTAATTTTAGCTTGATTTTTTGTTTGAAAATTATATATATATCTTAAAAGTGTTAAGTAAAATAATTTTTTTAACAATCATAATGATAATAACAATTAGTAAATTATAAATATTTATATTGAATAGTAAAAAAAATTAATTATTTTTAAACCCAATAAAATCGAATAAAACTATTTTCAAAGATATGTCTGTTTTTGTCATTTGCTATAACAACAACAGTTGAATTTGATATTTTACCAAACACACTTTGACTGCTTTTTTAATCAACTTTAACTTTAGTTAATATTTTACCAAACGTCAAACTCGCTTTTTCTCACTGACCCGAAGACAAAGACAACGACGCCAAAAACGCTTTTACAAAAGCTGCAGCAATACCAAACTAAGCCTAACACGACAAGTTTAATAAACCTTATTAATGAACAAGAGAAGTGGGTGGCCCGAACACTTTAATAATGTCACACTTGTCACGGAATTCCCGACTTAAATTTTACATCAGCAAATAGAAACCACGACTTGCATAGATCACACTTTTTAAGCACAAAATCGGTTAAAAAGACCAAAATCAAAATTTTTTGGGTGAAAAGGACAGTCAGATTTAGATACTGTTTAAATAGACAAAAATTTAAAAATAGGCAGGATATAACCAGTTTCATCCTGTCCATTTTCAAATATTTTTTCTTATTTTTATTTTACACAGGATACATCCAGTTTCATCCTTGCTATTTTTTAAGTTTAAGCCAGGATGAATCCAGTTTCATCCTTGCTATTTTTTTTTGTCCTTTCACCCATAAATTTTTTTACTTGTCCAATTTAACCGTGTTTTAATTTTATTTGGACAAATAACCCATTTTCCGCTTTTTAAGTACCTTTTTTTTCCAATAAATTTTCTATTTGACCGATCAAAAAAAATAGAAACCGCGGACTTGCATAGATTTTTGGACCCTTTGGTCTCAGCTCTTGAATCTTTTGTGACCTGAAAAAACTCGTTTTGTTGCTAGTAGACGTAAAAAATCAGCAACATATCTCAAAGGACCAAATTAACCAGGTTGTCATATAGGGAAATGCCATGAACCAACACGCAACCTTTGAGACAAATAATCTTAGATATTGGCAACAATTTTACGGGTGAGTAAAGTCATTTGAAAGTCATGTACAAGCATTATTGCCCAGCGGCAGGCTCGAGGCTAGTAGTTATTACCATGAGTAACTGAGCAAATTACAGGACCCTTGCGGCCTTGCCATGTGCAAATGCTTTTCATAGATGCAATTTCAAGCTACCTAGATATTTCTCTTCTGTCTCGAACAACAAATGCAAAGCAAGCTCTGAGTGATATATAATAAACCTATAATAAATTGTGACAGTAAACCAAAGTGAAATTGTACAAGAAACTTAGATTTCCTGTGTACGACTTTTGTTTCATGTTTGTAAGTACACTTATTTATCTCCATTGCCACGTGCGCTAACAGGGTCCACGTGGATGACATCACTCACAGGATGACACATAGGGGCATCCGTGGCACTCAGACAACGTGCCATCTCATCAAGACCAACGGTCGAAATAAAGGGGCACCCAAGATAGATAAGTCCGCGTAGCACCCAAGGATGGCCTTAACCCATCACGAGGTAAGACATGATCAACGGTCGAGAGGTAGCCCAACCGACATGGACATGACATAGAAGTCATGCGGACCACGCCAGCGGGATAATATTCAAGCCCGCGTCAATGCCGAAACACAAGAAGATAAGATCTCAACAACTCATTGTCAGTAGGACCCACCAAGTTTAGCTATAAATATGTATCCCCCCCCACTGAAAGGGGGATCGAAAAAGAAAGGAGAGAGGAGAGAGAATAGGGAGAAGTAAGTGAGTTTTTAGCTCATGTGTTCGATGATCACAAGATCTTGTGATCATCTTTGTAACCATTTATTTTATAGTGAATCTTCTCGGACCCGTGGACGTAGGCCTTAGTCTTTGAACCACGTATATCGTTGTCTCTTTCACCTTTTGCACCGATAGTTTCATTTACATACTCGTATTCCAGGATCTATCTGGATCCCCGAGAGATGATAATGAGATCATGACAAACTAGAGGGTTTTGGAATCTATGAATTATCTTCTACCTATGCTTGTTCCATACTTCTCACACCTCGGTGCACGTATTCAACTTTTATAAAGATTGTTTGTGATCACGTGGAAGCGAAACCCGACTCACGTGTTCACAATTTGGCGCTAGAAGCGGGGACCTTGTCCGGTAAAAGATTTATCTTTTCTGTGACTTCTGACCTCAACCTCAAAAATTTTTATTTAAAAACGCAAACGATCTATTCATGGATTCGTTTTTCGCACACATCTATGTCTATTGTGTTTTCTACCAACGAGATCCCAGCATTATATGACTTTTAAACAAAAACAGATCTGGGTTTTAGCTAACGATTTGTTCTTAGACTCGTTTCTCATTTTTAGCCAACGGACACTGTTCTTAGACTATTGTGTTTTCTACCAATACGTCTAGGTTTTAACTAGAATTTCAAACAAAGTTTCCACCAAAAGATTTGGGCTTTTTGCAAATAACGACCCATGGATTTTATCTCGGGCAAATCGCGTCCGTCTATGTCTTTCGTCTTTGATTCGCCAAACTAACAACCCGAATACACTCATTACCGCTAGAAATCTAGTTTATGAAGTCAAAGTTAAACTAACGGCTAACCTGCGCGGACTTTTGGGTCTCGGATTACCTCTCATGTCCCTTGTGCGATTATTACAATGGAAAGTAACAAAGGTGCTTGGGAAGACAAAGATAACTCCAAGAGATACTCCAAGGGCCACACCAGCAATAACTAGGAGCGAGACAAAAGGGCGAAGGACGCATAGCCGCGGATAACATGCAGACCAGGCGAGAAAGCACGTGGCTCTTAGATGCGGAAACATCGCAATGGAGGCAAAGAAGGCATGCGACGCAAGAGCTTGCACCAAGCAAGGGGATTTCTCAAGTGATTGCTTCCAAAGTAACGCAGTTGCAACCGGGCCAGTAGAGCCTCGGAGGCTATAGCCGAATCGGTGATCCAAAACCATCCCTACGGAATGCCGCGGACAATGAACAAGACGAACAACTACGGCGAGATCCAACGGAATAATCGGCCGGGCGTGCCATTGATAGAACGAAATCAATACCACGATTCCCGAGGACAAGCTCAACTACGGAAGGAATCCCCAATCAAGCATCGAACCAAACAGCGCAAATATTGGCACAACCGGAGGAGCTACGGCGGAATCAACTAACGTACGCGGATGCGGTGGCCTGTTAGCTCAAGAAAACCAACAACTAAGAGAGAGGATCCTCCGAAGCTCGAACTAGCGAATCAAGCCGACCAAGCCAACTCATGCAGAACGAGGGGCCGAGGGACGATCTTGAAACATCCCTGCAACAACTAACCGAAGAAGGATACCCCAAAGAAATGCGCGGAATAGTAGAAGGTCGGCCGGACTACCAACCGAAGTTCAGTTACTATGACACGGAGGAGGCCACGGCGTCGCAACCCACAAGAAAGACACGCTCTTCCATTCAAGGCGAGCCTTTGTTTGGCAATGGAAAACCTCAGCGCGGAAATGCTAGCGAGATCAATCAACTCAAGACCGAGGCAAGGAGGTGGAAGACTAGAATCAGATTATGAAGGAAGCCAACACTACCCCCTTGCACGTCGGTTGGCTACGGCTACCATTCGCAAAAATGTCCGGTCCCGACCTTTGAGTGTTACGACGGGTCCGCGGATCCCTCGGCTCATCTACGATATTACAACGGGGTAATGGCCGGTGGGATTACGATGAGGCTATACTATCACGAGATATTTCCCTTCAAGCCTAAAAGGATCCGCGTTATCTTGGTTTGATAACCTCAAGCCGAGTGCATTGATTCATATGATCGGCTCACCGAAAAGTTCTGGCCACCTACATGTACAACAAAGTTGTGAACACGAGGGATGGACAAGCTCTTCTCACTTGCAATTAAGTACGGGAGTCCGTTCGAGAATACACCGATAGATGGCACAAAGTATGTCGGGCCATTGGACATGTGGATCCGTGGTGAGTATTAACTTTGTTACAAATGGGGGCTTGATAGGATGAGCCCGTTGTTTGTCGAAATCCACAGGTACCTCCCCAACCACCGAGGGAGATTTAAGGATAATCATTGAAAAACATGCGAGGTTGGAAGAAATTCAAAAAGATAACCCCGAGCGCAGAGCTGCAACGAACCCCACGGACAAATTCCGCGGAACTAGTAGACAGCCCACCACGCCAAAGGATCGAAAAGCGATCACAAAAGGAGTGGCGAGAAAGTTTGAAGACCGGGTCTATACGAAACTCAACACCCGACTATCCACGCATCTTTGAAGGAAATCAAGGATCGCGAAGACTTAGATTGGCCCTGGTCTAAAGGGAAACAACCACCGGCCTCGGCGAGAATCCAAAGAAATCTGCGATTTCCAGCTGCTTCTACGGACACGCGACGAGAGAAATGCAAAAATCTCAAGATAGCGGTACAAAAGGTGATAGATGCGGGGGATCTCAAAAATATGTGGAAAAGGCTGGAATGGAGGATAGAGCCAAACGCACAAACATGTCCAACTACAGGGTAACCGCACATTGAACTCTATATCCCGCTCGAGAAAGCAAAGAGCCAACCCTAACGGCACAAATAGGAAAAAAACGAGAAAACAATTTGAAGATTCTTGTGAGCTTTACAGTATAAACGGGAAGGAAGTAGAAGAGCACGAGGAGTGGATGAACGCGCCTCTGATTTTTGAAGCCGATGATATTGAGGACGACATGGAAGATCACAATGACCCATTAATCCTCACATTGCCGATCGCAGGATGCAACATAAGGAAAATCCTCATCGATGGAGGAAGCTCCGTAAATGTATTGTTTTACGATACATTCAAACGCATGGAGCTTAACGATGAGCAACTCCCGACTTCACACTACACCATCTACGGGTTCAATGGCACGGCTACGAAGCCCTGGGGATATTGTCTTACAAGTGGATGCGAGGCCCCATGAAAGTCGACACTCGCTTTAGCGTGGTAAACACGCCCTCACCCTACAATGCCATTATTGGACGAAGATGGGTCCATAAGCTCAAGGAGTCGCAGCTACCTACCATCAATACCTTAGATTTCCCACTCCCTAGGAATAATGGAGATAAAGGGTGATCAAGCTTAAGTAAAAGAGTGCCACGCGATGCAAATACAACTCAACAACGAAGAAGATGAGAAAAGGAAAACCCGCAAGGCTCGTAGCAAGGCGGTATCCAAAGACAAAGCCATCGACGAATATCTGGAGGAAATCTCGGGAAAAAGCTTGTCTAAAGGGAATTCTGTAGGAAGCACGGAGGCCTCCACATCAAAGGTTAATCAGGGCGAAGAATCTGAGGCTACCAAATAGCAATTCTGAAAATTCCCCACACAGGGAACCAAAGCCCACTTTCACATCCTTGGAGGCAGTGAAAGAGATCAACATAGGGACGGAGCAGAATCCAAGAAAGATCAAAATAGGAACTCTAATGGACGAAGAACGCGAAGCTTCACTGATAACACTGCTAAAGGAATACGCGGACATCTTCGCATGGAAACTATCCGATATGCCGGGAATAGACCCAAAGACGGTACAGCATGAGCTGCGCATTAAACCTGGCACACCCCCGGTACGACAAAAGATACGAAAGGTGGCCACAGAGCACCACAAAGCAGTAGAAACGGAGCTGCGAAAACTATTAGAGGCCGGTTTTATAAAAGAAGTCAAATACCCCACGTGGATCTCCAACATGGTAATAGTACCAAAGAAAAATGGAGGGGTCAGAATCTGCATCGACTTCACCAACCTGAACAAAGCGTGCCCAAAGGATAGTTATCCATTACCTAGCATTGACCAGCTAGTCGACGCAGTAGAAGGATATGAAGAGTTGTCATTCATGGACGGATATTCCGGGTACAACCAACTATTTTTGGCAGAAGAAGACCAGCAACATCTTTGCATTTTACACACCCCATGGTCTTTATTGTTACGTAAGAATGCCTTTCGGGCTCCGAAACACGGGAGCAACGTACCAAAGGATGGTCGATGCTATTTTCAAGCCATGGATCGGCAGAACCTTAGAGGTTTACGTCGACGATATGCTCATAAAAAGCAAAGTAAGAAAGAACCACCACCGGGACACTGAAGGACATCTTCGGAGCTATGAGAGAGCATAACATGAAGGTAAACCGGAAAAATGCACTTTCGGGGTGACCTCAGGAAAATTCCTTGGATACCTAGTGACAAAAGGGGCATTGAAGTAGATCCCGAAAAAATCCGAGCCATAACAAACATGCCGTCTCCGAAGAACCTAAAAGAGGTACAAAAGCTCAATGGATCCCTAGCAGCTCTGGGAAGATTCATATCACGATCCTCGGATAGGTGCAAACTCTTCTTCAACATACTGAAAAAAGGGACTAAATTTGAATGGACGACAGAATGCGAAGAAGCTTTTTTGGGCATTAAACAATACCTAGCAGAAATCCCCATCCTTCAGAAACCCGGACCACCGAGGAGGTTTTGGCACTCTACATTGCAAAGAACAGACGACGCGATAGCGCAGTACTCGTCGAGAACCCATACGAAGGAGGAGCAACCGATCTACTATGTCGCAAGACCACGAATTCCGCGAGAACGAAACTACACGAGAATTGAACAGCTAATCCTAGCCGTCGTATGGTCTACTTTAAAGGCGAGGACGTACTTCTTAACGCATGATATACGTATCCCATGTCGGGCACCCTTAGAGACCATCCTCAAAGGGCGGGAAAGGTAGGACGAATAGCAAAATGGAGCACATACCTCGACCAATTCAACATCCACTATGAGCTCCAACACTCCCGAGAAATCGCAGTATTAGCGGACTTTCTAAGCGACCTGCCTTTGGACAACGAAGAAGAAGTACGCATACAAGGATGGAAGGCTATGGGCGCCCCAGAAATAGAAAAACCAGAGCCAAATAATATTCTTGAGCCAGTGAACCCACGGCAATGGGAGGTCTTCGTTGATGGCTCCAAAAATAGAGAGGGCGCGGGGATAGGCATCGTCATCACCACACCCACAGGAGACAGAATCGTGCACGCGTTCAGATTGGAATTCGAAGGCCATACCAATAACATCGTAGAATATGAAGGAGTGATCCATGCTCTCCGCTTGATAATTGAATTGGGCATACAAGAAGTGCGGGTAACAAGCGACTCACAACTGATTATACGACAGATAGGCTACGAATACAATGTGTACGACGAAACACTAGTGGTATACATGGCTCTAGTGCAAACATTGGCCTCCCAAATACCAAAAATCAGTTTCTGACATCTGCGCAGAAAGGAGCTTAGGCACGCGGACGCTTTGGCTTATATATCATCCATGCTTAAAAACGAAGATGTCAAAGCAATCAAGGTAACAAGAGTGTACGAACCATCCATCAAACTCCCGAACGTGCACGGCTAACCAACGCAAATCTAAGGAGAAAGATATCTCCGACGAGGATGTCGGAGAATACATATTCGACGATTTCCCGAAACGAGGACATTACACGGCAAGCGGAGGAAGACGACGATTATAGTCGGGAGGCGATTGGAGATCGAGAAATCCACTCTTTCCTCAAAGAAGGGGAAACTCCCCCGGGACACCAAACAGGCTAGGAAGGTGCGATCAAGAGCGGGGATGTACGAATTAAGAGACCAAGCCTTATACCGAAAATCATTCCTCGGACCACTTCGTCATTGCCTATCCCGATCGGAGGGGCATGTCGTGTTAAAAGATATACACGAGAGGAGACGCAGGGAATCACGGTGGAATGAGATCCCTAGCGAGATAAGGCAAAGACGCAGGGCTATTACTTGGCCAACCATGATCCGAGATGCAGCGAGGAATGGCGAAGAGATGCGAAGAATGTCAAAGATTTGGTAAACGAATCCACGCCCCAAAGACAAAGTTGAACTCGGTCGATAGTCCTTGGCCCTTCGGGAAATGGGGTATCGACATAGTAGGCCCACTCGTATCAGGGACCGGGAAAAGAAGATTCTTAATAGTGGCAACGGATTATTTCGACAAATGGGTAGAAGCAAAGGCACTTGGCAAGAATTCGGGATTCGGACGTCTTCACTTTTATTTTTCAAAATATCATCTGCAGTTTGGCATCCCCAAGCAGAGATAGTCTCCGACAACGGTAAATGACTACAAGGAAAGAATATTGACTTGCTTTCGACACCTTCAAGATTCGGAAAAACAAATCCACCCCATATACCCACAAAGCAACGGACAAGCGAAGCCACAAACAAAACTTTGGCACTCATTCTTAAAAACAACTAGATGAGCACAAAGGACGATGGTGTGAGCAGTGCATAACGTTCTATGGGCATATAGGACGACTCGAAGATCGGCTACGGAGAATCCCCATTTCTACTCACCTACGGAGTCAAGTCATCCTCATGGAAATTCTACTTCCAACTACAAAGACGAAGCACAGGAAAAGAATCTCACCACGGACATGATGTTGGAAAGGCTCGACGACCTCGAAGAAAGAAGAGAAGCGACCGCAAAGAATGGAAAACTACCAACGCAGTCGGCGAGAATATAACAAGAAAGTGAAATTTAGGAATTTTGTAGAAGGGCAATATGTGTTGAGGACCATTCCCCAATACCAATGAGAAAAAAGTGGGGAAAATTAGCACCAACTTGGGGAGGACCCTACATAATACATGACATCGCAGAAATGGCTCTTACTATCTGCGTAATATGAAAGGGGAAATCCTCATGCATCCGTGGAATGCCAAATACCTCAAGCCATACTACCCATGATCAATCACTCAAGGTGCGCATTTCAGAAGAAGAAAATGGACTTGCTAATCCACATGTTTCTATCTCTGACAAAGGAGTAACGCACCTTAATTTTTCAATCAATCCAAGTTTTCATTTTCAAATATCATATCCCGTTCATTACCCACGCACATTTCAATTTATTCAAAACCCACAACCTATATACAACACATCATATGAACCACATGTATATACTACTTACACAATGTACATTGAAAACCATGTCACATCATAATAAAATATCGATGCAATTGTTACCCCGTGGATGTAGGCCTTAAGGCCGAACCACGTAAATCGTTGTACAATTACTATTATTAGGAATTGACGTTATACTTAGTAAGAGGGATATCCTGCACAAAGCATGGATCATACTCACTACAATATACGGGCAATATCCTGCAAAACACACACACGCAATATATCGGAGCATACACATGCGATCTCTCGAACTCCTCTGTAAATGTCTATAAGTGTATGACCGGGAGGCGACTTCTTACGAGAATGAGATATCCGTGCAATATTACAAACCGCGAACTTAATGGAGTACATCCTTAAACGTCGGCGGACCCCCACCGTCCGGTGATCCTCACGGCCAAGGAGTTAGGCCGGACGGGGTGCAAGGTCACAAGACGATTCCGGGGATACCAACCTACGGAGTTGCACGAACAATACACTTTATCAAACTCAAACATTGATATCCGCGGTTTACAATAACTACGGAATTTTCCATTATAGTTAAAGATGATAGACATAAAGTCAACAAAATTCAAAATCAGATTTAAACACCAAAGTTTGATCTAATACATGCAAGTTGATTACAAGCCCAGGAGCAAAATAACAAAAACGCCAAAAAGGATAAGCAACCGAGATCAATCCCTAGCATACTAACTACGGTCTCACCGAGTAGGAGTGTTATCTGCGGTTTATCCTTCGACGATGAAGGAACGCTACCACCCGAGGAGGGCCCGGAAGAACTTGATGGGAGCGCGGTACGGACGCCGAGTATAATTCTTGGTTAACCCATGGTTTTTCTTAAGGTCCAGCTCAATCTCACCAAGAATCTTATTAATCTCTTCGGCCGATTGTTTGCGGGCCATTAGACCTATGGCTACGCTCCTCATCTCTCACGATTTAAGGAAGTACAAAGTCTGGTCTATCCTTTGATTAGCTTGCTTCAATGTTTCGTCCCGAGACGAGGCCAGACCGCGATGGTAGCTAACTTGACCCTCCGGTTGAACTACCTTAGCCCGAGCTTCGACAAACTTTCCATCTGCGGCTTTAAGTCTGTACTTGGAGCTCTGCGACCCGGCAAAAGAAGACAAAGGAGTTATGACAGATACAATTCAAAGCACACTCGATGACGAAGACGTATACCTTCACAATGATCAACCGCGGAATCCCTCAAGCATGCGGCATAATCATATTCATTTGATAACCTATCATAATCTACTGCGCAGCGGATTATGAGCATACCGACTTGCGCTCGTGTCATTTCGAAGCATCGAGCCCGAATGACGATGTCGATTAACCTCATCATTCTTCAATTCCAACCCCTTGTTGAGACGATACATAGTCACCTCTAAGTCTCTCTCACGTTCAACCCGACGAGCCACATCGGCTCGAGACGCGGATGAGCACTCACCGAGAGCACTACATTCCGCCCTAGCATCGTCTCTCTCCTTGGCCAAACGCTGCATATAAGTCCGCACATCCGAGGGATGCGAAGACCGCGCTTGCCGCGGCTCGCCTTCCAACATTAAGTTTAATTTCTAAGGAGGAAATCTGCCCGCGGCTTGCTCAAGATTGCCCAGCGTCCATAAAAGAGCCCCGTTGAACAAGTGGCGGTCATGGTTATTTCGATTTTGCAAATCTACCAAGCAATACTTTTTCTTACGCCATTCTTCGACCATCGCGTTATGAACATCCGCGCGGGCATTCCATTTAGCCGACTCACTCTTAAGTTTTTCAACTAACTCAAAGAATGCGACCCTTTTGCGAGTCCTCTCACTCCGAGCCACAACAATTCGGGACTCCACCCACTCAAGATAGTACGGCGGGAGGAGGAAGAAAGAGAAAACTCGAGAATAAATAAGGAGCGAGGAAACTACCAAAGAAGAGGGAGCGCAGGACACAAATGGATGAGAATTTTCCTCGGCCAATGACTAACGTGGCCTTAACCAGAGCCAACTCGGAACGTAGTTGAGCCTCTTCCGTGCCTGCCGCTCCTTACGCTTAAGCAAACTCTTTAGCTCGGTTATTTCTTCATCCTTAGCGAGACCGAAGCCTCGACACTCGAAAGCGTCTCTTCACAATGTCGAAGCTTCCCCTCTAGCTTCGAGAGATTTGGCCCTAAAGAGCCTAAAGTTGGTGATTACAATACTCACTTCTCATCATCTATCGGCAAAATGAGGGAAGTTAGCTCACATCATATTCGAACGAAATCAAGGATAAAAAGAAACAGGACAAACCTCCAATAACCGCTGCTGGGGTAATCGTATTGATACCCATCGGCAATAGCCATCATGTCGGCAACGGTAGGGGAGGATCCACTACAAGATCAAGCCCCGCCGCTACGAGATTTTTACCCCATCCTCGATCTACCGCCTCCTCAGGGGTTAACTCCATGTACCTACGAGTAAAAGCATCCGAACTCTTTTCCCCTTCAATCACGGGGGCAGGATGAGGAACAACCAGCAATTCACTAGTACAAATATTGGCTTTGGTGACAGTTCAAAATTGAAAACCATGACAGTTCACGGATGAACTGTCACAAAAGAATAATATATGCGATATAGGTTACAGTTTTATAAAGGAACTCTTACAAATATTGGTGAAAAACCATGACAGTTTTGAAACTGTTACGGAATAAATATACAATGACAGTTCTTGTTGAGATATGTTGTCTTACATTGATGTACAATAACAGTTTTAAACTGTTACGGTTTTTAAGCTATGGTAACTGTTTTATATAGAAACTGTCATCAAACTGTAACATATATATAACAGTTCTTTTAATCTACCGAAGGATGTACAAGTAGTTTAATAACTTTAATTCCTTGGCCACTATGCACGTACGAGTAGTGGGTCTGTTTTGTGTTACTGGGTTGAGTTTTTTAGTTCGTAGATGTAGCTTGACACATGTTATAAAAAAGAAAGAAGGAAACATTGTGGACACGTATACTGCTCTCCCTTGGTTAGGAACTTCCGTCAGGGTAAAGAGGGAAAGAGAAAAAAGATTTCATTTTCTCATGTCTTTAGATCTAGGAATCTCTTTCTCTGAATTTATTCTCCAGAGATTGAATGATTCCAACTACTAGTTGTAGAGATCTTTTCATCAAACCATCTCAAATCTAGGGTTGCACAATCATTTAAAAAGAGCAAAGTTAGTTTTTCTCATTTTGAATTTTAAGATGATCAATCAAATTGCTCACAGATTTCCTTCCACCACAATCATACTAATAAATCACCAGTTCAAACTTCTTCGAAAACGCCATTGAATCGATCAAATCACTGTCCTTTTCATGCAAAGTAGATCAAAAACCGAGAAGTTTCATTAGGTAATGTTCTTCACATCTCTATACTTATAATTTTCTCTCCTTTCATTTTTATGACTTGGTTTGGTGTTTCTGTATATGGTTTTTATTGTGTATAGAGATGGTTTTTTTGTAATAGTGATTTGCTGTGCTAATTTGAATATATTTGATTTTAAGATTCAATTTTGTGTTTTCAAGTGTTTGATGATTTGTTGGAGAGAAGGTTCTAATTACTAATGTTCTTCACGTTGAGTGTTTGATAATGTTGGATTAATTTAGTGTTTATACTGGTATTGGTATATGATTAGGATGTATCACTAGGTTCCCTAATTACTAGTAACTGCTGTCATCGGCAGCATCAACATAAGATTTAACCTGGCAATGCAGTAAATTGGAAGAAATTGTTGTTACTTGTTTCTCGCTTAGTTAATGACTGACAGGAATCGCTCTTTAGCCACCACAGGAGGACCTTGTACATTGGCCAACTAGAATTAAAATTTGGAGATGAACCAAAATTGGATCCTGTGTAGTAGTTTTTCAGACCCTCTTTTTGGTCCGATCCTTGGGTTATTGTCGCAAATCAAAAATCGGAAAGGAAAGAATGGATGAAATTAAAATTTGTAAGTATCAACATTCCTGATTGCTTCATGTTTATATATATTCTGATTGCTTCTTAACCAACTTACCATGCTGGCATGAACACTTCTAAGTTGGTTTTCTTTAACTTAGAATACTGAACTTTTGTATTCTTGTCAAGATTCCTCATCTTCTTTGTTTTCTTCTTTACCTTATCATCGAGCCTTGTGATAGGCTATCCCCTGTTTGGCTGAAATCTTGTGAACTTAATTTTGCCCACTTAAAACTCAAATTTTCTAACATTGTGGAAAGAAATTTTTCGCAATGTCTTGGTTATCTGCTGAACGTTGGGTGGTGAATAACGGTGTAGGTACGTGCCCCATCTTGTGCGCGCCGATTAGTATATTATCTGGAATGAAAGAAGATTCCGGAATAAAGAATATCGATGGTTTTGCTGCCCCCTACTGCTGCAGCAGTCATCTAGTTAACCTTCTTCTAATCAGTGATTGGGGCAAGTCTTTCATCTACTTCCTAATTTTAAATTTTAGAAAATTATCCCATGAATAATTGTATTTCATTTTACTAGTGCTTTAATCAAGTGTGATTTCATCAAATTGTGTCGTGCGACTGTGTGTATCATATGTTAGTTGTCCTTTTGATCATGCAGGGATTTGTTTGGGTTATTTGGGCTAAGAATGATGCCCAATTTTTAGCCGATGATTGGGTTAAAAGTGAGTATGTTACGCACTGATGATTGTCATTTAATTTCTTCTGTTTTATTTGGGATCGAGATGCTCTATGTTGGTTTGGTTAAAATTTCGGGATTTAGTGATGAATTTGTGGATGACCTTAACTTAATCAGGAGATAATGTCTAGTGTTGGTGCCACTCTTATGTCATTCAGTTAGACTCATGCTTTAAGTTGGTGGAACGGATGCCAGTTAATTGATTCTTCTGTTGTGCTTATTATTTTTTTTTGTCACATGTAATTGATTATTTTGTGAATTATTTTCTTATTAGTGGATCAGCACCTAGATGAAGTGAACGTTGTCATCTACACCCAGAACATTATTGTACTTGATTCATGTCTAATTAATGTCCGATATCTAGGTCCTTGAATCCTTGTTACCCTGAAACCCCTCAAAACTACTTTTTGTAGTTACTAGCAAATTATCTCAGGGTTTAAACTTGCTGCAGGGAAATCCTAGTCATATATTTCACCCTTGAATAGTTACATCCTTACTGTTTTCTCTTGCTTCTGTTCTTGTTTCTAGCTTAGCATTTAAATCTTTGCTTCTATATAATGTTTTTGCAGGCATCTGGGCTGGGTGCGTTTAATTCAAATAAGGAATTGATTGTCTATTTAGCTTGTATTACTCGTTTCTAATCTGCATATAACAAATGTGTTTGCTTACCGTGTCTTCCGATTTGCATACTCCTTAGTTCAGATTTTGTTTGTGAACAATAAAGTTTGATGCATAATCTGGGTTGCACTTGGTCTACAAAAAATAGACAGAGACTTCATTATTGTTTCTCTGTTCTACGTGATTCAGATGGAGGTGCAATAGAGATGCACAGGGACTTTGCTGGTAAAATTCAGAATCAGGAAAATTCTAACAAAAGGCCATTTCATTAGTATTAAGGTAGTCACTCACATCCTTTTTGTTGTTTTCAGCTATTTCACTCCATGATATAGGAATCGATTGGAGAAAGGATGCTTGTTAATCTTCGCAGATTCAAGTGCATTTGAAGGATCTGTTAAATTCCTTAAGAGCTTCGTCCAATAGAGAATGAACTAGGAAACCTTTCTAATATTGCATCTTTATTATTTTCATGCAGGAAATCTTAAGTCGTCCTGTAATTCGACCCCTTTTGAGCCAGCGTTATTAGGAATAAAGATTTAAGCGAGCCGAACAAGCCCCGAAGTCCAATGCTGTTACCCAAGCGCTCATGTGAATGAGGCTAGACATATTAGTTGAAGGTTCTACGGAAAACAACAGTAGAAATGAGTAAGAATGTATCACATCTTGGGCGTCAGGTTTGTTCGTATTCTAATTTATTTATTTATTTGCTGAAAATGTGTATGCTTCCATGTTATGACAATGTTTTCTAATTAAGGTATACCCATATTCCAATGTACATCAGGTTTGATACCCCCACCTTTGATATTCTCCAAAATGCAATTATAACGATGTTTTGAAGTAAGAACGATATTTGTTCATCTCTTATTCATTTTCATTTGTTCCATTATTGCCAAATACTGTTATAGGTCTGGACTAATCAAAGATGATTTTACCAAAAAAAAATTTGTTCTTGCAGTGTGTGATACTTTATTCGTTTTTGTTGCATTTTGAATAGTTCAGTCCATGGAATGCATTGTTCATCATCAAATCTTTTCCCTCATTTTAATAACTGCGAGTTAACAAAATTGATGTGGGCTAGAATGATGGATGTTCGATTTCCTTTTTTGGTACTTTGCAGGCATTGCGAAAGTGCTACAGAAGTTCGCTGGGATGGCTGCGACTATGCAAATTCTTCTGAAGAAAGCGTGAACAAGACCCTCCAAACAAGAGGGGCAGCGGAAGCTACTAAATTGAAAACATTAAAGTTCATGATTTTTCATCTCATGTATTTTATTTATTCTTATCCTTTGTTGTATCGTTTTGTTAAACCTTGAATTTCAATAACAACGAAGTATTTAAGAAATACATATGATTTTTTTAGCTCCCGCTCTTCAATTTAAAGTATCACTTAACATTAAGCGCAACAAGTTTTGTAAGATGGTAGTAGTGTGGAAAATCTGTAACCTTGGAGCTTGGTATATGATGACGGTTTTACTAATAATATGTCACATATTAGGGCTAATGATGACAGTTTATCTAAAAAATTTACATACCATGATAGTTTCATCGAGGAACTGTTACCTTAGTGGAAGAATTTGAGTTTCCAGTGACAGTTCTATGTAAAAGATGTTACCGTAACTTGTCAACAATGACAGCGTTTATGAAGAAACTGTTATGTTACTACAAGAAATTGAATTTCGATGACAGCTTTATTTAGAAAATGTTATCATAAGTTGTCAATCAAAAGAGCAGGTTTACGAAAAAATCTGTTACCTTATAGTCGAATTCCGTAACGCTTTTAAAAGACCTTTCGTAAAGAGGCTTTGGTGACAAGTGCATTTATTTTCTGAAACTGTCACATAAGTATTTCTTGTGATGAGTTTTAAACTGTCACCTAAGCCCATTTTTGTACTAGCAAGTTTTTCTTTCGCAGCCATGCCAAAACAGCATCATCGCCATCCGCAGCTAAGGATCGCGAGAAATCATCTAAGGGAGAGTCCGAGGTATTCCCACCATGAGCAACACCAACATTACCTTGCACCAAGGCCCCACCAACAGTGGAGGAGGTACCGAAGAAAACCCTCGGAAGGCACTACCAAAACCCCAAAGATCGGACACCGCGGATGGGCCACCAACGCAGACTATCCTCGAGAACACTCCAATCATCACCACTGGAAGCAGAGTGAAGTCCGAAACAAGCCCCATAACCGTGGACATGTCAAATGACCTGCTCCCCGGATAAAACCTTACCAAAGGAGAACTCATAACAAGCACCCCCATCCTTGTCATCACTACTAAGAACAAGTCCCTTACCTTTCTCTATAACATTCACACCGGGACTTAGTAACCCCCGGCATGATTTCCATCACCACCAATACCACCAAAGATCCGAATCACCTTTACCACCACCCGGTGGCGGTGGCTTCGGATCACCTCGACCATCACCCGGTGGCCGAATCACCTTGACCACCACCAATGGTCGGGATCACCTCGACCACCACCGTGGCCGAATCACCTAGACCACCACCAAATGGGATGGATCACCCCGACCACCACCAATAGCCGGATCACCACGACCACCACCGGTGGCGGGATCATCACCTCCACCGTCAATCGCCCCGATCGCCATCACCTTCTTGAACAAAGAGAAGTCTCACTTCGCTCTTCCCTATCGGAAGAATCCTCCTCACCACACACGGACTATTTACATCCTCGAAATGAGAGGAACCCTCGGTGGGAGAATTCGATGATTGCTTGGGATTAATCTTCTTACCTCTACACACCTACAACACGTAATGATGAAAGAACCATTGGCATCACCTTTCCTTGGCATAATCAACATTATTTAAGAAAACGTAGGGGCATACATACGAAGAAAACAAACAACGCACCTTAATAACATCAGTATTCCGCTGAGGAAGATTAGCATCATGACATCTTCGTCTTCGCATCATCAACATCACGACTATAAACAAAATCCATACCGGCAAAACTCATCCGCCGAAAACGATAATGGCGTAACGAGCGGGAGAAGCTTCGCGAGGAAGGCATCAACAGTGAGGTCGCCAACCACGGGGACCGGGGACCCAACCATAGGCCCACGGGCCAACAACTTCAAGAACAAGTGGCAGACCACTCATAGTCATGATCACGCTTGATTCTCTCCTCGGCGGGAATAGGAAGACCTTCGGCACCGGGAATCCTCGCCATCTTGGAATCACTTACCTCGCTCAAAAGGCGAACTTCCCCCTTAACGAAGTAATGTTCGTAGGCTCACAGAGACCACGACTTACGAGTATTCCTGTTAACATAATCTCCAAAGGATTTGTTGAAATTCTCGAGGAGTATACCACCCTTTCTCCTTTTCTAATCTAGGGGCATAGCAAGTTATCATCGTTTTCCCCTTACTACGAAGGTAGCATTCACGAAGATGGCGAAGATAGTTTCTGTCAACCTGTTGCACCCCGCGATTATGACTTTTCTTGGCGATGCTCGCGACTAGACAGGGACCCGGTAGTAGAAATCATCACCGGCTTTATACAAGGGTAACATCAAACCAGCCTCGAAAGCACCCACGGTTGTCGACAAATGAAAGGCATCGTACTTGTAATTGGTAACCATCTCATAAGTTATGTCTTTATCGGCGGCGTAAAAACGAACACTGAAAATGCTGAAGACCATGCTTCACCTTGAAGGCCTCGAGATCAATGTGTCGAAAGGTAAACTTCTTATTACCCAGAGATAAAGGACGGAAAGTAACGGCAGAGTCTTCCTCGAAACCTTCCTCCGTAGCATCCTCCACAGAACCCGCAGCCTTCCTCTTAGGAGGAACTAAGTCTCCCGAAGACTCTATCTCCGTAGCCTTTCTTTTCGAAGTAAGAGTTTTAGTCGACTTACTTGAACCAGGCACGGATGGATTAGTCCGCGTTGGAGGCTGAGTGCGGAGGGGCTGCACATCCAAAGGTTCATTGCGAGGATTCGGCTGCTTTTTAGGAGACCCACCTCTAGAACGAGTCGCGGCATATCTAGATCCCTGCGGAGGATCACCCCTTCTAAGTGAAGATCTTTGGCCGGAGGATGAGGATGTTCGTCCATCCCGAAGATTACCCTGAGTAGGTGGGGGCGAAGCTCCACCCCTTACATTAGGATCACTCCGGGGAGATCGATGAGGACTTGACGGAGGAGTCTGATAAGGGACCCGCGGATGATCGGACATGTCTGCGGGCACAAACACGAATAGGAACTCAAATCAGAGGCAGAGAAGATCAAAAATCGAGAAAATCTCAAGAACAAGGTGCAAAAGAAGAAAACCCTAAATTTCATCTAACAGTTGCCTAAACTCTCAGATCATTATCCGAACTCAAAAGAAGAAACAAAATCTAAGCATGACCAATGGAACACCCAACTCAGTAGCGTCGACTCTCAAAACCCAGGGTACATTTAAATTTAAAACTCATCATCAAATCATCACCAGAAGATCAGAAACTCGACAAGCTTAAGCAAGGTGATTAAACGGAATAAAAGGTCATACACGAATCACGAAGAATCAATCAACATGCAAAGAACGAAGAAGAAGCAACAAGTAACAACCACGGCGGCGGCCACGACAACCACGGTAGCGGCGGCAGTAGAAGAAGCGATGGTGTCGAGGAAGTTAAGAAGATGAAGACAAGAACAAAGAATAAAACAGAGAATGTGAATTAAAGTCACATTCTCTCACTCTTCTCCTCTTTATATAGAACCCGGAAGGAACCGTCCACTACCCAAAGGGCGATTATGGCCGGACGTGGAAACGTGCACAATAAATGCGGGTAGCACCTTTTAGGAGAAGTTATGAGGGAGATAAAAACGTACCACACGGTTCTTCTTCCAACAAAAGCCAAACGCCCGATCGCAAGAAGAGGGCAAATTGTAAGTACACTTATTTATCTCCATTGCCACGTGCGCTAACGGGGTCCACGTGGATGACATCACTCACGGGATGACACATAGGGGCATCCGTGGCACTCAGACAACGTACCATCTGTCGAGACCAACGGTCAGAAATAAAGGGGCACCCAAGATAGATAAGTCCCGCGTAGCACCCAAGGATGGCCTTAACCCATCACGAGGTAAGACATGATCAACGGTCGAGGGTAGCCCAACCGACATGGACATGACATAGAAGTCCAGAATACGCGGACCACGCCCCGCGGGATAATATTCAAGCCCGCGTACAATGCCTGAGAACACAAGAAGATAAGATCTCAACAACTCATTGTCGGTAGGACCCACCAAGTTTAGCTATAAATATGTATCCCCCCCACCGAAAGGGGGATCGAAAAAAGAAAGGAGAGAGAGAGAAAATAGGGAGAAGTAAGTGAGTTTTAGCTCATGTGTTCGATGATCACAAGATCTTGTGATCATCTTTGTAACCATTTATTTTATAGTGAATCTTCTCGGACCGTGGACGTAGGCCTTAGTCTTGAACCACGTATATCGTTGTCTCTTTCACCTTTTGCACCGATAGTTTCATTTACATACTCGTATTCCGGATCTATCTGGATCCCCGAGGAGATGATAATGAGATCATGACAAACTAGAGGGTTTGGAATCTATGAATTATCTTCTACCTATGCTTGTTCCATACTTCTCACACCTCAGTGCACGTATTCAACTTTTATAAAGATTGTTTGTGATCACGTGGAAGCGAAACCCGACTCACGTGTTCACAATGTTCATCCTTCCGTTCTTCATTTTCTTAAACACAATAGCCACAGTAGCCATGAGAAGAAGAAACTTAGATTTCCTGTGTATCTCCAACTGAAAATTCTAACATGATTTTTCTTTTAAGCATCTTCCGACATGATTGTTGCATCTTCATAACCCCTAATTAATGATAGAACCCCAATTTCATCTAAAACCCCAAAGATTCAAATCGATGAAATAAAACTCACAAAGCTAACTTTCTACAAGATTAATGATAACCCATTCATCAATTTGACAAATAATCATCATCTTTTACAAGTTTCTACGCGATGAATAAGTAGTCACAAAGCTAACTATTCCATAGAAACACAGAAAATATTCGCCACAAACACTAATTTCAAATTTGTAATCTGCGTGAATCAGTAAATTACGAATAACAATCATATCAAACAACTTAATTTTAGTTGTTGATTTTATCAAAAATCTTAATTTTAGTATCTTCAATAATTGTAAGTACACTTATTTATCTCCATTGCCACGTGCGCTAACAGGGTCCACGTGGATGACATCACTCACGGGATGACACATAGGGGCATCCGTGGCACTCGAACAACGTGCCATCTGTCAAGACCAACGGTCGAAAATAAAGGGCACCCAAGATAGATAAGTCCGCGTAGCACCCAAGGATGGCCTTAACCCATCACGAGGTAAGACATGATCAACGGTCGAGGTAGCCCAACCGACATGGACATGACAAGAGGACGACACCACCGGCGTGGGCGGGACGCTCCAACCACCCGCATTTAATGTAGCTCGGAGAATACGTGTCGGACGACCAGCGATGGAAACAAGGGTTGGTCAGCGTGATGAATCGGGATATAGTCGAAGTCGCGGGGTGACATAGAAGTCCGCGGACCACGCCCGCGGGATAATATTCAAGCCCGCGTACAATGCACGAAACACAAGAAGATAAGATCTCAACAACTCATTGTCGATAGGACCCACCAAGTTTAGCTATAAATATATATCCCCCCCACCGAAAGGGGGATCGAAAGAAACGAGAGAGGAGAGAGAATAGGGAGAAGTAAGTGAGTTTTTAGCTCATGTGTTCGATGATCACAAGATCTTGTGATCATCTTTGTAACCATTTATTTTATAGTGAATCTTCTCGGACCGTGGACGTAGGCCTTAGTGCTTGAACCACGTATATCGTTGTCTCTTTCACCTTTTGCACCGATAGTTTCATTTACATACTCGTATTCCCGGATCTATCCGGATCCCCGAGAGATGATAATGAGATCATGACAAACTAGAGGGTTTGGAATCTATGAATTATCTTCTACCTATGCTTGTTCCATACTTCTCACCCTCAGTGCACGTATTCAACTTTTATAAAGATTGTTTGTGATCACGTGGAAGCGAAACCCGACTCTCGTGTTCACAATTTGGCGCTAGAAACAGGGACCTTGTCCCGTAAAAAAATTTATCTTTTCTGTGACTTCACAAATTTCAACCTCAAAAATTTTTATTTAAAAACGCAAACGATCTATTCATGGATTCGTTTTTCGCACACATCTATGTCTATTGTGTTTTCTACCAACAGATCCGAGCATTATATGACTTTTAAACAAACGAGATCGGGTTTTAGCTAATGATTTGTTCTTAGACTCGTTTCTCATTTTTAGCCAACAGACCTGTTCTTAGACTATTGTGTTTTCTACCAATACGTCTAGGTTTTAACTAGAATTTCAAACAAAGTTTCCACCAAAAGATTTGGACTTTTTTTGCAAATAACGACCCATGGATTTTATCTCGGGCAAATCCGCGTCCGTCTATGTCTTTCGTCTTTGATTCGCCAAACTAACAACCCGAATACACTCATTACCGCTAGAAATCTAGTTTATGAAGTCAAAGTTAAACTAACGGCTAACCCGCGGACTTTTGGGTCTCGGATTACCTCTCATGTCCCTTGTGCAGATTATTACAATGGAAAGTAACAAAGATACTGGGAAGACAAAGATAACTCCAAGAGATACTCCAAGGACCACACCAGTAATAACAAGGAGCGAGACAAAGGGCGAAGGACGCATAGCCGCGGATAACATGCGGAGCCGGGGCGGAAAGCACGTGGCTCTTAGATGCGGGAAACATCGCAATGGAGGCAAAGAAGGCTGCGGCCGCAAGAGCTCTTGCACCAAGCAAGGGGATTTCTCAAGTGATTGCTTCCAAAGTAACAACAGCAACCGGGCCAGTAGAGCCTCGGGAGGCTATAGCCGAATCGGTGATCCGAAACCATCCCTACGGAATGCCGCGGACAATGAACAAGACGAACAACTACCGCGGGATCCAACGGAATAATCGAGCCGGGCGTGCCATTGATAGACGAAATCAATACCACGATTCCCGAGGACAAGCTCAACTACGGGAAGGAATCCCCAATCAAGCATCGAACCAAACAAGCGCAAATATTGGCACAACCGGAGGAGCTACGGCGGAATCAATCTAACGTGCGGATGCGGTGGCCTGTTAGCTCAAGAAAACCAACAACTAAGAGAGAGGATCCTCCGAAAGCTCCGAACTAGCGAATCGGCACGACAGAAGCCAACTCGGCGATGCAGACGGGGGACCGAGGGACGATCTTCGAAAACATCCCCGCAACAACTAACCGAAGAAGGATACCCCAAAGAAATGTGCGGAATAGTAGAAGGTCCGACCCGGACTACCAACCAAGTTCAGATTACTATGACACGGAGGAGGCCACGGCGTCGCAACCCACAAGAAAGACACACTCTTCCATTCAAGACGAACCTTGTTTGGCAATGGAAAACCTCATGCGAAATGCTAGCAGAGATCAATCAACTCAAGACCGGGCAAGGAGGTGGAAGACTACAGAGCATTATGAAGGAAGCCAACACTACCCCCTTGCACGTCAGTTGGCTACGGCTACCATTACGCAAAAATTTCCGGTCCCGACCTTTGAGTGTTACGACGGGTCCGCGGACCCCTCAGCTCATCTACGATATTACAACAGGGTAATGGCCAGGTGGGATTACGATGAGGCTATACTATGCAGATATTTCCCTTCAAGCCTAAAAGGATCCGCGTTATCTTGGTTTGATAACCTCAAGCCAGGGTGCATTGATTCATATGATCAACTCACCGAAAAGTTCTGGCCACCTACATGTACAACAAAGTTGTGAACACGAGGGATGGACAAGCTCTTCTCACTTGCAATTAAGTACGAAGTCCGTTCGAGAATACACTGATAGATGGCACAAAGTATGTCAGGCCATTGGACATGTGGATCCGTGGTGAGTATTAAGCCTGTTACAAATGGGGGCTTGATAGGATGAGCCCGTTGTTTGTCGAAATCCACGGTACCTCCCCAACCACCGAGGGAGATTTAAGGATAATCATTGAAAAACATGCGAGGTTGGAAGAAATTCAAAAGATAACCCCGAGCGCAGGCACAACGAACCCCACGGACAAATTCCGCGGAACTAGTAGACAGGCCCAGCCCACGCCAAAAGGATCGAAAAGACGATCACAAAAGGAGTGGCAGAAAGTTTGAAGACCGGGTCTATACGAAACTCAACACCAGCTATCCACGCATACTGAAGGAAATCAAGGATCGCGAAGACTTAGATTGGCCCTGGTCTAAAGGGAAACAACCACCAGCCTCGGCAGAATCCAAAGAAATCTGCGATTTCCACTTCCTACGGACACACGACAGAGAAATGCAAAAATCTCAAGATAGCAGTACAAAAGCTGATAGATGCAGGGGATCTCAAAAAATATGTGGAAAAGGCTGGAATGGAGGATAGAGCCAAACGCAGCAAACAGGTCCAACTACCCGAGGGTAACCGCACATTGAACTCTATATCCTGCTCAGAAAGCAAAGAGCCAACCCTAACGGCACAAATAGGAAAACGACTGAGAAAACAATTTGAAGATTACTGTGAGCTTTACAGTATAAACGGGAAGGAAGTAGAAGAGCACGAGGAGTGGATGAACGCGCCTCTGATTTTTGAAGCCGATGATATTGAGGACGACATGGAAGATCACAATGACCCATTAATCCTCACATTGCCAATCGCAGGATGCAACATAAGGAAAATCCTCATCGATGGAGGAAGCTCCGTAAATGTATTGTTTTACGATACATTCAAACGCATGGAGCTTAACGATGAGCAACTCCTGACTTCACACTACACCATCTACGGGTTCAATGGCACGGCTACGAAGCCCCTGGGGGATATTGTCTTACAAGTGGATGCAGGCCCCATGAAAGTCGACACTCGCTTTAGCGTGGTAAACACGCCCTCACCCTACAATGCCATTATTGGACGAAGATGGGTCCACAAGCTCAAGGGAGTCGCAGCTACCTACCATCAATACCTTAGATTTCCCACTCCCCTAGGAATAATGGAGATAAAGGGTGATCAAGCTTCCGTAAAAGAGTGCCACGCGATGCAAATACAACTCAACAACGAAGAAGATGAGAAAAGGAAAACCCGCAAGGCTCGTAGCAAGGCGGTATCCAAAGACAAAGCCATCGACGAATATCTGGAGGAAATCTCGGGAAAAGCTTGTCTAAAGGGAATTCTCAGGAAGCACGGAGGCCTCCACATCAAAGGTTAATCGGGCGAAGAATGCGAGGCTACCAAATAGCAATTAAAGAAAATTCCCCACAGGGGAACAAAGCCCACTTTCACATCCTTGGAGGCGGTGAAAGAGATCAACATAGGGACGGAGCAGAATCCAAGAAAGATCAAAATAGGAACTCTAATGGACGAAGAACGCGAAGCTTCACCGATAACTTTGCTAAAGGAATACGCGGACATCTTCGCATGGAAACTATCTCGATATCTGGGAATAGACCCAAAGACGGTGCAGCATGAGCTGCGCATTAAACCCAGCACACCCCGGTACGACAAAAGATACGAAAGGTGGCCACAGAGCACCACAAAGCGGTAGAAACGGAGCTGCGAAAACTATTAGAGGCCGGTTTATAAAAGAAGTCAAATACCCCACGTGGATCTCCAACATGGTAATAGTACCAAAGAAAAATGGAGGGGTCGGAATCGCATCGACTTCACCAACCCGAACAAAGCGTGCCCAAAGGATAGTTATCCATTACCTAGCATTGACCGGCTAGTCGACGCAGTAGAAGGATATGAAGAGTTGTCATTCATGGACGGATATTCGGGTACAACCAACTATTTTTAGCGAGAAGAAGACCAACAACATACTGCATTTTACACACCCATGGTCTTTATTGTTACGTAAGAATGCCTTTCGGGCTCCAGAAACGCAGGAGCAACGTACCAAAGGATGGTCGATGCTATTTTCAAGCCATGGATCGGCAGAACCTTAGAGGTTTACGTCGACGATATGCTCATAAAAAGCAAAGTAAGAAAGAACCACCACCAGGACCTGAAGGACATCTTCGGAGCTATGAGAGAGCATAACATGAAGGTAAACCGGAAAAATGCACTTTCGGGGTGACCTCGGGAAAATTCCTTGGATACCTAGTGACAAAAAGGGCATTGAAGTAGATCCCGAAAAAATCCGAGCCATAACAAACATGCCGTCTCCGAAGAACCTAAAAGAGGTACAAAAGCTCAATGGATCCCTAGCATCTACGGGAAGATTCATATCACGATCCTCGGATAGGTGCAAACTCTTCTTCAACATCTTGAAAAAAGGGACTAAATTTGAATGGACGACGAGAATGCGAAGAAGCTTTTTGGGCATTAAACAATACCTAGCGAGAAATCCCCATCCTTGGCTTAGGACCACGAGGAGGTTTTGGCACTCTACATTGCGGCAACAGACGACGTAGTAAGCGCAGTGCTCGTCAGAACCCATACGAAGGAGGAGCAAACGATCTACTATGTCAGCAAGACCACAGAATTCCATGAGAACGAAACTACACGAGAATTGAACAACTAATCCTAGCCGTCGTATGGTCTACTTTAAAGGCCGAGGACGTACTTCTTAACGCATGATATCGTATCCCATGTCGGGCACCCTTAGAGACCATCCTCAAAGGGGCGGGAAAGGTAGGACGAATAGCAAAATGGAGCACATACCTCGACCAATTCAACATCCACTATGAGCTCCAACACTCCCGAAATCGCAGTATTAGCGGACTTTCTAACGGACTGCCTTTGGACAACGAAGAAGAAGTACGCATACAAGGATGGAAGGCTATGGGCGCCCCCGAAATAGAAAAACCGAGCCAAATAATATTCTTGAGCCAACGTGAACCCACGGCAATGGGAGGTCTTCGTTGATGGCTCCAAAAATAGAGAGGGCGCGGGGATAGGTATCGTCATCACCACACCCACGGGAGACGGGAATCGTGCACGCGTTGATTGGAATTCGAAGGCCATACCAATAACATCGTAGAATATGAAGGAGTGATCCATGCTCTCCGCTTGATAATTGAATTGGGCATACAAGAAGTGCGGGTAACAAGCGACTCACAACCGATCATACGACGAGATAGGCTACGAATACAATGTGTACGACGAAACACTAGTGGTATACATGGCTCTAGTGCAAACATTGGCCTCCCAAATACCAAAAATCAGTTTCCGACATCTGCGCAGAAAGGAGCTTAGACACGCGGACGCTTTGGCTTATATATCATCCATGCTTAAAAACGAAGATGTCAAAGCAATCAAGGTAACAAGAGTGTACGAACCATCCATCAAACTCCCAGAAACGTGCACGGCTAACCAACGCAAATCTAAGGAGAAAGATATCTCCGACGAGGATGTCGGAGAATACATATTCGACGATTTCCAGAACGAGGACATTACACGGCAAGCGGAGGAAGACGACGATTATAGTCAGGAGGCAGATTGGAGATCAGAAATCCACTCTTTCCTCAAAGAAGGGAAACTCCCCCAGGACACCAAACAGGCTAGGAAGGTGCGATCAAGAGCGAGGATGTACGAATTAAGAGACCAAGCCTTATACCGAAAATCATTCCTCGGACCACTTCGTCGCTGCCTATCCCGATCGAGAGGGGCATGTCGTGTTAAAAGATATACACGAGAGGAGACGCAGGGGAATCACGGTGGAATGAGATCCCTAGCAGATAAGGCAAAAGACGGGGCTGTGCGGCCAACCATGATCCGAGATGCAGCGGAATGGCGAAGAGATGCGAAGAATGTCAAAGATTTGGTAAACGAATCCACGCCCGGCTACAAAGTTGAACTCGGTCGATAGTCCTTGGCCCTTCGGGAAATGGGGTATCGACATAGTAAACCCACTCGTATCGGGGACGGGGAAAAGAAGATTCCTAATAGTGGCAACGGATTATTTCAGAAATGGGTATAAGCAAAGGCACCGGCAAGAATTCGGGATTCGGACGTCTTCACTTTTATTTTTCAAAATATCATCTGCGAGTTTTGGCATCCCCATGAGAGATAGTCTCCGACAACGAAATGTAAACTTGACTACAAGGAAAGAATATTGACTTGCTTTGCTCGACACCTTCAAGATTCGGAAAAACAAATCCACCCCCATATACCCACAAAGCAACGGACAAGCGAAGCCACAAACAAAACTTTGGCACTCATTCTTAAAAAACAGCTAGATGAGCACAAAGGACGATGGTGTGAACAACTGCATAACGTTCTATGGGCATATAGGACGACTCGAAGATCAGCTACCGGAGAATCCCCATTTCTACTCACCTACGGAGCTGAAGCGGTCATCCTGCGGAAATTCTACTTCCAACTACAAAGACGAAGCACAGGAAAAGAATCTCACCACGGACATGATGTTGGAAAGGCTCGACGACCTCGAAGAAAGAAGAGAAGAAAGCACCGCAAAGAATGGAAAACTACCAGCCTTGGTGGCGGAGAATATAACAAGAAAGTGAAATTTAGGAATTTTGTAGAAGGGCAATATGTGTTGAGGACCATTCCCCAATACCAGCGAGAAAAAAAGTGGGGAAAATTAGCACCAACTTGGGGAGGACCCTACATAATACATGACATCGCAGGAAATGGCTCTTACTATCTGCGTAATATGAAAGGGGAAATCCTCATGCATCCGTGGAATGCCAAATACCTCAAGCCATACTACCCATGATCAATCACCTGCGTGCGCATTTCAGAAGAAGAAAATGGACTTGCTAATCCACATGTTTCTATCTCTGACAAAGGAGTAACGCACCTTAATTTTTCAATCAATCCAAGTTTTCATTTTCAAATATCATATCCCGTTCATTACCCACGCACATTTCAATTTATTCAAAACCCACAACCTATATACAACACATCATATGAACCACATGTATATACTACTTACACAATGTACATTGAAAACCATGTCACATCATAATAAAATATCGATGCAATTGTTACCCCGTGGATGTAGGCCTTAAGGCCGAACCACGTAAATCGTTGTACAATTACTATTATTAGGAATTGACGTTATACTTAGTAAGAGGGATATCCTGTACAAAGCATGGATCATACTCACTACAATATACCGGGCAATATCCCGTGCAAAACACACACACGCAATATATCGGAGCATACACATGCGATCTCTCAGAACTCCTCTGTAAATGTCTATAAGTGTATGACCAGGAGGCGACTTCTTACAGAATGAGATATCCGTGCAATATTACAAACCGCGAACTTAATGGAGTACATCCTTAAACGTCGGCCAGACCCCCACCGTCCGGTGATCCTGCGGCCAAGGAGTTAGGCGGACGGGGTGCAAGGTCACAAGACGATTCCGGGATACCAACCTACGGAGTTACACGAACAATACACTTTATCAAACTCAAACATTGATATCCGCGGTTTACAATAACTACGGAATTTTCCATTATAGTTAAAGATGATAGACATAAAGTCAACAAAATTCAAAATCGATTTAAACACCAAAGTTTGATCTAATACATGCGATTGATTACAAGCCCGGCGAGTAAAATAACAAAAACGCCAAAAAAGGATAAGCAACCGAGATCAATCCCTAGCATACTAACTACGGTCTCTTGAGTAGGAGTGTTATCTGCAGTTTATCCTTCGACGATGAAGGAACGCTACCACCCGAGGAGGGCCCGGAAGAACTTGATGGGAGCGCGGATGCGGGGCGCTTAGTATAATTCTTGGTTAACCCATGGTTTTTCTTAAGGTCCAGCTCAATCTCACCAAGAATCTTATTAATCTCTTCGGCCAGTTGTTTGCGGGCCATTAGACCTATGGCTACGCTCCTCATCTCAGCCTGATTTAAGGAAGTACAAAGCTGGTCTATCCTTTGATTAGCTTGCTTCAACGTTTCGTCTGAGACGAGGCCAGGACCGCGATGGTAGCTAACTTGACCCTCCGGTTGAACTACCTTAGCACGAGCTTCGGCAAACTTTCCATCTGCGGCTTTAAGTCGTGCTTGGAGCTCTGCGACCGATAAAAGAAGACAGTGAGTTATGACAGATACAATTCAAAGCACACTCGATGACGAAGACGTATACCTTCACAATGATCAACCGTGGAATCCCACGCCTGCGGCATAATCATATTCATTTGATAACCTATCATAATCTACTGCGGCAGATTATGAGCATCTTCGACTTGCGCTCGGGTCATTTCGAAGCATCGAGCCGAATGACGATGTCGATTAACCTCATCATTCTTCAATTCCAACCCCTTGTTGAGACGATACATAGTCACCTCTAAGTCTCTCTCACGTTCAACTTTGACGAGCCATATCGGCTCGAGACGCGGACAAAGCACTGCGAGAGCACTACATTCTGCCCTAGCATCGTCTCTCCCTTGGCCAAACACTGCATATAAGTCCGCACATCCGAGGGATGCGAAGACCGCGCTTACCGCGGCCTCGCCTTCGAGAACATTAAGTTTAATTTCTAAGGAGGAAATCTGCCCAGCGGGCTTGCTCAAGATTGCCCCGCGTCCATAAAAGAGCCCCGTTGAACAAATGGCGGTCATGGTTATTTCGATTTTGCAAATCTACCAAGCAATACTTTTCTTACGCCATTCTTGACCATCGCGTTATGAACATCCGCGCGGGCATTCCATTTAGCCGACTCACTCTTAAGTTTTTCAACTAACTCAAAGAATGCGACCCTTTTGACGAGTCCTCTCACTCCGAAGCCACAACAATTCGGGGACTCCACCCATCAAGATAGTACAGCGGAAGGAGGGAAGAAAGAAAAAACTCGAGAATAAATAAGGAGCGAGGAAACTACCAAAGAAGAGGGAGCGCAGAACTTTGAAATGGATGAGAAATTTTCCTCGAGAACGACTAACTTGGCCTTAACCAGAGCCAACTCGGAACGTAGGGCCGAGCCTCTTACGTGCCCTGCTGCTCCTTACGCTTAAGCAAACTCTTTAGCTCGGTTATTTCTTCATCCTTAGCGGAGACCGAAGCCTCGACACTCGAAAGCGTCTCTTCACAATGTCGAAGCTTCCCCTCTAGCTTCAGAGATTTGGCCCTAAAGAGCCGGTAAAGTTGGTGATTACAATACTCACTTCTCATCATCTATCAGCAAAATGAGGGAAGTTAGCTCACATCATATTCGAACGAAATCAAGGATAAAAAGAACAGGACAAACCTCCAATAACCGCTACTGGGGGTAACTGTATTGATACCCATCAGCAATAGCCATCATGTCAGCAACGGTAGGGGTAGGATCCACTACAAGATCAAGCCCGCTGGCTACGAGATTTTTACCCCATCCTCGATCTACCGCCTCCTCGGGGTTAACTCCATGTACCTACGAGTAAAAGCATCCGAACTCTTTTCCCCTTCAATCACGGGGCGGGATGAGGAACAACCAAAGAAGTTTTTCTTTCGACCATGCCAAAACAAAGATCATCGCCATCCGCAGCCTAAGGATCGCGAGAAATCATCTAAGGGAGAGTCCGAGGTATTCCCACCATGAAGCGAGACCAACATTACCTTGCACCAAGGCCCCACCAACATGGAGGAGGTACCAAAAACCCTCGGAAGGCACTACCAAAACCCCCGAAGATCGGACCCGCCCGGATGGGCCACCAACGCAGCTATCCTCGAGAACACTCCAATCATCACCACCGGAAGTGAGAAGTCCGAAACAAGCCCCATAACTTAGTGGACATATCAAATGACTGTTCCCCGATAAAACCTTACCAAAGGAGAACTCATAACAAGCACCCCCATCCTTGTCATCACTACTAAGAACAAGTCCCTTACCTTTCTCTATAACATTCACACTGGACTTAGTAACCCCCCCGGCATGATTTCCATCACCACCAATACCACCAGCATCCGAATCACCTTTACCACCACCAGTGGCAGTGGCCGGATCACCTCGACCATCACCGGTGGCCGAATCACCTTGACCACCACCAATGGCCGGATCACCTCGACCACCACCGGTAGCCGAATCACCTAGACCACCACCGGTGTTTGGATCACCACGACCACCACCAATAGCCGGATCACCCCGACCACCACCGGTGGCCGGATCATCACCTCCACCGTCAACTGCCCGATCGCCATCACCTTATTGAACAGGCGGAGAAGTCTCAATTCGCTCTTCCCTATCGGAAGAATCCTCCTCACCACACACGGGACTATTTACATCCTCGAAATGAGAGGAACCCTCGGTGGGAGAATTCGATGATTGCTTGGGATTAATCTTCTTACCTCTACACACCTACAACACGTAATGATGAAAGAACCATTGGCATCACCTTTCCTTGGCATAATCAACATTATTTAAGAAAACGTAGGGGCATACATACGAAGAAAACAAACAACGCACCTTAACAACATCAGTATTCCGCGGAGGAAGATTAGCATCAGGGACATCTTCGTCTTCTGCATCATCAACATCACGACTATAAACAAAATCCATACCGGCAAAACTCATCCGCCAGGGGCAGTAATGAGCGTAACGAGCGGGAGAAGCTTCGCGAGGAAGACTGTCAACAGTAGGCTGCCAACCACGGGGACCAGGGACCCAACCATAGGCCCACGGGCCAACAACTTCAAGAACAGTGGCAGACCACTCATAGTCATGATCACGCTTGATTCTCTCCTCAGCAGGAATAGGAAGACCTTCGGCACCAGGAATCCTCGCCATCTTGGAATCACTTACCTCGCTCAAAAGGCGAACTTCCCCTTAACAAAAGTAATGTTCCGTAGGCTCACAGACCACGGCTTACGAGTATTCCTGTTAACATAATCTCCAAAGGATTTGTTGAAATTCTCAGGAGTATACCACCCTTTCTCCTTTTCTAATCTAGGGGCATAGCAAGTCATCATCGTTTTCCCCTTACTACGAAGGTAGCATTCACGAAGATGGCGAAGATAGTTTCCTGTCAACTGTTGCACCCCGCGATTATGACTTTTCTTGGCGGTATCGCGACTAGACAGGACCCGGTAGTAGAAATCATCACCAGCTTTATACAAGGGTAACATCAAACCAGCCTCGAAAGCACCCACGGTTGTCAGCAAATGAAAGGCATCGTACTTGTAATTGGTAACCATCTCATAAGTTATGTCTTTATCAGCGGCGTAAAAACGAACCTGAAAATGCTGAAGACCATGCTTCACCTTGAAGGACTCGAGATCAATGTGTCGAAAGGTAAACTTCTTATTACCCAGAGATAAAGGACGGAAAGTAACGGCAGAGTCTTCCTCGAAACCTTCCTCCGTAGCATCCTCCACAGAACCCGCAGCCTTCCTCTTAGGAGGAACTAAGTCTCCCGAAGACTCTATCTCCGTAGCCTTTCTTTTCGAAGTAAGAGTTTTAGTCGACTTACTTGAACCGTGGCACGGATGGATTAGTCCGCGTTGGAGGCCGAGTGCGGAGGGGCTGCACATCCAAAGGTTCATTGCGAGGATTTGGTCGCTTCTTAGGAGACCCACCTCTAGAACGAGTCGCGGCATATCTAGATCCTGGCGGAGGATCACCCCTTCTAAGTGAAGATCTTTGACCGGGAGGATGAGGATGTTCGTCCATCCCGAAGATTACCCCCAGTAGGTGGGGGCGAAGCTCCACCCCTTACATTAGGATCACTCCGGGAGATCGATGAGGACTTGACGGAGGAGTCCGATAAGGGACCGCGGATGATCGGACATGTCTCTGCGGGCACAAACACGAATAGGAACTCAAATCAGAGGCAGAGAAGATCAAAAATCGAGAAAATCTCAAGAACAGCAGTGCAAAAGAAGAAAACCCTAAATTTCATCTAACAGTTGCCTAAACTCTCAGATCATTATCCGAACTCAAAAGAAGAAACAAAATCTAAGCATGACCAATGGAACACCCAACTCGGTAGCGTCGACTCTCAAAACCCAGGGTACATTTAAATTTAAAACTCATCATCAAATCATCACCAGAAGATCAGAAACTCGACAAGCTTAAGCAAGGTGATTAAACGGAATAAAAGGTCATACCTGAATCACGAAGAATCAATCAACAAGAAGAACGAAGAAGAAGCAACAAGTAACAACCACGAAGAAGAGCAGTCACGACAACCACAGTAGCAGCAGCAGCAGTAGAAGAAGCGATGGTGTCAGAGGAAGTTAAGAAGATGAAGACAAGAACAAAGAATAAAACAGAGAATGTGAATTAAAGTCACATTCTCTCACTCTTCTCCTCTTTATATAGAACTGAAGGAACCGTCCACTACCCAAAGGGCGAGTTATGGCGGACGTGGAAACGTGCACAATAAATGCGGGTAGCACCTTTTTAGGAGAAGTTATGAGGGAGATAAAAACGTACCACACGGTTCTTCTTCCAACAAAGCCAAACGCCTGATCGCAAGAAGAGGGGCAAATTGTAAGTACACTTATTTATCTCCATTGCCACGTGCGCTAACGGGGTCCACGTGGATGACATCACTCACAGGATGACACATAGGGGCATCCGTGGCACTCAGACAACGTGCCATCTGTCAAGACCAACGGTCAGAAATAAAGGGGCACCCAAGATAGATAAGTCCCGCGTAGCACCCAAGGATGGCCTTAACCCATCACGAGGTAAGACATGATCAACGGTCAGAGGTAGCCCAACTGACATGGACATGACATAGAAGTCCGCGGACCACGCCCGCGGGATAATATTCAAGCCCGCGTACAATGCACAGAACACAAGAAGATAAGATCTCAACAACTCATTGTCAGTAGGACCCACCAAGTTTAGCTATAAATATGTATCCCCCCCCCACTGAAAGGGGGATCGAAAAAGAAAGGAGAGAGGAGAGAAAATAGGGAGAAGTAAGTGAGTTTTTAGCTCATGTGTTCGATGATCACAAGATCTTGTGATCATCTTTGTAACCATTTATTTTATAGTGAATCTTCTCAGACCCGTGGACGTAGGCCTTAGTGCTGAACCACGTATATCGTTGTCTCTTTCACCTTTTGCACCGATAGTTTCATTTACATACTCGTATTCCAGATCTATCTGGATCCCCAGGAGATGATAATGAGATCATGACAAACTAGAGGGGTTTGGAATCTATGAATTATCTTCTACCTATGCTTGTTCCATACTTCTCACACCTCAGTGCACGTATTCAACTTTTATAAAGATTGTTTGTGATCACGTGGAAGCGAAACCCGACTCTCGTGTTCACAATAATAACAACAAAATCCCGAAAACCATAACCCCCAAATTTTATAAAAGAGTTATTCTATGTCTTTCCAAAGCACAAACAAATTTGTAGCAGTAAACATCTTAAGAACAAATTGTTTCTTCTCATTAATCTGCCAGCACCATATCTTGTGTAACTGAAAATCCAAAAAGGTTTGGATCAATTCTTTTTTGTGATTAACCTTCAGAGAGATGTTTTCCTATTTTTCTTAGTAAGAAATCGAGAGAAGTGAAGAAAATGAGTGGATGCAAAAACTAGGCTAGGAATTTCTAGTTTAAGGTGAAGGACATAAGAGTCTTCAAATCTCACGTGTGAACCCACATGTGCAGGGTACTGACTACTTAACCAAAAATTTGGACGGATGGGATAGATATCTTAATTGTTTCCGTTACGGGATAGATCCCCAAACGCATTAGTGAAAACAGGACATATTCCCAATCTTCCCATAAAATTATACTCCCTCCGTCCCTATTATATAGGCGGAGAAGTAGTATTCTATTAGAATAAGAAAATTCTTAGTTTTCATAAATTTCCTCCTACTTTCCTAATTTATCCTTCTCTTGTTCCAATACAAATATTATTTTATTTATCTCTATCTCACATGTAAACTAAATTGTATGATACCCATGCATCATTAATAGGGGCGTATGTGGAAAAAATGACTTTGGAACAGAAGCTCCGCCTATCTAATGGGACTAGAAAATTTCTAAACTCCGCATATATAATAGGGACGGAGGGAGTAGGTGATTTGTCCTGATACGAGGGATCTATACTAATTAACTTGTCACCATCACATGTTTTCTGTATTTTCTTAAGAAGATCTGTCGGTTCTTAACCTTGATTATGACATATATTTAATTAGAATAATTCTAGATTTTGTTTTTTTTAAGTTTTGGGAATTTTTGATCGATGATCTTACTACACCTGTGCTGTTCTTTTTCTGGTATCTGTGTTGCATTATTATTATATTAATTAATATTAATAAAATTAAAAAAAAAAAAAAAAAAAAATTAATTGACTTATTTTAACTCATGGTGCTCCGGCGATCATTTTCTGGCGATCCATGCCAGATTTTTGCTCGTAATCACCATGGATGTTTTGTCTTTTTCTTTGTTTTCCGAGATTCCATTTGATTTTCCACGGTTTCCACTTGTTTTTGTTTTTGTTTTCTCTCGTAGTTTTGTTCGCTGGTTTTTGGGTTTTCCAGGGTTCTTGTTTTCACTTTTAGGGTTTTCAAGTTTTTGCGGTCGCCATGCCCATTGCTACTCGGGCTTCCTCCTGCACCTCATCACCTGCGGTTTTGTCCTCCCTTTCTCCTCCTTCTATTGATGAAGTTGTGCCCAACGACCCTTTGTCATTGCCCCTTCAAGCAAGTTCATGGCTGCCAGGATGGAGTTAATGGCAGAGGTTATGTAAAGGGCTCTTTCCTGAAGCATGTTTATGACAGGCATCTCTTCTCTGAGGATTACAAGATCGTATGCAGGGATTTGATTGCTTCTAACTTGCACATTTACTCAGCTTGGGAGAATGTTCTACGTCGCTTGCGTATGTGGTTGTGCTGCAGATGTATGCATTTCCACGGTTGGAAGAAAGCTTGCAAGGGGAGATGGAGAAGCGGAGTTGTTCATGGAGATGTCGTAGCCGGGCCTCTCATTGATGAAGAGGTTGAGTTTCTTCTTCACGGTTTTGACAAACCAGGCGAGATTTCGCCGGATGGTGCTGATGTCTGCTTAGTTTCTACCTGCAATACAACCTATGGTGCTGTAGCTTGCTTAGTTTCTCCCTGTAATACAACCGATGATGTCTTTGAGGCATGTGGCTTTGGTGATGGTGACGCTGTAGAAGTGTCTACTTTATCTACAGACTTACTAAACTCAGTGCTTCAAAGGCAGTTCACGACTGTCTCTAGCATTCCGCACAAATGCAGGCTTGCTTTTGCGAGAACACTAAAGGTATGTCTTGACAGGATTATTGCAAATCCTGGCAGCTTAGCAGCTTGGTTACATCTCATTTTTCTCCCAATCTGCACGCTAACCCCGTTCAAGCCGAGAAGCTCCTGCCGAGAAGAAATCCCGTAATGTGTAAAACGCTTACGAGGTTGCGGCCATTAATCAGGCTCTTCTTTGTTTGGAAAGAGCCTAACGGCTGTCCTTTTCTGTTGAAGAAACTTCTACAGCAGCCTTTACGTTTTGGGTCTAAGGAAGGAGAGGAGAAGAGACATGACGCTGCTACTTTGTTAGCTTGTCATAAGAAGATAAGTTATGGCCACTTCGCAGCTGCCATTCGAGTGCTCTCGTCGTCTGGTTTAGCTCCTCGTAACGAGAACACTTACTTGGAGCTGCTAGACAAGCATCCATCTGCGCCTCTTCCCACTGTTTCCAGCGATGAGGCTATGGCTGACCCAATTACAGTAGATTCTCGGGTTGTTTTAAGAGCTATCAAGAGCTTCCCCAAAGGCACTTCATGCGGTCGTGATGGTTTGCGTGCTCAGCATCTGGTCGACGCAGTCAGTGGGGCGGCAGCTGCTATTGCAGATGATTTACTTGTTTCAATTACTGGGGTTGTCAATCTTTGGTTGGCTGGAAGGTGTCCTGCGGTCTTGGGAGAGTTTATTGCTAGTGCACCTTTAACCCCTTTGCTTAAACCTGGAGGTGGTATTAGGCCCATTGCAGTTGGTACTGTTTGGCGCAGATTGGTATCGAAAGTGGCTGCTGTCTCGGTTGGCAAGGATATGTCATCTTATTTGGGTGATTACCAATTCGGAGTTGGTATTCCTGCTGGTGGGGAAAGCATTTTACATGCTGTAAATCGCTTGATGGAGATGAATGGTCACTCAAACAAAATGTCAATGCTGCTCATTGACTTTGCCAATGCCTTCAACATGGTGAGCAGGTCGCAGCTCATCAAAGAGGTTCGCCTTCATTGTCCAGGTATTTCTCGTTGGGTAGAATTTTGTTACTTGAGGCCTGC
The DNA here is from genome assembly GCA_023531295.1 of Papaver armeniacum. Taxonomy (NCBI): domain Eukaryota; kingdom Viridiplantae; phylum Streptophyta; class Magnoliopsida; order Ranunculales; family Papaveraceae; genus Papaver; species Papaver armeniacum. The sequence goes on along the minus strand of JAJJWW010016428.1, from coordinate 540,689 downwards.
CAAACTCTATTACGACCATTATATTTTGTCTTCTGCACTTGGAGTTCAGCAAGGTGACCCCCTCGGTCCTCTGCTCTTTGCATTGACACTTCACCCACTTGTGAAGTCTATTGCCTCTCAATGCAAACTCGACTTGCACGCTTGGTACTTGGATGATGGTACAATTATTGGTGATACATTAGAGGTAGCTAAGGCTCTGAATATAATTGAAAAGGAAGGACCATGCAGGGGTTTACATCTTAATGTAAGGAAAACCGAAGTCTTTTGGCCTTCTACTGACCCTAGAAGCACAGCTGACGGGGTTTTCCCTGTTGATATTGGTAGACCTTCTAATGGTGTTAAACTTTTGGGTGGACCGGTGAGTCTGGATTTGAACTTTATCAGTGATATGATGTTGAGCAGGGTGAATAAGACTGTTCAATTGATGTCTGCTATCAAGAAACTCAAAGACCCTCAAAGTGAGATGCTATTACTTCGCAATTGCACTGGAGTTTCTAGATTATATTTCGCAATGCGTACTACCAATCCTGCAGCCTTACAATCAGCTATGGCCCTTTTTGATGATCACTTACTTAAGTACTTGAGACTTCTCATCACTGGTGATGGTGCGGGGTTTGGTCCTCTACAACAGCGAATAGCTACCTTGCCTATCAAAGATGGTGGACTTGGCATTTACACCATGGCTGACACCAGCGCCTATTGTTACCTTGCTTCTCAGTGCCAGACTACTTCGGTACAAAAGGTGATCCTTGGTAACTCATTCTCAACGGAAAAAGGCTCTGCTTATCAGTTTGCACTTCAGAATTTTACTCGGGTATGTGGCTTGCCTTCTACATACTGTGTCGATGATACTGCCCCCCCGTCTATGCACTCCCTGGCAGTCACTTATTTCGATGCAGTTAAGAAGCAAATCCCAGACCAATTTTCTATGTCCGCAAGAGATTCCATCTTGTGGCAGTGCAACCGTATCAAGCATGCACAAGATTATTTATTGGCTGTACCCATCAGTGGGCTTAATCGATGCACAGGGCCTAGACATTTTAGAGCTGTGCTCTGCTATCGGCTTGGTATCCCTTTGTTTGTTGAGAATGGCTTGTGCCCAAGTTGTAATAAATCCATGGACATCTTTGGTGATCACGCGCTTCATTGTGCTAAGGATATAGGCCCCAAGTTTCGGCATGATATGGTTCGTGATGTTGTCGTCGACATTTGCTACAAAGCTAGTGTGCCTGCGCGTAAAGAAGTTTCTTTGGGATTTCTGACGAATGATGACAAGGAACTGAAACCTGCTGATATCCTTGTGCTCAACTGGGAAAACGGAAAGGATGTTTGTATGGATGTCACAGGTGTCTCGCCCTTCACAGGTGATGGAATTCGCTCTTTTGTACCAGGGAAAGCTATATCTAATGCGGTTTCACGTAAACATTCTAAATACTTGGACAAGTGTGTTTCACACGGCCATGGATTGAGTGTTTTAGCTTTCTCTACTTTAGGGGAGTTGGGGGAGGATACTTTGTGTTTTTTCAAGCGTTTGAAGAATTGTTTAGTTAGTAATGACGCTAGTAGTGGTTTTGGTAGCTTTATTTTTCATAGATTAGGTATTGCCATTCAAAAAGGTGTTGGAGCCCAGCTTGTTGCTAGGTTACCAACCAAAAGCTTTGTGTAAAATTTTATTTAATTTTACTTTATATGAAAAAAAAAGAGAAAAACAAAAGAAATTAAATTTAATAAAAAAAAAAAAAAAAAAAAAATAATTATTTTCCTTAATCAATGATATAATTAATTTTGTCTTTAATGCCTTCGGTAACGTATGTTTGTCTCGTTGTCTAACCGTGGGATCGTCCGAGGAAACCGTCTGTTCGTCCGTGGGAGAAGATGGGAAGTGGAGACCCGTCAGCCCAAATCCGGGTCCAGCTGATGTCCTATCGAGTTCAGTTCCGTCCCAGATTTCTCTACCCTATCCTATCCAGTTCTGGCCCAGCTTGTTCTATCCAGTTCAGTTCCGACCCAGGTTGTTCTGTTCTGTTCCGATTTCGGGATGTGCGCGACTAAGGTATGTAACTAATGCGCGGTCTTTACACTGAATATTCGTTGGGCTTATTTATTTATTTTTTAGAACATGCCTAGTTTTATTTTTTATTTATTCGTTGGGTTTCGTATTGGTTCTGCCTATGTACAATGGGAACCAAAATGTGAGGTATGTAACTAATGCGCGGTCTTTACACTGAATATTCGTTGGGCTTATTTATTTATTTTTTAGAACATGCCTAGTTTTATTTTTTTTTTCTTAAGATAAGTCCATAAACTGTCAATTTAATTTATGACTATTGATTTTCGACCATTAAAAATTTTGGTTTTATTGTTATCTTGTTCTCTTGAATATTATATTGGCTATAGTTGAGTGATTATTTTTTTTTTGTTCAATTGGTTGTACCAACTCGATTCCAATGTATTCATTTGGGGTTAGAAGTACTTGAGCACCATTATTGGATACTTGATATTTTCCCAAAATTTTTGAATGTTCCGTGGAATGTGTCCACTTGTTCGACTATTAATCTGTCAATAGTCTCAAAACATACGTTCAAATAAAATCACATGTATTCCAATTTTTGTGGAAGAACTCACAAATGATGATACGAGTCATAAAATTTTCATTTCTCTACTTCATCCATAATACTAACGAACCGGTATATGTTGAAGTATGACAACAAGAGAATTATCTTTAGTAATATGTATTCAACCTAAAGTAAGTGGTTGACATGTGTAATGAGATTCTCTTGGCCTATTGAGATAAAGAATTCACAAATTAAGCTAAATGTAGCAAAATTGAAAATGGAAAGAACCCCAAAGTAATGAGGGTTAGACGTACCGACTCATATAAAGCATGTGAAAAGGGACATATATATCATGAAGAAAAAAAAAATTATTATTATTATTATTTTTTTCCCTCAGCAGTAATGACACCAAAGTATAGGTATCGATTGAACATGGGATCAGCTAAAATATAATTCTAGCTCCCATCATAAATAAAAGAGTTGGAAATGCACCTTGGTCATAGGTGTTGGTATATACAATATAATGTGTATGCGTATCATAGTAACAACCAATTTTCACATCAACTTAAATGGCAACAAGAATTTAGCCTGGCCAATTGACTATCTTAAAGAGCTCATCACTGCTCATTTTTTTCTTTCAAGATAGAACAAAGACGTCGCAAAATCTCTAGATGTACCAAGAGATAATCACACCTTGTTAAATTCCCAAGTAACCCGTGCAAATGGATATCACGTGGAACATCAAAATAATGAGAATGTAATTGATTGCATCTTTTATAGTCTCTAATATATTTGGAAAGAAATATATTTTAGAGAAACTAATGAGTCAATCTAGTGCAATGTAATTCACTATAATATTTGGATTATTGAATCATGTTGACTCCGATGATGAAATGTTGGAAACTGACTCATACAGGCTTTGTGCATAACCATAAAGAAACTTTGGTTATGACATGATGATTGTTTTGAAAGAACTCATACAAATATCACTTTATTTGAGTGAACGAAAACGGGAAAAAGATTGACAGAATGCAAAGTGACGACATATCTCTCAATAAGTGTTTTCTAAAATACTAGATGCACCACCCCTCTTCCCATTATGCTTTTGAAGTAAGGAAGCACATCATTCATTTTACAAAGTCAATTGTAAAAAGGATTGAGACCGTCGATCCGAAGATGCAAATGGTAAACAACCTATATTACAAAGAAAACAAGGTGAAATTTAGAAAAATATTCATGCAGAATGCAGACCATTAAAGTGACTTATGGCTCTGATGAATGTTTTGACATTTTGGACTAATTATAGTTCCCAAGAAATTTGTGTTTGGAAAACTACTAGCTCATATTCTACATGTAAGGGATCACTACCCTTGTTAATGCTAGAAAATTTACATCAAAAGAATTCGATGAATATTGCATGTTTAATAAGATCAATGTAGAGCATCTTATACCCAATGGTCTCGCAGAGACTACCATCAAAGGTTACAGATGGTGTCTAAAGAATAGGTTATGCGTACCAACCTACCTTTTATTTCTTTGGGGATATGCAATATTACGCGCATCATTACTTAATTCATTTTAGAACCCAATATTAGACAACCTTTTCTGCATACCAGTTGGTAACTGAATTTAAGCCTGACATTTGCGTTCTTACGCATTTTTGGTTGCACTATATATGTGCTATTACGAGTCCACATCGTACTATGATGGGTCACGAAAATGATTAAGTAAGTTTGTTGAATATTTACTGTCAACAATTATCCGCATTTTAAAACCTTTGGTAGGAGATCTCTTACCGCTAGATATGCGGGTTATAACTTTAATGAGACAATGTTCCCGTCGTTAGGGGGAGATAAGAAAAAGTATTTTCTAAGGGAACGACAGGAATTTTCGTGGTGTGTTCCCGTTGTATATCATATTGATTCTTGTACTCCACAAATGTAAATGTGAAGTGACAAAGAATAATGGATTTTCAGAATGTACACTGATGTCGCTAAAGTGATGAGATCACACATACCAGCTGCAAACCTACCTGCAAGGTTACGAATACTCAATAAGGGATATACACCATATACTAAGGTGTTGCAACTATACTTAGTGGAAGTGTGGTTGGGGCCGTGGCTCCATAAAGGAAGATGGAGAAACCACCAGGTTCGATCAATACTCACCTAGAAAGGAAGTAGATGAGTAAGGCACAACCTAATTTGTATAATTAATGAAATCATCTCATTTGATTGTCTCTGACTATGTCCATGAATCAATACTGGAGGACGCTCCGATATTTAATGATTCCAGAGAACAATGATATCGAAAGTGGATTATGAGAATGCGCACGAGTCAATGGAAAGATCATGCGAGCATATTAATGATTAATTTCTTATACACTTGCTTAAGGAAATAAAGCAAGATGAGATCGAATCAAGCTCCTTGTTGCTTAATTTCAACGAAGAGCATATTTGGCATATACAATTCAGGTAGAACTTGGTTCTTTGACAAATATACAGGTATATTTGGTGTGGTGGTGCTAACCAACCAAGTGTAAAGCCTAGGAGACATACATGATTATTTGTCATAGATCACAATGGGAAGAATGAAGTCTCAAAGTATCAAGACTCGCCTTGTGGCGCGAGGTTTCTCACAAAGCCCTGGAATTGTCCTCTTGTAATGAAAGTTATAGCGTTCTACTACTTAGTTAGCTTGGTAATTTCAAAAGAACTTGAAATGCAGCATATGTATGTGGTTATTACGTATATCTGAAAGAATCAAGAGATATCAGATTTTTACAAAAGTACTTGATAGACTTTTGTTTCCCAAATCAAGTGACTTTAAACCACATAGTGCGTTTACAGTTAGATATAACGCTCACTTATAGATTGAAGCAATCAGGCGGATGTGGTATACCCGTCTAAGTGACTATTTGATTTGGAGGGGATAGACAAGTAAGGTATTTTTCCTTGCGTATTTAGAAGAAAGTTCCTGATTTGGAATTGTAGCTATCTATGTCGATGATACAGACATGACGGGTACTCTTGATGTAATAAGAGACCTTAAAAGCTATTTAAAATCCGAATTTGAGATGACAAATATAGGAAAAGCTCGATCGAAGACCGAGCTTGTGGTATATTATTCCACCAGTTTGCATATGTCTAAAGTTTTCAGGCAATTTAACAAAGACATGCATCTGATAGCACTCCCATGATTAGTCGAGTTTCAAACGTACATAAATGAAGAATTCGTCTAAAGGAAGATGACGAAGTTTGGTCGGGAGATGAACTTTCCTTATCTAAGTATAATAGACGCATTATTGTACTTAGCATAACGTACTCGACCAAATATTTCATCCTTAGTGAACTTGTTAGCTAGTTGTAACTCAGCGCCAACGCAACGTCATTGGAATGGTATAGGGAATGTAATCATGTACTTAAAAGTAACCATTGACATAAACTTGTTTTATTCCTGCAAAGACATAAAAAGGAATGCTAAAGGAACTGCAATCCTAAGGTTGTTGATTATGAAGGAACAATAATATCTTCTCCACCAAAAGTAATCAGGGGAGATATGGTAGACCATTTTCTAAGTCACTACCGATATTCAATTTCGAAAAGTACATGACTAGAGGAACTGTCTGGTACAACTCTGAATGTAATCAGGGAGGGATGCCGACATCAGGGGGGAGGATCCAAGGATATGATGTCGACATAATTTACTTCGAAATTGAAGCTGTGTTGTACACTTTTTCCCTTCAATCGAGAATAGTTTTTCCCAAAGGGTTTTGTTACTCGACAAGGTTTTTAGCGAGACAATACTAAAGGCATCAAGTATGTTGAACGTTGAAGACATAAACATCGCGTTGATATTATTGAAAATATCTAAATCAAAGAAATGAAACACGATAGTCCGTTAAGCAACGTAACTTCCAGAATCAACAACATGGTTTTATAAACATCCAAGTCACCAAAGTAAAGTGTGATAAACTCCTTTTGATTGCATTAGACTAATGAAAATTGTCTGACATCAGGGGGAGCATCTAATGGTGTGTTTAACTCTTTTCCTTTACCGGGGTTACTTTTTCCCACAGGGTTTTGTTACTCGGCAAATTTTTTATTGAGACAACAACTGTAGGACCATAATATCGCAACGTACAAGGCTCGCGGGATTAATAAACGACGGTGTTGCGAGGGAGTCGCAGGGAGCTAAAATAAACGACGCGATGAATAACGACACCCAAAACAATTGGAAGACACGAAACCTGGCGAGGGTTAAGAAGTGTCGCGAGAATGAATATTCGTGCATTTGCGACACTTCGCGAGACGTTCCCGAAAATAAAGGATAGCTTAGCTATCATCCACTATGTATTACCCTATATAAAGGGCTCAATGAGTCTGTTGAGGGGGAGATTTTTTGGAGAGGGAATTGTTGAGCAAGTCATTAGGAGAGAGAAAGTTTAAGAGTACTTTAACTTTTAAGTGTAATTCTATTTTCCTGTGTAAACATTTCATTAACTCAATCAATAAATATTCTTGATCTTACACCTTTTAATGGATTAATTAAGCAAAATTGAGTAAGGGGTGTAGTGTGGGATTTCCCGCAACTACATATGCGCTAGAAACAGGGACTGAGCAGAGATTGACGTCGAAATTGGAAAGAATTTGGATTAACAGAGAAAAGATTTGGAGAAGATACTCAAGAATTCATTGAAAAAGAAAAATGGCTAGAAGAAGAAATGTACAAGGGCAACCAACGATTGTAAGAAGAAGCGGGAGACTTGCTGGAGAAAGGAGGAATGAAACAGGAGAATCGTCAAGGATGAATATGAGAAATGATGGAGAAGATCAAAATCGCCACCGATCTCCCCGCAGCAAACGCGGCTGTGGATTATGATAGAGTAAGTGTACATACTTGGAGGTCCGATTCGAAGACGAAAGGGAAGAGGAGCAAGAAATTTGGTGAACAATGGACAAGGAGGAGGAGAGCAAGGAATGAATGGAGAAATGAATCCAGTAACGAAGAAATCGCGGCATTAGAAAGATTGAGACAAACAATACACGAAGAGAGACGGCTAGAGGCGAGAGGAACGAGCAAACTTGACAAGACAGAATCATGAATTGAGGATGGAAAATATAAGATTGCAAAATAGGAGATCAAGAAGTAGCGTGAGATCAAGTTCAAGATCGATTAGGGAAGAAAGAAGGAGAGTTTTACCAACGAAAGTACCGAGGAAGAAAACCAACAAGAAACACAAAATCCAAGCATAGAGCATGGCGAAAGAAGAGGGAAATGGAAGATCGTTATATTCCTCACCGAAAATTTTCAAAATGAGCGGAATAGGGAAAATCAAGGAAACATGCAACTCCAAGGGCCGAATGACCCAGTTCTTTGAAGGAGAATAATCTTGCACGGGAGAGAAGAATTAAGAAGAAACCGAGAGATTGAGGATGACATTGAGAGGCATTACATTGAACAAGCACGGCTAGCTCGCGAGAGAGAAAGGATAAGAGCGAGAAATGGAAAATCAAGAGATGGAAGAGGCAATCCGGCGAATAACCATGACAACCGCGAAAGAAGGAGGGAACAAAATCGTACCAATAGAAATATTAACGAAGAATATGAGAGGGTGCGGATGAGAGCCGAGAGACAGCCAAGAAGAGAGAACAACCGATATAATGGCGTGCGAATTGACGATAGAAACGAAGAAGAGCGTCGCGAGGAAAGAAGAGGAGAAAATAACGAGCGGGAAGGTCAAAATAGGCACGAGCGAAGAAGGAGAGAGGCGAGCTAAAAAGACCCGGTAGAATCAAATTACGAGGCAAATGAACAAATCTTAAGAGAACTGCAGGTGAAATGAGAGGATTACCGAATAGTAGAAGGGAAGGAGGAAGGAAACAATTAGACGAAGCCATCGCAGAAGCCGCGAAGAATCCCTTCACGCTAGAAGTACGAGATGAGAGGAATACCTCCTAAGTGCAATCTACTGCATTAACCAACATCTTTGATGGAACAACTTTGTGCGGTACAACATATCAAGGCTTATATGAGATGTATGTTACGGTGGGAGAATCATGATGCTATACTATGCAAATGTTTCGCATCAAGCCTAATAGGAGAAGCACTAAAATGGTTTGAAGGTCTGCAAGGAACACAATCACATCATTTAACCATTTACAAGCCACATTCCCGGGAGCATACATGAGTAACAACTCTTCGCGACCAGGTATTGAAGATGTATTCGGGTTGAAACAAAGGGTTGGCGAGAGCTTAAGGCAATTGACAATAAGATGGAGGACCATGTGTAGCGAAATGGCAGGACGAGTTGAGGAAAGATATCTCATCCTCTCATTTGTGAATGCTCTCTTCGCGACTAACTTGTTATACATTCAAATTTTTAGAATCAAAAATACAATCACGATGGCGGAAGCTGAGAGTTACGGGAAGAATATATTGCCCTAGAAGAAAGACGAATGAAATGAATTCTTATCCGATCGCGAACACAAGCTCGAATGCTGCGAACGCAAGCTTGTTGCCTCAATTCATAAATACGATGGCGAGCACTTCGCAAGGACAGCAAGCAAGGAAAGTCGATGAGGGACAAGGGAAGATAGTAGCCATGGGAAGCCACGATCAAGAAGAGTTTGAACGAGAAAGGAACTACTACAACCGTAACAGCAATAATAAGATTCGGAGGCTAGATCATGAGCAAGAAACTTACGGTGGACGAAGGCAAAATAACCGTGGAGGGCGAGAAGTCGCGAGAATAGTATGGGAAGAGATTAAGATGCCTCCACCGAATGCTAGTGTGGAAAAGATCTGGGAAGCTATACTTGTGATGGAAAATGTACCAAAGACCTTGGAACGTGGGAATGGAACCACCGCCGAGCGATAGAAGTCATGAGTTTTGTTCTTACCATCGTTTCCATGGGCATCAAACAAACGATTGTAGAAACATAAAGAGAATCATTCTCGGGATGATTGATCGGGGAAGTCAATCACTTTCTAAAGGGAGAAGAAACAGGCCGAGATATTACCACCACCGCCGGAGATGCACGAACGAGTGTCGGCGAAAGGAAAGGAAACATTTGTGATAGAAGTCGGGACAAAAGCTAAAAATTTGAATTGCAACTCTATCGTCCACTCCTATCGCACAATCGAAGATTTTCATGACAACGTGCTCGGTAGAGTCTTTGCGAGAGATGCTAATGATAAAGAAATAATGAGTCCGGGCGAGAACGACGCAGATTAGAAAAGTGGCAAATGAAGACTATTTCTTTCTCTGCAGATGAAGTGCCAAAAGGAAGAGAAACACATGATAGCCCGTTGGTTGTGAAACTAGAGATTAACCCGAAACCGAGTTGATGGAGAAGATGATGAAGCGAAGCTTGTTTGGGCGATCAACCGAATCCTAATCGACACCTAAGTTCGGTGAATATTCTCTTTTACCATACTTACAAGACGATGGGAGGAAAGGATGAGGATTTGATCCCCTCGACATACAAGATATATGGCTTTAATGGCACCGCAAACAAACCAAAGGGAGAGGTTCACATGAGAATACCTCTACAAGGATTATCAACCGATATTTTATTCTGTGTGGTTGACGTGGAATCTCCATATAATGCGCGATTGGGAGGCCATGGCTTCATGAAATCTTGGGAGTCGCATCTACATATCATCAATGTATAAAATTTCCACATCCAAATGGCATTGGAATTATACAGGGATATTGGAAGGAATCGCAACAATGTCATGAGGTCGATGTAGAAAGCTGTGAAGAAAGAAATGCCAAAAGAAAAGGTTGGAAGCAACATGTGAGAGATGAGCAGAGAAAGGAAAAATTGATGGTGGATGCTATAGAAGTAAGGACCGAACATACCTCGCGAGGTGAATGCCTAGAGACAGGCGAATATTATGGTAATAAAGAAGCAAAGGATATGAGGAACAAAAGGCATAAGAAGTGAATAATCAGCGAAAACAGGAGAAAAAGTAGCAATTGAAGCAATGATGTGCGAGAATCTCATGCAGCCAAGAGTATATGGGAATTCATTAAGAAAGAAAAATGAAAATACAACAAATGAAACAGAATTGTGCGAATACTTCGTAAACAAATATCGAAATAATGAAACATGAATGATTGAATGATTTAACAAATATGAATGAGTAAAAGAATGGGACGAACCTTTATGGCGTACACCCTAGTTCGCGAATAACATTTCGTAAGAGGCAAATGTAAGACCTAAAGTGCGTCATATAAGGGGGTATCTCTCAACATGGCTCGGGGGAAGGTTACACCGCTCCCGGCCCGAGTCATGAAAATTTGGGGCCCATGAAAGCCTATCCGGAGAGGTACCTTGGATTCCCAACTATATATATAAGGTTATACCTGGTTGGGCGACCGAGGGTCTCTTCCAAGGAGTCGATGTATGCTCAAGGCGCCGAGGTACACGGTTGAGCGAGTGCCCGGATGGATGAACCTACCCCTGGCCATTCTTGGCAAGTCTTGGCATATGTTGCACTCGCCCGAAGAAAACTCCACTTAGGGTGCGATCTTGTAACCATAAACCATATAGGTATAAGGGATAAGAGGCTGCGAAAACAACTGGTTGTTTTTAAGACCGGATGGGAGGAGCTAGCTAGTCTTGTATGGCCGATGTTTCGCCTCCTTGAAGGGGCAACCGGGGAGATGATAAGGGCGACGCTCTCCATTAGGGGGAGTGTCAAAACAGACGCAAATGTCATAAGGCTATGTTTTCGCAAGAGAATTTAGGCTCGTCATATTTGTGCAATGATCCCGCAGAGGCAATAATACTAACGCGAGGGTAAGGCGAGATCAATGGGTCTTTACACGAAAGTGTACGGACGTCCTGCGATTTCGTCGCACGACCCAAGCAATGTCATGGGGCTTTATGTTCGCAAGGATATCTAGGCCTGTCATATTGTCGCAACTAAAACATCTGCAGAGGCAAAAATACTTGGAAAATGATAAGGCAAGATCAATGGGTCTTTACATGCAAGTGTAAAGACGTCCTGCGATTTTGTCGCAATGAAAGGTGGCAGGGGAAGACCTCTAATTAGGGAGGTCTAACTCGGAAGACCACACAAAAATGATAAGGCAGGGTCAATGGGCCCTTGCTTGAAAATGTAAGGGCGGCTTGCGACCTTGTCGCAATGAGAAGGGATAAAATACATTTATGAAGATAAGGCAAAGCAAGTAGAATTCTTGATCTATGAAGATACCTGCGACCTCGTCGCAACAATACATTTCAATAACAATAAAATTATTATCCAACCAAATACATGATGACAACTAAAATCTTCCATCTGAAGATAAATAACAGAGGCAAATATGGGAATGGAAAAGATGGAATATTGTTATTCATCTTCTGATGAAAGAGTTATACATCAATAATGTTAGCCAATTATATTACAAGGAAGAACTACCAAAAAAGGGGAAGTGAAGATTGAATTCAGGGGAGAAAAATCCAAGAAGTACACTATAATAAAGATACGAAATGTACGAGATATTACAGCAAAGTGAAAGAAAACAAAAAGAGTTATCTCTTTGGTGATTCTTCTCCTTTATCTGATTCTTCAGTCCTATTATTCTCCTCGCCAGAATTTTCTTCTTCGCTAGCCTCACTATCAGAAACGTCTGAGACAGGCAGATTCTCAGGAACCTTTTCAAGAAGCCAGGGATATGAATGCAGAGGGATATTGTGGTCCTTACAAACATACTCCATGGCTCCATTGCGAAAACGAACAGCATCATTATTAAAGTTCTCCACTGTCGTTAGAAATTGTTTCTTCAACTTGGAATATTTATTCTCGCGAAGGGAGAGATTCTTTGCGAGTTGTTCTTTTCGATTTGAGTTCTTCAATTCTCGCTTGGAAAATTCCCGGCGAGTTGTTCTTTTTCGATTCAAGCTCTCTAATTCTAACCCGAAGCCTCTTCTCGTTCTGCAAATAAGTAACAACAAGTTAATAATTTACAAGCAATACTACATAAGTAAGAAACGAAGAAGGTATAATAAATAACCTTCTCTATCGGATATCATATCTTTAATCAAGGAAGTATGCTCGGCATGAAGACTAACATCAACACCTAGGTTATTCCCTGCATTATCTAAAACCTTCGCAGCCCAGGCGAATTCATCATCACTATTAATAACAAGAAGAGAACGAACTTGCTCTTCTCGCTTGCTTAAGCATGGTATTACGATGAAGGAGTTCGTCTCGTTCAACTTGCACACCAAGAAGAGATTTGTGGAATTCTGCTAACGCCCGTGCACCTCTCGTTAGTAATGCGATCATTCTCATCTATGAGATCACTAATTTTCTTCCTCAAAGTTTTGACTTTCTCCTCGGAATCAAGGTACATTCGTTTAAAGCGATTAGTTAGATTTAAACTAGATCTATGTTCGATCTCTAAGAGGTGATATTTGGATTGAAGATCCTTTAATGAAAGGAGGTTAGTTTTATTAGAGGAGCTACTTAGAGATTGATTGAGGTAAGTAAGGAGGACATCATCATTCATAGGTTCGGGAAATGAATGAAGAAGAATGGATTCCTCGGAGAGATTATACACGTCTGCGAGAATAATAGTCAGACAAAGAAAAGTAAAGGATAACATGAAAAAGATTTGAGAATTGAAAATTACTATACCATAAAGTTGCTGATTTGAGTTCTGAAGAGTAGATACTCTCTCCTTTTTGGGAGACTAGGTCGGCTTCTAATTTTTGAATCTTATCGCGAGATGACGCGCTTCAGCCTTCCACTCTTGGGTCTTCTTGTTCAATTGTAAATTTCTCTTTTCAAGATTGTTGCGTCTTCTCTCAAGGTCTGAGGCAACTACAAAAGAAATTTTTCCAACCTATGAAAGAAAACAGAAAAACAGTTAATACATATGTATTTAAAAATTTAAAATTAACAGGGAAATGTGACTGCATACATACCAAAGACCCAAGTGCGTTCAAGAAGTCAGGAGACACGATTCTAGAGGCTCCATTGAAAGAATTATTGCCCTCTAGTAAAGCAGCATTACACACATTTGCGAGAGTCACGCAAAGGGAAGCTAGGGGAGCATCTCCCATTCCTTGGAAAGAATCTGAGAAGATGCTAGATAACTGATCCATAGGAGAACCGGCCAACGGAGTCTCTTTAGTAAGAGAGAGATTCGAATCATGGTTATCCTCGTCAGAAGATTCGGAGCTTGAGCTAAGGCGAGAAGAAGGTTGAGTCTTTCGCTTCTTAGTTAATGGAGCAGAAGATTTACCTTTGCGAACGACGGTTTTACCCTTACTCTTAATCTTCGCGGCTACAGCTTCTTCAGCTTCAACCTTCGCATACGGTTAAAGATAAAAAACAGAGGCAACAATATTGTTTCAAATAACAAAGGAAATGTTTCTTACTTCACCCGTTAGCGATCGAAGTATCGTCAGAATACTCTCCAACGGATTATCCTTGTAGCTTCTTCTCAATTTGGCGATCTGAAAAATTTCACAAACTCAGCAAATATAAAAAGAAAAGTTGCAAAGGCAAGATTTGAAGAGGAAAACATACCTCTTTTGCCTTATCAGGCCATTTGAATTCCCAAGGGTGATATCCTGCGAGATTCGCAGGAAGAATATGCGAGCCCGCGATGTAAGGGCCATTTAAAATCAAGGGTACGACCCACCACTTCTCATCTTTGGAGTGGCGAGGAGTAGTATTATTTCCCGGTGCCGATCAATGTCTTGCATGAGTAATTTATCCTCGGGGACATTATCCTTCTTTTTCGTGCGAATACCCTAACGAGATTTCGCATTCCTCATCTTTATCCTTTGAATAATTTTCAAAAAGTTCTCTACAGTGTACTTCTCAAATAAGCTATTTCCAAGTCTCGAAATCGGGATGTCTAACAAGTATTAGGGTATAAAGATCCTTTGCCAAAGCACCACGATTCGCGAACTCAAGCATTAGGCGAATGCAATCGCCACTTAATTGATAAATGGCAGAGAATTTTTCATGGGCCAAGATTTCATAAAACAGAGGCATCTCGGGATTGTATAAGGGAATGGGAAGTCTGCGAGGAGCTGACCTAGCGAGACTATAATCTTTTGATCATCACATTGATGATCGAAAAACAACTTTGCGAGAAAGAATAGATGAAGATTCTTGATCGGGAATGGTCGATAGAGTAAAACCCTTCTCGAGCAACTTCTGTTGAACTTCATCAAAAGAAGATTTGTATGCACGACTAATGAAAGCCATTATCAGTATGGGAATGGATAGGAGGTTGGAGATTAGGATCAGCGTTATAAGGGATGAAGAAAAGATTTACAGTAGCAGGAGCGCAAATTGCGGAAGGAGAGAGTCAAGAAGAGTTGCAGAGAGAAACTAAAGGAAGAAAAGAGGAGGAAAAGAAAACTATATATAGAAAAATTAAAAAGATTCTTGAGAGAAACGAGGGCATTTAATGCGAGAAGAGGCACGAACGGTCGAGAATAAACGGTTGGAAGAGACGTGTCAAGAAAAGACTTTAATAGTCAAAATCTGTAATAGTACCTGAGTCAAAAAGCAGATAAAGATGAGTAGTTGCGGCAAATCAAAATATTGATTCTCATGACGTTCTCCCCTCGCAAAGAGATGTAAGGAGAGACAGAGACGGAACTTCATATATATACTACAAAGAAGCTTCGGAACTTCGCTAAAAGAATAGAGGCAAGTACGTACTTTTCAAGAAAAGTATTCTTTCGCTCGTTCCTTCACCAATTGAAACCAAGGATTATTACAACAATGAATTTTTCCTTCAAATTGCTCTTCAAGCAATATTCAAGGAAAAAGAGGCAAGATGTAGGACCATAATATCGCAACGTACAAGGCTCGCGGGATTAATAAACGACGGTGTTGCGAGGGAGTCGCAGGGAGCTAAAATAAACGACGCGATGAATAACGACACCCAAAACAATTGGAAGACACGAAACCTGGCGAGGGTTAAGAAGTGTCGCGAGAATGAATATTCGTGCATTTGCGACACTTCGCGAGACGTTCCCGAAAATAAAGGACAGCTTAGCTGTCATCCACTATGTATTACCCTATATAAAGGGCTCAATGAGTCTGTTGAGGGGGAGATCTTTGGCAGAGGGAATTGTTGAGCAAGTCATTAGGAGAGAGAAATTTTAAGAGTACTTTAACTTTTAAGTGTAATTCTATTTTCCTATGTAAACATTTCATTAACTCAATCAATAAATATTCTTGATCTTACACCTTTTAATGGATTAATTAAGCAAAATTGAGTAAGGGGTGTAGTGTGGGATTTCCCGCAACTACAACAACAAACACCGGGAGTGTAATTTCCCAGCTAAGACTATTGTCTTTCCTACAAGGATTTTTTTCCTTAGGAGTTGTGAAGCAACTAGTCAACTTCGACGGAGCAAAGTAATCATCTGCAACATATCACCTTTACTTGCATCTTCCACGTTGTACTCCCCCTCGTCAAGGTTTTGTCCCACTGGGTTTTTCCTTGTCAAGGTTTTAATGAGGCAACGTATACACATCCAATTATGTTCTAAGTTTACTTAATATTGTACTCTTTTTCTTTAGTTCAGGTTTTGTCCCTCTGGGTTTTTCCTGACAAAGTTTTAACGAGGCAATTAACTTAGACTAGTCGGTCCTTGAAGATCATATTGCATTTGATGAAGTA
The DNA here is from genome assembly GCA_023531295.1 of Papaver armeniacum. Classification (NCBI taxonomy): domain Eukaryota; kingdom Viridiplantae; phylum Streptophyta; class Magnoliopsida; order Ranunculales; family Papaveraceae; genus Papaver; species Papaver armeniacum. Next base: position 524,462 of record JAJJWW010016428.1, on the reverse strand, counting down.
CATGTAAAGTACGAAATAACATGTGAAGTACTACATGTGAATAGTTGTACCAAGGTTTTATCCCACTGGGTTTTTCCTTGTCAAAGTTTTAGTAAGGAAATTGATTACCGCACAAGTCACCAAGAAGAGGACGACATTTGAAGAACTACATTTGAAGCACTATATGTGAAGCACTATGTATAAAGTTTTGTTATTGAACCGCACAAGGGGAAGTGTTACAGGGCCTATAGCCCATGGATGTGCGGTCCATCTAGGTACCTAGTGTTTCTCCTTTATATATATTGTATCCATGTAACCCTAAGAGACTGATGAATGAAAACTCTCTTGTCTCTTTGTCTTCTCTACATTTCCACTGCAAAATTAGGTAGTTTTATTTTTTATAGACTAGGCATTGCTATTCAAAGGGGAGTTGGTGCCCAGCTTGTTTTTAGGTTACCGACCAACAGTTTTGTATAATTACTTTTATTTAATTTAAAAAGGTTCGGCTGAACTTATAATTTTTTTTTTGAAGCATGAAATTTATTAGATTAGACTGAAATTACACGGGATACTTAATACCCATAGAGTCTGCTATTACCTATGATTCTTTTTATTTACACCAATAATAATCACTAGCCAGACTTTTATTTTATTTTACTTTGACTTGAAGGGACAATTTTATTATCATTTTAGTTATTTGGAGTCGGAATTGGGGAGCACCGAGCTTCCGAGTGAAATATGGAAGCATGAGAAAAGCAAAAACGCTTTCCTTTTTTTTTGCTAAGAAACACACCATGGGATTAACAAAGAAGAGAGTTACAGACAACATTCAAGTTCTCCTTCCTAATGAGAGAGTTCAAAAAAGAAGGAAAGGCGACCCAAATACCCTTAAGACTAGTTTTTCTAGCTCGACGTGCAATCCGATCTGCTAGAAGGTTTTTTACACGCTTAATATACATAATTTTAAAAGGACATGAACTAGAAAACAAACTCCGACATTGTTCAATAAGATCAGCACTCCTCCAAGCTATATTAGAGCTGACTCCATTCACAAAATTCACCAGTTGGAGGCATTCACTAACGAACACAACTCTGGAAAGATTCATCTCTTCTGCCCAAGAGATCGCCAAAATTAGAGCAGGACCTACCGCATCTGGAATCAAGCCAAAGTCCGAGCGAGAACTTCTTATATTTCCTGCAATATCACACCTGATAACACCCAAAACCCATTTTAAAATCTTTGAAGGAGCCATCAACAAAAATAAAATGATCCACTTCAGCAATAGGGATCTTAACATCTCTGCAAATAACAGAAGGGAAAAACTGAGGAGCAGTATAGGAGCTAATCATTCTCTTGGTATCCATAATAACCCTGTCCAAGTCAATAGAGACTTTTCTAAAGAGCACATCACACCTCAACTTCCATACACACCACATAACTATAGCACCAACACTAGGCCAAGAGACTTGAAAGGGAGAAGTACCAAGATCAGAGTTATGCCAATACAAAAAAAATATCATCAATCCACTCAAAATCTGTCGAAATCAAGTGTTGTAAAGAAATCCCAAACCAAATGTGAGAAGCAACAAGACAATTAATAAACAAGTGCATAACTGTTTCTTCATGAATATGACAAAGATGACATATCACATCCACATTCGGGTTATAAAAATGAATCAAGGAATTAACTAGAACCATATGCGCAAATATTTTCCACAAAAAGAACTTCATTTCGGCAAACAATCAATACCCCAGACTTTTCTCCAAAAAGAAGAAACATCAGAAAAAGAGACATCATTCGTATAGACTCTATAGGCTGATTTTATTTCCATTCCTAGTATGAGCCCACATTATAGTATCACATTGATTAAGGTATCTAATAGACCTAATTCTAGTTACTACCTCAGGCGAGAATAAAGTAGATAGTAGATTAACATTCCAACTATTATTTTGAAAGTCAAAGAGTTCATTAACAAATATATAATTACTGTGATAAGGATGAGAAGAAACCGGAGGATTACTATACCCTGGAATCTAGTTTGAGCTCCAAATACGAGAGGAAGCCCCATTATTTATTTTTACCACTGACTTAGCCTTGATGAAATGTAACCCATTTACAATAACTTTCCAGATCCAAGAGGAAGAATCAGCACCCTTATCAATTTCCAACAAGTTATGATTCGGGAAGTACTTATCTTTTAAAAAGGAGGTAAGCAAAATATTCGGATTATTCATTAATCGCCAACCAAGTTTACAGATGAAGACCCTATTTGTAGCATAAGTGTTCCTAATACCTAAACCACCACTCAATTTAGATTTTCCTATATCCCCCAAGAACGAAAATAAGCAGCATGTTTAGGGTTCTTTTTAGACCACCAAAAAGTTCTCTGAATATAATCTATTTTTGAAGTAACTGTTTTCGGAAGAGGGAAACAAGCCATATGATAAACCGCTAAACTAGAAAACACATGCTTAGTAACAACTATTCTCCCAACAACATTTAAATTGGTCTATTTAGAAGAATTCAATCTTGAATAGAAATTATCAATGAGGAAGTTGAAAGATTTTGTCTTATCTTTATCTATAAATAGAGGAGTTCCTTAATATTTTTCCGAACTACTAAGAAACTTCATTTTAAGAGTTTTAGATAAAATTTTAATGTGCCTATGGTGCATTTTACCACTAGTAATAAAACCCGACTTTTTAAAGTTAATCGCCTGACCTGAAGCCTTAGCAGAAATATTAATAATCTTGATGATACTCCTAGCATAAGTGACAGAAGCTTTTGCAAACAACATACAATCATCCGCAAAAAATAGATGAGAAATAGAAGGACTATTCTTCTTGAACTTGAAACCCTGAAACAATTTCTGATCTTCAGCTTTTAAGAGCAACTGAGATAGAACTTCCATGCAAAAATAAATATATAAGGCGAAAGGCAATCACCCTGTCTAATTCCCTGAGTAGGAAGGAAGGTCTCACCAGGAGAACCATTAACCAGAACCGAATATGAAACTGTGCTAATACACTGATAAATCATTCGACACCATTCTTCAGAGAAACCAAGTTTTTTAAACACAACAAGAATAAAAGACCATTCTAACATATCAAAGGCTTTAGAAAGATCAAGCGTAATAGCTAAGTGACCATTTTTAGAATTTTTATTTTTCTTTTTAAAAGAATGAAGAACTTCATGGGTAATAACAATATTATCATGAATCTATCTATTATAAACAAAAGCAGATTGAAAAGGCGAAATCAAGGAGTCCAAAAACGGTTTCAACCGATTAGTTAAAATTTTTGAAATGATTTTGTACACAGAATTAGATAAACTAATAGGTCTGAATTCATGAGGGGAAGAGGCATTATTAATTTTGGGTATTAAAGTAATAAAGGTGAAATTGTTTTTTTAAGAAGAAATTTATTTCTGAAGAAGCTCTGCACATGAGAGATAACTTCAGAATGGACAGTTTCCCAGTTATCCTTAAAGAATCCAGCCAGGAAACCATCAGGACCTGGTGAACTCCAAGGGGCCATTATAGTAACTGTATTCACGATTTCTTGAATCGAAGGAATGGAAGTTAAGGAGGAGTTAACTTCATCAGAGATAATGGGTCTAACAAACCTTAAAGCTTCTTCAATATCATTGTTACTCGGATTGGAAGAAGTGTAGATTTTTTAAAAATGTTTAGAAAGCAAATCAGCTACTTGTTCTTTGTTCTATAACCAGATTCCTTGATCATCTCTAATTGTGTGAATGGTATTATACATGTTTCGGAGTTTTATAGTATTATGAAAAAAGTGAGTATTCCTATCATATTGAGTAAAGTAATTTATTCTAGAGTTTTGTTTCTAGAAACTGTGTTCTATTTCATACCAATAATCTGGTTATTTGGAGTAGTTTGGGATATACTCACCAATCTGAGGAGTATAAGGCAAGGCTTGAAGTTTTTCTAATTCAGAATTTTAACCTTCATATAGTGGTTTTAATGTGCCCAAAAGAATTAATGTTCCACTTAACCAAATCATTCTTCACATTATTGAGGTTATTAACAACAACAAAGGCAGGAGATCCATTCACCATTTTAGACCAAGAGCTATGAAGAATATTCTTGAAATCAGGATTAAGCTGCCAGCATTTAAAGAACTTATAAGGGGTGTTAATGTTCTTTTCCCAATGAAAACAATTAACCAAGACAAGACTTTGATCAGAGTAGACTCGACCTAAATTGGTGACTTCAGATTGAGGAAGAACTGAAACCCACTTATCATTTATAAAGCCCATATCCAACTTCTCAAAAATCAGATCTAACTGGTTTTTGAATCTTCTATTACACCAAGTGAAAGGATTGCCATAAGAGAAAACTTCATTCATATTCATCTTTAAAATATTTTCTCTAACAAAATTAGGAGGAAGGGAGCTATCAGGATTACCACCTGTTTCTCAGAGCTATACAAGATAAAATTAAAATCTCCTACTAATAGCAATGGATTGGTGTTGTTGTCATTCATATTACTAAGAAAGTTCTATTGGTTTCTCATACCAGCCAGATTTAAAGACCCATAAACAAAGGAAATAACACAATTCTTGATTGCAGGCGTAATGTCACACAATATATAAATCATATTTAAAGAACTACCAAGCACTTCAATACTCGATTTTTCAAAATAACCAAAAGCAAGACCACCAGATTTACCAACAGCAGGAATGATAGTCCAGGAATCAAAAGGTAAATGATGAGAATATTTTTTAACAGAATCATCATCAACCATTGTTTCTAGGAGACATACTGATACATGTGTATCTTCATCTCCCCGGGAACTAGTGATCCTCAAAAACGGATTGAGGATAGAATTGTAATTTTGGGAAGGAATACTGATTTTTAGGCATTATTCTTAGATAAGGAAATATTCCAAGACAAGGTAATATTCCTAGATAAGGAAATATACCTAGAAAAAGAATGTTTCCTAGACAAGGTAATATTTTTAGATAAGGAAATATATACTTAGAAAAGGAATTATTCCTAGATAAGGAATATTCCTAGACAAGGTATACCTAGAAAATGAATTATTCCTAGATAAGGAAATAGATTCCTAGAAGGTTTTGGGAACCGTTAAAGCTATAAATAGAGATGTTTAGCTCATAGCTAAGACACCTAGAGTGTGGTTTGTGATACAGACACACCTAGAGAGGGAGGTTTGTGTGATACACGGACCTAGAAAAAAGTTTGTGAGGCAATTAATTATTGTAAAAGCAAGCTTAGTAAAAACATTTAAGGTTAATCCACTTTGTTTAGAGAGATTGTGAGCGTAACAAAGAGAGAATTGTAATAGTTTTCTTGTTCATAATCTAGAGAAGATATTGTCTTCGAATTACTACTTGTGTTCCGTTATCTAAGTTTCTCGTCTATTATTATTCTGAATTCCGCCTTTATAGTAATAGTTACCAAGGTATAGAGATCAATACGCATCACATACACTATCTAATTTATATTTCCTAATAAGATTTAACAGATGTCATCATTTCTTGTCAGAACAACACCCATTAATATTCCCACACAAGAACTTCATTTGAAGAAAAAGAAGACAAACCTGCTCAAGTTGTTCAAAACAAGCAACAAAAGTATACAACCAAGGTGGAGATTAAAAAGATAGAATTAACTGAAATAACAAAAATAACAAGAGATCGATATAGTTACTTACTAGATCATGAGCCGAGGGGGTTTCAACAACCATAGAGTTAGAGTCCAACATCATGAGATCAATTTCCTTTTCGAGTTCCTCATCGGTGATAGCTGGTTCAGAAGGAAGAGAAGCTAACGGAAGAGGTTCAAGGACTATAGTATCTTTGAAATCATCATTCTGAACGATATTACTCAGAAATTCATTTTTTGAGCTTAGGGACATAAACGATTCTGAGGAGTAATTCATTTCCGAAATAGAGCTAAAAATAAAACCGGAAGAAGTAACAACAGTCTGTGCGAAGGATGAACATGAAGTAGACCAGAAAACATTTTCACCAGAAGAACCCAAGATAGAGGACACTCCCAAGCTACCAGCATTAAAAGAAGTATCATAAGGAGGGGTAAAGGGAGGTAAAGAAGATATAGGAGGCCAATGTGGAGTAGGCATCATTGAAGAAGAAGATATGAGGTAGCTAGAACCTAGTGAAACAGACTCAAAGGAAGTCCTAGGTCTTTTGACTTTTCTATCATGCATAATTCCATTAACTCCAAGAGAGACATTATAATAAGGCGACAGATAACACAAAGCGTTCAAATGGACAGGTGAATGAGAAACATAAGACTGACTAGGATTAGTAGGTTCCCTAATGGTCAAAGCAGAAACTGCAGGCATAACATATGGAAAATTATGAGAAGAAAAAGCTGAACCCCTGTTACCGATGACCCCCATAGGTTGAAAACTGACAGAAAAAGCAGACGGCTTGGATTGCTCTTGAGGAGAATTAGCATCAGCACCAGCATTTGCAGATCTAGTCAACTTGGAACTCTCACCTTCTTTTTGAGTCACCGTCACGTTTGTAACAGCAACATGAGTGGACCGAGGAGATGGAGCAGGAAGGGATCTGACATAGATTCTCATCTGAATCTCCTTACATTTTTCTTCATCATGGAAGAGAACAAAACATTTCTTGCAAGCACGAAAAGGAAGCTTTGGATAAAAAGCAGTCATATAGTAAGTTCTACTACTAGTATTGAGAACTACCTTTCTTTCCAGAGGAGATTTTAAGGGAACCATCAGCTTTGTTTCATAATTATTTCCAGCTGGAGTATCAACTGAAATAAAAGTTCCCATCTAATCCAGTACTTCCCTAGCTTTTCCTTTGTTAACCAAATCTGTAGGGATAGTAATTTGAACCAACATTAATGTAGTATCCCAAACCAGATCAAAAACAGACTCCAGATCACCTAAAGGTTGAACTGCAAAAAGTTGTCCAAACAGTAAGGAAGGTCTAGCTTCATAATTATTTCCAGGTGGAGTATCAACTGAAAAAAAAGTTCTTATCTGATCCAGTACTTCCCTAGATTTTCCTTTGTTAACCAAATCTGTTGTACTCCAAACTTTCAAGGCTCATACGATTTCTTTTAGACAATTATTTCTACCCTCCTAATAAATTGGCGATTACAACAGGTATGTGAAATAATGCCTTCAGGATACAATGAAAGCCCTACAACGGAAATTGAATTCAAGGTTTGTACCCCTTGATTCAATCAAGAACACATGTGAACAAAAAACTTCTGATGATGCTTTAGAAAAGAGAGAAAACAGAAAAGGTTTTTCGATGTGTTTTCAACGAGTTATGGGAGATGCCATTTATAGAGGTTTTCGCATCTCTTCACGAAACGATGAGTCTCTTCATCATCAGACATCAATGGCGTCTGTTGGATTTGAATATTCTGGATATGTTTGTAACGGTAGAAACAGTTACGTACGACCAAAAAATTCTCCCAGGACCCCCCCTTGGATAGCGTAGTTGAAAATATTCCAACAATTCATTCACTTATGTGACTTATATGGATAAAATTGTCAATCAATTAAGTTCCACAAAATCCAAGATTATTAATAATTTATTGGATCGGATTGTTGCATATTTCAGAACGGGGTAAAATAGGTAGTTAGGTAATTATTTTGATAAGGGGTGGTGTGTAGGTGATTTCTAATGACTTTTTTTTTGTCATCTAGCTATAAGCCCCAATTAAGTGGTATAGGCCCCAATTTAACCACGTTTAATAATGCCACATTTTTGAATTGAAGCGTACCGGACTCAACTTGGATAGATATTGGACCCATTAGGTTCCTCCTAGCTCAGAAGTTTATCATGAAAATGTGTACATTATTACTATCAAAAACACGTTTTATTGTTACTTGTTACTGTGTGCGACCCATTGGTCCCGCAAACCGTTTTCTTAGTTGACAAAGATTCAGATGGATGTAATTGTCATTTAATTTCCACAAAATCCAGATTATTTGGGATCTATATATTGGACTTGATTGCTGGATATTTCGATACACTAGTAGCTAATTTAGCTTTTAATACGAAGATCAATCAGTTGACAACTTAACTTGAGCTTGTAGCAATAAGTTTTTGATCAATGAGTGGTTGGGGTCGTGTATGTTATGAGCATGCAATTGGACACCAAATTAGGCATTTCCATGGACCACGCCAAGTTCCTGATCATTCGCTGTTTTCTTGTCTGTTTGATCGGTCACCCGATCATGCACTGTTTTTCTTATCGGTTGCCTAGTCACCAAATTATGCTAGATCCATAAATGAATAACAAGTCTTATATATGATTTTACTTCAGAATAATTAGTAAAACTCAAACATAAACAACCAAGATAACAACTTGTCATAAAGGGAATCGCAATATGCCACACAACCTCTGGAACAAAGATTTTTTTTCCTGTAAATTGGAACATACACATCTTTCAAGAAAAACAACTGGGATACGATGCGTTAGACCTAGTGACATAAGCAAAAGAAAAATAAAACTTTTATCACTGAACCAAAAGACATCCTCGCTAATGAATCTTCTTCCTAAAACTAGAAAATCTCCCAGCAGTATTAGTCTTATGCAGTATCTTTCTCAAGATCTTCAAACACTTGTTGGTATTGAACTTTTATACAGTATATAAACCACGCTAAGCACACTAGATTATCAGTATACTCCAACGTCTCGCTATTTTTCTTTTTGTTACTTCTATTTGAATCTTAAAAGTTTCGGAAGATCTTGAGAACCGAACGAAAACAAAACGAACTTAACATACACTAGATTCGTGCCCGTGCTATGCACCGGGCACATTTTTTTTTTAACATGGTGTACGCGGGACTTTGCGCCCTGTGGTAATGTATTTTTGATTTCGCGAGCGCGGGCTTCGCCCCGCCCGTGTCGATGTATTTTTGATTTAGTGTGCGTGGGGCTTCGCCTCGCCCCGTAACGGTGTACTTTTGATTTGGCGAGCGCGGGGCTTCGCCCCGCCCCATGGCGAAGTATTTTTGATTTGGTGTGCGCTGGGCTTCGCCCCGCCCCGTGGAGGTTATTTTTAATTTGGTGTGGCGGGGCAATTAAATTAAATAGGTGGAAAATATGTGCAGATTTTATTTGTTTATTCCATTTAATTTGGTGTGCACTGGGATTCGCCCCTCCCCGTGGCAATGCATTTTTGATTTGGTGTGCACGGGGCTTTGCCCCACCCATGGAGATGTATTTTTGGATTTGGTGTGGCGGGAAAAATACATTATATAGGTGGAGGACATATGCAGATTTTATTTATGTTTTCTATTTATTTTCGCAGAAAATATATGAATTTTTTTCCATTTATATATTAATTTGGAAAAAAAATAGTCCTGATATATAATTACTCGATATCCAAATTGAATTTGGACTTCAATAAAATTTGAATTTGGTTCCATTTCAAATAAATGAGCTCATGTTAAAGTTTATCCTTAAAAATAGAGATCTATTAGTCCAGAAAGGACTTCTCGTTGAGGAGTTTTAGCCGATGTCATTGTGAACAAAGCAAAAGAGATGTTACCTATCTTAATCAGTAAAGATAAAGGTCTTGAGAAAGAAGTAAACGTAACACGACTCTTAAATTATAAGTAGCGCGAAAAAGAATACAATTCTCGCTGGATTTCCTTAATAATTACTTTGTAATAGGATTTCCTTAATTAAGAGTTTTGCATTTTCTTTTTTTTTTTTACTAAATTTCCTTAATTATTTTGTAACGTGATTTCCTTAATTAAGAATTTCACGTTTTTTTTTAACGATTTAGATGAGATGCAAGTGTCGTCCACCTTTGACGGTGTTAGTAATGTACAGTTAAGTTTTGGTGTAAACCTGGTGTAACAAAATTATTTAAGTTCAAATTCTGACTTAAGTATTGTCCACCTACTTTTTTTGTCTACACCGTTACTAACGAACAGTTAAGTAATTGATGTAACCAAATTCTAACCAAATTTGAATTATTACAACTAATAGAGTTATGCCAAGTGTCCTCACCATAGCTTCTGCATTAGAAAATGCCTATATCGGCCAATAGGAATTGAGGATTTTATCACCGTTTAACGTGAGGGCTTTATTTGCCAAGGCCTTTAAGGGGAAGATTGAGTAGAGACGTAGAATTGATTTTCAACTACTTATACATATTGAGATATTCGGTACATAAACTATGTATGAGCACGCATATGGAAACATGTGCTAACCGAATATACTAGCTAGTCTTGTAGCTCCACAATGAAATTTAATATGCAGGTTGTTACCTGGGAAAAGATTATCCCCTTTTCGTTGTTGCCTTTTTCGGGAAAGGTAACACGGGTAAAACGTAATTCATGAGTAACCAAAAGATCTAAGGCTCGGGACACTTAACTGGATAATTATCCCTTGGATTTGAATTCATGTGTTGCTTTTGTTTGTAATGCCAGACCGTCAGTAGACTCGGTACCATGTGCAATTTAAAATCACTAGCTTGAAAAGAAAAGAAAAAAACATACAAATTAATTAAACTTACCGAATTGTACAGGAACAACTGTGATTCACAAATACTTCGTTGATTATTGAAAACATGAAAGGTCTAAATATTAAACACAAAATTGGTTAAAAAGACCAAAATCAATAATTTCTTGGTGAAAAAGATATTTAGATTTTGATACTGTTTAAATGGACAAAAATATAAAAATAGCCAGGATGTAACCAGTTTCATCCTACCAATTTTCAAATTCTTTTTCTTATTTTTAATTTATATCAGGATGCATCCAGTTTCATCCTCGTTATTTTTTAAGTTTAAGGCAGGATGAATCCAGTTTCATCTTTGCTATTTTTTTTTTTCATTTCACCCATACTAATTTTTACTCGTCCATTTGAACCATGTTTTAAATTTTTTTGGACAAATGACCCATGTTCTGAATATTAAATCCATGTTTTTGAAATGGTCATTCCAGAATTATTAAAAAGAAGTAAATAAAATTAAATTCATGTTCAAGTCATTTTATTTACGACAAACAATAAGCACCAGCCAGATTTTTTTGACTTCGACTCAAAAGGACAATTTTTATCATTTGAGTTCTAAGAGCTAGCACTATGGTTGCCCTCATCCCTTCCCTATCCCTCGTATGTAGGGAAAAATCCAAAAAAACATCCACTATGGTCTCCCATATCCCTACAAGAGTAGGGATATTCCTCACTTTCCCTACTTGGAGGATCACATCTGATCCCCTTGTAGGGAAGGGAAATCACACGGCTACTCAGTTGTCGTATTTATTTACACTGAGTAACCGTAACAATTTAACCTAGTTTTTAAAGTTTTACCTTAAAACTTTCATTTTTCACTCTTTTTTTTTTTACTAAAACTCTTTTTTACCTATTATATCTCCTTTTTACCTATTATATATCATTTTTTTACTCTAAGATATCTTTTTTTACCTAGGAAAATATATTCCTATTGAAAAAAAAACTGGGTAAAAAAAATACGGCTATTCAGTTGTCGTTTGACACTATTCATACGGTTATTGAGTAACCGTATCGTGTAGGGAAGGGAAAAGAGGACACAATAGTGAGGTTGTATCCCTTCCCTATATTCGAGGGAAGGAAGGTACCATGGTGCTAGCTCTTATAGGCGTCTGAATGAAAATGCAAGTAAGACAAAAGTAAAGGCTCAAGGACATTTTGAGTTTCTGGTAGCCCCAAAACATTTTAATTCGAGCAAACAACTGCTCCTCATCCCCTTATCTCTTCGTACATTAAAAAGAAAACAAGCAAATAATTGCAGCCATACAGTACACGTTAATATCCGCAAACCTTAACAAAAAAAATTTAAGTCCATTCAAACGACTTAAACCATAAACTAAAAAATTAATTAAAAACAAAATTATATCAATATGTACAATTAGCTAGCTAGAAGTTATAACTGATCAAAATTTATCATCTCCTCCATAAACTCTGGTGTCGCTCACCGACAGGCAATGAATGCTTTTCACACCATGTCCGACGTCAAAATTGAACGGCATAAAGGACATCGGAAACATCATCTCTACTACTCTTATTGACGGCCAAGTTCTTGTTTCCACCAAGGTTATGCTCACCAAGGTTTTACTCTTTCGCATGCCATTCCGTTTGATAGAACGCGTTTTTGTAATGGGTAAGAGGAGATTAGGCTTCGTAGAGCACCGATACGTAGGGATATTTTCGATATCGTCTTCTTTGTTAGCAGTACCGTGTTTAACGTAAATAACAACAAAATAGAAGAGACATAAGAAAAAGAGCAAAAAGAATAATGTAGTAGTAGAAAATCATACCATTACACCCCTTAGACTAAGTCTTATGGGCTAGATTGGAGGTGCTAGATTAGCACTTAAGTGTTGCAATTCAAAAAAAAAGTGTGGCAAAAAAGTTAACACTAGTTCTCTCTCCTACAGGTTGTTAGCATGTGAAGTAGCATGCTAGATAGTTACTGTTGAATGATTCAAATAGCTTGAAAAACTACCTTTTTCACGGAATGGTTCAGTGCTGAGAGATTTATTTGTGATCTCATCATTGAGATTTAAAAGCGGCTAACCATTCAGCGCTGAACGCGAATGGTTTAGCGCTGGGCGCGGAATGGTTCATTATTTGGGCGACGTGGATCTGTTAATCTAGATGCTAGATTAGCACTCCCATAAGACTTAGGAGGTAGTCCTGACTGCTAATCTAGGTGCTAGACTAGCACCCCATAAGACTTAGTCTTAAACAATCTATATAGTAAATTATGAAACCATTGTGAAGAACACTTAAAGAGATTTTATTAAGTTTAGAAATCAATACAAAGAAGATAAAATTCTAATTTGGGAAGCAAATAACTTTCTCTCTCCTAAAGTTCTATCTCAACTCTCAAAAAGACTTCTCTCCCACCACAAGGGTGGCTGGTCCTATATATAGGGATTTTACATAATGGAGGACAGCTAATAAAGCCCATATTTTCGGATCTGCCGTGCGATGTCTTCGCACGTTTACATTGTGTTTTCTCGCGCGTGCTCTTAGTCTTCGCACAACTCTCACACTTTACTGATGACTTTGTGACGTCACTGATTCCGTCATTTGGGATATGCGACGTGCGACTTCCTTTCGCTCCTTAGTAATTCAGTTGCTTCGCATGATACTTACGTGTGTGGTATTTAACCCCTACAAATAAGTATAAGCATCATGATTTCACTATTGTAGGATCAAAATATCGCACAACACATTTGTTAGTGTGCGAGATGCATTCATTTCCTTAGCTTGCGAGAATGTAGTAGAGTCTGAGAGAACGTGAGTTGTACTCCACTATAAGTGAGCTGTCATCCACTATGTAAATGCCTATATAAAGAGAAAGGCATGAGAGAGCAAGGAGAGACACAATTTTGTGAGAGAGAGAGGATACACATTTTTGTAAGGGGGGAGATATTTTTCAGAGGGCCATATTTTTTAGAGAGAGACTTTATTTTCTTTATCATCTTCTTCCCCAAAAACTAGATCTAGAGCTCTACAAAATATCCATTAATGGATATTCTGAATGTAATACTTATGTAACCTCAACAATCATAGTGAAGAACCATGGATGTAGATCACATTGATCGAACCATGTAAAAAATCCTTGTGTCCATCTTTACAATTTTAGCACTTTAATCTTTATTTTGATTATGAAATAAGTTTAGATCTAGAAAATACTACATGGGGTGTGTTGTGGGATTTCCTGCAACTACAACCATCTTTTGTGAAACCCTTATCATTCGAGAAGAGAAGTTGTTGCAGTTCCTCCCCGCTCATGCTAGGAGCCATGGAAGGTGACATCACGAACAAGATACATGCCTTCTTAGTCATGGAAGTTGCAAATATATATTATTACTATATTTGCAACTTTGCAACCCTTTTAATCCTCAGCACAGCAAGAAACATGCTTTCTAAAGCTAGTGAAAATTCCAGGAAACTTCCTTAAGGTAGCCATATGTCTTCTTCGGTATTTCGATAATTAATATTTCCGACTATTTGGTATTTATTGGACATGACTGCTATATATTTCAGTACACACTTGTAGATAGCAGTCAAGACTCAAGACACAGAGAAAGTTAAATGTTGCAAGAAAAATCTAATAAATATATATACACTGAATTTGGCAATTTTGTATAGATCAATCAACTTGACAACTTCACCTGAGCTTCTCAGCAATAAGTTTTGGATCAATGAGTGATGGGGTTGCGTCTGTTTTGAGCATGCAATTGGACTACCAAGTTGGTAATTTTCATGGACCACCCCACTCGCTTGATTATTCTCTGTTAGCCGGTGGTCCGTTAGCATAATATCCATCAAGATAAGTAGGTTGTTAGCATAATATCCATCAAGATAGTAGGTGGTCTTTTACCTAATTGATCTACCACTTAAGGGTGCTAGATTCTTCTGGTCCAATGGTCAAACTAATCCCATTATGTCTAGACTAGACATATTCCTAATTTCCCCCTCTTTTGAAACCCATTACCCTTTTGTTTCTCAATTAGCCAAACCTAGGCCTACCTCAGATCATATTCCTATCATTCTTGACATTTCTGATCCTTCCTGGGGACCTAGTCCTTTCAGATTTGAAATTATGTGGTTTTTGGAGAATGGATTCATTAACATGTTAGAAGAGTGGTGGTTATCTTTTTGTTTTGCAGGTAGTCCAAGCACTATTCTTTGGTGCAAACTGAAGGCTCTAAAACAGAAGTTAAAATAATAGAACAAGGAGACTTTTGGGCGCACTGATACCAAGCTAAAGATTATTCTTTCTGATATACAAGCTCTTGATAGTATGGCTGAAGATGATCTATCTGACGTGCAATTGAATGAAAGGTTACAACACAAGGCTGAGTTTGAGAAAGTTACAAAGATGGAGGAGGTTGCTTGGAAGATTAAGTCAAGAATAAACTGGTTAACTGAAGGGGACAGTAATACTCATTTCTTTATGAGTAAGGAAACTGCAAAAAGGATGCATAACAAGATAATGCGATTGTACATAGATGGGGAGCTAACAGATGACATGATTAAGCTGCAGAATCAGATTGTGGATTTCTATAAAGATCTTTTTAGGGAGGAGGAGGTTATCAAACCTGCTTTGGAGGACATGAACTTTGATAGCATTAGTGCAATAGAATCTGATATTCTGGATGCCACCTTCACTGAAGAAGAAGTGCTGAATGCTATTAAAGATTTAGGAAAAGACAAAGCTCCAGGGCCTGATGGATATCCTTTAATGTTCTTCTCAAAATTCTGGAGATTCCTGAAATCTGATATCATGGCTACAGTTCAAGAATTTCATGAAACATGTACTATTGATGTTAAACACAACTCAACTTTCATTGCTCTAGTGCCTAAAAAAGATCATGTTGAATCCATTTAGGATTGTAGGCCAATTTGTTTGCTTACCAATACATACAAAATATTTGCTAAAGCTCTAGTAACTAGACTTAAATTGGTATTGCCTAAACTGATTTCACCAGTTCAGTGTGCATATATAGAAGGAAGACAGATTTTTGATGGCCACTTTAATACCAAATGAGCTTGTTGATTCCAGACTAAAATCTGGTTTGCCTGGGATTATCAGTAAAATAGACCTAGAAAAAGATTTTGACAGAGTTAATTGGAGTTATCTGGAATTTGTTATGAGGAGAATGGGATTTAGTTCAAAGTGGTGTAGATGGGTTAGATTTTGTTATTCTACAGCCTCCTTCTCTGCCTGGCGAGATTGGGGTATACCCAAACTAATTGGGGTATACCCAATAAGACAAAATCAGGTCATTATGAAGTAAAACCAAGCCACCCCTTAACCTATATTTTTGTAAATGGCTAAAATGCCCCCACAATGATTAACTCTAATTTAACTAAAATGATTAGATTAGTTAAATTAGTTAGATTAGTTAGTTGATTTAGTTATAAGTTGAGTTTTAGAAATCATTTAGAGAGAATTAGTATGAAGGAGTAGAGGAGATTTTGGGGGAAAGTTAGGGTTTTTGTGAAATTTGTGATATGAGTGAGATGAGTGATTCTAATCCTGATTTTGAAGTGGGGGAGTCTTCTACCTTTCCTCCTACATATGAGTACTTGTATGATGATCTACCGACCATGATCGAATGGATTACATGCATGACCCTCACTTTTATTTTCCTCAAACTCATGATGGGTATGGAAGTGATGAATGTATTGAGCCAAACGAAGAATCAATGACCAAGAAGAAGAGAATGGAGCTGCAAGTAATCAGGTAGACAACCTACGTCGTGAAGATTGTGATTTTTCCATGCAATGTATCGATTTTGGTTTTTTTTTTTTTTTCGTTACACATGACAGGTCGGCAAGGTCGACGCTTGTCGATCATGCCGCCGCCATAAAAGCCGTCTTGGTTCTACTTTGAATAACGTGCCGACTTTTCATGAGCGAGTACCACGCCTTAAGAATGTAGAAAATTTGAACCTTGCCGACTTTTATTTTTGAAACACAGGAGCCCTTACTTGAAAATGCGTACGCAGGCATTGTAATGTTTTCATACCTTGCGGCGTATTTCATGTCGGCAATGTTTATATTGTATTACCTTCCTGGTCTTTTCTAGCCGGCATTGTTTTATATGTCGACCATGCCGACCGTGGTAATACACATCAACTAAACTTTTGATGTTTTGTAGATTGTGGCATTGGTACCTATGGAGGATCAGCCTCAAGCTCGAGAAAATTAGGGGTCCCGATACTTCCGAACATTATGCCAATGATTTGGAATGGAAGGAAAAAGACGACGGTCAATTGGATTGTTGAGAAAGCCAAAGAGAAGATGTGCGTTCTAGTGAAAAACACCCAACAAAGAGATACGCGGTTTGAAATGGTATGCGAGTGTTATGGTTTGCCGGAGGAAAGTCACAAGAGGAAGGGTTATGTGTATGATAAGAAGACGACTAGGGTGTACAAGACGAAGTCAAAGAAGTGTGGATGCCCATTCAAGATTATTTTTGGGAGGAACAAAGATACCGACAACGTGTGGAGAATGAGTAGAGTTGATGTTGGTTGGCATAGCCATAAAGATCCGGACACTCTTGTTGGGCATTGTCAAGTTGCCAAGTTGAAACCGCACGAGTTCGAACAAGTAAGAACAAGTTGGGGAATTAAACCAAGTAAGCTCCTAAGTAAGTTCAAGAGGGACGACCCGCATAACCTCTCTTCATTGTCTACAATTTATGCGGCCAAGGCAACTATTAAAAGAATTGAATGGGATGGAAGAAAGGTGATGGAAGAATCACAATGGTTAATACACAAATACAACTACACGGTGAGACACCATGAGTCATCGAAGGGGAAGGTGGATCGTATTTTTCTTGCACATCCCGATATGATTCAATTGGCGCGTTGCTTTTACCAAGTTTTGTTCATGGATTGTACTTATAAGACGAATAGGTACAACATGCCTTTGTTGAACATTGTAGGACAAACCTCGGATAAGCAATCGTTCACGGTGGCATGGTGTTTTATGGATCGTGAGAAGGATGATAGTTATATTTGGGCATTGGAAACTTTGAAGCTTCTCTACCACGAAGACGAAACTCCGGGGTTATAGTCACCGACAATGAGCAAGCAATAATGAACGCCGTGAGGATAGTCTTTCCCAATGCACAAAATTTCCTTTGCACTTGGCATATACAATGCAATCTTAGAAAGAATTGTAGAAGTCATATCCAAAAACCGAAATCAAAGAAAGGAACTAAACGTGAAAAAGAGGAAGATGAACGTCTTAGCAAACTAACTAAAGAGGAGCGAGAGAAGGAGAAAGAGAAAGAAGACGAAGAATGGAAAGAAGGTGAGATTAAGTTTGGGTTATTCATGAAAGCGTGGGATAAGGTGGTTTGGTCGATGAGTGTGGGAAGATATGAGTTAAACTTGAAGGATTTCGAGGATGATTGGGGGAATAATTACCCCAAAGTAGTGGAATATTGCAAGAAACAATGGTTGAGTCCACACAAAGAGAGGTTTGTGTATGCTTATACTTACAACTATAAACATTTCAAACTTGAATCCACAAGTATGGTAGAGCAAGCGCATGGGAGACTAAAAGGTCTACTTTTCACGAGTCAAAATGGGATTGTGACGGTGCAACATGCTATCCATGAATACACTAATAATGATATCAACAAGATAAAAAAACAATTCCAAGAAAGTAGCTTCCGGAAGTTGAGGGAGTTTAAGGAGGATAATTGGATGCTTGTTGGTATACATTGCAACGTATCGCATTGGGCAATACGTTTTATGATGAAACATCTCGCTTTGTTTAAAAAGTATAAAAAGTATGACGACCCGAGCACTCCTTGTAAGTGTAGGATAATGAAGGCTATCGGACTTCCATGTCGTCATATGCTTGGTAGGTATAAAACTCCCATTCCTCTTGATGATATCGATCCCTATTGGAAGCAATTATCTTTCAAACCGGCTCCAAGAGAAGATCCCGGTGAAGAGTTTGGCGACATGGAACTTGGGAGAATAATCCTCGAAAAATACCCCAAGTTGAATAGGTTGGACAAACAAACTATGAAGCACAAGTTGATGCCGATAGTTTACCCTTTTATGGAAGAACTTGAAGAACCGGAGAAACAAGATCCTAATGGTAGACCAACTACCAAAAAGACGAGGGCGGAAGAAAGAGAACAAATCAAAGAGTTTTTGAGTACAAATTGCGATCAAGATCAATCCGAAGGAGAACAAATCAAAGAGTTTTTAAGTAGAAATAGTGATCAATCCAAAAGGGAAAACATTAAAGAGCATTTGAGTACAAAGTGCGATCCATCCTCGACATGTTTATACCGAGGCGCAATACAAGGAGGAGCCCGCTAAAAAGAAAAGAGGTCGTCCAAGGAAGGATTCAACTACGCCAACGGTCTCTAACTTGAATACAAATGGAACTCTACCTCTTGAGAGCCAAGCAAGCCAAGGAGATGTGGCGAAGAAAAAAGTCGTCCAAAGAAGGTAGTACAACCGGTGTTGCAAAAGTATCGTACTCAACTCCTCCAATTATTCAAGATTTCGTGATTGGTACCGACGATGTTCCGAAAGATGGAAATTGTGGGTTTCACGTTATCTCGCAACAATTGGGACACCTAAGTGGAGCGGTTGAAGAGAATCTCACCCAATGCCAATACATTAGAAAGAAGATGGCCGCTCGACTAGAACACGACAAGGAGTTCCATATCTCAATGATTCTAGAAGGTTCCATGGAGGAAAAAGAAGCAACTTTCAAAGGTTTGCTAACTAGTGTTAAAGGCCCTGAGGGAAACGCACCGATCAAATGGGAGCATTGGTTGAGAATGCCGGAGTGTGGCCATCTATTGGCGATACTTGGAATTGCGTGGTACATTTTTTTAGTGAGGGATTATCTATAGCATTTGCACCGAAACATGCGGTTTGCGTGGAGCAACTCAAGCATAGAAGAATTGTCATGGCTTTGGTGGATAAAAATCATTTTATTGGTCTACAACTCAATAAGGAATGTCCATTACCTCCTCTATGTAGGTTTAGTTTGTGGGAGAAGTTCACAAACAACAAGAGCAAGGAATGGATGAAAATTTATGAGGACAACATGGCCCTTTGGAATGTTATAGATGAGTCTCGGGAATGTCCCATAGATTTGACTAAAGGAGGTTCAATAGGTTTGAATGAACTCCCTCCAATAGATTTGAGTGAGGAGTGATTATGATTAGGGAATAAAACAACTTTTTGTGTAGTGTACAATGGAGTACTAGACAAAACATTCGTACTTTTTGGAGTACTTTTGTAATCGCATGCGTGTTTTGTGTAATGTACTTTGGAGTGCTACGAATGAATGAAATGGATGTGTTTTTTTGGGTGTATTCTCATTTGGTCGGCATCATATTCATTACCAAAACATGCCGGCTATCCCAGGGTCGGCACGGTATTATTTCTTCAGACTGCCGGCCGCAATGCATGACAGTACAGGAAAAAGCTGCCTGATATGGCCGGCAAGGTCCGACTTTTGACAAGCTGCCGGCTATCCCAGGGTCGGCACGGTATTATTTCTTCAGACTGCCGGCCGCAATGCATGACAGTACAGGAAAAAGCTGCCTGATATGGCCGGCAAGGTCCGGCTTTTGACAAGCTGCCGGCTATCCCAGGGCCGGCGATGTTTATGAAATTTACCATGCCGCCTAAGAACTCCCTTAAAAAATTGTTCCTGGATGTTTTTTACTATTAAGCCGGCACGGTCCTGGTTTTGAGAGGTTGCCGGCTTTAGTTGCGCCGGTATTGTTATTTAGCAGAACCATGCCGGCTTAGAACTCCCTCACAAATTATTCATGAATGTTATTTTCTATTAAGCCGGTAAGGTGTATTATAATATCCATGCCGACAGAACAACCGTCGGAAAGCTTTTAATATAGCATAAACAAAATAATAACTTCTAAAGCAACTAAAACTGAAAATTCAAATAACTTCTAAGAGTTCAAAACATAATGAAAGAGTTCAAACCACAATCTAAGTTTCTAAACCAAGTGAAACATAATAAAGTTTAAGAATTTCATGGATCCTTCTTGTTGTTGTTATCTTCCTCCCCATCACTAGCTTTTTCACCGGCATCGACTTTTGCTTTTCCCTTCCCCTTATCTCGGGCCTATGTAGTCACCATCCTCATTGTAATAGGGGTTCACTCCAGAAAAGTCACATGCCCCCGAAAAATTTCTTGGATCAACCTCCTCTTCTTCCTCCTCCGATGATGTGCATTCTTCATAGTTGAGGGGATTGCTAGGACTGTTCATAAACCTTAGAAATTCTTCTGGATTTTCCTTGCCCATCAAACATAACTTTCTAAACGGGCAATTCTCTTCAGTTTCATCTTTAGGTTCTTCTAAATTGGGATAAATTGTGTCCAAATATTCAAATAGCTCTTCTGCATTGTTAACAAGACAAGGTAGTTCTTCTTTTGTTTCCTCACGGGAACCTAAACAATGCACAAATAAGATATATGAAAACAAACAACACAACACCGTTGACCTTCTACCCCCGTGGCAAGCCCGATAAATAAAACACTTTACGACTACATTAAAGCCGGAATGTTGTTAACCAACTACCCTGCCGACTAATAAAACGCCGGATTGGTACTATCTATGAAAGATGCCGACTAATAAATTAGGAAATTAAGGTTTCTGATGCCTAAAGTCGGCATGGTACAAGTCAAAAACAACGCCGACCAAATATAACCCGGCATGGTTGGTTATTAGACCCTGCCGGCCCTGGTTATTGTCAAACAGGCGCCATGGCTCTGATGAAAAGTCGGCATGTTATTCATCCTGAGACCATGCCGGCTCTTTCAAAATACCAATGGCCGGCATGTTGTTTAAGTATCGACCTTGCTTAGGCCAACAAATATGAAAATCATAATTTTCGATTTCTAACCTAATCTAACAATCATATACAACAAAACAATAATGGGTTTGAGTTTATAAATCACTTACAATCTTCTTTTCGCCTTTAGAGGTTTCTTTTCAGCATCTTCAAGGATTTCATTCTTGGGTTTACTCGTTCCAACCTTTCCCTTACCTTTTCCCTCTGATTTGGAGGTTTTCATGTTACCAGTTGAATCTCTCTTGCTGCTGGATCGTTTAGAATCAACCATTTTTTTTTGGGTAGAAAATCAAAATTCAAAATTTTGGTTGATTTTAAGTTTTTGGAATGAAAGAGAAGATGAGAGGGTTTAGAGAAGAAGAATGAAAGAGAAGAGGAGAGGTTTTTGGTTAATCAGTTTTTGGTTTTTAAGTTTAGAGTTTAGTTTTAGGTTGATTAGTGTAGGGGTATTTAAGTAAGTTTACCACGTTTTGGCCTCCCCTTAGTAAGGTCACATGTCCACTTAAAATTGGGTATACCCCAATTAGTTTGAGTATACCCCAATCTCGCCAGGCTTCTCTGTGTTGATAAATGACTCAGCTTTTGGTTTCTTTGGCAGCACTAGAGGTGTTAGGCAAGGTTGTCCCCTGTCACCTTTATTGTTCAACATTGCCATGGAAGGTTTCTCCAAATACTTAGATAAAGCAGCTGATCTAAGTATGTTTAATGGTTTCTCAGTAGTGAAATATGGGCTTGTGGTGAATCATCTTCACTATGTTGATGATACAAATCTCTTCCTGGATAATAAGAAGGAAGAACTTACAAATCTTTTTTCTATTCTCCATTGTTTTGAGTTCATTGTAGGTCTAAAGGTTAACACATCCAAAACAAGACTAATTGCCATTGGTAATGTACCTGAGCTTAATGAGTGGGCAACTACTTTTGGTTGCAAAACAGACAATCTGCCTTTTATGTATCTGGGAATGCCGTCGGGAGCTAAAGCTAATAGCAAATCTATATGGGCTCCTATTCTTGAAAGAGTTGATGAAAGACTTTCTTTTTGGAATAAGATTTCTCTTTCGAAGGGAGGTAAATTGGCACTTTTGAAGCACATTCTAATTTCTCTTCCAATGTATTACTTTTCTTTATTCAAAGCTCCAATTTCAATTATTAATATTTTGGAAAAGAAGATGAGGAATTTTTTATGGGAACATAAAACTTCTGGGAGTAAGTGTTCTCATTTTTTTAATTGGAATTTGGTAATGGCTTCCAAAGAAAGAGGTGGTTTAGGGGTTCTTAATCTCAGAGCTATCAATCAAGCTCTTTTGGCTAAATGGTGTTGGCGGTTTGGAAAGGAAAAAACACATTTGTGGTATAAACTCATTGTCGAGAAATTTGGTGACTGTTTTTCTTTTTGGGTACCCGGAAAAGTTCATACAACACATGGAGTTTCATGTTAGAGGATCATTGTTGAAGCTAGTACTTTTATCACTGCGCACTATTCACTCAGCATTCATTCGGGGGAGAATATTAAATTCTGGCATGATAAATGGAGAGGGGAGTCTTGCTTTATGGATTCTTTTAGCAATCTGTATAAGCTTGATAGGCTAAAGTATGATAGCTTAGCAGATCACATCACAGCTGGAAACTCTTGGAAGTTTGATTTTAAAAGAACTCTCACAAATGAGGAAGCTAATTCTCTAGCTGAACTTCTCCAGGTAATTGATTCCAAACCTCCAGTACTTGATACTCTGCCAGATGTTAGAAGGTGGCCTCTAACTTCGGATATAACCTTCTCTGTAAAATCATTATACTCAAAGATGATCTGTGATGCTGGAGTGGATAATTTTCCTCATGAGTTTGTGTGGGTGAATGGAATTCCTCCAAAAGCCAATTTTTTATTATGATGTGTTGTTGTTCATGGAAGGTTAAATTCTCAAGACAAGTTGCAATACAAGGGGATGGATATCTACAGTTCATGCAGCTTATGTGGAGATAGTGTTGAATCCCAGGATCATATACTTGTTCACTGCAAAGTCGCTCACAAAGTTTGGACTTCTATAACTCCATTTAAAAGCTGGGCATGGGTTTTTCCGGATTCTTTCATCAATCTTGCAAAGGCTTGGTCAGATAATCCATTCTCCGGGACTGGTAAGGTTGTTTGGAAACTTATTCCTGCTGCTGTCACTTGGATTTTATGGAGAGAAAGGAATTGTCGTGTGTTTGAAGAAAACTAGACTTACAAGCTTGATGAGGAATTTTGCATTGATGCCAAAACTCTTGTCCTAACTTGGGCAGCTGCATTTGGTAATAGGGTTCATTTAAACTGGGCTTATACAGTTCAAAACTGGAATACTGTTTTTACTTAATCATGTAATCTTGCTACCTCTGGTAGTATATCCTGTACATTCTTCAAATCCTTATAAAATCTTCTCTTCCTATCAAAAAAAAAAAAACTAGGTTGTTATATACATAGGGGTGCAATCAGTGAGTGATCATTTCATATATGGAAAATTTTCAAATATGAGCTTGGATAGGTAGCATGCTTGATTTGGGCAAGGAATCTAGCATATAATGCATTTGTAATGCTAGACCCAGAAAATCAACAACATATCCTAAAGGGACCAAATTAACCAGCTAGGCATATGGGGAAACGCTATGAACAACACTCAACTTTATAGAAAAATATTGTTTTTTTCCAGTGACGGAGCCAAGAATTTTGTCATGGGGCTGCAACCTTAATTATTCATATCAATATCCAACAACTTTATCGGTAAGTTATTGGATAGTCATGTACATTCAAACAGGTGTATTGTTTGTAAATTGTTCTACCGGTCAAAAAATATAATAAAACTGGGAGCGAAACGGTGAAACTAGTAGCAAACAAATGCATTATTGCCCGGTAGTAGTAGCAGCTAGCTAGTTGGTACCACGAGTTTGAAAAAAGACATACAAATTAATTACTCAGGATAAAGTACGTCAATTGCAGGGGCGTTGGTCCTTGCCATGTGCAAATGATTTTTCCTAGTTGCAATTTGGGTGGAGAAAGGCCCATGCTACCTAGATCTTTCTCTTCTGTCTTGAACAAATGCAGTTGCAATGCAAGCTCTAGATTGTTACAGTAAACAAAAAAGAAATTGTACCAGAACAACTGTAATTTACGGACACACCTTGTTTGGTGTTGAAACATGAAAGGACAAAGTTTTAAATACACGGACCTGACATAATCATTTCACAATTATCAGAATATACGAGAGAAAATAAAAAATAAAAAAAATGCATCTTTGACTGACCCTGTAATTCATTATATTTATGATGATAAGCATACTAGCCGGATTTGTTTGACTTCAACTCAGAGGGAGACTTTTGTCATTTGGGTTCTTTAGAGTATGAATTGGAGAAACTCTCAGCTTCTGAGTGAAATATGCAGAAGAAAAGAAAAAAAGTTACAGTTCGTGTAACATGCTCTCTTGCAAACAAAAGATATTAATGATATAGGGATATTTTGAGAATACATATATGAACTTTCGATTAATCAATAATCAAAAACCAGATCATCCACACCAAGCAGATCAATCGAATAAGTAGTTGAGACTATCAATTTATCCCAACATCTCACTTTTTTAACTCTACTTTTGAATCTTCAGAGGTTTAACAAGTTTGTTTCTTTGTATTCTCACTTGGATATTTGTTCTTTGTCTTTTTTTAGGTGATCGATCTAATTTCCGTCTCCTTTTTGTGTCGGTTGTTTTTATTGGGTTGAGGTACCCCTTAAGTACCTCTTTTTCAATGAATCTTTTCCTCTTGACCGATCAAAAAAAAAAAAAAAAGAATGAGAACAAGACATGAACTTTAACATCTGTTGTGCGTAAACTATTGACTCTCAACTACTTAAATACACATTCAGATGTTCGTTACATATGAGCACGCAATGCAAGTGAGAAAACTTGTGCTAACTGAATGTAGTTTCATTTTGTAACACGACAAGTTGAATACCTTATTGAATGAACTATAGAAGTGGGTGCCTGAGACATCTTAATAATGCGACATTTGTGAATTGAAGCGCACGAGATTCACAACTTGGCTAGATTTTGGACCCTAAAGGGTCCTCCTATATCTCTGAAGTTTATTACTAGTATATTGCAAGAAAAATCTGATAAATATATTTTACCAGGAAATCATTAGAAATTAATTTACATTCAGACAAGGACTCTTAGACTTAGTCTTATGGGGTGCTAGTCTAGCACCTAGATTAGCAGTCAGAAATACCTCCTAAGTCTTATGGGAGTGCTAATCTAGCATGCTAGACTAGCAGTCCACATCGACCAGCCCCGAACCATTCTGCGCCCAGCGCTAAACCATTCAAATAAGCTACAAATCTCAGTAAATCGAGATCAAAAAAAAAAAAAAAGCACAGCTTTTGAACCATTCCGCGAAAAGGTATTTTTCAAGCGCCGAACCATTCAGCGTAACTATCTAGCATGCTACTTCACAAGCTAGCACCTGCTAGGAGAGAGAACTAGTGTTAAATTTTTTGCTACGCTTTTTTTTGGAATTGCAACACTTATGTGCTAATCTAGCACCTCCAATCTAGCCCATAAGACTTAGTCTTACAGCTGAAATTGTGAACACATGCGACCCCACCCCAAGTATACGAAAGTGCTACACTTCCCCCACTCCCTTCCCCATTACGTGTCATCGTTCTTAGCCATTGATCCCTGGATTGAGATTAGCAGGGGGTCCCATTATTAATGTGTTTAACCAACAGATGCTTGACACATAGGCGGGGGAAAGGAGTGGGGAAGGGGGTGGGGGACGTTTAGCATTTTCGCCAAGTATATGTTAATAAATAGCGAAATAGCGATCCCAGTCATAATCCCCCGTCAAAAAAACCATCACTTCCTTGTAGCAGGCTAGCAGCTAGTTAGCATTATGAACAAATTAAAATCACTAGCTTGAAATAGGACATAAAAATTAATTACTCAGGAGAAAGTACGTCAATTGCAGGGGCGTTGGTCCTTGCCATGTGCAAATGGTTTTCATAGATGCAATTTGGGGTGAGAAAGGACCAAGCTACCTGGATCTTTCTACAAATACAGTGATTGTAAAATTGAAATTCTACAAGAACAACTGTGATTCACACACACCTTGTTTGGTGTTGAGAACCATTAAAGGACTAAAATCTTAAATACATGTACATGAAACATTCATTTGAGGAATTTCAATATATATTGAGGTAAAAAGACAATAAGTACATTAAACATATTATATAGAAGTGTAAAACGTGCCGGCCGGCACACGAAGTCGTGTGCTTCACGTGCCATGTGCCGTGCCAACGATTTAAACGTGTTGTGCCGTGCTGTGCTTTACTAGTCAAAAGCTAGGCATAGCACAGCCCACGGGCACAACACACGAATAAACGTGCCGTCTTTGTCTGCCGTCTCGGCACACGTGCTATAAACAATTTGAAATCACTTAATGTATACATTAAGTCGGACATTATCACAAGAATTTAATTAGACAACATATCATTTGAAATTAATTCAAGTAAAATTAATAAGTTTATTCAATAAAAAGAAATAGCCCATCAAATATAAAATTGGATTATTGTCATGTAAATTAATGTTTTAGTTAAATATAGGTGACGACATTATAACAACGATATTGAAATATATTTTCCAAATATTAAGGTATTATATGTGTTGTTATAAATAAGTCAACATAAAAATGTTAAAAACTAGTTAGAATAGTGACTCTTTTGTGAAATATACAAAAAATGTGACGTATTATGCCTTGTTATATGGTGTATTTGTACATGCTATGACGTGCTCTCTTAACGTGTTGTGTTGGGCTGGGCCACGTGCTTATCCGTGCCGCGTGCTGTGTTGTGCTACTGTGCCAATTAGTCAAACCCAGCACGTCACATTTAACTAATGTGTTGTGTCGTGCTGGGCTAAGTCACGTGCTGGGCTGGGCTGTGCTCAAATTTTAACGTGTTGTGTTGGGCTGTGCTCGTGCTGGCACATCCTAATTTACACCTCTAATATTATATATGTGCAGAAAGAAAACAAGATATTAGTGCTTTCACATAAGGAAAAACGAATTCCCAGGTCCGGCACAAGAAAACAGATAAAAAGCTCTATTGAAAATATGGATATGAACGGATGGTTAATCAACAATAGCCAACCAGTTGCTGAGTATTGAACTTTCAAACAAGGAGCAAATCATACCAATTAAATCATCACGAATAAGGAGCCCAAATTATCAGTTTACTCCAACATCTCACTTTTTTTTCCTTCTTTCTATTACTCTCTGGTTTCAGATCTTTGGAAGTTTAACAAATTTGATGGGAGCGAAAATGCTGGACCGTAAATAGATGAACATAACATTTGTTGTATCGAGAATTGATTTTCAACTACTTATACACAAGTTGAGATGTTCGTCACATGAACTATGTATGAGCACGAAGTTGAAAACTTGTGCTAACGGGATGTATTCATTTAGTCTACATTTAGTAACACGACCAATTTAATATATCTTAGTAATGAACTAGAGAAGTGGGTGCCCCGAACACCTTAATAATGTCACACTTGTCACGAGTCACTCGACTTAAATTTTACATCTGCAAATGGAACCCACGACTTGCATAGATTTTTTCGTTGCTAGTAGACCCAAAAAATCAGCAACGTATCCTAAAGGGACCAAATTAACCAGCTTGTGGAAAATGCCATGAACAACACGCAACCTTTGAGACAAATAATCATTTTTACTAGAGGTAAATGAGAACAGGCGCACGCGCACAATGCAACCTTAGATATTGGCAACAATTTTATCGCCAACTTATTTGAAAGTCATGTACATTCATTCACACAAGGATTGTATAGATGAAATTGCACCCTCACCCGGACTTTACGTCTGTGATTTATTGTAGGCCTTGTTTGGTAAAATTTATGATTATCTATTTATGATTATAGAAAATCATAAATTGATAAATGATTCTGATATAATCATTTTCAAAATAAATTTTTCCAGCACTTTTTTTTAAATAATTGATTATCTTAGAACGATGATTTCAAAATGGAGAGGAAAGAACAATGATCTAGGATAATTTTTTAGTCATATGTTGTTTTGTTGTCTCTCTCTTGATAGTTTAGAGAAATTAAGATGAAAAAAATTCAATTTGAGTTTCTTAAAAAAAAAAATTGATTATAATAAATTTTCAAAACAACTTTTTCTTGTTTATGGAAATAATGGATTTTTTCAATTATGATTAAAATAAGCAATTATTATAATGGTTACCAAACGCATATAGAATCCATTATAATCTGTATAATGGATTATAGGCTGATAATCCATTAAAATAATGGTTACCAAACAGCCCCTTAGAGCAACCACAGTCATCGACCAAAACTAAAAATTTGGTCGAAAACAGAGACACTATCGAGTGGAGTAAAGAGTATATCCCAGACTAAAACTAAAAATCAAACCAAATTTGGTCTTTGGTTTGGTTATAGTCTGGCGTAATTTGAGACTACGCCCGATTGGGGCGTAGCTGTAATCTGCGTCTGTTAATGAGACGTAACTTTAAGACTACGCCCGATTGAAACGCAACTTTAGACTACGCCCGGTGGGACGTAATTAACATTTGCGCCTGATACCAAGCGGCACCATAATATTGCGCCTCATTCAAGCGTAGTCACAAGTTACGTCGGCCGGCGTGATTTTAAAGTCCGCTGTAGTCGAGCGCAATCACCGATACCGCTTTGTTGAATCTTTGGCGCAATTATAAGTTACGCTGTTGAATGCATGGGCGCAATTATAAGTTACGCTGTTGAATGAATGGGCGCAATTAGAAGTTACGCTTTTGAATGCATGGGCGCAATTAGAAGTTACGCTTTGTTGAATGCATGGGGCGCATTTATAAGTACCGCCTGTTACTACATGGGGCGCAATTTATATCTACGCCCCATCCTTCACCGTTTTTCAAATGTTTTCGAAATTTCAACCACCATTTTCAAGTATTTTCAAAATTTCAAATTATTTGTAATACCGTTGGGAAATTTGTAACGTTGGAAATTTTAGAACGTTGGCCATTTAAGACCGTTGGAAACTAAAACTGCAGCCCCGTATATCTATAAATACAGAGAGTTATTCCATCTACGTTTCCCAACAAGAACAGAGTCATTGTATTGTATTTGAAACCAGTTTAATAGTTTTTTCATTTAACTCATTCCATTGTCTTTCAATTTAGTTTCCGAGTTTTTTCATTGAACTCAGGTTAATGGCAGCACGAATTCCTCGAGGTCCTAATTTTTCAACAATCGAAGATTTAACGATGTGTAAAATTCATTTATCAATATCTCAAGATCCGGTGTTGGACCGATCAATCCGAAGTGGAATTATGGAGTCGCATCAAACATGATATTGAACAACTATTACCTAAGAAGCCGAAGCCGAAGCGGCCTTGGACGTCGTGGCAAAAACGATTTCAGGGAATAAGCAAAGATGTGGCTTTGTTCTCTGCAAAAGAGGGAGAAATAGAACGTGAACATCATACTGGATGGGGTCCTGAAAGGGCGGTAAGATTTCTACAATTTTTGTAACACTTATTTTGTATTGTTTACTTGCACATAAACTAAACTGTTATCGAAAACAATAATAGCTCGAAGAAGCAAGGCTGCGGTTCAAGGATTGTAATGATGGGAAGCCATTTAAGCACGAAGAGTGCTACCCATATATGTTGGAAAATATAAAATATAATCGACGCTCAACATTTGTGTTTGACACAACGCACGATGAGGAAAATTATGAGAATGACGAAGAGGATGGGGAAGAACATGATCAAGGAACTCCATCCAACCGCGTTAATGACGGTGAGATAGGAGACATAGAGAAGAGACAACCCTTTAAGTATTTGGGAAAGAAAGAAGCGAAACGACTAAAGAAAACAGGGCGAGAAAAATCAACGGCCCAAGAGGAAATGATGCGACAACTTATTCAAGAACAACAACATTTTAATACGCACTACGAAGCACAATCAAAATTCAAGATGGAACAAAGAGCAACCGAGTTTGCGGCAAAACAAGCTGAGTTAGCGGCAAAACAAGCCAAGGCAGCGGCAGATGCTGACTTACGCATCATAATGCAGGATCTCGATGAATTGGATCCCTTACAAAGAGAGTATTTCGAACTTCTAAAGGCGGACATTGTGCGGAATAAGAGAAACCAATCTTGAGCAAAGGCGTATTATGTCTAATAGGTTTAGTAGTGGAATTGTGTTTAAATATTAATTTTTATTCTTGCCAGTTTATTATGTAATTTATGGATTTTAATATTATTTTCGTTCGATTGAATTAACTTTTAAAACCCTTTTAATAATGCTCATCAGTAATTAATTAAAATATGACGATGAATACATAGAGAAGAGATAATACAATTTTTATTAAAAATAAAATAGTTATACCTATCCTTATGCCCAATTATTTAACTATCCCCGTATTCTGACCATATGTGTTCGATCAAGTCATCACGCAAGTTAATATGTGTTTGTTTGTTACGCATTGCACGACCACGTTGCTGAGCTCTAATTTGGGAAAGTTCTTCACTATTTTCTCTTGATATAGCAATCAAAGTGATGGGTTCCTACGCTGTTCATATATATGTGGCCGATCACCGGGTAGACGCTCATCCTCTACTATCATATTATGTAAAATAATACATGTTTTCATGATATAGGCAAGCACATCTGGATCCCACATTCTTGCAGGTTGTTTGATGATTCCAAATTGTTGTTGCAGAACACCAAATCCTCGCTCTACATCTTTCCGTGCACCCTCTTGCATCCCTGAGAATTTTTTTTTTTTTTCCTTTCGGATGTTTAATGGACATAATAATAGTAGCAATCTCGGGGTATATGCCATCACCGAGATAATACGGCATATCATATGAATGTCCGTTTACCACAAAGTTCACTGGTGGTGCTTTTCCTGAGACAATACTTTGGAAAACATACGAACGATTCATCACATTAATATCATTGTTTGAGCCGGGCATACCAAAAAATGCATGCCAAAACCAGAGATCATACGACACCACTGCCTCCAAAGACAATACTTTCGTTCCTTTATACGCGGTGTAAGCCCCTGATTCTGCTGACGGACATTTATCCCATTTCCAATGCATGCAATCTAGGCTACCCAGCATCCCTGGAAATCCCCTGCTTCTGTTTTCCTTAAGGAGCAGTTCAACATCACCAGCAGTTGGTTCACGCAAATATTCTTGCCCATACAAGTGGACAATAGTTTTACAAAACCTACGAGTAGCTTCCAAAACAGTTGTTTCTCCAATGCGTAAGTACTCGTATATTGCATCAGCCGCACATCCGTAAGCTAACATTCGGATTGCTGCTGTTACTTTTTGATGAGGATTCAATCCCATAACTCCACAAGCATCAGGCTTTTGAACAAAATAACGATTTACTCCCGCAACTTCTGTAACTATTCGATTAAACAATTGTCGACGCATTCTAAATTTTCTACGAAATACATTAAGTGGAAAGCGCGGGTTCGGGCAAAAGTAGTCTTTCCATAGAAGTTCAGCTCCCTCATCCCGATTTCTCCATAATTTGATACGAGTTTGAGGCCAGCACGAATTTGTAACATGGAGACCCAAACTAACAGCCATGTTATTTTGATGAATTTCTACTGCATCATCATCGGAGGAATAAAAACTATTATTAGAAGAAGAAGAAGAAGAAGAACCTGACGAACAATAGTGGTGTTCTCGTAGTTTTCCATTATAATTGCTACTGAATAGGTGTGTTGGTTTGTAGATACTGAAGACGAGGCGCTCTAATTTATAAAGAAAATGCAAGAGTAAATATTAATAAACAAAACATAAAGTGTTTTTGTGAGTAGTGAGACTGGCGGTACATTAAATTTAAAAAATTTAATAAGAAAGAGACATTGAAAAGATTCTTGATACTGAAGTAGCCATACTGAAAGATTCGTAGTGAGACTGGCAGTACACTCAAAATAGAAATGACAACTCACTGTAACAAAGTTTTTTTGTCTGACCACTCACTGTCACTCTAACCCAAAAAAATTTTGGTTCCTGACTATACAGTAAAATGAAAAAAAACCAAGACATCAACTATCAGTCTAACCTTTACTTGAAATGACTATACACTGTAAAAGTGAATCTTAATTCATTAGGACCAAATTAACCATTCATATCATCTGTATTCTCCTCCAAAGATGCCGAACGCGGAGGGATAAAAGGCATCATGACTCGGCGGTGGGATTAATCGCGACATTGTTGAAGCTGATCCTTGTCCCATTGTTGAAGCTGATCCTTGTCCCATAGTATTCCAAACTGTTTGTGGTATCGTTTGGGAAAATTGACCGAATCCAAGGGGAGGTTGGGAATGTGGTGCCATATGCAAATGAGAGAGTTGTACCTCTAACATGTGGTTCTGATGTCTGAGTCTTTCTATTTCCGCATCTTTCGCCCTCCTCATGTCCAATTGCTCCTTCGTTAGATTTAACGTAAAATCACGTAATTGATGACCGAAATCAGCATGCTCTTGATAAAATGAATAACATTCATCCTGTCACATAAAAAAAATGAATAACATTCTTCCGGCCCCTTTGAAAAAATGAGCACATATTATTTTTAATAAAAACATATAATATTGAACGTATACTTACGGGGGATATTTGATGTTGAGGCGGAATAGGTATATGTTCAGCAGGCTTCGGAATCGTGTGATTAAGAAGGTCACCGGCATACCCATATAATGGAACATCCCAATCGGGATATGTTACATAATCTTTAAAGTTAGTTACCTTTCGCCAATATTGCATATACAAATCATACGAAACAACTTGCACAATATCTACTGCGTCGGCCCAACCTTCCTGGATTAGGCGTTTTCCTTGTTTATCATCGATATCCCCAACTATTGTATGTAGATCTATGGGAACACCATAGGTGGGATGGTTTTGTCTCCAAGGTACATGTTATGCTGTGCAATTAGTAAGGGAGTATGCATGAAATTAGTATGTTATTATCATAACGGTGTAATTGCCATCTAATAAATTAGTATGCATAAAAACCATTAAATGATACTCACAACGCCATTCCAAGAAAATATAACCCTTGTGTTTGAGAGTAAGGAAGTTTTGATTCCAATTTCAGATTCAAGGATTTGTCTGCATGATTCCCAAGGTTGCCATGTAACTTGGTCCGCGGTCAACTTATTAAGTAAAGTTCTACAACGAACAATATCAACCACCTTCTTCTTTGGTTTCCACCTACTACTTCTAGGCCATATTGGTTGATCATCCTTAGGCTGGACTATCTCGGGTGCACATATGCCCAAATATTCGTAGCCCCAAAACTAAATCAAAATACCAAGCAAAAAATTGATTCTTTCTCAACCCAATAAATTAAACATTAAAAGGAAGAAGTATATGAAAGGAATTTACCTCTAATACTTGGAAGGGCCCGCTTAGTGTCTTCCGCTTCCTACTGCTATACGGAGTGCCGCATACTGATCTCGAAAAAGCGGCACACCCCAATCATAGGAGGCAAGCAGTATCAAGATCGTCAAAAGCAGCTAACCATCCCGCATCAATATAGTTCTTTGCATTAGAGAAAAAAATTGTCCCAAAACATACATAAAAAAGCGTTGCTACTCTTTCAAAGCAATGACTTTATCATTTTCAGCCGCACGTAATTTTTACCGGTACGAAATATGAACTCAAAAATTTAACGTAATTGAATTAGATTTCCATGACGCGCCTTTTGCACAAAGCGAGTCATCTTGGATATCTGGAAAAATATTATCACGGACATATTCAAATTGATACTTTTCTAATCATACGGAACATCAACCCCATCTCCAATAATCACTCCTGTCAACATGACCCAATCAAGAGGTGTGAAACCCAACTCACCAAAAGGGAAGTGAAAAGTATTCGTAGTATCCCAAAACCTCTCCACAATATAGTCGACCATGGCATGGGGGTTTCTCCCAATTCCATGTTCAATAGTCTATCCCATCCCGCTCTTTCAATAATATATTTGACTCTAGGACTAAGTCTTGAAATAACCTTATAGTGAGTAATGACCGAATGCAGGTTACCACGATGTGTATACTGAGAGTTAATGTTGTCTGCAACTATGATATCCGTAGAAGCGTGTGGTTTATCATCTTCAACGACAGGAAACCTCCTCCCTAACCCAGGAACATCAATCTCCTTAATTTGACCACTAGAGATTAAATTATAATCATCATTGGCTAAAGATTTTTGTTTCTTGTTCGTCTTTACGCGATTATTGAACCTGGAAATCGACATCTGTACACATGCAATAAACAAAAAGTATGCATCACGAGATGAATCAATCAAAACAATAGTCAAATTAACCAAACTTTTAATCACCCAAAACAGTAATAATTCTTATCAAAATAATCAAAACAATATTCAAATTAACGAAACAATAATCACCCAAGAACAATAATAATCCTTATCAAAATAATCAAAACAATAGTCAAATTACCCGAACAATAATCACTCAAAAACAGTAATCATCCTAAAACTAGACATAATAAATCACACAGTGGGGTATAAAAAAAAATCTCAAATACAAATACAAATTCGATCTAAACCCAATACAAAATTTAAGGATTTGGGTTGATCTATAATCACGAATTAATACGATTAAAAAGTCATAATAATAGATTATTTTGATCTTTATTTGATGAAATTGAATTAACAAAAGATTTATATCTCATACCTCATCACGGCCAAATTAAAGTTAAACTTTCTACGTTTTTCTTGGATAATCAATCTAACAGGAGAGAAGAGAAGACAAGGAAGAGAAGAAGGTATGAATGGAAAACAAAAGATGTGAACGATGAAAACAGTTGAAGGGTTTATTACTGCCTATCGATGATAACGAAGAGGATTTGAGAAGGGTTTAACGCACGTGTGGGACAAGTGTGTGGTGGGCGCACCTGAGTTACGCTCCATCAAGCGTTATCACAAGTTACGCCCCATTAGGCGGAGTCAATAAGTTGCGCTCCATCGGCGTTACCACAAGTTGCGCCCCATCAGGCGCAGTCCCAAGTTACGCCACAGCAGGCGTAGTTTCAATTTGCGCCCCATCAGGCGTAGTTTCAATTTGCGTCCCATTCAGGCGTATTTTGTGTTTGCGCCCGGTTAGGCGTAGTTCTGGATTACGTTCGACACCAAACGCAAATTTAAACACCGCCCCACATCAGGCGTAACTTAAAGTTGCGTCCAACCCAAACGCACTTAACAACTACGCCCCATATCAAACGCAATTCTGAGTTACGCTCCACCAAATTTACTCCTCCAACGTAGTGTCGCACCACGGACTAAAACCATATCTTTAACTTTTTTTTTGGTTTTTAGTCTTTAGTTTTGATCGTCCCACTGCAGTTGCTCTTAGGGATCATAAAAAAAAAAAAATTGGGGGAGAAACAGCGAAACTATGTAGTAAGTCAGTCCCCCCGGGTGAAAAATAGCATTATTGCCGAGTAGTGGTAGACTGTTAGCTAGTTATTACAATGAGCATATTAATTTTTTTTTTTTTTAAATCACTGGCTTGAAAAAGACACACAAATTAATTACTTAGGATCACGTAGTCAATTACAGGACCTTGATCCTTGCCATGTGCAAATGCTTTTGATACCTAGCTTGATTGGGGTATACTCAAACTAATTGGGGTATACCCAATAAGACAAAATCTGGTCATTATGAAGTAAAACCAAGCCACCCCTTAACCTTGTTTTTTCTAAATGGCTAATATGCCCTTGGTTAATTAATACTAAAATTCTGATTAGGTTAATTAATTGAGTTTAGATTAAAATTTTGAAATTTTGAATTCAATAGATTAACCTTTTGATCCGTCTTATGAGTTCGATTTCGATCCAAAAATTTTGGTTTTGAAAATGCATAAAGCCTAAAGGTCGTGGTTTGAATAAGCTTCCACCATACATCCGCCGGAATGTTAAACTTTGAATAAGTCGCCGATCTCTCTTCCGCCGGCGGTGTCAACTTTGAATAAGTCGCCGACCATATATCCTCCTAATGGTCCTCGGATGAAGAACACGCCGACTATCTTGGGCAGCAATCTTGCGGTCGGCATGTAAATATTTCCTACCCTTCCGGCTATATTAATCTCGGCATGCAAAAAAAATACAACCTTGCCGGCTGACATAATATGGAAGATGTAATTTACTTTATTCATTCAATTTTGGTTACTACATTTATTGAAACATAAAACCTAATCCTTGTCGACGGAAAAATGAATGCACTTAGCATGTGCATCAAGCCTTTGAACCCCTAGGCGACCCTAGTGGACGAGTTATAGTCTCGCGAGGGTTTACATAGAGGTCTACCCACAAAACCTATACAAAAACTTCTAAAGCCATCAATCTTCCTCCTCTGAAGACGATACACCCTCCATCATCACTACACCAAATCAGGAATTTTGTCACGGTGTAAGTTGTCACAGATTCTTTTTCAGTCACTGATATACCTGTAATAATTCCTGTAACAAATATAACTGTGGATAATTTTTAAAATCGTGATGATCTTAAACTTTAATAAGTAACAATAATAACTGTTGGGGATTATTCGCACAATAACAATTATAATCCAAATTGATACTTCCACCCAATGATTTTCCTACACCAAAAACCACCCCAAACTTAGGAACTATTACGAATTCTTTTATCACAACCATACCAACACTTAAACAAATTTAACAATTATATTAAATTTCTAAATACCAAAATTTGTTTTTATTTCTAATTATAATAAAACACTTTATTTTTTGTGTCCAAACTAATCAAGACTGGTCAAAATTTCATTGACTTTGTAAAAATCAAGACTTGCGTAGACAAAAACCAAACCCCTCTCTCTATCGTCTAACAATTTTTTTCTTCTCCGTGTTCCTTTCTCTCCGCCATTAACACACTCCCGAGAGTGTAAAATTTGCGTTCAAAATTCATCCGCAAAAAGAAAACCCTAGTTTAGAATCGATCAATTACATCCCGATCTGTGGTTGTTGTTCTTTATATCGATCGATTTGACGAAAAATCAACGATGATGGTGATTGGTGAAGAAGATGGTCCATAGTTGATTCGATGACTAAATTTCGGGTTTCATCTTCTTCTTTGATGGGGTTAGTGATTAATTATGAGTTCTATTTTTCTTCCGAATGATTAATTATGTTTTATGAAATTGGGACTTGGGAGAAACATGACAAAGAAAAATTAGGGGTTTTCTAAATTTTGGATTGTATGAAACGTTTTCTAAATTATGTTTTATGAAATTGGGAGAAAGATTAGAGAAAAAATTGGTGGATTGTATGAAACATCTTATTTAGCGATTCGGTTGAGTATCTTGCTCGAGATTAAATTGTTGCCAAAGTAGAAGAATATTGTATTATCTTGTTTCAATTATGCCATGTTTGTTAGGTAAAATTTTCGGGGTATGTCTTCCTTTCCTTTTACTTGGTTTAGGCCATGGTTGATGTGTTGGATAAGTTTTATGTGCTTCCTAACCAAGTGAATGCAGCGAGTCCTATAAACTTTGATTAAGTTTTAACAAAGAGGAATCGAGGTCGAAAATCATCCGTCATTGATTGGACCTTTGCTTTTACGTTTTCTAAGAAATTGAATCTTCTCAGTTGATTATTCAGTTTTATGCATTAATGAATTTTGGCGTAATTGGTACTAATAATATATGTATCTCTTTTGAAATCAGATTTATGGTGCAGTACCCATTCGGGATTTGGAGTGTTTTAGGAGCCTTACAAAGTGATAAGTTGACCCTTCCCCAAGCAAGTGGTAAAAACCTAGCTACCTGGATTGCTCAAGTGTATATATATAGGTGCGGCTCGAAATACGTATATACATCGATCGGACGTTCTGTCCCATGGTTGGGAAGAATTGACCAAGAGGGCATCGGGTAAATGAATGCACGTCACATTGCAAAGTTTTTCGTTTCTTTTCTGTCCATATTCGCACATCTTCGTTGATTCACTCTTTCCTTAAGCTTATTTATGAATGTAGTAATATTTAGCTGGGTGTTAGAGGTGCAGGATCCTATATTTTGTTTTAGTGTTGTAGATTATATATCGACCGAAACTTTGAAGCCTTGCTAGGAGGTTTCGAGATATTTGTGTTCTTGGTGGTTAGTTTCGAACCTTTGGGTCACAAAGAGTTATATAAAATTTTGTCGAGCATGGAACATTTTTTATTTTCAGTCTGTATATGATAGATAGTGATCTAAAATGATTCATTTTGGTTACGGTCAATAAAAAAGAAAATGTTGATATGTTAGAATCCAAAATGTTGGATCTCATAGACATCATCTCGAACAGAGCCTAGTATAGATGATCCAATTAGAGAAATGGAGGGGATGCTTGTTGATGAGTATGGGAGGTGCGTTGGTTCTTATCTTGTAATTACCCTCGTTTTTCATTTAATTCATCTACAAGACGTTATTCAATTTGCCGCATGAACATAAACTTAAGAGCGAAACTAGTTTTTGTATCACAAATTTCACGCGACTTGATTGATATCTAGTACTTGGTTTATCAAGCATTTTTTGATTTATCATTTTCATTAATTCTTCAGAAATTTGGCGTAGATTTAGAGCAAGGATAGTTGCTTTATAGACCTCCTGGTTGTGGTAGAAATATAATTTCCAAAGCTATAACAAATGAGGTTGGAGCAAATTTCATACACATATAAGGTCCCTCCCTATGGTCACCAAATAGGGCCCCTGAGCTTCTTAACATGTTCGTGGCAGTTAGAGTAATATTTAGTCATTCTCGGACATGTTCTCCATGCATTATTTTCTTTGACGAGGTACATAGACTATTCTTACACCTTCTTTGTTCCGTTAATGTTGTCTGAAAAGGTAACAACACACCTGGTATATCTATCTAACTATGGCACAATTCCAGTATTTAAATTCTCACTTCACTTGAACTATGGAATGTTGATTCTTGCAGGAATGTTGAGTCTCACTTCAGGTGAAGGCCTATTTACATATGCTAAAGCATTTAAATGAGTTACATTTTTTGCATTCTTTATTCACCTTGATGATAATATGCTCGAGGGGCATCATCCACATGGTACATTTTTCATTTGATTGGATTAATATATGACACTAACTCCATAAAATGTGGGTCTCTTGGTGGTGTTTTTGTTAAGTGAAACCTATCTGAAATATTACTTTGGAGTTTGAATGGCTTCTTTCGTTTGACCGAACTCGCATGATTCTTTATTCAATCAATGCACTCATCCTTGGGTTCTTTCGCCAAATTTTTATTCTCTCTCTAATGCAAGCAGGAAGGTGCATCCAAGGATGACATTGATCAACTATCAAAGTTCAAATTTCGGAAAATTGGTTATTTTAAGAAGCGAGAGAGGTGAGGTACAGGTGCCGGTTGGGGGAATCATGATTGAGTGCAATAGTGAGGCACCCGTAGAGCATGTTCTTTCTCTAGAGAATGCGGTAGTTGATTTAACCTTGAATTTGATAGTCCGACAACTTTATATATTTTGAAAAGTTAGAACTCATTCCTCCATCTTAGCCTAAATAAAACAAAGAACAAGTGAAAAGAAGGGTTACATCCATTCGATGTGGATGATGATTCTTGCAGAATGTTGCATCTTTCTTTCCGCCTATGATGATGGTGCCGAGCTACGCGAGCTTCCTCGCCGACACCGTTTTCACCGTGCCCGCATTACTGTCATCTTTGCCGTTATTAAGGTGAGTGTTACGTATCGGTGTCTTTTTTGAAGTTGAAGCATTTAGGAGGATCTGCTGTGGACTCCGTACATCTTTGCAAAATCAAACAAGTTCGTAATCCATTTAGTTCATTTTGTCTGTGGTAGAAATGTTTTTTTGTTAACGCCGTCCCCTCCTTTATTATGTGGTTCAAATTGATATACACTGGACTTAAGGTCGAAATAAATGGTTGACTAAAAATTCCTTCCCCATGCTTGTGGTTCTCTACTTGAAACCTTAGCTCTTGCGAACATAAGAATGAAATTTCACTTTAATTTTTTGTTCTTGCAGGGGAAGTGCTAAGAGGCTTGTGAAAGGTGCATTACAGAAGAAAGAAAGAAGAGAAAATGAGATACTCGGATGTGAAGAAAATGGATCGTGGGATCTGCTCGTTCTTTTTGAGGTCCTTTATCCTTTGTAAGCTACTCGGATGTGAAGAAAGCTACCACTTTTCAAGTTTCATTTCTTCTTTCTTTTTGAGGTTTTTTATACTTTGTCAATTATTTTTAAAATTTTATGCGAGAGATATTTCGGTGGTTAATAAATATACAATTTTAACCATTTTTGTAGGATTTTATTTCGTGTTCGATTTTGTTTCGGTCCAGTTATGTTAGTCAGTTATGTTGAACCAAAATAAGGTACCCTTTATCTAGGGGCAAAATGGTCATTTTATAAGAAAATCATATTAGTGGCAGAATGAACATTTCACTACGTTTCGGGAAAGGGGTAAAATAGTCATTTTTACAGCTTCAGAATATTTATTGCACTTATTTTTGACGAGGATAGCCTAAATGGACATTACACCAACTTTTGGGCAAGGGGTAAAATAGTCAATTTATAGTCTCTGGGATATTTGATGCACTTATTTCCGATAAGGGTAATTTGGTCATTTTCACAGTCTCCGGAATCTTTGAACCTATGCTGTTCAATTCAGATATATTTCGTTGTTCTTACTGATATACTTAGAGTAGTCAACTCGCAGCTAGGTTTCGATATCGGATCCTGGTACGCATACAATATGCAGAAATAGGTTTTTTTTTAAGGTTTCGTAGAATATCCCGAAGGAATCTTACCTGTAAATGGATGGATTCGTCGTTCATACCGAATTTCTGACTTAGAGTAGTCAACTCGCGGCCAGGTTTCGATCTCGGATCCTGTACGCATACAATATACAGAAATTGGGTTTTTTTTTAAGGTTTCGTAGAATATCTTGAAGGAATCTTACCTGTAAATGGATGGATTCGTCATTCTTACCAAGTTTCTGACTTAGAGTAGTCAACTCGCGGTCAGGTTTCGATCTCGGATCCTGGTACGCATACAATATGCAGAAATAGTATTTTTTTATGGTTTCGTAGAATATCTCGAAGGAATCTTATCTGTAAATGGATGGATTCGTCGTTCATACCGAATTTCTGACTTAGAGTAGTCAACTCGCGGCCAGGTTTCGATCTCGGAGCCTGGTTTGCATGCAATATGCAAAAATAGGGTTTGTTTAAGGTTTCGTACATGTAAATGGATGGATTCGTCGTTCTTACCAAGTTTCTGACTTAGAGTAGTCAACTCGCGGCTAGGTTTCGATATCGGATCCTGGTACGCATACAATATGCAGAAATAGGTTTTTTTTTAAGGTTTCGTAGAATATCCCGAAGGAATCTTACCTGTAAATGGATGGATTCGTCGTTCATACCGAATTTCTGACTTAGAGTAGTCAACTCGCGGCCAGGTTTCGATCTCGGATCCTGGTACGCATACAATATACAGAAATAGGGTTTTTTTAAGGTTTCGTAGAATATCTCGAAGGAATCTTACCTGTAAATGGATAGATTCGTCATTCTTACCAAGTTTCTGACTTAGAGTAGTCAACTCGCGGCCAGGTTTCGATCTCGGATCCTGGTACGCATACAATATACGGAAATAGGGTTTTTTAAGGTTTCGTAGAATATCTCGAAGGAATCTTACCTGTAAATGGATGGATTCGTTGTTCTTACCAAGTTTCTGACTTAGAGTAGTCAACTCGCAGCCAGGTTTCGATCTCGGAGCCTGGTTTACATGCAATATGCAAAAATAGGGTTTGTTTAAGGTTTCGTACCTGTAAATGGATGGATTCGTCATTCTTACCAAGTTTCTAACTTAGAGTAGTCAACTCGCGGCCAGGTTTCGATCTCGGATCCTAGTACGCATACAATATACGGAAATATGTTTTTTTTTAATTATGATATATTTCAGCTCCAGTTCATCCGAAAGAGAAACTCAGCTCTATATCTAGTAATATTTGAACCTGTGATGTTCAATTATGATATATTTCCTCTCCAGTTCATCCGAACGAGAAACTCAGGTCTAACTTTAGTAATCTATGAACCTGTGATGTTCAATTATGATATATTTCGTCTCCAGTTCACCCGAACGAGAAACTTCAGTCTACCTCTAGTAATATTTGAACCTGTGATGTTAAATTATGATATATTTCGTCTCCAGTTCACCCGAACGAGAAACTCAGGTCTAACTTTAGTAATCTATGAACCTGTGATGTTCAATTATGATATATTTTGTCTCCAGTTCACCCGAACGAGAAACTCAGGTCTACCTCTAGTAATCTTTGAACCTGTGATGTTCAATTATGATATATTTCGGCTCCAGTTCATCCGAAAGAGAAACTCAAATCTACCTCTAGTAATATTTGAACTCGTGATGTTCAATTATGATATATTTCTACTCCGTTCATCCGAAAGAGAAACTCGTGTCTACCTCTAGTAATATTTGAACTCGTGATGTTCAATTCGAGATATATTTCGTCTCCAGTTCACCCGAACGAGAAACTCGTGTCTAACTTTAGTAATCTTTGAACCCGTGATGTTCAATTATGATATATTTCGGCTCCGCTTCATCCGAAAGAGAAACTCACTCTACCTCTAGTAATCTTTGAACTGTGATGTTCAATTATGATATATTTCGGCTCCAGTTCATCCGAAAGAGAAACTCGCCTCTACCTCTAGTAATATTTGAACTGTGATGTTCAATTCGGATATATTTCGTCTCAGTTCACCCGAACGAGAAACTCGAGTCTAACTTTAGTAATCTTTGAACCCGTGATGTTCAATTATGATATATTTCGCTCCAGTTCATCCGAAAGAGAAACTCGGCTCTACCTCTAGTAATCTTTGAACTCGTGATGTTCAATTATGATATATTTCGGCTCCGTTCATCCGAAAGAGAAACTCGCTCTACCTCTAGTAATATTTGAACTTGTGATGTTCAATTCGTATATATTTCGTCTCCAGTTCACCCGAACGAGAAACTCAGGTCTAACTTTAGTAATCTTTGAACCCGTGATGTTCAATTTTGATATATTTCGTCTCCAGTTCACCCGAACGAGAAACTCGGGTCTAACTTTAGTAATCCATGAACTCGTGATGTTCAATTATGATATATTTCGTCTCCATTCACCCGAATGACAAACTCGAGTCTAACTTTAGTAATCTTTGAACCCGTGATGTTCAATTCTGATATATTTCGTCTCCAGTTCATCCTAAAGAGAAACTCAAGTCTAACTTTAGTAATCCATGAACCCGTGATGTTCAATTATGATATATTTCGTCTCCAGTTCACCCGAACGAGAAACTCGGGTCTAACTTTAGTAATCTTTGAACTGTGATATTCAATTATGATATATTTCTAGTCACAGTTCATCCGAAAGAGAAACTCGCTCTACTTCTAGTAATATTTGAACCCGTGATGTTCAATTCGTATATATTTAGTCTCCAATTCATCCGAATGAGAAACCCAAGAACAACTCTAGTAATCTTTGAAGTAATATGATTTTTCAGTTCGTTTTCATTATTCGGATTCATAATATTTATTGTATAATATTTGGATTTGGTGTGATATACGCGTCAAAA
The DNA here is from genome assembly GCA_023531295.1 of Papaver armeniacum. Classification (NCBI taxonomy): domain Eukaryota; kingdom Viridiplantae; phylum Streptophyta; class Magnoliopsida; order Ranunculales; family Papaveraceae; genus Papaver; species Papaver armeniacum. The sequence goes on along the minus strand of JAJJWW010016428.1, from coordinate 480,380 downwards.
TATACGTAGACTGCTAGTTTTTTCTTCCCAAAGTTTTGGACCCCTACGTTACGATGTCACATGGTTTGGTAAGTGATAAAATGCACCACCTAATTTAAAATAAGGATAGTCAGTCCATTGGATTTGTACGTGACACGTGGTAACAAATCAACCATTTGATCATCTGGAACCAATAAGATGGGTGTCGAAGACACTAGTCGTCCAGCTCTGCTACACAGTAAAAAGGGTTTTCTTTATATAGTTAGAAGAGAGAGAAAATTAAAATGATAAACCTAAATCCTACTCCGCTTCCCTCACCCCATCTTCTTCTCCTTCGACAGAAACCCTAACACACTCACCCCTAAGTCAAAACTGCAGCCTCCTGAATCATTTTTTTTCTCTCTATTTCTTTCTATTCGTTGAATTAGTAGATGTATTTCACCAAAGAAAATTGAATCTGGGGAGCGATTCATAATATTTTTTTCTTTTGATGCTCCGATCTAAGATGAGTTTCTTTCCCTTATATCTGTAGATCTCTATATCGAGTTTCGTTGAATCTTAGTGTTTTAACATAACTTGAGAAATCGATTGTTTGTTTTGGATGATTGAAACAGGATATTGAAAAGAGGGAGAAAGTTGTGCATCTAATCGATATCAATTTTATGGGATAAAGTTGAAAAAACCCGATCCCGAAGACCCATTTTTGTATTATAATTTCCCCGGATCTCATATGGTTTATCTCGGTATTCTATGATTTTCATGTATTTTTTGAATTCCTTAATCTCGAATTCTTTCTCTCGCATTCTCTTCCCTTGCTCAACTAGGGTTTAAAAATTAGATTTGATTATTCTGTTCTTTCAATGATTCTAATGTTTGTTTGTTAACAGAGTATGAAAAGTAGGTTTTTCAATTTTCCTTTCTAATTGTTCTGCATTGGGTTTTATTTTATTTTTTGCTATTTCAAATTAGGGTCTGAAATTAGTATGTTGATTTTTGGTTCTGTTTGCTATTTCAAAAGGCTCCGAGAATTAATTTGATTTTTGGTTCTTCAACTGTGATGGTGATTCCTGAGTTGCAATTTTTTTTTTGTCTTAATTTTGGTAAAGTTTTCAGTTATTCTTTTGGTTTAAATCTTAATTATTTATGGAGTGATTGTTAGGGTTTACTATGATAGCCGATTACTCCAAAGAAAATTTGGTGCTTTTCTTCTAATTTGGTTTATTGTTAGGGTCTGAGAATTATTTGTGTTATTTGCTTCATCTGTTCTATGAACATTGTTGTAGCTAGGTTAATCAATGCTAGTGGCAAAATTTCTGGTTGATTGCTGATGATGATTAAACATAGACATGTAATGATAGCGGAGATGACCGCAAAATTATAACATCTAAGGGGCTGAGGCATATTGAATTGATTTGTTTGATTTTGTGTTATCTGCTTCATCTGTTCTATGAACATGAACATTGTTGTAGTTAGGTTAATCAATTCTAGTGGCATATTTTTGTGGTGAACCGATAAAAATTTGTTGTCTTCGCTATCTGGTGCTTCTTGGTATGTGCATTTGATTGTCTGTTTATTAGGATTTAGTAATAGTTCTGCAAGGAAGATTTATGAAAATTTCACATGTCAGACTTCATAGGTTTACAAGATCTATGAGAAGACATTTCATTATTCTGAGCAGGCACTAATCTTTTGGAATACATTTTTAAAGGAACCTATGTATGTATTCTCAAGTTAATTAAGAAGTTTTACTTAAGATTACCTCTTTTTGGTTTTGTAACAGTGTTACATTCCAAAGGTCTGCATTTAGGACTTCTAAGAGAATTGGAACTGTTCAGAATCTAGCTGCAAAGAAGAAACAAGAACTTGCAGAACAAGTGAAGGATATTTCTAAGAATTACAAAGAGTGATAAGTATTGTTAAGTAATATTTTCTGTTTTTTGTTGTTAACTCTCTGTAATGAAGCAATGGAGACGATACATTATAATAATAATAACATAGTTTAATAAATTAATTTGTCTCCGAACATTACATGTAAGGTTATCTTAATCATCTTGGTCAAGGAAAGGTTATCTGACATTTTCTTACAGGAGTATCGTAATGTATCGGGCTCGCAAGAGCAGGAAAAATCCTTTGGACCTTGGCTCGTGAAGACTGAAAAATCAATTTTATATCAAGTATAGAATATAATTCGCTCTCTGTTTGCATATGTTTATCAGGAAAGTAATCGACCTTTATGAAAAATACATGCTCTATGTGACAACCTGCTTTGCTGGCCATTCTTTCCCACAAGGTTTGTAGTGAATAGTTTCTTACTAGTTAAGTATTTCTTATCTCATATTCCTCTAATCAACTGTCTTTTTGATTTCAGGCACTCAAAGAGGCATTTTAGGTATTTTGCAACAAGGTTATTGCTGGCAGCTCAAGTGTAGAGTTGTTGTCTAATTTCAGCGACAATGTTACTCTACTGTGGCACTCACTTTGGGTTCGAATTATGAGAAGACATTCTTATGCTTTTATTCTCTTCTGTCTCACTTGAATTTGATAGGATTTGATACGGTTTGTTCCTTCAATTTCTGTTTGTTGCTAAAATATGGATACAAACTGATGATCGCACAAGATTGACATGGATTATGACAATCACCCAAGAATAGAGGTGATTATAAATCCCATGTTCATCCATGTTTAACACAAAGTTTTGGTTGATAATATATCATGTTGTTTGCTAAGTTTTTCATTTCATTGTTTACTGTTTTGTGTAGGAGAAGAGATCTAGGACAGTGGCAGATATCCATGTCAAGGTTATTAGTAGCGAATGAGAAGCTATCATTCTTTTGATGAGCTTTTTTGCCAGAGTTTAAAGATGTCAGGTAGTCTTACTTGTGGCAGTTCATGTTGAAGCTAGTTTCAGTGATCTTGCATTTATATGTAAATGTCTAGCTTAGGCTTTATTAGAAAAATGTGCATTTGCTTTCGATAATACTTTTACATTTTATCTCCTTGGTCATGATAGTGAGAATGTCTCTGAAGTCTAGTAAGCTATATGCAACTAAGAGCAACAATCTATGTTGTATATTAATTTTTTTTGACGTTAAACATGATCTGAATATAGTATAAATTGGAGTTGGCTAGAATTTCTCATAACTGGTGCCGCTACGTGAACCATCCTCATACACTCATATGAATATTTGTATATTAAAGCAATATGCATGTTTTATGGCTCAGTGCTTGCTCGAGATGGATGGAAGATAGACGGATGTTGCAGCTGTACTTTACATTGGCATCAAATCAGGTCTTGTTGGATGCTCATTGAACTGTTTATGTTAGTAATTTTAGGTGGAGGGAGTACTGGATGGTCATTGAATATGGAAGAACCATGTTATCAGGTCTACAAGGAAGCTCAAATAATTACAGTTTGTTGAATGGTCTCGACAACAATTGTCAAAGGTATACTGTCTGATGATGGATTACATCTGATTAGTTATCAAGGTTTATTTACTGATACATGGTATGGCCTAGTAATGGTAGCATGGTGAAAAATAGACTGAAAGAGCTTATATGAGAAGCATGTACTATAAATTATGACTTTCTGGTTTTATTATTTGCAAGATTATGAGAAGTGTATATTCTATCTATTGCAGGTATATCTTATTCATTGGGGTTCGTTGACACACGATCAAGGTAAACATTTTATGGATAGCTTACTGTTATATGGTTGTCTGGTTAATTAATTCTCTTGGAATCCACTTTACACCCTTACTAAGCCAGATATTTAGATTTTTTTGTCCTTGTTGGTTAGCTTGTAGGTATACTATACTCTCATAGTTTTAGATTTGTATTCCCCCTTGGTGATAAAATGCGTTTTGATTTGCTTTTAGGACAAGCTTGTTAGATATTATCATAGAATTTTTTAAATTGATTGTATTCTTACTTCATTTAGCACCATCATTACTTTTTCTTGGAAATGTCAGGGGATTGGTTCTGAACCAACTGAACCTCACCTGAATAGCACATTAAAATTGAAGAATTATTGTTTAAAATCTTGATAAGTTGGTCTATTGTTTCGTTCTCTTTGTGTTCCATGTTGGCATTGTTAAATTGTTACTGAACTAATCTCTCAGCGTGTTTTGTGTAGGATTCATGAAGAGAATGATATCTCAAGATCGTTTGGAGCGTGGATATGGATAAAACAGATGGATTTCAAATTGAGAAATGTATGAATTTCAGCAAATTGAGAATGTATGGATCTCAGTAAATTGTAAATTGAGAATATATGTATTGCAGGCCTTTGTTTCAGGTTAAATTGTATTACATCCTTGTAAACGGAAGTCCAGGTCCATGATGGTGACCTGTATTGCAGGCCTTTAAACTGGAAGCCTAGGTCCATCATAATGACCTGGGTTACCCATATTTTTTTTATTTGTTATTAGAAAATTGTCACGGTTAACTGTGACAAGAAATTGTGACAAAAGAGAACACGTGTCACCATCACTGTGTTGTTATAAATGAAAGTAACAGTTTAAATGTTACGAAGAATCAGTGAAAAAAAGACACGTGTCCCTCGAAGTAGTTGTTGCTAATTTTAGTAACACTTATATGTCTTACTATAACCGTGACGAAAGGGGACAGTGTACCGGCCGAATTGTTGTAGTTATAGTGTAATTAAAACCGTTAAGATAAATGTGACAAATATGCCACGTGTCGCAATCAAATAATTAGGTCAATTGTGACTATTAATTATTGTAACGCTTTTTAAATGTGATCAGTATCCGGTCATTGTTGTATAAAACCGTTACAAAATGACATCACAATTATTAATAACGGCCTATTTGTCACAGGCTATACCCGTTACAAATTTAATAAGTAACAGGTATAGCCTGTGACAAAATTCCTGATTTGGTGTAGTGCATCTCAGGGGCATACTCCGGGATTTTGGATTCCATGAATTGATAGCTTGCATCGAATGTGAATGCTTCCCCCTTTTCCTCCAAGTAGCGCGCTTTGGCGACTTCATGCTACAAAAACAAAACACAAACTTACTTTGTTAGTGAGGTTTAAGTTGGAAGATCAAACAACATGGACCACGTAAAATAAACCACAAAAATACTTACAAATTGTTCAATGGACAAGTTAAAGTGGGGAGCGTTGAAAATTGGTTTTTGGATAGCTAAATAAGCAAGTATCGCATTTTCAATGACTATGTGCCTAACGTGCACTTGTTGAACACTTCTTGAGTTAGGATTCACACACTCTTGGCTAAAAGTGTTGTGAACCCTAGCCCAAAAGGTTGTGGAATCCACCCTTACGGAGGACGGCCTTCGAACTCTAGTCTCCGCATACCAAGCTTTGGTGATTGTCAAATCTTCATTAGAATTAAATGAAGCCATTTCTTGTGTGTAGAGAGCTATTGGGTGAGTTAGATGGAGTGTGTGATGATATGAGCTTTGGAGAGTATATGCAAATAGTTGTGTGTTGTTTTGTGGAGATAAGTAGTGCATTTATAGGATGGTGCCCAAATTTGGCCGTTATAGTGTCCAAGTACAAGTGAATCAATGCAATTGTACTTGCCAAAATTTGAATTTTGAACCCACCGGCGTGGTCAAAATTTGCTACAATGCCCGGGTCGAAAAACGGCCGGAAATGTATGGGTTCATTAGCATGCCTACCAAAATACCGCCGGCATTTTATTGCTTTGTTTCCCTCCCGACCTTACATGATTTTAGGCATCAGAAGAATGGCTTTTTTTCAAGATATGGCCTAAGCAGGTTTCTGTTTTCGTACACTTCCTACACAAAAACGCCGGCTTGGTTGGAATCATATTACCTTGCCGGCCTCGTAACTACACATTGTTTGGTTGACAGGGCGGCGAAGACATTTCACAACCTTGCCGGCCCCGGTAACTACACAATTTTTTGTTGACAGGCCGGCGAGTCTGCATTTCACAACCTTGCCGCTCCTGGGACAGCCGACAACGTAGCTTAAAAAAGCATGCCGGCAAGTTAATACGACACTTTATATATCTAAACAAACCATTCATTCAACAACTAGAAATCCAACATTTTTTGTCCAAAATACGAAACATGTCCCATAAACCGTAAAAAAACATTTGTCCACACCATTAACTTAAACATTTTTCCACCACAACATAAAGAAATGAACTAGGAAAGCATTCATTGGCCACGACCACGGCCCCGTTTTGGAACACTACCTTCACCACCACGACCACTGCTGTTACCTTCACCACCACGACCACCGCTCGCTACCTTCACCACCAGAGCACTACGAGTCCTCTTTTTATCAGCCTTTATATTGGCTTGTGCATCCTTAATAGCTTTTTCTTCCGCCTTTACTTCAGCCTGAAGTTGCTTGAACAATAGCTGGGCATCCTCATTGTCAACATTGCAAGCATAGTCAATGTGCTTGCTTTGCACAGGTTCTCCTCTATCTTTCGCGCAACATAACACCCTCACAAAGGTCTTTAATTGATCCTTCTACATTCAATTAAACAACAAACAATTAATAGAATGATTCGGTAATGCAATCAGTCTTAAAATAGTAAGAGCAACTCTAAAATACTTACAAATATCTTAAGAAATGTTGCTGGTCTTTCGATTCCATCTTCTTCTTACGAGCCGCTTCTTCGCAGTCATTGGCCTAATCACAGTAGGACAAGCCCAACCCAAGTACCACGCCATGTATTTCTCAGTGGCTTCATGACCGGTGGTCACCTCGTCCAAAAGACTCACATCGATTTGACCGCGATGCCTATCAGCCCAATGTTCTTGAGTTGGTGCTGGAAGGTAAGAAACGTTCATACCTTTTTGGGAGGTGGTGCAATCACTCATATCCACAAGTAAAGGCCGGATTTGCTGCATCGAAATGAGGTTCTTCTTGTACGTAACCCAATTATCGCATTACCCGATGTGGATCGTACATTGAAAACCTTCAAACACAGTCATCAATGGTCCATAGTATAATGCAACAACTTCATTTCTCCTTGGGATTAAACATTGATTTCTATCCTCTCGATACGGAATTACGGATCAAATATCACCTCTTCCGCAGTCAAATTGTGGATGGCGGCTCGGAGTTTCATAAGATTTTGCGGCATTTCCTTATCCTGAGTACCCTTAAAACTGTACCTTTGCGCTCTTGGCAAATGAACCGAACATCGTTATCCACTTTGACATAAGAGTTGTCTTTGAACAAAGAAGGGAAGCGTTCATATATCCAAACCTATGCAAAAAGAAAAAAAAGTTTAGTAAGAACCTTATCTTACGAGAATTTTGCGAATATAAATGTTTTAGACAATAAAATTACCTGGAAGAGACATGTGTTTCCGTTAACTTGCTTAGTGAGTTCCCTAGAAGATTTTGTCAACTCATTGTTCAAGAAGGCGACCACCGCAGTACCCCAAGAATACCCACGCATCTCATGTAAGGGATCCAATAGTTGCAAGTAACTGGCCTCGACTTGGTTTCCTGAATCGTCGGGGAAGATACATCTGCCAAGGGTGTATAGCAAATAAGCGGCCGAGGTAGCATTGATTCGCACCGGGTGCACCATTCCTTCCCTAACAAGGATTTCATGAGTCTTCCATAATTCGTCCCTCAACTTCTTCACATTAAACTTCTTGGTTAGTCGACCATCCTTCTTGTCAAGAACATCATCTGTCTGAACTTGACTCCAACTGAAAAATTTCTTGCTCAATTCGTAAATCTTCTCGAAAGAAATGGCATTATCGAATCCCTCGGTGACTACTTTTCCATCAACCTCGAGGCCTAGAATTTGTTGAGCATCATCGGGAGTTATCGCCATCTCACCGAATGGGAATAATAGAGTATCAGTCTCTCCATATAACCGCTCACAGAATGCAGAGATGGTAACTTTATCATGATTAATATTAGAACTCTCCACCGCAGGCAACAACCCGGAGTTCCTCACAATCACTTTCACCTCCTCACATTCCAAGTCAAGATTCCAAGTATGCATCACTGAACACGAAGCTTGGCGCCTCATGAGACGGATGGCATGCTTGTGATCCTAAATACCAAAAAATAAAAATGAAAAGAAATACAAACACTTGATGCAAATTTAATTAAGATAGTTACACACTTGAATAAATAACAAAGACGGATTAAGATTACTTACGATAGTATTATGGACCGTACATGCCCATGAGTGTTTGTATCCAAAAAGAACAACCCACCATCTGCTGGGGTCCCTTTTGAGGCTCACCTTCTTTCAAGTGCAACCATCAAGTGTTTGGGAGGCATGTGAGAATCACCGGTTTAGTGATCACCCTCTTCTTCGTTCCGTTGAAGTTGAAGCCGAAGCTTCGTGGCTTGAACAACGGCTAGAGTTTGTTCTCCTTCACCATCTCCATCTCCTTCTTCTTCTTGTTCCTCTTCCTCTTCAACAATTTCATCTTCGATGATATTCTTACCTTTATCTCTATTACCATCATCATCATCACCATCATCATTACCTCGCTCCAGCCTCGGGCATGTCTTGATCACCATCATCATCATCATCATTGTTACCTCCTCCAAAGAGCGGATTGGTTTCATCAACATCATCATCATCACCTCTTCTACCAGATGGAATTGATTGGTCTTCATCTGGAGTCTCGTCTGAATCATTGGGTTCAGATAGTGGTTGTTCCTCTTCCTCTTCAACAATTTCATATTCGATGATATTCTTACCTTTATCTCCATTACCATCATCATCATCACCATCATCATTACCTGCTCCAGCCTCAGGCATGTCTTGATCACCATCATCATCATCATCATTGTTACCTCCTCCAGGAAATGGGATTGGTTTCATCAACATCATCATCATCACCTCTTCTACCGTATGGAATTGATTGGTCTTCATCCTGAGTCTCGTCTAATCATTGGGTTCGAGATAGTGGTTCTAAGACCTTTGTCGTTCCCGGCACAACATATACCCCTCAATGTTTTGAAGACAAGAGTTTATCACCAACACGAGGAGGGTTTGAAGGAGGACTAAGAGCTGCTTTCAAAGATGCTTTCTTCTTTGCCATTCGCAATCCGAACAAGAACAATTCGGAAAAAAACATTACAGCCTAGGCAGGTTAGACATATACAACATATCCTATGGAAAATGGCCGGAAAGGTCGACCAAAAGATGAGTGCCGGCTAAGACAAAGCCGGCAGTGTATCATCAAAATAGCCTTCCGGCGCACAAAAAATATAGGATTTTTCACTAAACAGGTCGGCAAGGTCCATTACACATACACCGCCGGCTGACAAACCGCCAGCATGGTTTTATACAAATACCCTTCCGGATTAAAAAACTCTAGGCATCAGGAAACATTCAAAAGAAGCAGCCGGCAGGGTAAAAATAAAAAGTTGCCGGCTTCATTAAAAAAAAACTGACGCCGGCAAGGTATACAGTTGAATAACCTGCCGGCCCTGCTAGTAGCAGTTACAGAAACTATACAGCCGGCAAGTTCTTCAACCTTATAGCTTGCCGGCCAAACCCTAACTATGAAAATCCCAAAGGTCGATAATAAAATACCTTGCCAATCGTCGAATCGCCAATTAACAAATTCGAATTTTCTCGACCTAATTTGACATGCAAACATGAAATCGAAGTACTATAGTGAGTTTAAACAAGCCCTTACTTTCTTAAGCGCACCATTTCACGTGTTTCAAATGGGTTCAATTCCTTCTTCTTCAACCGTTTTTCTCTTCACTTTCTTAGCAACCAAATTTGTAATTCCAGGGTTATATTCATTGGGTTTTCGATTAGTTTCTTTCATACGAGTTGCCTTCTTCCGTGGTGGATCCATTGATGAAGATTAATCGGAGTTTTCGAATCGACGATTTTAACGAATTGATCGACGAGTTTTGGTGGTGGTGGTGGGGGTGATGGAGCCGGTAAGGTTGTGGAGGAGAAGAAGAAGAGAAGAAGATGAAATGAAGAGAATGAAAACTGATTTAGGTAGTAATTAGAGTTATAATGGGAAAGGGTAATTTTGTAACTTTACCCATTGACCTCCCCCTTTGCCCTTAAAAAAGAGTCCCTATAAAATTGGGTATACCCCAATTAGTTTGAGTATACCCCAATCAAGCCAGGTTTTGATATATGCAATTTGGGGTGAGAAATGACCAAGGAGCTACCTAGATATTTTTTCTTCTGTCAAGAACAACAAATGCAAAGCAAGCTCTGAATGATAGAATAGAAATTGTGACAGTAAACAGAAGTGAAATTGTACAAGACAACTGTGATACACACACCTTGTCTGGTGTTGAAAAACATAAAAGGACGAAAATTTGAATACATGTACTTGAAATGGTCATTTCATCATAGAAAAGAAGTAAAAAGGATGGACTGAACCTACGATTGTTTTTGATACTGAAAAAACTTATGCATTATGTAACCTTAATAACTCTACTGTAATCATTCCAGAAGAAGCTAATCTAAGAGATTCAGTCATCAGACGAACAATTCATACCGAATTGGCTACAGATGAGACTGAATCAAATGATTAGTTACTCTCTGTTTTATCAATATATTTATCTTCAAAGAAAAAAAAAACCTACGATTGTTTTTATTTACTATAATAATCACTAACAAGATTTGCTTGACTTTGACTTGAAAGGACAATTTTATCATATGAGTTATTTGGAGTCGAAGTTGGGGAACACCTAGCTTGCGAGTGAAATATGCAAGCAAGAGAAAAGCAAAACTCTTTCCAGATGTAACATTCTCTCTTCCAATCACGGCTTATGCACATTTTGAGTCCTTCGGTAGTCTCAAAACGTTTCGATTCCAAGTAACAAAAGGTAAATAAATGCATCGTCGGAAACGAGATCTTTATGTGTAAGTGGTATGATCAAAAATTTCTCCCACAATAGAATTCAAATAATTCTTACACATATAGAGGATTGTTTTCTAATTCAACGAACCTTTATCTCCCATGAAGAGAAATCCGTCTTCCTCTATGTCTTTATTTGATTTCCATTGGATCCTCGAATTCTCCTTTATCCTTATTGTTATGCACACACAAACAACGAATGATTTGACAAAGGATAACTAATTAGGAAGTCTTTAAAAAATATCCATATGAAGTTACTGGTCGTCCACACCATCCAAATCATCAGAAAAAGTAGTTGAGACTATCAATTTCATCCAACGTCTTACCTTTTTTTTTTACTTTGTTACTCTGCTTTCCAATCTTGTTAGAGGTTTAACAAGTTTGTGAGAATGGATGATAGAATGAAAACCAGACATGAATTTAACATCCCTTGCGCATGAAGAATTGATTCTCAACTACTTATGTACACATTGAGATGTTTATTACATGAACCATGTATGGGCAGACAAGTTAAAAAACTTGTGCTAACTGAATGTATTCATTTTTTGCTAATCCAGGAGAGTTTGTTGAAGCTAATCCAGACTCCTGCTCTGACGAATTAAAGAAGATAGTGGCAGATGATGCTAAGGGAAAGGTGTACTTTAGGACCAGTTAAGTTGGGTGGGTAAGAGTTGTAGCCCGTAGGTTCCTTCTCCTGTGAGGGTTTGTTGTCTTTAGTTTTCTTCGTTGTCTTTGTTTTTCTTTCCTTTTCTGTTGTTGGTTGGGGTTTCCTTAACCCCCTCTCCTTTCCAAAAAAAAAATAAAAAAAAAATGTATTCATTTTTTAAGAACGCTAAATTGGGGATATAAAAAGGAATTGTGGGATATTAATTACTTCTCCCAACCCATGGTATGTGTTAAGGGGTGATTTTTGGGTATGAAAATACTAAAATACCCTTTGGTTAATTAAAAAATATTATGAAAATACCATACTACCCTTTCTACTAAAACAATAAAATCAAAAACCAAATTCATATATCCCCATTTCTATTTCAGTACCGGCACTGTTAGGGTTAGGTTTTGAATTTTTTTTTTTCATCGTTCTTCATCCGTTCTTCGTCGATTCAAAAATTTCTTCGTCGATTAACCTGCCCGAATCATAAACAATGCCTCCACGAAAGAAACCTAATGCCCAATCAAACTCAACATCGATTGCTCAACAAAAACAGGCAGAAAGACTTGCTAAGATTGCTCAAGAGCAAGAACTATAGAAGTGGGTGCCCAGGACACCATAATAATGCCACATTTGTGAATTGAAGCGCACGAGACTCAACTTGGATAGATGTTGGACCTAGAGGTGTAAAACGTGCGGGCCCGGCACAGCCCGGCATATGAAGTCGCGTGCTTCACGTGCCATGTGCCGTGCTGTGCCAACGATTTAAATGTGTTGTGCCGTGTTGTGCTTTACTAGTCAAAAGCTAAGCACAACACCGCCCACGGGCACAGCACACGAATAACGTGATGTGCCGTGTTGTGTCGTGTTGGCACACGTGTTATATACAATTAGAAATCACTTAATGTATACATTAAATCGGACATTATCACGAGAATTTAAATAGACAACATATCATTTGAAATTATTTCAAGTAAAATTAACAAGTTTATTAAAAAGAAATAGCCCATTAAATATAAAATTGGATCATTGTCATGTAAATTAATGTTATAGTAAAATATAGATAATGACATTATAACAACGATATTGGAATATATTTTTCAAATATTTAGGTATCATATGTGTTGTTATAAGAATAAGGAAGCATAAAATGTCAAAAACTAGCTAGAATAGTGACTCTTTTGTGAAATGTACACAAAATGTGATGTATTATGTCTTGTTATATGATATATTTGTGCATGCTATGACGTACTTTCTTAACGTGTTGTGCTGTGCTGGGCCACGTGCTTATCCGTGCCGCGTGTTGTGCCGCGCTACCATGCCATTTCGGCTAACCCAGCACAGCCCATGAAGCTAACGTGCTAGGCCGTGCTGGGCTAAATCACGTCTTTGGTCGGGCTCGATTTTACCGTCTTTGTCTTTGGGTCTGTGCTCGTCTTTGGCACAACCCAATTTACACCTCTAGTTGGACCCATTAGAGTACTCCTAGCTCTCAAGTTTATCATGAACATGTATACATTATTACTAGCAAAAACACATTTTTTATTTATTTAATCAGACAGCAGCGGAGATTGAACTCTTAATCTTAACCTTAACCTATAAATTGGGAGTTTGGCTGGGCTAATCCCCGTTAGTTCACTTTTTATTGTTACTTGTTATTGTACGCGAACAATTGGTCCCACAAATCGTCCAACCATGATTTGGATGGATGTGATCGTCATTTAATTTTCAGAAAATCCAGATTATTTGGAATTTATTGCAGTGGAAATAAGGGGAAAGTAGAGAGGCAAAGTAGTTTCCATTCATCAGGATAATAGGGTTACATGAAACAATATTCTTTATATATACATGTAGAAGGGAAACCCTAGATATCTAGTTGGGCCGCACACCTATGGGCCATATGCCCTACAACACTCCCCCTTGTGCGGTCCAATTGAACTTCATATATAGTGCTTCACATTTAGTGCTTCGAATGTAGTTCTTCAAATGTCGTCCCTCTCCTTGATGACTTGTGCCGAAATCAATTCTCTCATTGAAACTTTGACAAGGGAAACCCAAAGGACAAAACCTTGGTACGACTCTTTACATGTAGTACTTCACATGTTATCTAGTACTTTACATATAGTTCATCACATGCAATACGATCTTCAAGGACCGACTAGTCTAAGTTAATTTCCTCTTTAAAACTTCGTCAGGAAAAACTCATAGGGAAAAAACCTGAACTAAAGAAAAAGAGTTCAATATTAATTAAGTAAACTTAGAACATAGATGGACTCGAATATGTTGCCTCATTAAAAACTTGACAAGGAAACCCAGTGGGACAAAACCTTGACGAAGGGAAAAGAGTACAACGTGATAGATGCAAGTAAAGTTGATCAGTTGCAGATGATCACTTTGCTCAGTTGAAGTTGACTAGTTGCTTCACAACTCGTAAGGCGGAAAATCCTTGTGGGAATGACAATAGTCTTAGTTGGGAAATTACATTCCCGGTGTTTGTTGTTGTCTCATTAAAAACCTTGCCGAGTAACAAAACCCTGTGGGAAAAGCAACCTCGGTGAAGGAAAATAGTGCAACACACTATTAAATGCTCCACCTGATGCCAGATAATTTTCATTAGTATAATGCAGTCAGAAGAAGTTTATCCACTTTACTTTGGTGACTTGAATGTTTATAAGACCATGTAGTTGATTCTGGAAGTTATGTCGCTTAACAGACTATCGCGTTTCATTTCTTTGATTCAGATATTTTCAGTAATATCAACGCGATCTTTATGTCTTCAACGATCAACATACTTGATGTTTTTAGTGTTGTCTCGCTAAAAACCTTGTCGAGTAACAAAACCCTTTGGGAAAAACTATTCTCGATCGAAGGGAAAAAGAGTACAACACAGCTTCAATTTCGAAGTAAAATATATGTCGACATCATATCCTTGGATCCTCCCCCTGATGTCGGCATCTCCCCCTTATTACTTTCAGAGTTGTTCCAGACAGTTCCTTTAGTCATGTACTTTTCGAAATTGAATATCGGTAATAACCTAGAAAATAATTTACCATATCTCCCTCTGATTACTTTCCTTGGGGAAGAGATTATTGTTCCTTCATAATCAACAACTTTTGGATTGCACTTTCATTAGAATTCCTTTTAATATCTTTGTAGGGATAAACAAATTTATGTCAATGGTTACTTTTAAGTACACGATTACATTCACTATACCATTCCAATGACGTTGCGTTGGCGCAGAGCTATATCTAGCTAACAAGTTCCCTGAGGATGTAAAATTTAATCGAGTACATTATTATACTAAGTACGAAAAATGCGTCTATTGTACTTAGATATGGGAATTTCATCACATATTCGTCATCTTCCTTTAGACGAAATGGTCACTTACTTACATTTGAACCTCGACTAATCATGGGAGTGCTATCAGGATGCATGTCTTTGTTAAATTTCCTGACAACTTTAGACATATACAAACTGGTGGAATAATATACCACAAGCTCAGTATTCGGTCGAGCTTTCCCCAGATTCATCTCAAATTCGGATATCAAATAGATTTTAAGGTATCTTATTACATCAAGAGTACCCATCATGTCTCAATACCATCGACATAGATAGCTACAATTCCGTATCGGGAACTTTCTTGTGAATACGCAAGTAAAAATACCTTACTTGTCTATCCCCTCCAAATCAAATAGTCACTTAGCCGGGTATACCACATCAGCCTGATTGCTTCAATATATAAGTGAGCGTTCTATCTAACTGTAAACGCACTCTGTGGTTTAGAGTCACTTGATTTGGTAAACAAAAGGCTTATCAAGTACTTTTGTAAATATCTGCTATCTCTTGAGTCTTTCAGAGATTAGTAACAACCACATACATATTCTGCATTTCAAGTCCTTTTGAAATTACCAAGCTAACTAAGTAGCAGAACGCTATAACGTTCACTAGAAGGGAACAATTCCAGGGCTTTGTGAGAAACCTCGCGCCACAAGGAGAGTCTTTATACTTTAAGACTGCTTTCTTCTCATTATGCTTTGTGAAAAATTAATCATGTATGTCCAATAGGTTTTACACTTGGTTGGTTAGCACTACCACACCAAACACCTATATATTTGTCAAAGAATCAAATTCTACCTGGATTGTGTAGGCCAAATATGTTCTTTATTGTTGATATTCAAACAATAATTAGCATGGTTCGATCTCATCGTGCTCGATTTCCTTTAGCAACTGTATATGAAAATAATAATCATTAATATGCTCACACGATCTTTCCATTGACTCGTGTGTGTTATCATAATCCACTTGGGATATCATTGTTCTCTGGAATCGCTAAACTTCGGAGCGTCCTCCAGTATTGATTCATGGACATAGTCAGAGACAATCAAATGAGATGATTTCATTAATGATACAAATTAGGTTGTGCCTTACTCATCTGCTTCCTTTCTAGGTGAGCATTGATCGAACCTAGTGGCATTTCCATCTTCCTTTATGGAGCCACGACCTTAACTACACTTCCACCAAGTGTAGTTGCAACACCTTAGTCTATGGTGTACCCCATACTGAGGATTTCTAACCTTGCAGTAATATTTGCAATGGTATGTGTGATCTTGTCACTTTAGCGACATCGTGTACATTCGGAAAATCGATTATTCTTTGTCACTTCACATTTACATTTGTGGTGTACAAGAATCAATATGAGACATAGTGGGAACACACCACGACAATTCCTGCCGTTCCCTTAGAAAATATCTTATCTCCCCCTAACGACGGGAAGAATGTCTCATTAAAATGACAACCCACAAATCTAGCGGTAAGAGATCTCCTGCCAAAAGTTTTAAAATGCGGATAGTTGTTGGGAACTCATTTCCAACATAACTACTTAACAGTTTTGAAGACCCATCATAGTACGATGTGGAGTCGTAATGGCACATATATAGTGTAACCAAAAATGCGTAAAAACACGAATGTCAGGCTTCAATCCAGTTACCAACTGGTACGCAGAAAAGGTTGACTAATATTGGGTTCTAAAAACAAATTAAGTAAGATGCGTGTAATATTGCATATCCCCAAAGCAATAAAAGATAGGTTGGTACGCATAACCTATTCCTTAGACACCATCTGTAGCCTTTGATGGTAGCCTCTGCGAGACCATTGGGTATAAGATGTTCTATATTGATCTTATTAAACATGCAATATTCATCAAGTCCTTTTGATGTAAATTCTCTAGCATTAACAAGGGTGGTCAGCCTTTGTACTTTGCATTGTGTGGTATGTAGTTTTCAAATGCAAATTTCATAGGAACTATAACTAGTCCAAAAATTCAAAACATTCACCAGATCCATCAATCACTTTAATGGTCCGCATTCTGCATGAACATTTTTCTAAATTTCACCTTGTTATCTTTGTAATATGGATTGTTTACCATTTGCATCTTAGGA
Organism: Papaver armeniacum; assembly: GCA_023531295.1. NCBI lineage: Eukaryota > Viridiplantae > Streptophyta > Magnoliopsida > Ranunculales > Papaveraceae > Papaver > Papaver armeniacum. Next base: position 463,465 of record JAJJWW010016428.1, on the reverse strand, counting down.
TGGTCTCAATCATGTTTTACTGAAAACTTTGTAAAAATGAGTGATACGCTCTCTTATTTAAAAGCATAATGTGAGGGAGGAGGGGGTTGTGCATCTAGTACTTTAGAAAAACACTTATTGAGAGATATGTAATTACTTCACATTCTGTCAATATTGTTCCCATTTTTGTTCACTAAAATAAACTGATGTTCGCATGAGTCCTTTCAAAACGTTCATCATGTCACAACCAAAGTTGCTTTATGGTTATGCCCAAAGCCTGTGTGAGTCAATTTCCAACATTTCATCGTTGGAATCAATATGGATTCAATAATCCAAATTAATACTATAGTGATTTACATTTCACTAAATTGACTCATTAGTCTCTCTAAAGTATGTTTCCTTCCAAATACTTTAGTGACTATAAAAGATGCAATCAATTACATTCTAATCATTTTGATGTTCCACATGATATCCATTTGCACGGGTTACTTGGGAATTTAACAAGGTGTGATTATCTCTTGGTACATCTAGAGATTTTACGACGTCTTTGTTCTATCTTGAAAAAAAAAATGAGCAGTGATGCGCTCGATATGATAGTCAATTGGCTAGGCAAAGTTCTTGCTGCTAATAAAGTTGATGTGAAAACTGGTTGTTGCAATGATGCACGTGCACGTACACGTTACACTTATTTACCAACACCTATGACCAAGTGCATTTCCAACTCTTTTATTTATGATGGGAGCTAGAATTACATTTTAGCTGATCCCATGTTCAATTGATACCCATACTTTTGGTGTCAATACCTCTGGGAAAAAAAAATTTGTCTCATGATATATATGTCCCTTTTCACATGCTTTATATGAGTCGGTACGTTTAACCCTCGTTACTTTGGGGTTCTTTCCATTTTCAATTTTTCTACATTTAGCGTAATTTGAGAAATTTCTTTATCTCAATAGGCCAAGAGAATCTCACTACAAATGTCAACCACTTACTTTAGGTTGAATATATTACTAAAGATAATTCTCTTTTTTGTCATACTTCAACATATACCGGTTCGTTAGTATTATGGATGAAGTAGAGAAATGAAAATTTTAAGACTCATATCACCTTTTGTGAGTTCTTCTGCAATTTGGAATACATGTGATTTTAATTGCAATGTATATTTAAAAAAAATACCGACACTTAATAGTCGAGCCAGGTGGATTGCATCCCACGGAACATTCAAATTTGGGGAAAATATCAAATATCCAATAATGGTGCTCAAGTACTTTTAAGCCCCAAATGAATTACATTGGAATTGAGTTGGTACAACCAATTGAACAAAAAAATAAATAAAATAAACATCATTCAACTATAGCCAATATCATATTCAAGAGAACAAAATAACAATAAAATCAAGATTCTTAATGGCCGAGATCAACAATCATAGTTTAAGTTGACCGTTTATATGATATGGATATATCTTAAGCCAAGAAAAACAAAACTAGGCATGTTCTCAAAAAAAAAAAAAGGCCTAGCAAGTATTTAATATGAAAACTCACGAACAGTTGCATACCTCAAGCCAACGCTTTGGTTCCATCTACATATACACAACACCGAATGTACTTTGTCATGCACACCCGACACCGGTGCATTTTAACAAGATCGGCAGATCCAAAACAGGCAGTTGGGTCGGACCGGAACAAAGGCAGTGGGTAGGACCGGAACAGGAAGCACAACTGGGGACCCGGAACAAGGAAGTCTGGGTAGGACCGGAACAGGGAGTCAAGGTAGGATAACTAGGCGGACCGGAATAGGGCAGGTGGTGGGTCGGATAATGGCGGACCCGGAACATCAATCGACATCATCTCCTCCGTAGTGCAGGGGATAAGAAAAAAATACCCAGGGAGGAGGAAAAAAAAAACATCAGTTGTTCCAAGGGGAATCATCAAAATCAACACATCGTGGATCTATTGATGAGTGCCAAATAGTGCATATTTATACACCTTTTTATTGGCATTTTACTCATCTTTTGCGCTTAGAAATCGATATTATCCCATATTCTCGTGTTTTCCTTGTTTTCAAGAATAAATATTTGTATTAATTAATTTTGTGTTTTTAGGTAATAAATAAAGTTCGGAGAATCCGAGGAGCCAAAAGAGCGAAGAAGTGGAGTCGAGCATCTATGGAGCGAGAAAGCCAAAGCCGCGCAAGCAACAGTTGCAACCCAACAAGTAGCAACTCATCTACAAGACATGGGCTTGAGCTAGACCCGGATCCGAGCCCGCTCACTCTGAGCCATTGAGATCTCCCTCAGCTACATCCTACGGTCGCTCCATCACTATACATCATTTCTTGATGCTCCGTGCAACAAGAGATCACTCCAAAAAACCGAGCCCGATTATCCTGAGCCGTTGAGATCGCATCTAGTTACATCCTACGGTCGCTCCCTCATGCACATCGAAGTTTGCTGCTTTCGCTCAACATCGAATCACACCAAAACCGGCTACCTCTCTCGGCCGCGTTAAGATCTTCTCCGGCCAATCCAACGCTCGCTCGGCTACCGTCGCATCGTCCGTTGATGTTCGTGCCTCACACAGCAAAATTACCTACCCTATACCCTCGCCGACCATACCCATTCTCTTCTTCCTTTTCTCTTTCATCTCTGTTGAACCTATCCCTCACCTCAACCACCATCTCCTTCCCCGACAGAGCAAAGCTCGCTTTTCTCCTCCCCTCCCCGACACAACAACACAACCTCACCTCCCCTATCAACCACTCCATCATTACCGCCAAGACTCTCTCTCTCGTTTATCTCTTTCACAAACTTCTTTACAAACCTAGAAGCTAGGTTAAAGATAAATAGAGTTTAGGGTTTTCACCAACCCCACATGGACTTCACGGAGCCGTATGAGAAGAAGAGAGAGCGATTCGGAGCATGGGTGGGAGTAAGATGTTTTTAATTTTTATTTTAGGGTTTGGTATTGGATGTTCTCTGCATGTATAAATAGAAGTGAAGAAGATGTTTTAGGGTTACGCCTGGATTAGCCGGAGTGTCAATTAGGTTTATTTTGTATTTTGTTGCTTTAATATGTTTTAGTTTAATTGTTTGGGTCTCAATGAAACTCTGATTTACAACTGTGTTCATAGTCATGTGTTATTTCTTGAATGCTTAATTAGTGTTAAGACAGAGTTAATCCGAGCGAGCAACACATTGCTCTCACACGGTGCATACCAACGCCATGGATGCACCGTAGTTGGAACTCCCCGTGTTGTGTATGCTGCAACCTAATTCAACCGTGATTGATATTATAATCCTTAGATTATTTGTACTTTAATCGAGACAGGTAATACTTTGGTAGTATACCTTAGTTGTGATTACTCATTAAGTGGAGAAACATAGTAGACGTAAGGTAGATCTCGACACCTCTCCCTCATTCGTCAAAACAAGAACAATGTCATGAGTTGAAGACACGATAAGTTAGTGTGGATTTGAGACCCTAATATCCCACCTGTCACTACATTTTATTCCTTAGTTTAGGTTTATCTCATCACTTCTCGGTAGAATAGGCAAAACATCTTCTAAATACCCAGTTGTTACTCTGTCACCACTTGAAGTCAGTTTTAGAAAGCCTTAGATCATTTCAGGGCACCACAAGTCTTTGTGGTTCGACCCGTACGTGCCCAGTGCTACATCACGACACCGTGCACTTGCGGTATTACCGTAGGCCGTAAAATAGACACATCTTCGGGCCTACCAAGTTTTTGGCGCCGTTGCCGGGGACTTGGCGCGTGCCTTGCTGATTTTTGGCGCATACTTAACTGAGTTCTTTCATCTCTGTATATATATTCACTTGCATTCTTTGTGGCTTTGCATCTGTAATCTTTAGCTTGTAATCTTTAGCTTAGTTTCATTATTTTTGCTGTCTTAGTATAACTTAGTTTCATTATTTTTGTGGCTTTGCATCTGTAACTTAGTTAATCATTTTATATTCTGCATTGCAATTGTTGTTATTTACATTGTAATCTTTAGCTTCAGCTGTTAGTGTAACTTTTATCTCTTGCATTTTATCTTTTGTAATCTTTAGCTTCAGCTGTTAGTACATAATCTGCATTGTAGTCTACTTCATCTGTCATTTGCATAGTAGTCTAACTTCATCTGTCATTTGCATCTTTGCATCTCAGTGCATATCATTTGCATATCATTTGCATCTCGGTGCATAATCGTGCAAATCTGGGAACTGAATTCTTTGTTGAGCTGCAGGTGCATTCTACCTGTGCTGCTGATGCTTGGCTGTTGCCGCTGCTGAGCAACCAAGACCTGAACCTGTTGAACTTGCTCTTGTGCTTGCTGTGCTGCTGAGCAAGCCCAAGGAGTGGGAGAAAAAGCGCAAGGGGCCTGAGTCACAAAACTCTGAGCACAATTCAGGTAAGTGACTCCATACATAGCCTGTGAACTAGGTTAAACTAGCATACTGAGCTTAAACTCCAGCCCCTGAAGCTTGGAGTTGAGCTGGGTCACAACTTGGAAGCCCAAGTTAGCTGCACTGCAACCTGATAACCTAGCTTTCTTTCTAGTCTCATAAGTGTTGAGCTGCCCTGTTAAAATTGTGCTGTGCGCTGTGAGCTGTGTGCTGTGTTGCAAGGCTACAATTTGTGTTGTCTTTGTAACTCACCCGACCCCCGCTCATGCTAGCACCCGACCACTCACCCGACCCCGCTCATGCTAGCCCCCGACCTCACTCACCCGTTGCATTAGACCCCTTGCCAAGCAGCCCACGTAGCTGTGAGGTTGGGCTTTGATAACACGCTTAGCTGCAACACAAGTGAGGTCAATCGAGATAGTTGATGCTCAGGTGTTATACAAAGGAGCCCGTGTGAAACCACCTTGTGCCGACCTTGTATGGCTTGAGAACTATGTGCATCCGTGCTTACTTGCAAGCCCTCGGTCTGCAGCTTAAGCCATTGAGCAATTTATGCATGCTTGACTCGGCATCTAAGCCATTGAGCCATTGACACATGCACCGGCCTCGTATTGCCTTGCCTCGTATTGCTCAAAGATCTAAGCAATTGTTAACTATTTTGTCATCTCGTGTTGCCATCCGTATTGCACTTGATCGAGCCCAAGTTGCTTTACCTTGCTAGCCCCCGAGCTTAGCCGCAAACCCCCGGGCATTTGTCTTCCGTGTTGCTTTGCCTTGTGTGGCTCGAGCATTTTGTGTGGCCTCGAGCATTTTTGTGTGGCTCGTGCATTCACTAAAGTCAAGGCTGACCGACCACTTCAAATGGTGAGCCCACATAAACCAAAACTTTCACCACACCGCCGGGTTAATCAACTCAGGGTCGTTAACTCATTGAAGCCCAAAATTTTGGGCTGTGCGGTTTTCAGCTGTGGGCTGTTTGCAAACAAAACTGAAGCCCACCCATTGGGCTCACCCTAAGCTGCAACCAAATCGAGCCCATAGACTGCTGGGCTGTCTGCACACATTGCAAGCCTACACTTCTGGGCTAACATAAGCCACACCAGCTGGGCTAACATAAGCCACACCAGCTGCAACCAAATGAAAGTGCAAGTTATGTGGGCTAACCCAACTAGGCTTAGCATTATAACCTGGGCTGTACATTTTGAAGCCCACATAAGCCTGTCCACTAGGCTTTGCACAACCACATAAGCCACACTGCTGGGCCTAAACAAAACTGAGCCCACAGTTCCACTAGGCTTTACACAAACTTGGGTCTGTCTTTGTTTTCACAAATCTTGGGCTTCAAACAACAAATCCCAATAAACCAAAACCCAACAAAACCAAATGAAACCCAATAAACCAAACCAATCCCACCAAAACCAAATTAGATTGTGAGTTCAATTTGAGAGCTAGACCATGTCGGATTTTGGTCTCGCATCCGGGATGGAAACAAATCCCTTAGAGAGCGTGCTTACGGCACGCTTCACGATGAACCCCCACATACCATAGTGATTTTAGGGAATTTTATGCGCCTTCTCAAGGCCCCGACCTCACATACCCTAATCACTATGAGCACATGTATCATCCACCACAAAGTTGAGAATGAACACTCTCCTCATACCCAGTCATCACTTCTCGATCAATTAGAAGCTCGACTATCTCGCTTTAGATAGGCAATCTGCTTTAGAAAGGCAATCATTCGAATCTAGTTTTTCTAGGCAATATGAAACGCATGCTTGCACCTTATGTGGTGGCTTAGACCACCCCGTCGAATACTTTGTTATATCTTGCATGATTTTAGACAGTCTAGGAAAACCATGATAATCCAATGAACGAAGTGTCTAGAAGTGACTATTGGGACCATAATCAACCCGCACACATGCATCATTCACCACAACTGGGGAGATGAACAATTTTATACTCCCCAACTCCTAGTTTGCAATCAACAATGGATACACTCATGGAGCTAAATGCTAGGCTTGAAATGAATGCAATGCATGACCATCCATATAGCAACATATCCGAATTTCCTTCTCTAGTGAACCGCATGCACAACCATACAATGAATATCCATATGAGGAATGCATACCCACTAGTGAAGACTCTCCTTCAATGGAACAACTCAAGATGATTCTTCAAAGGAACCCGATTGAGTTACAAAATGATAGGATTGAAAATAGTGTTTCTAGTCTTACTCATGCAACTAACATTGAATATGAACCTAATCTAGAGGTAGATGAGTACACTAAAAAAACTACAATTTTGAATGGAGAGATGGATTTTTGCTATGATGATGATGATGATGATGAATATGAAGAGCATGTGTATTTTTAAAATGTAATAGAATTTTTAGGTTCCTGCGACATTAAGTGTCTCTCCGTGAACCCTATGAATGATGCTTCTTCCGATATTCATGCATGTGATATTGATGTGGAACCCGTGGAATTTCCCCCGTGAAAATGACCATGATTTACCCTCTTTTGACCTTAGGAAAGAGTGTGACGGTGCAAATGATTTGATACATGAAAATAACTTAGATGTACCTAACCTCTCTCCTGAGTCACAAATTGAAACTCCTCCACCAAACCTAGGTGTAGTTTGTCACAAAATTGCAAAACCAACTTTTCTGAAAATGCCTAACTTAGGCCTAGAGCTTTGTGCTTCCCAAGTCCTCTTGGACCATTTTGCATCAAAGTATAACACTCTTAAAGAGCCACAGTTGGAATATGTATGTCTGCCTGTAATTAGCAAAACTCATTTCGAGTTAGACCTTTTGCATGATGTACCTTTAAAATTGCAAGATTTTGTTCTCACAAACACACCCGTTCACAAGTTTAGGTTTGGGGGAAACTCATTCCCATTTGCAGTCTTACGTGCACTCTCATATTATATTCGTGTAAGGCTGTTAATGTGTGTACATATCGTCTATTGGGTTGATCCTCAACTCTTTAGATTGTTAGTTTATGGTGAATTTTTGTATATAATCCAGTAGGACTTGTTAAATTTTTCTTTTCTTGATTCGGTTGAGTCTTCTTGCACATATATTATGCTAATCCGATATAATCACCACCGAGAATGTTGGATTTTGCCTTGACGAATGAAGCTCAACCTTGCTCCCTTGACATACCGGTAATCTCTTCCCTTTTATCTTTTCAGCATAGTTCTCATGGTATGTGACTTGTTTAATTTTTCCTATCTGTTGACACATTGAGGACAATGTTTGATTTAGGTTTGGGGGTGTGATTTGCATTTAGAGTTTTTAGTCTTTTATTTCACCTTTTATTTTGAAAAAAAAATTCAAAACTCTTTTTGTAAAAACCTCCAACTCTTAGAGATTTTAGAGTCACTAGCATGCTTTTAGCTATGCTTACATAGAGAATCTGACCGAAATAACAGAACTTGGAAGTACCGGAAAACGCAATCGGGTTTCTTAGTTGATTAGAGCGTTAAAGTTGGATTTAACCATACCTGAGGGCGAATTAGGTCTTTGTTTAGATATTCGGTAGTAGAATTGTGATCACCCATAGTGGAGACTACCCATTTTACATCAAGCGAGGTACCGACCTTCACTCTTTGTGACTTTCTAGAAAAGCTTTTAGAGTGTGTGTCACCGTACGTCAATTCCGGGTAGGAATGGTGAGCTACCCAACTTCGCACCACTTTCAACACTACTTTTGATCTCTTGAGTGCTAATTCCGTCAATCATGAGGGTGACGTCTAAAGATGAAAACTCCTTCTAAATACCGATTTGTAGTTAGCATCATTCTCTCTCTCAATCAGCAAGACCCATAGAAACACATCATCGTCAGCAACCGGAGCAGAATCAGAATATTGAAAGAAAAATTGATATAGTCCAAGGTTTATGTGCAACAAAGAAAAGGAAATAAGATGAGAATTAATGAAGTTTGTGAAAAATTGAGTTTATCGTTTTATTGTAACCAAAAAAAAAAAAAAAAAAAAAAAAAAAAAAAAATTTTCAAGTTTTTGTAAAGTTCAGAAGTTCGTCATCAACAATTGAAGACCGAAGACCGAAGATTGAAGACGTTTCTATGGTTTCTTATGAGAGAGTGATATTAATTGCCGATCGGGTGAGAAGTGAGTGAGTACTCCCACTCTTACTAATGGTTGATTTTCCTTTCTTAGAGATCATTAGAAAAGATTCTTTTTGTCCACACTTTTGTGGAGTCTCCGTATTTTATTTCGGAAGGTTATCCTTCTTACCTACAACGTGTGCGGGATTTCTCTCTTTATTCCTGCTCGCACACATGAGAGACTAAAAAAGCGATCTTTTTGAGTGCAATTATCATAAAACCCTAATGGTGAGGCGTAAGTCGAGGCTTATGATCACAATCGAATCCGAATTCTTTCATATGGTATGGTTACTTCTCGCTCGGCACTTAAGGATGAGAATGCGTTCTTCGATAGTTCTAACTTCATTACTAGCATGCGAAACTCTATGTCCTCATAGCTTCTTGGAGGCTTGAGACTCTTTTACACTCGAAGTTGGAGAAGGTTTTGTGGGTACACCTCTGGTAAACCCTCACGAGACTACAACTCGTCCACTAGGGACACCTAGGGGTTTAAAGGCTTAGTGCATACGCTAAATGCATTCGAGAGACCTACGACGGTGGTATAGTTAGGATTTCTTTATTTCTCGTTTCACTTGAGGACAAGTAAAATTCAGGTTTGGGGGTATTTGATGAGTGCCAAATAGTGCATATTTATACACCTTTTTATTGGCATTTTACTCATCTTTTGCGCTTAGAAATCGATATTATCCCATATTCTCGTGTTTTCCTTGTTTTCAAGAATAAATATTTGTATTAATTAATTTTGTGTTTTTAGGTAATAAATAAAGTTCGAGAATCCGAGGAGCCAAAAGAGCGAAGAAGTGGAGTCGAGCATCTATGGAGCAAAAGCCAAAGCCGCGCAAGCAATGGTTGCAACCCAACAAGTAGCAACTCATCTACAAGACATGGGCTTGAGCTAGACCCGGATCCGAGCCCGATTATCCCGAGCCGTTGAGATCGCATCTAGTTACATCCTACGGTCGCTCCCTCATGCACATCGAAGTTTGCTGCTTTCGCTCAACATCGAATCACACCAAAACCGGCTACCTCTCTCAGCCGTTAAGATCTTCTCCAGCCCAATCCAACGCTCGCTCGGCCACGCATCGTCCGTTGATGTTCGTGCCTCACAAAGAAAATTACCTACCCTATACCCTCGGTCGACCATACCCATTCTCTTCTTCCTTTTCTCTTTCATCTCTCGTGCAGAACCTATCCCTCACCTCAACCACCATCTCCTTCCCCGACAGAGCAAAAGCTCGCTTTTCTCCTCCCTCTCCGACACAACAACACAACCTCACCTCCCTATCAACCACTCCATCATTACCGCCAAGCACTCTCTCTCGTTTATCTCTTTCACAATTTCTTTACAAACCTAGAAGCTAGGTTAAAGATAAATAGAGTTTAGGGTTTTCACCAACCCCAACATGGACTTCACAGAGCCGTATGAGAAGAAGAGAGAGCAGATTCGAGCATGGGTGGGAGTAAGATGTTTTTAATTTTTATTTTAGGGTTTGGTATTGGATGTTCTCTCGCATGTATAAATAGAAGTGAAGAAGATGTTTTAGGGTTACGCACGGATTAGCCGAGTGTCAATTAGGTTTATTTTGTATTTTGTTGCTTTAATATGTTTTAGTTTAATTTTTTGGGTCTCAATGAAACTCGATTTACAACTGTGTTCATAGTCATGTGTTATTTCTTGAATGCTTAATTAGTGTTAAGACGAGTTAATCTGAGCAGAGCAACACATTGCTCTCACAAAGGCATACCAACGCCATGGATGCACCGTAGTTGGAACTCCCCGTGTTGTGTATGCTTTTAACCTAATTCAACCGATTGATATTATAATCCTTAGATTATTTGTACTTTAATCGATGTAATACTTTGGTAGTATACCTTAGTTGTGATTACTCCTGTTAAGTGGAGAAACATAGTAGACGTAAGGTAGATCTCGACACCTCTCCCTCATTCGTCAAAACAAGAACAATGTCATGAGTTGAAGACACAAAGATAAGTTAGTGTGGATTTGAGACCCTAATATCCCACTGTCACTACATTTTATTCCTTAGTTTAGGTTTATCTCATCACTTCTCAGCCGAATAGGCAAAACATCTTCTAAATACCCAGTTGTTACTCTGTCACCACTTGAAGTCAGTTTTAGAAAGCCATAGATCACATAAGGGCACCACAAGTCTCTGTGGTTCGACCCGTACGTGCCCAGTGCTACATCACGACACCGTGCACTTGCGGTATTACCGTAGGCCGTAAAATAGACACATCTTCGGGCCTACCATCTATAATAATGTACATCGGGTTTCTATTTCTATATACCCATAACAGACGAAAATCTAAACATCTGTCCATAAAAGATCGTTTAGATATTAACTTTTTCTTTTAACAAATCCAAAATTTCATCATTATCACGAATGGAAATCCATGAAAGATTGTTAAGATGTAATCCGTGGGACTAAGAACATGTGATAGCAGAATGAGAATGAAAAAATAAAAATAAGAAGAAATAGACACGACAACAGATGCCATATACTGATTCCCACATACATATAAGGATAAGATTTAATTGGCAATTATGGACTTGATTTTGATTTTATTTTGGTAAAAATAAATTAGGAATCGTTTAGGCATACCTCATATACAGAAACCCGTCGGAATTGTGAAACGAAAGATAAACCCTGTTTAGATCTTTCAACGATTTGATGATCAAAAAAAAAAAAATCAGCCGCAGCTCTAGGGTTAAAGCTCGTGCTAGATAACGTATTGCAGTGGAAATATGGAGAAAGTAGAGAGGCAAAGTAGTTTCCATTCATCAGGATAATAGGGTTACATGAAACAATATTCTTTATATATATATATGTAGAAGGGAAACCCTAGATATCTAGTTGGGCCGCACACCTATGGGCCATATGCCCTACAACAGAATTTATAAATTGGACTTGACCGCTAGATATTTCGGTACACTAGTAGCTAATATAGCTTTCATTTGACAACTTAACTTGGCTTCTAGCTAGCAATAAGTTTTTAATAAGTTTTCAATTGGACCACCAGATTAGGCATTTCCATGGACCACGCCAAGTGCCTAATCATTCTCTGTTTTTTTGTCTGTTTGACTGGTCACCTGATCATGCACTGTTTTTCTTATCGGTCGCCTGATCATTTGTTATTAATCGGTGGTATGTATGGAGATTTTCAAATATACGAGCTTAGGTAACTAGCTAGCTTACTCAATTCTGGTGTAAAAGAAAAGGAATCTTTGATATAATTCATCTGCCACGAATGCTAGATCCAAAAATAAATAACAGGTCCTATATATCATTTTACTTCACAATATTAGGTAAAACTCAATCATAAACAACCAAGATCAGTATGTTAGCTAAATGGTGCATAACCTATTTTCAGCATTACATTGTTTCGAGTACATAGCCGGGCTAAAGGTAAATACTTTGGAAACCAGACTTATTACCGTGGACTAGTTCTAGACTTAACTATTTGGGCTGAAGAACTTGGTTGTTCAGTAGACTGCCTACCTTTTATGTACCTGAGAATGCCGTTTGGGGCTAAATCTAACTCCATTAGAATTTGGGATCCTATTACAGAAAAGTTTGATGCTAAACTTTCAGTTTGGAGGCGTATTTCATTATCGAGGGGAGGTAAGTTAGCTCTCTTGAAGTGTATTTTATCATCTCTTCCCACTTACGTACTACTTCTCTCTTTTTAAGGCCCCTATTTCAGTTATCAAGATTCTTGAAAAGAAGATGCGGAATTTTGTTTGGGAATACAAAAGAAAGTGTTTCTAAGCCAAAACGTGTGAAAAACACACATGGCACAAAGTGTTCCCAAGGCCAATCGCAAGAAGAAACACACTATATGAAGTGTTTCCAAGCTTGCCCGTGAAAAGAAATATAATGGCGAACACGAAATCTTCCAGTAAAAAGCTCAATCTCTCGGTAGACATATGAGGCTAAAGACGTTATGCAAAAAGATAGGTCTTTCCGAGAAGACATCGGTGATGATCTAGAAATTAGATCAAGAAACACCGAAGGAGGAAAACGCTCACTGGACATAGAAAGCTTTTATGAAAAAGTCTCTAATCTCTACAGAATGGAAGATGAGAACGAAACTCAATTCTCCACCATAAGAGGATTTTTATAGGAATAGAAGTCCTCAAAAAACCAACCAACATTTCCAAACCCAAGATGGTCAAGGCGCGGTAAACAAGACGACGAAAATCTTAGAGGGCTACCATTAAGGGGAAGACATCCTCTCTCTTAAAAAGTCTAGAGGAAGCCAATAGGCGCCTCAAGCCCAACAGATAAGTACGCACTAAAAGTGAAGACGTGGCAATAAAGGCGGGGCGGTTACAAAGTTTTCTTCCCATCATGCCCTTGGCAAGTTGCAAAGAAAAGGAGCAAAATGTGAGGGTAAATTACCCGATGGCCACGTGTCAACATCCCAATGGACGAATCCATGATAAAATGATGAGATAGGAGCATTGAATCATACTCCGAAAAGGTGAGTTTGTCTGAATCGAGACGCCTGCTACAACATCACATGAATGACACGTGTAAGGAGTGGTCTAATCCGCTCAGACGGTCAAGTCTAAAAACGCATTTAATGAAGGATAAGAAGAGACGAGGACGAATCTATATCGTAACAGAAGGCTCGGGCGATCTATACTACGACCCAGAGGTGATACAACACGAGGTTCTCCAAGGAAGAGCTACACAATGACGAGCAGAGCGAGACAACTCGGGAGGAGAACTGATGGCTATTTTCAATGATGTTGTAGTAATAGGTTCGTTGAGACTTGTGAAGACTGTGCTTTTAGATTTAAATTTTAAGACTAAGCAAATTAAAACTGACTATATTAGAGAGACCGGGGTTCAGGATTTCACCATTGACCAAAATTCATGTGATTTAATGTTAATGTTTATCATGCAATTCTAGAAAATATAACTCCAATCAAAAGAAATTGTGATTCTAATCATTGCCTAAATTAGATTTTCAAAACATCAATTGTTAATCGCAAGCATGAAGTATCAAAAGCCCTAAACTAAGCATACTTCATCAAGAGAAAACACAACTAATTAATAAAAATCATTTACTCAATTTTCATTCGGTGCAAATAATCATAAAAGAATTGCATAAGTAAACTTAAATAAATTTTACCACATAACTTTTGGAAGAATGGCTTCCTCCATCGCCCCGGAGGATGGGTTTAGCTCTTCATCATGGAAACACGCTCAAAAGTTGATTTTATTGCTCAAATAGGTGTTACAAAGATGAAATATACAGAAAATGATTAAAACCGGGTGTTTGGAATGCTTGTAATTACTATTACAGAGATCGATATAAATAAAGTGTCGTTGTAGTCGTATAAGACTGTTGCGGAACTGTCGCAATCACTGTAGCATGAACGACAGATGGGTGTGCGTCTTATGTTCTTCGTGTTCTTCACAGCAGCAGCAATGGCGTTTCTCTGTAAGTCGATTCTCCGGCTCTGTTGAGGCTCCGTCACTCTCCCAAACTCTCTATATCCCTTCTATGAGTCCCCTGCACCCTATATATACTCGTCAGATCCTCCAAATATCGCATTAAACTCCCAAATAATTTCTCATAACTCGGCAGTGAAGAACAATATTGTCGGGAATATTTTCTTCCCAGAAATAACTCCACACGCTGTTTTCTCGAGCAAAAATACTTCCAACACGTCCAGTCATCGTCCAGAAGTGTTCAAACATTCAGCAAGCACGCGAAAACCTCTTCATCACGTACGCACAACTCGGAATGGACCAACCAAAACCCGAGTTACCCTGATTACTTCAACGCGAGAATCTAGCCAATTCTATCTGACAAAATGAGCCATACCAGGCCTTTTAATACCAGTCACATCATCCCACCAATTCTCAGCCATTGAGTCTCTTTCTATCCTGCCCAAAACGCGATCCCTAAATTCTGCCATTAAAAGAACTCTTTTTCCCGCCAAAAATTATTTTCAAACGAAGGTGATGAGGTTGCCCCTTATCCAGCTGCTTGGGTGCGAATATCCTGTGGGTGCCCCTTAGCAATTGAGGTGCCCCTTATCCTACATTGAGAGTCCGAATAACACGTGTCCTCCTGGTGCTTTAGACAACTTTTCGAGCCGATTTTTCCAAAAATGTTTATTGCCCAAAAATACCTACAAACACATAAAACACCAAAATTAATACAAAATCGAGTGCCAACAATATATAGTATTGAGATCAAATTAGACACAAAAATGTGTCTATCAAATACCCCAAAACTTATTATTTGCTAGTCCTCGAGCAAATTTATTTTAGAAAATAAAATGACTACACTTAGCACGTACATCAAGCCGTTAAACCGCTAGGTGGCCCTAGCGGTGGAGTGTTGTCTCCGGAGGGTTTACCAGAGGTGTACCCACAAACCTTTACTCCAGACCCTAGCTATCTACGCAGAACCTTGGAAGGCACTAAAGAATCTCCTTGGTTGGCATACTTATTGACTACAGGAGGAAGTACCTTGATGCGAAATCCAATTGATGTACACGAGTTTGCACTCAAGCATACTAAAATTCATATAAAGTGACAGAGCTCTACTCAGATAGTTTCTGGACATCATAAACCGGAGTCAACCAATCACATGGAAAGATTAAGAAGATGGATGTAGAGAAGATGATTTTGATAATAACTAAGGTGAACCTATCCTAATAGACTGAGATACAGGTCTGACTAATATCAACCCAACTGGCATATACAAGGGCTCCAGTGGTCGACTTTATTAACTTTATTCCGGTTGGTCTGATGGTCTGGTCTCAAAATTTTTTTTTTTTTTTTTTTTTTTTTTTTTTATCTCAATCACTCTATTTCACCCTAGCAATGGTAAAAATAAAAAAAAGAAGTGATCAGGATTCTTTCGATGTTTCCATCACAGGATATGGCGAAACTACCATGTTTTTTTTTTTTTTTTAATTCTAACACCTGAGCTCTGTGCTTTTATGAATAGACTCTTTAGATGTTTCCATCTAATCGATTTGGTTCCTCAACTCCTATAACCAAGATGCTTTCATCCACTTAGATTGGTTAGTGCCATCCTTAATAAACATAAATTTCTAGGCTCTGGAGTTTTATTTATTGCAACTAAAAAGTTTCTCCCATACCCCGAAACTTAAATCTAACATTGTCCTCAATGTTCTAAAGATGAAATTAAAAACATAAACAAGGAGAAACTGATGTAGTTTTACAAGTGGTAAGAAAGAAGGTTCGATTCTCGGACTTGGGAAGTTGTTGATTTTAGGACTTACTTAAATAAAATACTTAAAACTAGCGAATAAAATAAAGAATGATAATAATATTGAGAGAAAACTGGGAATCAGGATTTCACCGAACTCTTTTTCTATGGTTCAATTATTAATTCTTTAACAATTATAGCTCCAAAAATAATAGTTATTGACTCTAAATCTTTGCCAAGGTAGATTTTATAAAACATTAATTGTAAATGGTAAGCATGGATTATCAAAACACCTAAGCTAAGCATAACCCATCAAACTAAATCACAACTAATTAATTTAAAATCATAATTCAAATTATATTAATGCAAAAGTCGTAAAAAGAATTTAATAAAATTACCATAGTATTGAGAATTGGCTTCCTCCGTCATCCCAGCGATGGGGTTTAGCTCCTCATGGTGAAAACACGTTCAAAATTGATATTCATAGCTCAAAAAGTGTTTACAAGAGGTGAAAAATAATAAAGCAGTGAAATCGCAACGGATATAAGTGTTACAAAGACACTGTTACAGAGAACGATAAATATTTTGTGTAACAGAATAAACGACTGTCTATATGAGTCTGTTGATGAGTGCCAAATATTGCATATTTCTGCATCTATTTATTGGCATTTAACTCATCTTTTGTGCTCAGAAATCAGATATTATCCCAGATTCTGTATTTTCTTTGTTTTTAAGAATAAATATTTGTACTAATTAATTTTGTGTTTTTAGGTAGTAAATAAAGCTTGAAGAAATTGAGGAGCCAAAAGAGCGTAAAATGGAGACAAGCGCCTATGGAGCAGAAAGCCAAAGCAAAGCGCGCATCGGTTGCAACCCAACAAGTAGCAACCCATTTACAAGACATGGGCTAGAGCAACCCACGACCCGGATCCAAGCCCGTCCCTTCTGAGCCGTTAGATTCGAGCCATTTTCATCCTACGGTCGCATCGGCCTACGCATTGGTCTCCACCGAGATCCAATGGTCGCTCCGTCATGCACATCGACGATCGCTGCTCCTGCTCCACAGCAAAATCACCTATACCCTTACCCATCGACCACATCCCCATTTCTCAGTTCATTTTCTCTTTCTTCTTCCCCCGACACAAACCAGAGCTCCAACTTCTTCCCCAGACCATGTCAGTTGCAGAGCCACCATCTCCTTCCCCTGACACAGCCACCAACAGCCGCACCACTTTCACACACCTAGTTTCTCTCTATCTCTTCCATAGCTTCTTCCCTAGAGGCTAAGTTTGAGATAGGAAGAACTAGGGTTAGGGTTTCTTCACAACAGAGGGAACATCAATTGATGGAGCTCAGAGCCGAATTCACAGAGGAGAGCACAAATCAGCGACTTTGGGTGAAAGGGTATTCATTTAATTTCTGTTTTGAAGTGAATTAGGGTTTTTATTTTTGCATGTATAAATAGAGTGGAGGTGAGGATGTTAGATGGCAGGCCTGGACTAGACAGAGCACCAACTTAGTTTAATTTGTATTGTTTTAACTATGTTCTAAGTTAAATTGCTAGGGTGTTGATGAAACCCCTAATTTCCATGTCAAGCATATCTAATTTAGGTTTTATTCTTGCTGTGTATAATATGCTAGGATTAGTAATTAATTGATGAAGCTTATGACCCTGTGATGAGTTGTATCTTTATAAGAAGACAAATCATACTAGGGGAGTTAGTATAATTAGTTAATGAACATCTACCTTAAACCTTCAAGTGAAGGTACAAGAACTTAGCTCAAATTACATTGCTCGAGCATGAGATTAGAGGTGGATTCACCACCCCAGGTGCTTTCCAAATTGTCACAACCTATTTGCTATTTTAGTTTAGAGTCACAACAACAACTCGCCGCATCGACACAAAACCAACTTACAACCGTGTTACACTTTCCTTGAATTCGAGTCTAGCAAAGCCTTAGATCAACTTAAGCCACTCCATTTCCCTGTGGATCGACCTGTACTTGCCCTGTGTTGATAGCCGACACTGTGCACTTGTAGTATTACACGTAGGAAAACATCTTTTCATAGCCTACCATCTGTTCTTCGTGTTCTTGAGAACGACACTTCAAGTGTCAGTTCTTCGTCTTCTTCACCTGATGCTGCGTATTATTCCTGCAACTTCTCTGCTTTGATTCTGAAGCCTCCAATCGACCCCAAAACTCCCGACTACCCCTCTAGAACTCGAACATATCATTTTATACAACACAGAACCACTAAATCCCGAAAATCTCTTCTCTTTTCTTCCAAGCAAAGTTACGGACTTTTCTCCCCCTTTTCTCCTTCTTACGTGATGTCTGGTTCAATCCAACGTCCCTGAAAACAGTATCATATCTCACAGGATATACGGTCTCCTTACTCCCACATAATTTCCATAAATCCAAACACTAAACCCGAGTTATCCTTCATTCCCAGTTTAACGAGATGTAACCAAATATGAGAAGATTTGATGCCTATTTTAACTCCCAAACACGTCATTTATCCTGTTTATTTGGTAACTACTTATTCTCGTGTTTAACTCTTCCAAAATCACGTCCAAATCGTGCCTGAATATCTCCCTTCTTTGTTTTGCTTAAACCAGTGAATTCCCGATGATCCAACCCAATTTACGCCATAAAAACAATCATACCAGCCCTGTTTAGCTAAATGAAGTCCAGCCCAACCTTGTTTGGCGATTGAATCTCGTCCAAAACCTCCAAAAATCCAAACCCTAATCTTCCCTAGGAAGAACACATTTTCCCGTCAATTTTGAAAATTCAAACCGTAGAAGATGACCTCTGCAAGCATATAGGTATCTTCTTTGAAGAATACATTAACCTGCCTCTTCAAGAGTGGAGGGATGATCGGTTGGCTAAGAAGATGAAGCGAGATGCTTGTGTTCTACCTATTCCGCGGTTACCTTCCATCCGCATTGCTAATATTTCTCTTCCGTTTTCCCCGCAGGCTCCAAAAGTGGGGTCGTCGTCCGCGAGTACTTTCATCGAGCGCGTGGAATGCCAACTTGGTCGATCAGTTAGTCAAAGTGGTCCTGAAATACTCTCTCCTCGTATGATTCTTCACTCCACTCGTCCTCTAATTTTACAGACTATTAAAGATCCCAATCATCCTCTTCATACTCCTTCTGACATGTTAGATGCAGGGGACGAGTCTGAGTCAGATCATTATGTGCATGACTACTCCCATGAAGGTAGTGGTCTTAAAGGTAGTACCCAGAATCAGAGTTCTTCCCATTATAAATCCCGTGAGTGTACTATTATTCGCAATTGTTAAGTTTCACATACCGACACGTGCCGGTGAAAATATTTCTGTTGTGATTATTAAATGCATTTGGTGATCTATATATACATCTTCACTTCCTATACTCTTTGATAAGACTATTTTATTTTCTTCTTTTCTTTTGCTTTCATCTCTCATTAGGTCACTCGGAGCCGGCTGTGTCGAGTTCTTCTTATTCTTCTCGCCGATCCGTTCATTCTCTTGCTAATCTTCTCCCTTCTCCCAATATTTTGCTTATGGTCATCTCTCTCTCTTTTTTTTTTTAGAACATGGGAAAACGAGACGATGCTCAAGGTAAGGGGAGCGGCTCGAACCAGCAGGTCAAAGGCAGCGAGTCTGGGAGTGCCAATGGCAAGCGACGGAAACCTTACAAGCCGACCCTTAAGGTTTCTTATAGCGTGGATGCGGATGCTTAGCTTATGGCTATTCCGGAGGATCCTCAATTCCGATATCCTCGTACCATTTCCGCGGCGGAGGCTGGTGTGGATAACCACTATGCGCTGGTACATGGATTTTGGGTCCCCTTGTCTAAAGCAGCCACCTATCGGCGCATAGTGGAGAAGTTTGGCCACATGTGTGTTCATGAGGAAATGCCTGTCAATTCTCTGATCGTGGAAAATGAGGATCTGCGCGACATAGCGGAGGGTCTTTCCTTGGCGGAGGAAACTCCAGTTGATCAAGTCACTCTAAGGAAGTGGGACACTACCATCCAAACTTCTCTATTTCTTCGATTCCCCATTAAATGGCTTAAGGATCTATTGGACCTAACGAAGGCGAGTCACAGCTAGTGCGCAGACCACGTTACCTCGCGAGATTTAGGAGTTGGAGAGGGAATACAAGCAGCTGATCGATGTTTCCAATGCTAAAAAGGAAGCATATGACCATCTGTTGGCGGACGTGGGTCGAGCTACCAAGGATTTGAAGATCGCTCGGGACGCTGCTGAGGGGGTCAACGGTCGTTTAATTAGGAAGAAGGCGGAGTTGGTTGCTTTGGATATCTTCTGATAGTGATGTTTCGAACGATAATTTCCTTGTTTTATTTAGTTGAACTGAGAACTTTGATGGGTTTTTTTTCCTCCAAAACATACTTACTATCTTAACTTATCTGCATTTATTATTATGGTTGGATGGTTATTAATGTGGTATTATTCCGTGTTTCTATAAATATGGATAAGAAGAACCTCCTTAGTATTTTCAAATTCCTCTTAATATTTCAACTTCCTTTTAGTTGTTAGCTTATATTTTGCAGCGGATGGCTCATCATATTCATGGTTATGTTTTGGCTTTGGCCCCTGTGCCAATACTAGTCGTCCCTTATGAGAAGGATCATGAGCTAACTCGTTTGTTATTGGTAAAGGCTGAAGTAGAGATGCTTAGAGAGGTTAGAATGGCGAATAGAGTGGCTACACGCGCGCAGTTTGATGAGCAATATGAGACGTATTCCATGGCTCAGAGGTCACATACGTCTGGGCGCCTGACTTTGGTTGTACAACGTGCGCTGGATGATACTATAGCTGCCCGAAGCAAAGCTAAGCGGCTGTTTCAGGAAGCACTAATAATGACGACTGATATTGAACAAGTGATAGCTGATTGCCGTGCTTTTATTACTCAACAAGCGGGTCCGAATCTCCGTGGGTGTTTTTTGACTTTGTGTGCCGTATCTGCTCTTATTCGTCTTGGTGATATGAAAGCGGAGCTAGCGCGTTTACTAATATTGAAGGATGGATTGATTGCTCTAGATAAGGCCGGAAAAGCTAATGAAGAACATAAGGAGACACTAGATATGGCTCAAGAGGCATGTGCTTCGGGTGAGGTTATGCACAAGATTCATCAAGTGTTAGAAGAGGTACGTAGTGCTTACACTGATTCAACTACTCAGTATGGTGAGGCACAATTGATGATGTAAGACTTAAATGAAGACATTTCCTACTGCCGCTCGCTTATAGCTGAGCGTTCTAGATAGATCACTGCCATTTTTTTTTTACGGATTCGTAAAGTAATCGTTGTCTTGGGTATTGTGTTGTTTTGATTATATATATGATAATTTGTTTTGGTTAATAACAGTAAATACTCCTTGAGTTTTCTTTTCTCTTCTTCTTATTCTCTTCTTCTTCTTCTCTCTCTCTCTCTTTTTTTTTTTTTGTTTATGGCTAATCGTGTGAGATTAATCCTGGAAGTGGAGTATCTAAATTGCCTTTTCCGGGTGAGGTGCCTTGCTCCGGATACTTTTGAGATCGAGAAATCGAGTTGGCATGAACAATTATCCGCCGCGGATCATCTAGTGAGAAAGATTCAAAGTAAGGGCGGTCTTCCTGACATAACCCTTCTGGAATATCGTGGGTATTGCCGTGAGCAACGTCTGACTACCCATTTTCGATGTGTTGAGGCGGACCATAGTATTAGGTACATTGAGATGGCTCTTACTGAGGTTCATATGGAACTTAGTATGTTACCATGATTAAGAATTAATAAAAAAAAATTTCTTTTTGGGTAAGTAGGAGTTGTGGTAATAGTTATGGAGTAATAAATTCCTTGATGTATATATTTCCTATAAATAGACTATATGTACTAGTGTGATGTCTTCATTTCTGTACTCTGTTCATTGTTTATACTAGTATTCTCTATATGGCCGAACATTTGCACGACTATGTATTGTCTCTGGCCTCTGTGCCAACGTTAGTATCCCGTATAGGAGAGGGTCCGAGTTAGACCGCTTACCACTCGTGAAGACCGAGATAGAATTTCTTAGGGAGAGAAGACTGGAGATTCGTACAAAAGTGCGCTCCCAGTTTGACAAGAAATACAAAGTATTTTTATTAGCTCGGAAAGCTCAGGTGTCTGGACCAATTTCTTACAGGATTCAGCATGTGCTAGACGATGCTGTCTCCGCTCACCATGAAGCTGATCGGATGTTGCGATAAGTAAAACTTATGATGGTGGATATTGATCAGGTTATCGCGGATTGATATGTATCCGCTTCTCATCCGCCAAGCCGTCGTATGCATGGTTATGCATTGTCTTTGTGCATGATACTCGCTGTAGTGCATCCTTCGGATAAACAGGTGGAATTGGCACGGTTGTTGATCCTGAAGAGTGAAGTGAAAGCTTTACGGACTCATAGGCTGACTGTGCAAGAAAATGCACGCAAAGCATTCGAGGAACAAGATGAGACCTCTAGCATAGATCGCTAGAACAATACATCCGAGAGGATTTTGTATGAAGTAGAACAAGTGCTAGGAGATATGCATGCTGCTTTAACTATGGCTACTATTCAATGTGAAGAAGTGCTTGTAATGATGCAAGATGTAGAATAAGAAATTGCATGTTGTCGCATGCTCATAACTGAATCGTCTTGAAAATTTCTCCCCCCGTTTTTTTTTTTTTTTTTTTTTTTTGGTATAGTCTAGGTATTCACAGATGAAAAAGGATTAGTAATAATGGAAGAATAGAGAAAGCGACTTGGTTGCTTCGCGTGGCAGATTGAGGCGCGCGAACTCAGTCCTATCTTCAATTCTTTGACTTAACGGATTTTGCCACAGAGTGTGTTACTTTATCATTTCTGTGTATTATGTCGGATGTTTATGAATATATTACTTATGTTACTTTCTATATACTGTATGCACGCATGACTTCCTTTAGGATCATTCCTTCTATAAAACGTATTTATTACTTGGTTAGTCAGAGCCGACACTTATATTATGCTTATGATATCTTTCACGGTCTTAGTAATCTTTGCGCGCAGAACTTAGTTGGCTTTAAATTTTTAGCGTACTTCATTGGTCATACACAAAATCTAGCCATACTTAGGGATATTGATACACTTCATTATTCATGTAAGGGCCTTAGCCAGACTCGGGGCAAGTGGTGCACTTCATTGGGTCATGCACGGAAACTAGTTTTTTCGGAGTTATTAGTGCGCTTCATTAAGCCGTGCACAAAATTTAGTCCTTTCTGGGTCAATTGGTGTACTTCATTGTGTCGTACATAGGACTTAGTCCTTTTTGGGACTATTGGTGCACTTCATTAAGCCATGTACGGAGCCTAGTCCTTTCTAGGACTATTGGTACACTTCATTAAGCCATGCACGGAGCCTAGTCCTTTCTGGGACTATTGGCGTACTTCATTGGGTTGTACGCGAGACTTAGCCCTTTCTGGGACTATTGGTGCACTTCGTTAAGCCATGTCCGGAGCCTATCCCTTTCTGGTACTATTGGTTCACTTCATTAAGCCATGCACGAAGCCTATTCCTTTCTGGGACTATTGGCGTACTTCATTGGGTTGTACGCGAGACTTAGCCCTTTCTGGGACTATTACTGCACTTCATTAAGCCATACCCGGAGCCTATTCCTTTTTGGGACTATTGGTGCACTTCATTAAGCCATGCTCGGAGCCTAGTCCTTTCTGGGACTATTGGTACACTTCATTAAGCCATGCACAGAGCCTAGTCCTTTCTGAGACTATAGGCGCACTTCATTGGGTCGTACGCGAGACTTTAGTGATGCAATTAAAACGACTCAAAGTGTAACATAAGATAGTTGTTTTATTATTTCTCAGCCATTCGGTGTACATTTAGTTACTTAAGCATAATAAGTTTTAAGCCATTTACCATTTATAGGAGTTTTGATGCGTGATCTATTCATCTGCTTGAGATAGTAGTATCCTCTTTCTGCGGCATCGCTAATCACGTAGGGACCTTGCCAATTTGCAGCAAATTTTCCTTCCTTTTCATTGCGCTGGACATGTGGTGCGATCTGCATAACTACATCATTTATGCTGAAGGTCCGCTCCTTTACTTTCTGGTTATAATATCTCGCCGTCCTTTTCATGTACTTGTCCGCGAAACGCTCAGCTTTGGCTCGCCGTTATTATAGGGTATCAAGGTGAGCGAATCGACTGACCTCATCCGGGGTAGTGAGGCTATCCATGGCCACTCGTGCGGAAGGAATTGCGATCTCTGCTGGCAGTATTGCATCTTCTCCATACACCAAGGAGTAAGGAGAGGCGCCAGTTGAACTTCTCTTGGAAATCCGATATGCCCAAAGTGCGAGATGGAGCTGTTGATGCCAACTCCTATGGTGATCATGTACGGTACGGCTTAATATCCTTAGCAATGTTTTATTAGTATCTTCTGCCTGTCCATTTCCTGAGGGCAATAGAAAGTCGAAGTATGGAACTTGATTCCATATCGATCCAACAGCTTCTTTCACTTTTTTGATTAACAAAACAGGTACTATTATCCGAGCGGATAATCATAGGTGCACCAAATCGACATATGATATGTTCTTTGATAAATGCAGCGATCTTGGCACCTGAGTAATCCCGGAGCGGAATGGCTTCAACACATTTGGAGGAATATTCAGTCGCAGTAATGATATACTTATGTCGTCCGGATGAAGTTGGGCTTATTTGTCCAATAATATCAAGCCCCCATCTATGGAAAGGCCAAGGGGTAACGATACTATGCAGCAAGGTATGCAGGGCGCGAATTAGTGATCCGTGGCTTTGACATTGCTGGCACTTCTGGACATGTTAGGCTGTATCAAATTCCATCGTAGGCCAGTAAAACCCCCCTTCATACAACTGTAGGAAGAGTTTCCTCATACCTTGGTGTTCAACATTGTGATTCGTAGCCATAACTATCTCCGCTTCTTCCTGTGATAAACAACGCAATATCTTTTCCCCATAACTCTTTCTATAGATGATGCCTTCACTCAAAAAGAATCGCCCGGATTTCCTTTGAATTTTCAACGCGTCTTGTCTGTTCAGCGGCAAGCGTTCATGATGGAGGAAATCTATGTAAGGTTGCCTCTAGTCCTCTGTTTCTACACTACATACTTCTGTTTGTTGTGGGGGCGCTTGAAAATATTTACATTTATCCTGGACTACTGCCGCTTGGACTGCCATATTCGGCCAATATACGCCCATTCTCTGCAATCGGCGGTATAGCGGAATTCCTCTTGTCTGTCCGCACGACTCTTCATGAACGCGATTCAGTATTTCTTACGCTTCTACCTTTCCCACACACCGTGATAAAGCACCTCCGGATGTTCGAAAGTGTAGCGCTCCTTGGACTATAACAAATTGCTTTAGCATCTTAACGGGCAATACCTGATCATCCGCTTCTCCAGTTAAATCTTCAATATATTATGTTCTCCAATCATCTTTCAATTCGAACGCTGCGTCTTCTTTCCACGTGCTGGGTAATTCCCTCCTTTTTATCACTACGGTTCCTTCGTCGGCTTCATTCAATTGTTGCTTTGCTGCTAAGGTAGCTAACGCGTCCGCGTGTTTGTTAGTGGATCTTCGAGTATGCTCAATAACGGTGCTTCCTCTCCTCGCCATCAATTCTTGAGCTTACGCTCGGTATGGTGCCAAGTGCACCTCTTTTACTTGGAAGTCACCCGATACTGGGTTTTTGAATAGCTTTGAGTCTTCCTTGATATCGATCACTCCTAAATTGAGCTCTTCAACCATTCATAACCCGAGAATCAATGCTTCATACTCCGCCACATTATTCCTACATTCGAAGTCTAGCTTGAAAGCGAATAATAACAATTCTCTTTTGGGTGTCTCAAATACTATTCCCGCTCATCCGTAAGAGCCATATGATGAACCTTCAAAAAACATCTTATTCCTCGACTTCTGCAACTTCTACAAGTATCTCATCAATTATTTCCGTCATATCCATACCTGGGAATGCGGCCAATAAATCTGTAAATGCTTGCCCGCATACTCCTTTAGACCGCTGATACTTTAGCTCAAATTCAGATAGTTATAGTAACCAACGGGCTGTCCTGCCGGATAACACTGGTTTTGTTGCCAGATAAGCGATCGGATTAGCAGTTGCTACCACTATGGTTTCATGAGCGAGCAGATAAGATCGTATTTTATGCGTGGCGTATATGAACGCTAAGCATGCTTGCTCTGCTTTCGAATATCTGAACTCCGCGTCTCTAAACCCTCTGCTGATATAGTGAATCGGGCATAGCTGATCGTTACCGAGGTATTGAGCCAACAATGCTTCAATTGCCATATTGGTTAATGTTGTGTATAGGTAGAGGGGTTCGCATTTGACAGGGGCTCATAGGACCCGTGTGCTGATTAGACATTCTTTGAGCTTCTGAAAGGCTCGCTCTTGATCATCTCCCCATTTGAATTACCTATTTTTCTTCAATAGTGGTGTGAATGTAGACAGTAGTTGTGCCAGCCCAGGGATAAATCTCCGAACATACGACACTCTGCCTATAAATGTTTGTAACTCTTTTATATTTGCAGGTGACCTCATAGTGGTTATTGCTTCAACCTTGTCCGGATCAATATGTATCCCCTTGTTTGTAACAACGAACCCTAGGAATTTCCCAGAAGTTACTCCAATGGCGCATTTGAGAGGATTCATCTTTAAGTGATACTTCCTACATCTATTGAAAACACGCCTTTAGTGGCCGAGATGATCTTATCGTGCTCGGGATTTTACCAACACATCGTCTATGTAAACTTCCATAATTTGATGCATCATGTTGTGGAAGATAGCCACCATAGCCCGTTGGTAGGTTGCGCCCGCATTCTTCAACCCAAACGGCATCACGGTATAATAGAAATTACCATATGGGGTTTGGAAGGCCGTCTTATGCGCATCTTCTGCAGACATCTTGACTTGATTGTATCCGCTAAACCCATCCATGAAGGAAAACATACCATATCCGCACGTGTTATTCACCATTATATCTATGTTTGGCACTGGGAAGTCGTCTTTAGGGTATGCTCGATTCAGATCTCGATAGTCGACACAACATCGGACCTTTCCATTCTTCTTTGCTACTTGTACGATATTAGCTAGCCACACGGGGTGTTGGATCGGTTTAATGAATTTGGATTTCAGCAACTTCTTCACCTCTTCCTTGATCGCCAATTATATTTTCTATGGGAAGTTACAGATTCGTTGCTTGACTGGCTTGTACTCGGGTGAAACATTAAGGTTGTGCGCGATCAAACTGCTATCGAGACCTGGCATTTTGTCATACTTAAATGCGAATACGTCTCGGTATTCATGAAGTAGCTTAATCATCTGCAACTCCTCTTCCCCTTCAAGATGTTTACTGATGCGTACACAATGGGGTTCGCCTTCCAAGCCAAGGTTCACTTCTTCTAGCCCGTCCAGGGTTGGATCGATCTTTTCATTTTCTTCAGGCAAATTATCTATTATTTGCTCTTCCGAGACAAGAGGCTCTACTTCTTCCTGTAAATCCTCAATCACTAGGGTCTCCTCCATCATCTCTTCATCTACCGATGACATAGCTCAGCCATGTTGACAGTTAGAGGCTTCCCCAGCTAATTGCTATAAGCGATAGACATGTCCGCCCTATGGCCGTGAGAAACAGTTGAACTGAATATTCTTCGTTTCGGCTACAACTCTCTTATTTCCTGTGACAGGTCCCATTCGCGATGGACTGAAGACTGACTTAGCCTTCCTTGTCGTTTGCTCTTCAGGTTGGAATTCTTCCCATTTTTGGAGGGGCATTAGATGCTCCGGATGTTCTTCTTGATCCGTAACTAGCTTTGTATAGAAGACTGCATCCGCCATGTAAGATTCCTCCGGTCCAAATGGGTTGCATGTGGCTGGGATCCAGAATTGGCTTCCTCCGATATTGGTTTTGACACATTGGTGATACGTTGATGCTATTACCTTGTGATTCAAAAGCCATCCTCGCACAAGTATCACATGGAAGGTAGTGTCGTCCTCAAGCACATAGAAGGGAGTGAGAATTCTAATGGGTCCGATATTCATCATCAGATGCACTATCCCAATCGTCGTCTGAGTCTGTCTTCCAAATCCTCTTACAGTCGTCGCATCTTAATTGTTGTCTTTGACACTCCTAAGGACTCCAACGTGTGTAGTGAAATTAAGTTGAGGGAAGCTCCGCCATCTATGAAAGCTCGCTTAAGAGGTTGCTTGTTAATGAAAGTTGTCAAATATATAGGCCGAAGGTGCTCTCCTGGGTACGTAGCATATATCTTCATCTGTAAAGGTGATAACTTCTCTAGATATTGGATTATACGCTTTTCCGGATGCAATTGCTGTGATAGCCTTGGATGCTTCGCGGATCTGGTTTTCACTGAAACCGATGGAATTAAAGAACTGTTGACTTAAAACAGTTTGAGCAAATTTGCTAGCAATTCCATTAGTATCTGAGAATACGACCGTCTCAGAGGATTCACATGCTTCTTCTTCTTCCACATCCTCCCAGGGTCTTCAAACTTCTCCCTCCGTGGGATAGTGTGAAACCATCATAACTTGATGTTGAGGAAGCGGGTCGCTCTTGATGTTTTGCTCTCCTATCTCCAACTCGCCTCTAGCTTGCTTCCTTTGCACAATGTAACGTAGGGAGAAACACTTCACAGTCGGATGATGAACTCTCATGTGATAATGACAATATCGCTCGTGCATCTTATCCGCCGCATTAGGCTCTGTGGGTACGGGTGGTAGAGTTTCCTCTTTATTTGCCACCCATTGCTCTAGAAGCCCTATTATTTGTTCTTTGATGTACGGTAGCGGTGGTGGCGGAATGGATCTTCCTCCATTCGTTCTTCCTCCTCTTCTGCCAGATTGTCCTCCGCCATAAGAGCCAAAAGCAACTCCTCATTTTCCTCTATCGCTTCCTTGATCGTTGAAAGCTGGTGCGGATGCAGCATTAACAGAGTGCAATTGCTAAGTATGACCGCTTTACCCGGAATTCATAATATCCGCATAATCTGAGATCCGGGCTGCAGCCTCCTCAAACTCTACAAGGGTTTGGAATTTAAAATTCGTTAAGTTTAACCGAAAAATGGCATCCATTCCTCGGATGCAGATCTCCACTAATCGCTCTTCTGGGATGTCTTCATGACATTCTAGCGTGAAATCCCGGAAGAGAGTGATATACTTTCCGATCTCTTCTCTTACCCGCTGAGTACATCTTCCTAAATCTATTGTTGTGACTCTTCTTTGAGCGGAATAGAACTTCTTCAAAAACAGTTGCACCATAGCAGACCACAAACTAATACTACCGGGTTTCAAGTTATCGTACCAGGTAAAAGCGTTATCCGTGAGTGATTTTGGGAACTCTCTCATACAAAGGCTTTTATCTTGAGCGTATGCATTCATTGCTGATATGAAGCGACTAACATGCTCTCGCGCATTTCCTTTTCCTCCATATGTTTTAAACTTCGGTGATGTGTAATCCTCATGGTATAGGTAATCGACAATTTCTACAGAATATGGAGGTTCCAGCGAGTCATAAGCATCGTGCTTTGTCACTCGGTAGTTAGCTTCCAAGTATTTTGCAATTGCGTCTTTCGTCATACCCGGGATGGTACTTCTCGTACTGACTATTTTAGTGGTTTTCGCGTTCTGTTCTCTTGATCGCTTAAGACGTCCGCGTAGCTCCTGCTGCTTCTGAATGGATGCGTCTAGCTCCTCTTGTATTTCAAACATCTCCTGCTCGCTTGCCTCAGCCGCGGCTTTTCCTTTAAGCATTTCTTTCTTCTTTTGAGACGCTCTTGCACCTTGTACAATAGGTGTAGTAACTACCGCTTGGAAACGTATCTCTTCATCACTTTCTCCTTGCACGTCTTCCACAGAAACATGGTCCGGGTTAGGAAGTGCTCCGCCCACTGGTACCTCCTGGCTCGCACCTGAGAGTATCATGCTGGAAAAGAGGCTAAGAACCTCTCACTGTGATCGCAATGTTGATAGGTAAAACGTGGGAAGGAGGAACTAGCCCTAATCACAGAAAGTACTCCCTAGGAGAAGAGGGGTTTATGGAAGTAGATAGAGAATTAATGATGATCTCAAGAAGTGTGCCTTCTTTCCCTTTTATAATGATCCTCTTATGGATAAATGCCCATAATATTAACATATTACGCACTACAGGAAAAATATACATCTACAACTAGAGATTTACAACACTTTTCTAAACATCGTAAAAAGTCCTATGTTTTACAACTGGTTTCAAAGGAAGAGTTGTCGTATATCATCACTTCCAACCCTTAGGAAACAAGGGGTTGCGCTAAGAAAACAAACGACAACTCTTAAGCAAAACTGTTGTGACGACATTTAGCTATAACAACTATGTTCCATATATGTAGTGACTTAGCCTATCACAATTCTGACAAGTGTTGTTGAAGAACACAAAAATATGATAATGAAAAAAATGTTAGAGGGGAGATTCGAACATGAACCTACTGCATGGATGTCTAGCTCATCAACCACCCTTTCAGTTCACAAGTTTCGGTTTTTTTATTTTTTTTTAAATACAAACCTACAACAACACTTATAAGTGTTGTTGAAGTAAAAATATATAATGTTGGAAAAAATGAGGTTATAGGGAGATTCGAACATGAATCTACTGCATGGACGTCTAGCTCATCAACCATCCTTACTAGTTCACGGGTTTTGTTTGTTTTTTCTTTTTTAATAAAATGTATAACAACACTTATAAGTGTTGTTGAAGTAAAAATATAGAACATCAGAAGAAATGAGGATGGGGATTTGATCCTCAACCTCCTGTATGGAAATCTACACCACTAACCATACCTACATTATTACATGTTCTGTCAAGTTTGTGGTTCTTTAATACACTAACTTTATGACAACCCTTCATAAGAGTTGTAAAACAAAATGTAATGCTCAAAAATAATGATCAGGTGACAGAGCCGCAAACAAAGACGAAGCTTTCTCGTAAACAATCACATACACGCTATCTCGTAATATTTACTTTACTCACTTCAGATAAGGGTAGTCTGGTAATTTTCACAGTCTCCATAATATTTATTACCTTTATTTCTAGTAAGGGTAATATGGTGATTTTAACAATTTATAATATTTAGTTTACTTATTTTCCGATAAGCGGGGTCTGGTCATTTCCATAGTCTTCATATCAAGAAGATTCTTGTCCGAATACATGATAAAGGTACTTCTAGGCTCCGATATTGGGTCAACATTTTCACACACCAATTGCTTACTATTCTGTAAGAAATGTGGTTAACATAATTTATTTATTTTTTGGCAATAATTAGGCTAAAGAATGTTTGAAGAGGGAAAAGGATAGGGTCACTCACTATCTCGCACTCTAGCACGGAGCGTAAGTTAATTGAGGTTAGCGCTTTCCTTTCATCTTTTTCTGAGGAATGAACTCCCCATCTCGGGCTTTGTTAATTGATTATTTTCCTTGAAGCAAGTACAAGAGAAACTGCTGAGTAAGGTTTCCCAACAACTTCTTGAAAAGGAGCACTTCGGGTGTTATGCGCTGCTAAGAGAGGACAAGGTGATTTATGATCACATTTTCCTTCATCGCTTCTTTCCCTCTCTCTGGAGATTCTATCCTTTTCTCGAGTGTGCTAATCGTTGATCTTGCGGATTTTTTTTTTTTTTGCTAGACTCGAGGATCTTACAAGGATATATAATCTATTTTCCAAAATCTCTAAAGGCTTGTACCCTGTTTCCCTTATGTTTAAACAGTTAGCTTATTCTCTCTACTAGTCGGTTTTACAAGTAATGGAAGTTGTAAGTATTTGATCCATTATTAAAGCGATGGTTGTTTATCAAAGATGTTGGTCTTACATTTTTCTCCGATTTTTTGATGCAACATGTTACTTCGAGGGTATAGCCGTGTTCAATCAAAAGTAAGATGCAACAAATAGCGAGAAAGGTTTGTCGTTTTTCTAAAACCATTTTAGTTATACTAATCAAAGAATATTGTGCCGCTTTTGAGATATTATTTCTTCTTAATAGATTATAGGTCACCTCAAATTTGGTTTGGTTGCTTTCTCATACGCATTTAGTTGAACATCTTTTCCTTCTATTTAGTTGAACATCTTTTCCTTCTCCCCGATCACAAATTTGATTTAGTTGCATCTTGTTCCCAAACATGTGGACAATGGTTTTGTGGATTCAAGCCGTCTTCTAACCTGGGAATACTTAAACTTGCTTAGATTGAATTCTTCAAGTTTTTGTACTTTGTCTTTTTTATTAAGTGACTTTTCCTGCTTGAGTTCGCATTTATCATGAAAATTGTATGTTAAGTTTCTATTGTCAACCTTTATTCATGGTGATGTGTTCTGCTTGTCTCTCTAGTGTGTCTAATTAATATAGTGCACCAACTGGGTTAAAGAAAGTTGTTTGTAGCTTTTCTATATTTGTTAGTTTTCTTTTCTATTTTTGGTTGCTGCTTAATCTATCTGACATTTTCTTACAAGAGAATCGAAATGTATCGGTCTCGGTAAAATCCCTTGGACCTTGGCTCATGAAGACTGGAATCAATTTTATAGTAGTATGGAATATAACTCGCTTTATCAGGAAAGTAATTGACCTTCATGAAAAATACATGCTCTAAGTGACAACCTGCTTTGATGGCCACACTACTTTCCACAAGGTCTCATCTTGAATAGTTTCTTCTTTGGTTGATTGAGTATTTCTTATCTCATGTTCCTTTACTCAATCTGTCCTTTTTGAGTCATGCCATATTTTCTGAATCACGTGCTTGTTCTCAAGGCTTCGTGATGATATTCCAAGGTCTTAAAGCTGCTGAACTAAAATGCAAGTGCCCTGTTTGTAGCGAGGTATATATATATATATATATCTTCAATTTGTGCGTGTTTCTACGGTCAACCTCTCGCAGTTAGGATCTAGCTCTTCCGTATATCTTGTTCTGCTCTCTAGTCATGGTTTTCTGATTTTGATGCTTACTAGGAAGCTTCGTTTTATTATCTATCAGCTGAACTGCTATCTGGTGTGAACGGCCCAGCTATAAAGCTAGACATTTTCAAAATAGCAAAAAAAAAAAAAAAAAACTAGGATATTATCAGCTAATCAAATTATATGTTCTTTCTTTGCAGGTTGGAATATATGCCAATCCAATTCACATGATTGAGCTAGATCTTCTCTTGAAAAATAGGTAAGAACATGAAACTAGGAATACTGGTCCATCCTTTGTTTGAGCAAGAAAGTGATCGGTTTGATTTAGCGGAGCTGTTTATGGCACCACAATTACACCAATAAAATATGCTTTCTTCTCATTCGTCTCTGCATTCGAAAAGACTCGGTCTAGAGAAATTTCCAACTTCCTCTGTGGAACAGTTTCAAAATTCCGTTCTAGCTCAGAGCGGAAACCCTCTTCACCAGCAACATTCAATCACCTAACAAAGATCGGAGTTGGAATTGTTAAAACTTAGGCTTCAGTTGCACCACCAGCAGAAGCAGCAGCTTCATCAGCGCCGTATGCAATCATGAGCAAATAGGAACAAAGAGCCAGGTTGCTCCTCGAACAGCCTCCATCGAAGATGCATAATCGTGGGCGATCCAAATAGACCATCTAGAGCAAGCAACATGGTTGATCAGGTACTAATGAGGCAGCGTCTTCGGCATGAGCTGCAGCAACAACAGTCCCGCTCCTCTATAGCGCACCCTGATCCACGTCTCGAGCAGCTTATGGAATCAAGATTTGGTCAACACCCACAAAGGGAACACCATAACGATTTACGGGACCTTCTTTCACGTGCTAAGCAAGGTCAGATTCATCCCAAGGAGTTACAACTTCTCGTTCAGCTGGAGCAGGAGCAAGCTATGGCATTAAATTGAATGTGAAATACTTTCATACAAGGTGATTTGAAGTTAGCTAGGTAATGCAATTGGAGTGGCAGGTTAAATTGAATGAATGTAAATGTGTTACATTGGCAGCTTAATGTGAATGTGAAATACTTTCGGCAATTCGGTTTTAGCTATAAATTTTTTTTTCAAATTTTTTTTATGCACACAACTTCTAATAAGAGTTGTATACCCATATTTCAACTACACAAACTAGTGGTTGTGAAAGAATGTATTTACAACATAACTAGGTGTTGTCTAACATAGTTATGCAACTCTAACAAGTGTCGTGTAAATCTTATTCATAATAGTAATTAGAGTTGTTACATATTTCTACAATACACATTCTAGGTTGTCTAAGATAGTCCTTCAACTTATACAAGTGTTGTGTTACATATTTCTACGATACGCATCTTTTGTTGTGTAAAATAGTCCTACAACACAAGCAAGAGTTGTGTTAGGCTTTCAAAAAAAATCGAAAGAGAATCACAACTTTGGCAAAATATTGTCGAACCATGAATCACATCACCCTTTACAACTCTTAGTCAAGCATTGTAGAAAAGCTTGGACTTTCTACAATACCCCCCTTCCATAATGCATAAAATGGAGTTGTCGTAGGGGTACTACAACTCTAATCTGTAGTCGTCAATGATGATTTTTCCCGTAGTGTACTAAACTACCATTTCCTTTTCCTTAAGTTAATACCAAACCCTAAAGGGCTTTCCTTTTAGGCCAAAGCCCAACTGCCTCAATATGCTCTTGGGGTGAACTAGGACTTCCCCATCTTAATGGGTTAGGCCTAGTCCCCAAGTCTCTTTATCCTAAAAAGGGACCCTTAATGGGTTAAGGGGCCACCTATTCTAGGATTGGTTATTTTTATGTATCAACACCTCCAGAATGTTAAGAATTGAAAAAACACAATTTATTTTACCTTTAGATTGGCTAATAGGTAAGATTAATGAATCTAGGGTCTAAGAAAACTGCTTCTGGGTTGAGTACGGCTAGGAGTTCTTGTCAACCTAGTTGTGATGTTATATTTACGGTCGAGACTCTAAGAACTCCCAGCCATGAATAGCCAGTTACGGTTGTCACTTTCCTAGCCGTTAGTTGTTCTGTATTTGCAAAAAACTAAAAAATTTCTTTTGGCACGGCTAGGAATTTCTAATCGTAACCCTAGTGTCCCAGCCGTGACAAAGTTTCTTAGACGTAAATTCATTTAACAATTAGGTTTTGCAGTTTTTCTAGCAGTGAAATGTAACTCGCTTGGGACTTTGCTATCCGTTATTAGTTTTGTATTTGTAAAAAAAAAAGAATATTTCCTTGTACTTATATGATTGTGTCATTTTTAGGAACCGACGAAAGAGAAAAGATATAGCATATTTCATAAAATTTTATTGAAACGAAAAGACATACATAATTCATCATAGCATAAATAGAACAGATCGGGCCATAACAACACAATCGGCTGGCAAAACAACACGGAACTTTTGAGACAAATAATCAATTTTACTAGCGATAAATTAGACATGCACACAATGCAACCTCATATATTGGCAATAATTCCATAATTTTACCGGTGAATCATTTGAAAGTCATGTACACTTAGCCAAGGATTGTATAGCTGAAATTGCCCCGACTTTACATTTGTGAATTATTTTACGATCAAAAAAATAAATTCGGAGAGAAACAACAAAACTCAACAAAACTCTGTAGTAAGACCCCACGGTGAAAAAAAAACATTATTGCCCAGCATTAGCTAGTGGTAGGCTGGTAGTTATTAGTAATAACTTATTACAATGAGAAAATTACAGGACCTTGCTATGTGCAAATTTTTCATAGATGCAATTTGAAGTGAGAAAGGACCAAGCTACCTAGATATTTTTCATCTGTCTCGAACCACAATTACAAATCAAGCTCGGAATGATAGAATAGAAATCGTGACAGTAAACAAAAGTGAAATTGTACAAGAACAACTGTGATTCACACACACACCTTGTTTGGTGTTGAGGACATGAAATGACAAAGTTTTAAATACACATGTACCTGAGCTTATGATTCTTTTAATTTGCAATAATAATCACTAGCCAGATTTGTTTGACTTTGACTTGAAGAGGTATGTTAAAAATATAGATACGAAGTTGTGGATCATCCAAAGCGAGCAAATCATCCGTAAAAGTAGTTGAGAAGATCAGTTTACTCCAAAATCTTACTTTTTTTTTTTTTATAACTTTGTTACTCTGCTTTCAATTTTTTTTTAGAGGTTTAGCAAGTGTGTGAGAATGGGATGATAGAATGAAAACAACACAAGAATTTAACATCGGTTGTGCATAAAGAATTGATTCACCACTACTTATACACATTAAGATGTTCGTTACATGAATGAACCATGTATGAGCACGGAAGTGAAAAAACTTGTGATAAATCAATGTAGTTAAATTTCGCAACACCACAAGTTTAATACCTTAATACGTTAATGTTGTATCAATCGATACTGGTTGAATTTCAGAACTGATGAGAAATTTCAGAGATTGATCGTTAAATCATTGATAAATCCTCTTAAAAAATGGATTAAAAGGGATTTAACTTGTTACCTTTCCACTTCTTTCTTATAGATTACAATCTTTTTGTGATGTTTTGAAAAAAACAACGCAAAACCGCCCCACTGACATGACTGCGGACCCCCCCACACCCCTGGGGAGTTAGCAGGGGGCCTTTTTGGGCCTACGATGTCAATACATGTGAGAGGGGCGGTTTTGCCCTTGTTTTTCTCACGGTCTGTTAGGAATTTATGTTTTGTTATTTGGGTTCTTTGGAGTCTGACTCGGGAAAGCTTTTGTCTGAATTATGCAAATGAAAAGAAGAATTTCCCAGTTCATGTAAAATGCTCTTTGACAACCAAAAGCCATCAATAGCTTATAGATATTTTAGAAATATTGATATGAACTTATGATTCATCAAACATCGCAAACCATGCATATTACCTACATCAAGCACATCATCTACACCAAGCAAATCATCCAAACAAGTAGTCGAGGTTATCAATTTACTCTAACATCTCACTTTTTCTACTTTGGTATGCTTTAGAGGTTTACCAAGTTTGTGAGAATGGGAATGATACGATGGAAAGAACACAAAACGTGAACTTAACATCCCTTGAACTTATATACACATTGAGATGTTCGTTACATAAACTATGTATGAGCACACAAGTGAAAAAACTTGTTAACTGAATATATTCATTTTGTAATACGACAAGTTTAATACCTTATTGAATGAACTATAGATGTGGGTGACCCAGACTGACACCTCAATAATGCAGCATTTGTGAGTCGAAGTGCACGAGACTCACAACTTGGATAGATTTTGGACCCTCTAGGGTCGTCCTAGCTCTGAAGTTTATTACTTGCAAGAACACGTTTTGTTGTTACTTGTTAGTGTGTGCCACCCATTAGTCCCACAAATCGTCCAATTAGGGAACATTAATTAGATTCACTAACTTATTTTATTAGGCACTTAGGTAGATGTAATTGTCATTGAAAATCCTGATTATTTGGGATTTAGAAATTGGACATGACTGCTGGATATTTCAGTATACTACTAGTAGCTAGCCGTGCCTAGTTAACGAGTATAATTTGTATCAACGGAATCCGTACGTATCATCCGTATATCTGGAACCCTGACTTAGTTTTGCAAATTTCCAGTCCAAAACGATTCATACAGTATTTACGAATTACCGAATCATACATTCCGTAGAGAACTTTGCCACGTCATCACTAAATTATCATTCTTTATTATATTTTTGACTTTTGAAATCTTGCATACACCAATATTTAATTCCAATACCAACAACGTATATGTTATCAGCTAATTGTAATGCACATATCATATTTATAGTTCATTTGGCCGACCAAGCGAAGTGAGGGAGGACCCTATATATGTTAACGTTGTGTCAATGTAAAGCATGACTTTTTTTTTTCCAATTTGACACAAAAAAATTGGATTTGGTTCGGTCTATTAATGAAAATTTGAAAGTGCCCTTCATAAAGGACGCATGCGTAATTCTTTTTTGAATATAATGAAAATTTGAAAGTGCCCTAACTCTGTTAGTTAATATTCCTGACTATTTGGTATTCGTTGGACATGACTGCTAGATATTTCAGTACACACTTGTAGTTAGCAGTCAAGACACCGAGAAAGTTAAATGCTGCAAGAAAAATCTAATGAATATATATGAATTGGGGCATACACTGAATTTGGCAATTTATATAGATCAACTTGACAACTTCACTTGAGCTTCTCAGCAATAAGATTTGGATCAATGAGCGATGGGGTTGCGTCTGTTTTGAGCATGCAATTGGACCACCAAGTTGGTTATTTTCATGCGACCACACCACGCGCTAGATTATTCTTTGTTAGCCGGTGGTCTGTTAGCATATAATTATAATCAAGAAAAGTAGATTGTTCCATATTATACATAGGGTGCAATCAATGGGTGATCATTTCATATATGGAAAAGTTTCAAATATGAGCTTGGATAGCTAGCATGCTTGATTTGGGTAAGGAATCTAGCATATAATGCATTTGTAATGCTAGAACATATCCTAAAGGGACGTCCAAATTAACAACACTCAACATATAAGGGAAACGCTATAAACAACACTCAACCTTGTAGAAAATATCGTTTTTACTAGCGGTTAATTAGAACAGACACATGCAACTTTAGATATTGATATCAATATCCCACAACTTTATCTGTAAGTTATTACAACGTCATGTACATTCAGACAGGTATAATGTCCGTACATTATTCTACTGTCAGAAAATAAAATAAAATTGGGAGCGAAACAACGGAACTCAGTTGCAAGCCCCCGGTGAAAAAAAAATGCATTATTGCCCGGTAGTAGTAGTTAGCTAGCTAGTTGGTACAATGAGCAACTTAAAAGCTTGAACAAAGACATACAAATTAATTACTTAGGATCAAGTACGTCAATTGCAGGACCTTGATCCTTGCCATGTGCAAATGTTTTTTCCTAGTTGCAATTTGGGTGGAGGAAGGCCCGTGCTACCTAGATCTTTCACTTCTGTCTTGAACAAATGCAATTGCAATGCATGCTCCTAATTGTTACAGTAATCAAGAACAACTGTAATTCACAGACACACCTTGTTTGGTGTTGAAAATATGAAAGGACAAAGTTTTAAATACACGTACCTAAATAATCATTTCACAATTATCAGAATATACAAAAGAAAAGAAAAAATAAATGCATCTTTGACTGACCCTGTTAATTATTTTATTTACAATGAAAAGCATATTAGCCGGATTTGTTTGACTTCGACTCAAAGGGAGATTGTTGTCATTTGGATTCTTTGGAGTATGAATCTGGGGAACGCTCAGCTTCTTCTGAGTGAAACATGCAAAAGAAAAGAAAAAAAATTCTAGTTCGTGTAACATACTCTCTCGCATCCAAAAGCTATTAATGGTTACGGGTATTACGAGATTATATATATGAACTTTTGATTTTGATTAATCAATAATCAAAAACGAGATCATCCACACCAAGCAGATCAATCGAACAAGTAGTTGAAACTATCAATTTACTCCAACATCTCACTTTTTTTCTTACTTTGGACTCAGCTTTTGAATCTTCAGAGGTTTGTGTGAATGAGATCAAGATATGAACTTTAACATCAGTTGTGCGTAAAGTATTTGATTCTCAACTACTTATATACACATTGACATGTTCGTGATGTATGAGCACGCAATGCAAGTGAGAAAACTTGTGCTAACTGAATGTAACACGACAAGTTTCATTTTGTAACACGACCAGTTTAATACCTTATTGAATGAACTATAGAAGTGGGCGCCATAGACACCTTAATAATGCGAAATTTGTGAATTGCAGCGCACGAGATTCACGACTTGGATAGGTTTTGGACGTCCCTTTAGGGTCCTCCTATAGCTCTGAAGTTCAATCTAATAAATATATAAATTATACACTGAACGTAGCTTTTAATATGAAGATCAATCAATTGACAACTTAACTTGAGCTTTCTTGCAATAAGTTTTTGATCATGACTCAATGAGTAATGGGGGTTGCCTAAGTCATGAGCATGCACTTGGACCACCAAGTTGGGTATTTACCCTTTTAAAAAAAATGGAGAGAAATAGCGAACCCAGTTCTGGATTCCCTGTCAAAAAATGCATCAATTCCCAATAGCAGCTAGTTAGCATTAAAAATGCATCAACAACCATCAGGTTGCTGAGTACTGAACTTTCAAACAATGAGCACCAAATAAATCATCCTAGAAAGGAGCCCAAACTATCAATCTACTGCAACATCTCATCGTGTTTTTTTCTTTCTTTCTTTCTATTACTATCTCTGGCACGATTCTGACTGGTCCCTCACTTAACGTTCCGCTTTGACTGATTCTTAGCTGAACTTTCAAACCTTAGCAGCTCATATCCGCGTGTCACACTCCGAATAACGCTTAGATGAAATCACTACTAACTCTGAATCGAGGAAAATATCCGCTCTGGTTTCGGATCTTTGGTTGGAAGTTTAACAAATTTGATAGGAATGAGAATGTTGGACTGTAAATATACGAAAAATAACATTTGTTGTGTCGAATTGATCTTCAACTACTTATACAAGTTGAGATGTACGTCACATGAACTATGTATGAGAGAGCACGCAAGTTGAGAACTTGTGCAAATGGAATGTATTCATTTAGTCTACATTTAGTAACACGACAGATTTATTTACCTTAGTAATGAACTAGAGAAGTGGGTGCCCCGAACACCTTAATAATGTCACACTTGTCACGAGTCACTCGACTTAAATTTTACATCTGCAAATGGAACCCACCACTTGCATAGATTTTTCGTTGCTAGTAGACCCAAAAAAAAATCAGCAACATATCCCAAAGGGACCAAATTAACCAGCTTGTGAAAAATAGCATTATTGCGCAGTAGCAGTAGACTGGTAGCTAGTTATTACCATGAGCAAATTTTTTTTTAAAAAAAAACTCACTGGCTTGAAAAAAAGACATACAAATTTAATTACGTAGGATGAAGTACTTGAACTACATGACCTTGATCCTTGCCATGTGCAAATGCTTTTGATAGACAACGATGCTACACACACCTTGAATTTTCCAATTCACCGACCCTCACAGCCCCGGGGACCCTACCAGCAGAAAAAGCGGGTGGTT
The DNA here is from genome assembly GCA_023531295.1 of Papaver armeniacum. Taxonomy (NCBI): domain Eukaryota; kingdom Viridiplantae; phylum Streptophyta; class Magnoliopsida; order Ranunculales; family Papaveraceae; genus Papaver; species Papaver armeniacum. Next base: position 422,584 of record JAJJWW010016428.1, on the reverse strand, counting down.
TTTTGTTTTTTCTGTGGATCCCATCAAATTTTGTGTCTCGCGGGGATATCAGTGTGAAAAAATCACGGCGAATCCAGACTTATTGTTAGATAGATGCAATTTGGGGTGAGAAAGGACCGAGCTACCTAGATATTTTCTCTTCTGTCATGAACAACAATTGTGACAGAAAAGAAATTGTGACGGTAATCAGAAGTGAAATTGTACAAGAACAACTGTGGTACACACACCTTGTCTGGTGTTGAAAAACATAAAAGGACGAAAATTTGAATACATGTACTTGAAATAGACATTTCTATAAGTATTATTTTTATATATATAATGGTTGGATCTTGAACAACATGATAATCACAATACGCATAGATGTGTTAAAACATAATACCTGATGAAGCCATTGATTGAATCCAAGAAATCCTCCAAGGCTGCAAGCACACCCGTAGAACAGAACGCAGTGGAATATCTTGGTTTCTCCTTCTTGACCTTTTGTGTAATGAAATGATAACTTTCTCGAACCCTATACTGATGGCTATAGAGTTCCTTTTATAGGTAGAAGGAGGACCAAGGTTCCTAGGGTTAAGAGTTAGCAATCAATCTCGACCGTCCATCAAGGAAGAGACAATAGGAAATAAGCCCAATAAATGGTAACCAATATATTTAGCAATATCATGTAATTAACCAAAGATATTACATGGCCCAATAGGATATTTCTACATATAGAAATATTCTTACATTCTCCCACTGGTCCATGTGATAATCTATTTAATGGTTAATCGTAGAAAAACATAAGCGCGCATAATTGCTAAACAAATTTAATGGTTAAAACGTAATACCTTAACCAAGCAAATAACTTATGCGAGTCATGGCGGTGGCATATTGTCTTGTTATCAACGTGTTCCCTTCCATGTACCACAACACAAGCAACTTACTTAATCGGGCCTTAAATGGGGATATCATAATGGTCCACTAATGTCTTCAAAAGAAAACAATTTCTGTAACATTCATCCAATAACATAAAAGTATACTAAAGTGGATACGAAATAAGTTCGAATAACAACAATAATAAGATCTCAATAAGTGTTCAAACATAAGCAAAAGTCTAAGTGAAACTAATTGTTTGTTACTCCCTCAAGACCCATGTTTCCAACATGTTCCAAAAAGGTCTTAGGAGGTAACGCCTTCGTAAATGCATCTCGCAATCATAAGTTTTGTGCCTATGTGTTCAATGAACAACTTTTTCATCTGAACAGCCTGTTTCACGCATAGGTACTTTAGATCCATGTGTCTTGAACCCTTAGTATATCTAGCGTGCTTTGAAAAGAATACTGCTGCGGCATTATCACAGTAAAGTTTCACAAAGTGAGGCAAAATTTAGGTCTCCAAACATTGAGATGAAATTCCGAGCCATGAACAAGTGATTTGTAGCCTCATAACATGCTACAAATTCAGCTTCCATTGTTGAGCCGGTGAGAATAGACTCTTTTGCACTTTTCCATGATATTGCTCCTCCATTTAATAGAAAAAGATATCCAAAAGTGCTCTTTCGAGTATCATTACATCCCATGAAATCGGAATCAGATAGCCAACCAACTCAAATTGATCCGACTTCGTAAATGTGAGACGATGATCTTTTGTTCCTTGCAGGTACCTTAAAACTTTATTTGCAGCTTTCCAGTGTTCCATTCCAGATTTACAAGGTATCTTCCCCAAAGATACCAACTATATAGCTGATATCTGGTCGTGTGCAAACTTGAGCATACATTAAACTTCCCACCACAGAAGCATAAGGGATTTTATCCATTTGCTTACGTTCCAGTTCATTCTTAGGACAAAGGTTGAGTCCAAACTTGTCTCCTTTAGAAACCGGAACTATGCTTGGCTTACATGCACTCATCTCAAACCTCTCTAGAATTCTTTCGATATATGCTTTCTGTGAGATTGATAATGTTCCAAGTGATCTATCACGGGATATTTCTATCCCAATCACATAAGAAGCCTCACCCATATCTTTCATTTCAAAATTCTTCGAGAGATATTCCTTAGTTTCATGCATAAGACCAAGATCACTACTCGCAAGTAGTATGTCATCTACATACAATACCAAAAATATGAACTTCCTCCCACTGATCTTGAGATATATGCATGGATCTACAAAGATTTTCTTCAAAACCAAATTTTTGAATGGTTTCGTTGAATTTTAGATACCACTTTGCTGAGGCTTGCTTAAGTCCATAAATTGATTTCTTAAGTTTGCGAGACCATGTGTTCCCCTGTCCTTCTAGGGCAAAACCTTGAAGTTGACACATGTAAATATCTTCCTCAAGCTCACCATTAAGAAAAGTTGTTTTCACATCCATTTGATGTAACTCAAGGTCATATTGAGCTACTAATGCGAGAATAATTACGAGAGAGTCTTTCTTTGACAGGGAGAAAAATTCTCTTTGTAATCAATGCCATCTTTCTGAGTGAAACCTTTGGCTACAAGTCTAGCTTTATAACATTGAATATTGCCATTAGCATCGCGTTTGGTCTTAAAGACCCATTTACACCCGATTGCTTTGTGTCCTTCAGGCAATTCAACGTATTCCCAGACTCCATTATCATCCATCGATTTTTTCTCTACTTTCGTAGCATTAATCCATTTATCAGAATTACTACACTTGATGGCTTGTGAATAAGAAACTGGATCTTTCATAATCCCTAAATCAAAATCCGATTCTTGTAGATAAACCACATAATCATCAGGAATAGCCTTTTTCCGTTCTCTGGTAGATCTTCTTAAGGCTACATCTTGTGGTTGTTCTACAATTTCTTCAGTGACAATAGTTTCATCATGAAGTTCCGGTGCCGTTATTTGTGTTATTTCATCATCAATCGGTTCTACAACCGAAGGAGTCACAATATCTGTAGAAATCTGAGGTAAAGGGATTATTACTCTGATTTCTTGAACAGATTTTTCTTGCACTGGTGTACTCACACTAACTTCGCCATTCTTAATGAATTTTGCATTTCCAGTTTCAACAATTCTCATACTATGGTTAGGACAATAAATAATATACCCCTTGGATTTTTCAGGAAAACCAATAAAGTAACCGCTAACAGTTTTCATATCCAATTTCTTTTCTTTGGGATTATAAACTTTCGCTTCTGCTGAACAACCCCAAACTTCCAGGTGTTTTAAACTAGGTTTCCAACCCTTCCACAGTTCAAAAGGAGTCTTTGGAACTGATTTGCTTGGAACTCTATTTAAAATGTACACAGCATAACGAAGAGCATACATCCACAAACTTAAGGGTAAACTCGCATGACTAATCATGCTTCTAACCATTTCCATTATAGTACGATTTCGCCTTTCCGCAGTGTATTGAGCAACAATTCCAAGCTTTTGAAGAAGTAAAGCGAAAGGTCCAGGATGTTGTCCTGTTTCGTCATACCTTCCATAATACTCTCCACCCCTATCTACCTAATAATTTTCACCTTCTTTTCTAATTGCCTCTCAACTTCCGTAATGAATTGCTCTACAAAGATTCACAAACTTGAGATTTATCATGCAATAAGTAAAGATAACAATAACGTGAAAAATCATCAATAAAGGTGATAAAATATTTTTCTCCTCCAAAAGTTGGAATGTCGAAGGGTCCACAAATATCTGTATGTATTATTTCAAGGAGTTCGGAACTTCTTGTGGCACCTTTCTTTGTGTGTTTTGTCATCTTGCCTTTAATACAATCCACACAACTCTTATAATCAAGAAAATCAAGGTTAGAGAATCCCATCTTTTACCAATCTTTGAAGTTTTTCACGAGATATGTGTCCAAGCTTCTTATGCCACAAGAATGAGGAATTACCCTCAGCATATTCAGTTCTATCATTATGATGCATGGTCAAATAGGTTCCAGGTATTGATGATGATAAATGTAATTTGTAAAGACCATCAGAAAGATAACCAGAACCAATAACTTTATAATCTTTAAACAAACTAAAACATCCATTGGCAATTTGAAATTGAAAACCCTGTCTATCTAGTTGAGAAACTGAAATTAAATTGCGGGAAATAGTTGGAACATAAAGAGTGTTTTCTAAATCAAGAAAGTATCCATGATCTAGAATCAAACGATAGGTGCCTACAACATTAACTGGGGCTTTATTTCCATTGCCCATAAAAAGGAAGTTTTCATTCTGGTTTGTGATTTGGGTTGAAAGGTATCCCTGCATCGAATTAGAAACATGAACATTAGCACCAGAATCAAACCACCATGATAAAGAAGATTCTTTAACAAATCAAATTTGTTTCAAAATAGCTTACGAATCCCAAAGGATTACCTTTCTTTTCGAACCATTTTTGACGCTTAGCACAATCTTTCTCGAAAATGACTCGGGTTTCTTACGAAACGACACTTATTGTCATCTTGCTTTGCCTTCTTCTTTTCGGTTGACCGAGAGATATTCGTGGTGCTCCCTTATTGCCCTTTGCAGGCTTACGCTTATTGTTCACTCCTCGGTTGACAAAATGCGCTTGATTAAGACCTTCTTTGGTTTAGCCTAGCTTCCTCTTGAACCAACATGTTTCCCAGTTCATTTGCAGTCCACTTTTCCTTAATAGTGTTATAATGCACTTGAAAGGGAGCATATTGTGGTGGTAGCGAGTTGAGAATGAGTTGGACAAGAAAGTTCTCATCCACGAGTTAATTTCATCTCGGTGAGCTTAGCTGCAATACTACGCATTTCTATCACGTCTTTGGTGCATTGACCTTACACCGGTATACTTCATGGTGGTAAGATCAGCCATCAATTTCCCGATAGAGACTTATCCGTGTCTTAAAGCGTTCCTTTACGATTTCCATAAAGTCCTTAGCATTTTTAGGTTCTTTGGGAAGCGATTCTTTAATGTTTGCATCAATGTGCATTCGCATCACCAGTTTGTATGCTCACCTATCACTTCTTTCCCATTTTTTCAAGAGATCCTTATCTTCAAGTGGAACTCTTATCATTTATAATTGGCTTTTCAATTTGGAGAGCAAGGTCAATATCCCGCACACCCAAAGTGAACTCAACATTCTCTTTCCATTCTCGAGAAGTTGGTGCCATTGAAGAATGGGATAGAAGAAGTATACGAATGCAAAGACTTAGAACTAGAAGTCAGAAAACATGACAAAGATACACAAAGTCAAACTCACACACATAAAAATTAAGAAACTCCTGTGGGTAGAATCTTAATAAAACAACAATCATGTCATAAAGTCATATTCACACATATATAAGCAAGCAAAGACAAACATCTGTGGACATTATGCCTTTTATGGTTACATATATAAACATTCACACATATATAAGCAAGCAAAGACAAACATCTGTGGACATTATGCCTTTCATGGTTACATACATAAACATGATATTTATTCAAACATGTGAATTAGAGTTACCTGTGGGTACCTTTTCATTCTAATATGTATGACTAAATAGTTAATTTCTTTATGTTTATATACAAACACTTGAACAAACATCTCCTGTGGGTGATAGTTATTCTTATGTGATTGCACAAAACGATATAGACTTACAATGACATTCTAATATAACATAATACTTTAGTATCACTGTGGCGATAGCTAAAGAGCATACAATTTATACACTTTGGTGTTCTAAAACATGTTATAATTATTACCATACAATAAAGTTCTATACATGTTCATATTAAAAAACCAAAATTAAAAGTCAAAAGTCAAAGTCAACATCAAAGTCAAACAGTCGGTCAAAGTCAACAGTCAAAGTCAACAATGGAAGTCAAGCGGTCACCAAAGTCGACAAATCAAACAGTCAAAGTCGACATTATGGTCAACTGTTTTCTTAATGTCAAACTAAGAAGATTTTAAAACCTTATGGGCTTGTCCAAAACAAAACCCAACATACATTTCATGTTTATGTTATAGTTAAGAAATATTAAACCAAGCCCAATAAACTTTCATAACCATCATAGTGAGCCCATACACATAAACTTTCATATTCCATAGACGTTTCATCTTCACATAACCATAACCGCATACTTCGCATATTAAACATACGTTTTACTTTACACATGAATCAAACAAAACAGACCTTTTATTCATGAACTAATCACATCATCATGTTATACGACATCAAGCAAAAATCATACAAAATCATATCATTTTCAGTCGGATGAAACAACACATCAAATCTTTTATATGTTATAAATCCAATAATCATAGAAACATATCAAGCTATTTTAGGTGAGTCCATATATTATAATTAACGGGATCTAAAACCATACAAAAATAGCCGCATGATTTATTTGCTCAATCAATAAAAAATTGAATATCAATCAAGTAATAAAAAAATATTCATATTTATAAATAGTACATAAACATGATTATTAGTAATCAAACGACATACTATGTATTGATAAACATAACAATTGCATACAACATCATGGAAAATCATGGAGTTCTAAACCAAAGCTCGATGCCAAATATAAGTATTATTTTTATATATATAATGGTTGGATCTTGAACAACATGATAATCACAATACGCATAGATGTGTTAAAACATAATACCCGATGAAGCCATTGATTGAATCCAAGAAATCCTCCAAGGTCAAGCACACCCGTAGAAACGTAACGCAGTGGAATATCTTGGTTTCTCCTTCTTGATCTTTTGTGTAATGAAATGATAACTTTCTCGAACCCTATACTGATGGCTATAGAGTTCCTTTTATAGGTAGAAGGAGAACCAAGGTTCCTAGGGTTAAGAGTTAGCAATCAATCTCGACCGTCCATCAAGGAAGAGACAATAGGAAATAAGCCCAATAAATGGTAACCAATATATTTAGCAATATCATGTAATTAACCAAAGATATTACATGGCCCAATAGGATATTTCTACATATAGAAATATTCTTACAATTTCATCATAGAAAAGAAGTAAAAAAGCTAGACTGAACCTATGATTGTTTTTATTTACAATAATAATCACTAGCAAGATTTGCTTGACTTTGACTTGAATGGACAATTTTATCATTTGAGTTATTTAGAGTCGGGAGTTGGGGAACACCTGCTAGCTTCCGAGTGAAATATGCAAGCAAAACTCTTTCCAGATGTAACATTCTCTCTTGCAATCACGGCTTATGCACATTTTGAGTCCTTTGGTAGTCTCAAAACGTTTCAATTCCAAGTAACAAAAGGTAAATAAATGCATCGTCGGAAACAAGATCTTTATGTGCAAGTGGTATAAGCAAAAATTTCGACTGACCTTTAACTCCCATTAAGAGAAAACCACCTTCCTCTGTCTCTTTCTTTGATTCCTTTTTGAATTTCGAATTCTCCTTTTTCCTTAGTGTTATGCACACACAAATCACAGATGATTTGGCAAAGGACAACTAATAAAGAGGTCTATCAAAAATATCCATATCAAGTTACTGATCTTCCACACGGAACAAATTATTGGAAAAAGTGGTTCAGACGGCCAATTTACTCCAACGTCTTACTTTTTTTTTTTTTTTACTGTTACCATGCATTCCAATCTTTTTAGAGGTTTAAGAAGTTTGTGAGAATTTGGATGATAGAATGAAAACCATAAACTTAACATCCGTTGTCAACTATTTATATACACATTGAGATGTTCGTTACATGTACAAGTATGAGCACGCAAGTGAAAAAAAACCTGGCGAGATTGGGGTATACCCAAACTAATTGGGGTATACCCAATAAGACAAAATCAGGTCATTATGAAGTAAAACCAAGCCACCCCTTAACCTATATTTTTGTAAATGGCTAAAATGCCCCCACAATGATTAACTCTAATTTAACTAAAATGATTAGATTAGTTAAATTAGTTAGATTAGTTAGTTGATTTAGTTATAAGTTGGGTTTTAGAAATCATTTAGAGAGGAATTAGTATGAAGGAGTAGAGGAGATTTTTTGGGGGGAAAGTTAGGGTTTTTGTGAAATTTGTGATATGAGTGAGATGAGTGATTCTAATCCTGATTTTGAAGTGGGGGAGTCTTCTAACTTTCCTCCTACATATGAGTACTTGTATGATGATCCACTTTTATTTTCCTCAAACTCATGATGGGTATGGAAGTGATGAATGTATTGAGCCAAACGAAGAATCCAATGACCAAGAAGAAGAGAATGGAGCTGCAAGTAATCAGGTAGACAACCTACGCCGTGAAGATTGTGATTTTTCCATGCAAATGATCGATTTTGGTTTTTTTTTTTTTTCTGTATGCAGACAGTCGGCAAGGTCGACGCTTGTCGATCATGCCGGCCATAAAAGCCGGCGTGGTTCTACTTTGAACAACGTGCCGACTTTTCATGAGCAGTACCACGCCAAGAATGTAGAAAATTTGAACCTTGCCGACTTTCATTTTTTGAAACACAGGAGCCCTTACTTGAAAATGCGTACGCCGGCATTGTAATGTTTTCATACCTTGCCGGCTTTTTTCATGTCGGCAATGTTTATATTCTATTACCTTCCAGTCTTTTCTAGCCGGCATTGTTTTATATGTCGACCATGCCGACCGTGGTAATACACATCAACTAAACTTTTGATGTTTTGTAGATTGTGGCATTGGTACCTATGGAGGATCAGCCTCAAGCACAAAAAATTAGGGGTCCCGATACTTCCTCACATTATGCTAATGATTTGGAATGGAAGGAAAAAGACGACGCGGTCAATTGGATTGTTGAGAAAGCCAAAGAGAAGATGTGCGTTCTAGTGAAAAACACCCAACAAAGAGATACGCGGTTTGAAATGGTATGCGAGTGTTATGGTTTGCCGGAGGAAAGTCACAAGAGGAAGGGTTATGTGTATTATAAGAAGACGACTAGGGTGTACAAGACGAAGTCAAAGAAGTGTGGATGCCCATTCAAGATTATTTTTGGGAGGAACAAAGATACCGACAACGTGTGGAGAATGAGTAGAGTTGATGTTGGTTGGCATAGCCATAAAGATCCGGACACTCTTGTTGGGCATTGTCAAGTTGCCAAGTTGAAACCGCACGAGTTCGAACAAGTAAGAACAAGTTGGGGAATTAAACCAAGTAAGCTCCTAAGTAAGTTCAAGAGGGACGACCCGCATAACCTCTCTTCATTGTCTACAATTTATGCAGCCAAGGCAACTATTAAAAGAATTGAATGGGATGGAAGAAAGGTGATGGAAGAATCACAATGGTTAATACACAAATACAACTACACGGTGAGACACCATGAGTCATCGGAGGGGAAAGTGGATCGTATTTTTCTTGCGCATCCCGATATGATTCAATTGGCGCGTTGCTTTTACCAAGTTTTGTTCATGGATTGTACTTATAAGACGAATAGGTACAACATGCCTTTGTTGAACATTGTAGGACAAACCTCGGATAAGCAATCGTTCACGGTGGCATGGTGTTTTATGGATCGTGATAAGGATGATAGTTATATTTGGGCATTGGAAACTTTGAAGCTTCTCTACCACGAAGACGAAACTCCGGGGTTATAGTCACCGACAATGAGCAAGCAATAATGAACGCCGTGAGGATAGTCTTTCCCAATGCACAAAATTTCCTTTGCACTTGGCATATACAATGCAATCTTAGAAAGAATTGTAGAAGTCATATCCAAAAACCGAAATCAAAGAAAGGAACTAAACGTGAAAAAGAGGAAGATGAACGTCTTAGCAAACTAACTAAAGAGGAGCGAGAGAAGGAGAAAGAGAAAGAAGACGAAGAATGGAAAGAAGGTGAGATTAAGTTTGGGTTATTCATGAAAGCGTGGGATAAGGTGGTTTGGTCGATGAGTGTGGGAAGATATGAGTTAAACTTGAAGGATTTCGAGGATGATTGGGGGACTAATTACCACAAAGTAGTGGAATATTGCAAGAAACAATGGTTGAGGCCACACAAAGAGAGGTTTGTGTATGCTTATACTTACGACTATAAACATTTCAAACTTGAATCCACAAGTATGGTAGAGCAAGCGCATGGGAGACTAAAAGGTCTACTTTTCACGAGTCAAAATGGGATTGTGACGGTGCAACATGTTATCCATGAGTACACTAATAATGATATCAACAAGATAAAAAAACAATTCCAAGAAAGTAGCTTCCTAAGTTGAGGGAGTTTAAGGAGGATAATTGGATGCTTGTTGGTATACATTGCAACGTATCGCATTGGGCAATACGTTTTATGATGAAACATCTCGCTTTGTTTAAAAAGTATAAAAAGTATGACGACCCGAGCACTCCTTGTAAGTGTAGGATAATGAAGGCTATCGGACTTCCATGTCGTCATATGCTTGGTAGGTATAAAACTCCCATTCCTCTTGATGATATCGATCCCTATTGGAAGCAATTATCTTTCAAACCGGCTCCAAGAGAAGATCCCGGTGAAGAGTTTGGCGACATGGAACTTGGGAGAATAATCCTCGAAAAATACCCCAAGTTGAATAGGTTGGACAAACAAACTATGAAGCACAAGTTGATGCCGATAGTTTACCCTTTTATGGAAGAACTTGAAGAACCGGAGAAACAAGATCCTAATGGTAGACCAACTACCAAAAAGATGAGGGCGGAAGAAAGAGAACAAATCAAAGAGTTTTTGAGTACAAATTAAGCGATCAAGATCAATCCGAAGGAGAACAAATCAAAGAGTTTTTAAGTAGAAATAGTGATCAATCCAAAAGGGAAAACATTAAAGAGCATTTGAGTACAAAGTGCGATCCATCCGGACATGTTTATACCGAGGCGCAATACAAGGAGGAGCCCGCTAAAAGAAAAACAGTCGTCAAGGAAGGATTCAACTACGCCAACGGTCTCTAACTTGAATACAAATGGCACTCTACCTCTTGAGAGTCAAGCAAGCGTGGAATTTGTTGGAAAGAAAAGGGTCGGCCAAAGAAGGATTTAACTACACCAACCGTCTCTAACTTGAATACAAATGGAACTCTACCTCTTGAGAGCCAAGCAAGCCAAGGAGATGTGGCAAAGAAAAAAGTCGTCCAAAAGAAGGTAGTACAACCGGTGTTGCAAAAGTATCGTACTCAACTCCCTCCAATTATTCAAGATTTCGTGATTGGTACCGACGATGTTCCGAAAGATGGAAATTGTGGGTTTCACGTTATCTCGCAACAATTGGGACACCTAAGTGGAGCGGTTGAAGAGAATCTCACCCAATGCCAATACATTAGAAAGAAGATGGCCGCTCGACTAGAACACGACAAGGAGTTCCATATCTCAATGATTCTAGAAGGTTCCATGGAGGAAAAAGAAGCAACTTTCAAAGGTTTGCTAACTAGTGTTAAAGGCCGGAGGGAAACGCACCGATCAAATGGGAGCATTGGTTGAGAATGCCGGAGTGTGGCCATCTATTGGCGAGATACTTGGAATTGCGTGATACATTTTTTTAGTGAGGGATTATCTATAGCATTTGCACCGAAACATGCGGTTTGCGTGGAGCAACTCAAGCATAGAAGAATTGTCATGGCTTTGGTGGATAAAAATCATTTTATTGGTCTACAACTCAATAAGGAATGTCCATTACCTCCTCTATGTAGGTTTAGTTTGTGGGAGAAGTTCACAAACAACAAGAGCAAGGAATGGATGAAAATTTATGAGGACAACATGGCCCTTTGGAATGTTATAGATGAGTCTCGGGAATGTCCCATAGATTTGACTAAAGGAGGTTCAATAGGTTTGAATGAACTCCCTCCAATAGATTTGAGTGAGGAGTGATTATGATTAGGGAATAAAGCAGCTTTTTGTGTAGTGTACAATGGAGTACTAGACAAAACATTCGTACTTTTTGGAGTACTTTTGTAATCGCATGCGTGTTTTGTGTAATGTACTTTGGAGTGCTACGAATGAATGAAATGGATGTGTTTTTTTGGGTGTATTCTCATTTGGTCGGCATCATATTCATTACCAAAACATGCCGGCTATCCCTTGGTCGGCACGGTATTATTTCTTGAGATCACGGTCGCAATGCATGACAAGACAGAAAAAGTTCACGATATGGCGGCAAGGTCCGGCTTTTGACAAGCACGGCTATCCCAGTGGTCGGCACGGTATTATTTCTTCAGATACGGCCGCAATGCATGACAATAAGGAAAAAGTCACCGATTTGGCCCGCGAGTGGTCCGGCTTTTGCCAAGTCGCGGCTCTTTATTCGCCGGCGATGTTTATGAAATTTACCATGCCGCCTAAGAACTCCCTTAAAAATTGTTCTGGATGTTTTTACTATTAAGCCGGCACGGTCCTGGTTTTGAGAGGTTGCCGGCTTTAATTGCGCCGGTATTGTTATTTAGCAGAACCATGCCGGCTTAGAACTCCCTCACAAATTGTTCATGAATGTTATTTTCTATTAAGCCGGTAAGGCGTATTATAATATCCATGCCGACAGGACAACCGTCGGAAAGATTTTAATATAGTATAATGCCGACTACGTGGGAGCCGGCAAGCTTATAATTTAAGACAATGCCGACAATACATCGGATACAAACCTTAATTAAAGCATACAAACGTTAAAAACTTTACCCTAACACATTTGGGACATATAAAGTATCTTTTTCCGGTACACAATTTCTTAGGAGAGGTAATTAGCTTCATCTTACCGTCGCAACATGGATCTGTGCATGGTAGAAGGTTGATTTTAGCAACTTCATCTTCATACGGAGCTACACGCTCACCTATCCAATAGAAAAACCCACAACAAGTGCATTTTGAAGCATACGGCTGATATACACCTCCTATTGCAGCTTTCATGAGAAATAAGAATCCCTTACAACCTTCAATAGTGCATTTGCTTCCTTCAAAGGGACAATCCCTTGCAAAATGACCACTTAGTGTACAAAGACTACAAATATTTGGTGGTGAAACTTCCATTCTTTATGCAAGGTTGAAGATGAAGTTGGGAATGCTTTTATAATAAAAACATACCTAATATCTTGATTTTGAAATTTCTAGCCGTTGAGCATTCAATGGGTTGTACTTTGTACCTAAAAGGTGCAACTAACATTCGTGCCGGCAAGGTGTAGACTTCCTACCATGCCGGCCTAAAGTACTTTGTCTAAAAGTGCATACAAAATAATAACTTCTAAAGCAACTAAAACTGAAAATTCAAATAAGTTTAACAAGTCTCAAACCACAATCTAAGAGTTCAAAACATAATGAAAGAGTTCAAACCACAATCTAAGTTTCTAAACCAAGTGAAACATAATAAAGTTTAAGAATTTCATGGATCCTTCTTGTTGTTGTTATCTTCCTCCCCATCACTAGCTTTTCACCAGCATCAGCTTTTGCTTTTCCCTTCCCCTTCACTGGGCCTATGTAGTCACCATCCTCATTGTAATAGGGGTTCACTCCGAGAAAAGTCACATGCCCCGAAAAAGTTCTTGGATCAACCTCCTCTTCTTCCTCCTCGATGATGTGCATTCTTCATAGTTGAGGGGATTGCTAGACTGTTCATAAACCTTAGAAATTCTTCTCGATTTTCCTTGCCCATCAAACATAACTTTCTAAACGGGCAATTCTCTTGAGTTTCATCTTTAGGTTCTTCTAAATTGGGATAAATTGTGTCCAAATATTCAAATAGCTCTTACGCATTGTTAACAAGACAAGGTAGTTCTTCTTTTGTTTCCTCTCGGGAACCTAAACAATGCACAAATAAGATATATGAAAACAAACAACACAACACTTGTTGACCTTCTACCCCCCGGCCGCAAGCCCGATAAATAAAACACCGCCGACTACGGTAAAGCCGGAAAGTTGTTAACCAACTACCCTGCCGACTAATAAAACGCCTAATGGTACTATCTATGAAAGATGCCGACTAATAAATTAGGAAATTAAGGTTTATGATGCCTAACGTCGGCATGGTACAAGTCAAAAACAAAGCCGACCAAATATAACCCGGCATGGTTGGTTATTATACCTTGCCGGCCCTGGTTATTGTCCAACAGTCGCCATGGCTCTGATGAAAAGTCGGCATGTTATTCATCCTGAGACCATGCCGGCTCTTTCAAAATACCAAAGTCCGGCATGTTGTTCAAGTATCGACCTTGCCGGCCAACAAATCTGAAAATTATGATTTTCGATTTCTAACCTAATCTAACAATCATATACAACAAAACAATAATGGGTTTGAGTTTATAAATCACTTACAATCTTCTTTTCGCCTTTAGAGGTTTCTTTTCGGCATCTTCAAGGATTTCATTCTTGGGTTTACTCGTTCCAACCTTTCCCTTACCTTTTCCCTCTGATTTGGAGGTTTTCATGTTACCAGTTGAATCTCTCTTCTTTGCTTTGGATCGTTTAGAATCAACCATTTTTTTGGGTAGAAAATCAAAATTCAAAATTTTGGTTGATTTTAAGTTTTTGGAATGAAAGAGAAGATGAGAGGGTTTAGAGAAGAAGAATGAAAGAGAAGAGGAGAGGTTTTGGTTAATCGGTTTTTGGTTTTTAAGTTTAGAGTTTAGTTTTAGGTTGATTAGTGTAGGGGTATTTAAGTAAGTTTACCACGTTTTGGCCTCCCCTTAGTAAGGTCACATGTCCACTTAAAATTGGGTATACCCCAATTAGTTTGAGTATACCCCAATCTCGCCAGGAAAAAAAATTGTGCTAACTTAATGTATTCTATAGAAGACCATGGTTTTTTCGGGGACCATGATTCTATTTTTAGTAAGACATTTAGAAGTAAATCTACGTCACCCCTTATCTAGATATTTCTATTAATACCTAAATTACCCTCCTGATTAATTTTGGGCAATTAGTTAGTGGTAATAATAGTTAGTGTAATGATTAGTGAAATGATTAAGTTAAAGATAATTAGTGAGATTAAAAAATCAGATGGTTTTTTTTAAAAAAGAAGTAGAATTATTGAGAGAGTAAAGTTAGAGAAGATGAAGAAGGAAAACATGGTTTCTACCAACCACAACCGGAGGAAGAGTATTTGGGTACCCAGGTATGCTTCAAACTCAGATAATGTTGGTTGAATTGGTCCAAATATTCATAAAACTGTAAATTTTTATAAAAATTTCCTGCTAGGTTCCGGTAGTTCGGTTACCAAGTGTGAAGAACAGGTAATCGAACACGTAATTCGGTTAGTAAATGTCAAGAACATTAACCGAACACGGAGTTCGGTTTCTTTCTTCAAATACGCAGGTAGCCGAACTTTAGTAATAAGTTTTACAGAGGTATGTTCGGTTGGTTCGCAAACTTCAACGCAACCAAGTTCCCAACCGAACTGCTGGTTAAAAGTAACCTAGTGTTAGAAGTTCGGTTGGTTCACAAACTTCAACATAGTTCGGTTGGTTCGCAAACTTAACAATTTTTGCGATCAAACCGAACTGCACTTGCAAATGCATATATGAAATTAGCCCATAGTTCGGTTAAAAGTATTTTTTACGAATCAACCGAACTTCGAGTTCGGTTAAGAAAAAATTAATTCCTGATAACCGAACTTTTTGCAACGAAACCGAACGTTTTGCGACGTAACCGAACTAAAAGTTCGGCTGAGACTTTTATTTTTTTGCGACATAACCGAACCTGTCTCTGAAAAAAAAAAATATCCATTAAACCTCTCTGCAACTTCCATTCAGCTCATTTTGATGATTACTTCTCATTTTTTCAACCAAAACGAATGACAAGTAATGAGTGTGTGAGAATATCTTTGTTAATGATTTAAATTAAGCTATATATATAGAGGTGGTGGTGGTTGGTGGTGGTGGTAATCGGAGGTGGTGGTGGTAATCGGTGGTTGGTGGTGGTGATAATCGGAGGAGGTGGTGGTGGTAATGGGCGGTGGTGGTGGGAGGAGGTGGTGGTGGTAATCGGTGGTTGGTGGTGGTGATAATCGGAGGTGGTGGTGGTGGTAATCGGCGGTGGTGGTGGTGGTAATCGGCGGTGGTGGGCGGTGGTGGTGCCGTGGTGGGAGGAGGTGGTGGTTATATATATATGTGTGGTTATTAGGTTGTTTTAAATTAAATTAGGGTAAGGGTAGGTTAGTCATTTCAACGCTTTAAGACACCCCTTATAACTATAGGGAAGGTGGCTTAATAAGACCATGGTCCCCAAAAAATGGTTCTTAATAATGCCACATTTTTGAATTGAAACGCACGAGACTCAACTTGGATAGATGTTGGACCTGGGTTGCACGGACGCGGACGCGGCGTCGCGGACACGACAAGACACTGACGCGGACACGAGGCCAATATTGCAGCGTCCCAGTGCATATTTTAGCGTCGGCGTCGGCGTCAGCGTCAGCGTCCCAGCGCGTCGGACGCGGACACGGCTCAAGAAATGAAGCGTCCGTGCAACCCAGTGTTGGACCCATTAGGGTCCTCCTAGCCCTGAAGTTTATCGTGAAAATGTGTACATTATTACTAGCGAAAACACGTTTTATTGTTACTTGTTACTGTGTCTGTGTGCTACCCATTAGTCCACAAATCTTCCAATTAATTAAGGAACATCAACTAGATTCGTTCACTTATTTTAACAAAGACTTAGATGGATATAATTGTCATTTGATTTCCAGAAAATCTTGATTATTTGGGATCTGGGTTGCACGGACGCTTCATTTCTTGAGCCGTGTCCGCGTCCGACGCGCTGGGACGCTGACGCTGACGCCGACGCTAAAATATGCACTGGGACGCTGCAATATTGGCCTCGTGTCCGCGTCAGTGTCTTGTCGTGTCCGCGTCGCCGCGTCCGTGTCCGTGCAACCCAGTTTTGGATTTATAAATTGGACTCGACTACTGGATATTTCCGTACACTAGAGCTTTTAATACTAAGATTAATAAATTGACAACTTAACTTGAGCTTCTAGCTAGCAATAAGTTTTTGATCAATGAGTGATTGGGGTTGCGTATGTTATGAGCATGCAATTGGACCACCAAATTAGGCATTTCCATGGACCACCTCAAGTGCCTCATCATTCACTGTTTTTTTTTGTCTGCTTGATCGGTCGCCTGATCATTCTCTGTTAGCCGGTGGTATGTATGGAAAATTTTCAAATATATGAGCTTGGATAGTTAGCCGGCTCAATTCTGGTTTGGGAAAATTAGGCTAAGCCCAACCCATGAATAACCCATAATATGAGGCCCGTAATTAAAAAAAATTTAAATCTAGGCCCCAAATTATTAAAAGTCGTTGATACCCTTAAGCATATTGTCAAGCCCATAATTAAATAAAATTTAAATTTAGGCCTAAAATTATTAAAATATTATGTGATGATGTTCCAACCACCTCCGACCACCACCGCCACCAGCCACCTCCGACCACCAATGCCAGTCACCTCCGGCCACCACCGCCGCCGCAAGCCACCTCCGGCCAGCCACCGCCAACCACCTTCGACCACCACCGTCAAACCATCTGCGACCAACGCCGCCACCAACCACCACAGCCACCAACCACCACCTCCGACCACCACCGCCGCCGCCAGCCACCGCCACCAGCCACCTCCGACCACCACCTCCACTGCCAACCACCTCCACCACCATCGCCAACCACCACCAACATATGGCATGTGTATCCAGAAGTTACACATGCATATGACATGTGTAACGCAAAGTTACACTTGTATATAGATGTGTGCTCAGTAGTTACACATGTGTACGCAGAAGTTACACATGCATATATGTGTACTTATTAGTTGTACAACAAAACTACACATAGAAAATACATGTATTACTTTAATATTCATTTACAATAATTTGTTTGTTTATCAATAATAGTAATTGCTTGTTATTCACAACAAACGAGTCAAAAAACTAGATATGTAAAACGAAATCCTCGAAATAAGCCGCTATATCTTAGAAATAAGCCACGATATCCTACAATAGAAATGTTCACTTCCCTTCTTGTCTTCCTCGATTCCAAAATGCTTGGATATCTAAAAGAAAATAAACACCCATGGATTAGGTTGGGATGAAGAAAAAAAAAAAAAACAGAATTTGTAGAGCATATGCCATGTAACCAACTTAAAGTAGTCAGAAAAAAAAAAAAAAACTATGAAGAGAGATGTGTCATCAGAAATTACACATGCATATAACTTGTGTAACAATAATTCAATCACTAAAACCAGAAGTTACATATTCAATCAGTATGTGTAAGTAAAAGTTACACATCTAATTAGCATGTGTAACTAGAAGTTACACATCTATTTAGCTTGTGTAACTAGAAGTTATACATCTAATTAACATGTGTAACTAGAAATTACTGTAGGATCATAATATCGCAACGTACAAGGCTCGCGGGATTAATAAACGACGGTGTCGCGAGGCAGTCGCAGATAGCTAAAATAAACGACGCAATGAATAACGGCAAACAAAACAATTGGAAGACATGAAACCTGGCGAGGGGTAAGAAGTGTCACGAGAATGAATATTTGCGCATTTGCGACACTTCGCGAGATATTCCCGAAAATAAAGGATAACTTAGCTGTCATCCACTATGTATTACCCTATATAAAGGGCTAAATGAGTCTGTTGAAAGGGAGAGATCTTTTTGAGTTGTGAAACGGGTCATTAAGAGAGAGAAAGTTTAAGAGTGTTTTAATTTCTAAGTGTAATTCTATCTACCTATGTAAACATTTCATTAACTCAATCAATAAATATTCTTGATCTTACATCTTTCAATGGATTAATTAAGCAAAATTGAGTAAGGGGTGTAGTGTGGGAAATCCTGCAACTACATATGCGCTAGAAACAGGGACGATCATTTGTAAAAGAGAGAAGATTGTAATTACAGTTGTTTGAATCAGGAAAATGAGAAAGGAAAATCTTAAATCGGATGAAAAAGATATGGCATGCAAAGCACGATACACGAGAGTAATGATTAGCGAATTTCATGAAAATATCAGAGGAAGAATACACAAACGAGATTTTGAAGGAAAGAAGATTACGGATAGAGAAATAACATCACCTTTGAAGGATTGGGAAAAGCAAGAGATAACATTCACGGCGGGGGAAATATCCAAAGAAAATTTGGATCACGCATCTCCACTGGTGATCGCAATAAACACGTATAAGGAAGGAGAGGAATTAGAGAACACAGTGAAAACATGGGTAGTGAATGGAGTTTTAATTGATACAGGGAGTCTGGTGAACATCATGTTTTATCACGCTTACAAAAAGATGGGATATAAAGACGAAGATATGATTTTCGCGGCATACAATATTCAAGGTTTTGGTAAATCCATAACAAAAGTTAAAGGGGAGATAGAAATACGTATTCCGTTAGGAGGAATCGAAACACAGGTGACGTTGAGTGTAGTGGATATGGAATCACCGTATAACATATTACTAGGAAGACCATGGGTACATGCAATAAAAGGCGTGGCGTCGACGCTTCATCAATGTATCAAATTTCCTACACCAACCGGAATCGGCGAGATCAAAGGGGATCTTTGCTAAAGGAAGAATATATTATCAAAATGAAGTAAAGTGTTGCGAAGAACAAGTAAACAAGCGAAAGAGTATATCAAAGTATCGCAAAAAGATGGCAAGGGCGGCTAAGAAAGAAGAAGAATTCGAGTTTACATGATGAGAGCGAAGGAAGGAAAAGGCATACCTAGCGAGATCTCGGGAGAAGAAAATGATCTTGCGAAAGAACCAAAAGGACCGACCCCTATGGGAGAACCGAAGGCCATTACGTCGCGGCGAGCAAACCAAAGAAGTGAATATTGGGACTAAGGAAAAACCCAAGATGCTAAAGATTGGAACTAACATGGGAGCGGATGAAGAGAAAAGAACCGTCGATCTATTGCGGGATTATAAAGATATCTTCGCGTGGGATATGGATGAAGTGCCTGGTATAGATCCATCGGTAGCCTGTCACAAGTTGGAAATTGATAAAAATGTGAAGCCATTCAAACAAAGAATTAGAAAGATAGCAACACATATCACCCTCAGATAGAAGAAGAAGCTGCAGAAGATGTTGGATCCGGGAATTATTAGACAAGCAAAATATCCTGAATGGATAGCGAATATGGTTATAGTTCCAAAGAAGAACAAGGGAATAAGGATTTGCATTGATTTCACTGATCTAAATAAGGCTTGCCCTAAAGACAGTTTTCCATTACCGGACATTCCACAATTTGGTCGAATCGGCGGCCCAGGGAATGAAAGAGTATCATCGTTTGGACGGATACAAAGGTTACAATCAAATTCCTCTCGCCGAAGAATACCAAGAGCACACTTTGCTTTCTTCGCTCCAAGAGGATTATCTTGCTATACTAAAATGCCGTTTGGTTTGCGAAATGCTGGAGCAACGTATCAAAGGATGGTAGAAAAAGTATTCGCGAAATGGATACATAAAACATTAGAGGTATACGTAGATGACATGCTAGTAAAAGTAAAAAGGCGAAGATCATGTGCGAGACTTGAAAGAAATTTTAGAACAAATGAGGCGTTTCAACATCAAAGTCAATCCAGAAAAATGTACCTTCGGAGTAGCGTCAGGGAAGTTCTTGGGTTACATTATATCAAAGGAAGGAATACATGTTGACCCGGAGAAAGTAAAAGCAGTTCGCGATATGCCGACACCTGCGACGGTAAAGGATGTTCAAAAGTGAATGGGTTGCTAGCATCACTAGGAAGGTTCATCTCGCGGTCATCGATAAGTGTAAACACTTTTTCGGTGTTACGAAAAAAGGATCGAAATTTAAGTGGACGGACGAATGTGAAAAGGCTTTACAAGGGATCAAAGAGCATTTAATGGATATATCCATTATGCGGAAAGCGAGAACCGGGAGAGGAATTATTAATATACCTTGCGACAACATCGCATGCCTTAAGTGCGGTTTCTGCTGCGAACGGACGCAGAGTAGAAAAACCAATCTATTATATCAAAGAAAACTTTTAATGCTTTGCAGAAAGAAATTATTCGAAGATTGAAAAACTAATCTGGCGTTAGTCTATGCGTCGTTTAAACTTCGCATATATTTTCGAGCACATCTTGTTAGAGTGGTAACAAAGGTACCAATTGAGTCGAGTAATGAAAAATTCAAAAGATCGGGAAGAGTCGAAAGATGGAATGCTCAAATAAGCCATTGCAAACTCAAATATGAAATATTATCTTCAACCAAGTCACGAGTTGTCGCGAGAATTTACGCGAGAATTTCCTTTGGAGGAAGATGAAGCAGTGGATGAAATGATGGATGTAGAAGAAGAGCATGGAGATCCAAAAGACTTGTTAACCGAGCCGACCGGTGGGAAATATTAGTGGATGGATCATCAAATGGAGAAGGTAAAGGAGTGGGAATTGTCGTGATTTCGCGAGGAAGGCAATAAGTTAGCTTTTGCTTTTAGATTGGAATTTGAGTCTACCAATAATGAAACGGAGTACGAAGCTATAATACATGCTCTACGATTTGCAATAGAAATGAAACCGGAGAATGTGAGGATTACCAAAGTGACTCGCAATTGGCAATTTGTCGGATAACGAGAAGTATGCTACAAATGATCCATCCCTACGAAATACAGGAAGCTTGTAGAAGTGTTGTCGGCACGATATCTAGAAAATAAAATGGAGGCACATATCAAGGAGAGATAATAGACTCGCAGACGCTTTTGCCTTTATATCAAGTATGATGACAGACCCAACCTGCGAGGAATATCAAAATACGACGCTCACGGGCGCCATCAATTAATAAAGAGGAAGGACAAGAAGCGAGATATAATGATGGTGGTAGATGAAATGCAATGTCGCGAGGAAGACCGGAGAGTAGAACTTCACGCGTACTTAATGAAAGGCGAGGTACCAAGAAATAGATTGGAAGCACACAAGTTAAAGAGCGGGCAACAAATTATGAATTACGAGAGGGCGTGCTTTATCGGCGTTCTTTTGATGGACCTTCGCTTCGATGTCTAACAAGGAAAGAAGGAGAAACCATATTGAAGATGCTTTGCATAGTGGGGATGCCGGAAATCATAGCGGCGGGAGATCTTTGGCATATAAGGCAAAGACGCAAGGATATTATTGGCCATATATGCATGAGGACGCGAGAGCAATATCCAGACGCTGCGAAGATTGTCAAAGACATGGGAAGAAGATACATGCACTGGAGCACCGTTAAATTCTTCGAGAAGTGTGTGGCCTTTTGGAAAATGGGGTTTAGATATTGTGGGACCATTTTTACAGGAACGGGACAAAGAAGGTACTTAATTGTCGCAACGGACTATTTCACAAAATGGGCGGAGGTGAAAGCGGTCCAAAGACATTCGCGATAAGGATGTTTTTACTTTCATATTTGAAAATATTATATGCATTTGGGATCCCCGCACAATTGGTATCGATAATGGGAAGCGGTTTGAAGGGCAAAATATAGAGTTGCTGCTTAATGCATTTCAGATAAGATGTGGAAAATCAACTCCATTATATCCACAAGCTAATGGCCAAGCGGAGGCAACAAACAAAACAATTGCCGATATATTGAAGAAAAAGTTGGAAGGACACAATAGGGGATGGTGCGAACAAGTACCCAATGCAGCATGGGCTTATAATACAACTAGAAGAGAAGCCACGGGAATGTCCCCTTTTTGCTTAACTTACGGAGTTGAAGCAGTACTCCCAACAGAGGTCGTGATTCCGACAACCAAAAAAGAGGTCTTGGATAAAAATCTTAGCGCAGGCAACATTCTAATCAAGTTGGATGAATTGGAAGAAAAACGAGAAAAGGCATTGCGACACATGGATAATTATCAACGAAGACTGGCTAGAGAATATAACAAGCGTGTAAAAATACGTGAGTTCCAACCAGGAGACTTGGTGTTGCGAGAAACCCCAATATACCAACGTGAAAGTGGAGGCAAGTTGGCGAGAAAATGGGATGGACCTTATATCATCAAAGAGGTAGTTGGAACAGGGGCATATAGATTGATGGATCCCGAAGGAAAAGATGTGGGACAAAAATTGGATAGACCATGGAATAGATTATATCTAAAGAAGTTTTACCCGTAAAAATGGGAGAGGAAAAATGAATCAAGATGAAGTACTTCTTCGCAAAATATTTGCGACATTCAATAAAATGCAGAGAAAATCCGCGAAGATCTCGCGACAAGAATAACAAGAAGTCATGAATGGCTTAACAAAACAACAAGAGATAATGAATGATTAAATGAATGAATCGGCGAATATCTCGCAAGCAAAATAGCAAATGATGAAGAATGATTGAATAAAAGAATGAATGAATGGGACGAACCTTTATGGTGTACACCCTAGTTCGTGAATAACATTTCGTAAGAGGCAAATGTAAGACCTAAAGTGCGTCATATAAGGGGTATCTCTCGACATGGCTCGGGGGAAGGTTACACCGCTCCCGAAGCCCGAGTCATGAAAATTTGGGGCCCATGAAAGCCTATCCGGGAGAGAGTACCTTGGATTCCCAACTATATATATAAGGTTATACCCTGGTTGGGCGACCGAGGGTCTCTTCCAAGGAGTCGAGTGTATGCTCAAGGCGCCGAGGTACACGGTTGAGCGAGTGCCGGGATGGATGAACCTACCCTGGCCATTCTTGGCAAGTCTTGGCATATGTTGCACTCGCTCAAGAAAACTCCACTTAGGGTGCAGTCTTGTAACCATAAACCATATAGGTATAAGGGATAAGAGGCTGCGAAAACAAGCTGGTTGTTGTTAAGACCGGATGGGAGGAGCTAGTCTTGTATGGCCGATGTTTCGCCTCCTTGAAGGGGCAACCGGGGAGATGATAAGGGCGACGCTCTCCATTAGGGGGAGTGTCAAAACAGACGCAAATGTCATAAGGCTATGTTTTCGCAAGAAAATTTAGGCTTGTCATATTTGTGCAATGATCCTGCAGAGGCAATAATACTAACGCGAGGGTAAGGCGAGATCAATGGGTCTTTACACAACAGTGTACGGACGTCCTGCGATTTCGTCGCAAGACGGCAAATGTCATGGGGATTTATGTTCGCAAGGATATTTAGACCTG
The DNA here is from genome assembly GCA_023531295.1 of Papaver armeniacum. Classification (NCBI taxonomy): domain Eukaryota; kingdom Viridiplantae; phylum Streptophyta; class Magnoliopsida; order Ranunculales; family Papaveraceae; genus Papaver; species Papaver armeniacum. The sequence continues at coordinate 398,650 of JAJJWW010016428.1, read as the reverse complement.
TCATATTGTCGCAACTAAAACATCTGCAGAGGCAAAAATACTTGGAAAATGATAAGGCAAGATCAATGGGTCTTTACATCCAAGTGTAAAGACGTCCTGCGCGATCTTGTCGCGATGAAAGGTGGCGGGGAAGACCTCTAATTAGGGAGGTCTAACTTGTAAGACCACACAAAAATGATAAGGCAAGGTCAATGGGCCTCTGCATGAAAATGTAAAGGCGGCTGCGACTTTGCCGCGTTGAGAAGAATTAAAATCAAATCCCCGATTGGGATGGATTTACTTAATAAAAGATTCAATGAGCGAACATGCTCGCAAGGTGGTCTTAACTAAGAAAGGAAGAAAGAAATATGGAAATTACTCAATCAAAAGAGTTAAGTCATTCAAACAAAAAGGAATTCTAACAAATTACAAAGAGAATTTAACTCTCTACATCCGCATTATCAAATACGAGAGGGTGGTTAAGACTTTTCTGCGCCTTTATCACTTCACATACGCCGATTGATGGATTTTCTTCAGAAATGTTTTCATCACCTTTGTTCTCGCCGATTCTTTGGACTTTCATCGAAATTCTTCTATTCGGATCTTCATCGACGACTTCCTTACTAGGGAGTTCTTCGCCGCTTTCATAGTCATAATCACTATCAGGAGAATTAGGGACTTCATCGTCACTTACTTCCAGAGGATCAACATGTATAGGATCAAGAGACTTAGACAAGAAAATCTCATTCACGAGGATTTCGGCTTTGAGGGGGAATTGACGAAGCATCGCTTTTGACGGTTTTTACTATCTATGTCTTTACTGATCGGACATGTAATCAAATCTACGTTCTGCACGATCGCGAGAACGAGCGAGGGAGGAAGCGAGTAATCCATTTTCTTTGCGAATTTTGGAATAATCCGATTTGAGAGTAGAAATGACGGCGCGAAGCTTCTTCTCAGAATCTGCATAATAAACACGCAAGAAAAGATTAAAAGAGATCCTTACAACGAGATCTTTGGAACTTTCGAATAATTAAAAATTTGTGAAATAAATGAATTAAGGTAGTCAAATAATTTGACTACCTTCCTTTTGAAGAGTAAGTTGTTGAATTAAAGCCGCGAAGTTATTCCCCAGACAGTCCATGGCATCATCAAATGAGTCTCCAACTAAACCTTTCAATCGAGATCGCAATTTCTTGTCATTAGAAACAAGTATGGAATTTTCGGTGGCGAGTAGAGTTGGATTTTTCTAATTTGGTGCATTGTTCTGGAATTGCTTCGCTTTTACACTCAAAGTTATTCTACCTTGAATAAGTTTATCTCTCTCGGTGGAACTCTTTTCAAGTTGATTTTTCAAAGTGTGAATGGCCTGTTCTTGTTCTTTGCATAGTTTTTGACAAGCATCATCATCTTGTTGCGAGTAGATCGCCACCTTATTCAACGAGAACGTTTCTCTTGTGAAAGAGTTCGATTCTCATCGATAAAGTTTCCAACTCCAAATTAGTTTTAGTCAAAGAATAAGAGAGGCGAGATAAGTCATTACTTAATGAGTCTTGCTTTTGTGATAAAGCAAAATTCTCTTTAGACAAGTTATTTATTTGATCAAATGCATAGGTATGAAGATTATCTAAGAGATTATCTTTGCTCCATCCAAGCATCTCTTTCAACTCGAACTTCTTCAACAATAGACTCAAATCGATATATCTCCATTATTCGTTTCGGTTTAATACTTGGAGGACGAGCAAGGGTTTGAGTGGTAAAAAAAAAAAAAAAAAAAAAAAAAAAAAAATGGGGGGATGGCGAGAGCATACCTTTTAATTCTTCATTCTTCTTGCGAAGATTATCACGATCTAGTGAGATACTTTTGAGAAATTTTGATTTTCAAGGTGGAGATTATTGCATTTCACGACCATAACTTGGAGATCATCCTTGACTTATTAATCTCTTGAACTAAAGATGCTTGCGAGATCCTATCGGGACCAAGATGCTTACTTAAAATCTCGCAGAGACATTGGATTTGACAGGATCGCCAGAAGTCTTTTTGGCATCATTCACGAGATCAGAAAGGACCTTAAAGGCCACATCTATCCCCTCCAAATTTTCCGCAGTTAGAGGAATTTGTTCAAACAAAAAAGACGAGTCGTCTTTTGTCAAAGGAACCTCATGAGAAGAGGAGGTTTCAGGGAGAGAAGTGATTGGAGAAATAGCAGGGATATTGATAGCAGGAGGAGGTATAATATCGTTTGTAGTAGGACAGTTGTAAGGAACTTGGTCTATGAGGAGTTGAGGTATAGAAATATTGTCGCTAGTAATGTTACCAGAAGAAAGAGGCACAAAATTATCTTGCGGAAATTTCGCAGCAGGAGACGAAGGTGTGAATGAAGGAAATGGAATGTTGGGGGTAACAGGTTTAGAGTAGCGAAGCCTTTTGGGAGTATTACCAGTAGTTTTATCATCCTGCAAATGACAAATTAAATAAGAAACAGAGGCAACAATGTATTGTTAATAAAAACAAATGTTTCTTAAATACCGTGTCACTCGTAGACTGTCTTTTTGTAGCCATAGATTTTGCTCGCGGAAAGGGCTTTGGTTGTGTAAGGGATTCTTGTTGCGAAGTAGGTTTCGGTGGCGAGCCCAAAGAAAGAAGAGGGTCCTTCACGGTAAATTTAGTTCTGGGTTGGTTCTTGCTAAACAACAATGGCAGAAAGAGAACTACAAAGTTAATCATACCAGAGTGATCTCAACAAGAAAAGCTAATCTCAAATTTGATCAACCACAAAATCAGCCAGATATGGCAAAATTAACAAACCTGGACGCCATGAGAGTAACAACTGATAGGGAATAGCAAAAGTGGTGAAGAAGACGGTAAGAGACAATAATAGGCAAACACTTGCGAAACGATGAAGAAGAAGAACACTTGCAGACGATGAAGAAGATGAAAAGGAAAAGGAAAATTTTTCACAGGGGATGCTCCTATAAATAGATGAGAAAAAATGTTATGACCGGTTAACATTAAATGCACCGGTAAAAGAGGTAAATATAGACACGTGTAAACGGTCACTACTAAATCCAAGGAAGCCGAGACGAAAAGAACTTTAGTAGAATCCAAATATACAACATATTTCCTAATAGGCGAGAATAGCTTGCGAAAGTGATTATTTTCGTAATTCATGAGGCAAGAAATGACACTTCGTATATATATTACAAAGAAGCTTCGAACTTCACAAAAGAATAGAGGCAAGTACGTACTTTTCAAGTCCAAGTATTCTTCCGCTCGTTCCTTCATCAACAAAGATCAAAAAATTACTACAACAACGGGTTTTCCTTAAAGATCGCTCTTCAAGCAATATTTAAGGAAAAAGAGGCAAGATGTAGGATCATAATATCGCAACGTACAAGGCTCGCGGGATTAATAAACGACGGTGTCGCGAGGCGATCGCAGATAGCTAAAATAAACGACGCAATGAATAACGGCAAACAAAACAATTGGAAGACATGAAACCTGGCGAGGGTAAGAAGTGTCGCGAGAATGAATATTTGCGCATTTGCGACACTTCGCGAGATATTCCCGAAAATAAAGGATAACTTAGCTGTCATCCACTATGTATTACCCTATATAAAGGGCTAAATGAGTCTGTTGAAAGGGAGAGATCTTTTTGAGTTGTGAAACGGGTCATTAAGAGAGAGAAAGTTTAAGAGTGTTTTAATTTCTAAGTGTAATTCTATCTACCTATGTAAACATTTCATTAACTCAATCAATAAATATTCTTGATCTTACATCTTTCAATGGATTAATTAAGCAAAATTGAGTAAGGGGTGTAGTGTGGGAAATCCTGCAACTACAATTACACATCTATTTAGCTTGTGTAACTAGAAGTTACCAACATTATAGTTAACAAAATGATGTACCTTGACTCTCAAATGGAAAGCATCATAGGCTTCTATTACATATACCACTCCAAAAGCATCCTAGAGATAAACACCAACATTATAAATACCGGTATAGTAAGACCCAAATAAAACATCCATCATTAGGCTGCTATTACATCTACTAATCTAAAAGGAAATTCACTAGCAAAATTTAAAAACTTTGCCTAGTACTTCCAGATGCTACTATTGCATCATTTTTGCAAAATTTATCCATGTCCAATTGAAACACATGAATATAAGAGGGACAAGTACCTTTATCTGAAGCTGTAAGTACTTGACATAGTCAACGATATCATCCATGAGCAAAGGATCATCCTGTCAGTGCGCGCAAACCACATTGAGACCTGCATAGACATCAATTGATCCAGAAAAACTTATATTTATTTAGAAATTACTTCCATAGAAATACATATTAAGATACATACTAGAAAATATTAAGAGTAGGCGATTTACTAAAAGTCTGAAATGTTGTCGGACATTTTTGTAGCCAATCCAATTGTTCCTTGTTCTTATGAGATCGAGAGTAAATCTGGGTTGGTTTGCAGCTGATAAATCCATCTTTAAGCAACTTCCCAATGTGTTTCCAAGCACAAAACAACACAAAACTAGTAGATCAGCAAACGAGTTTCAATTAGATCAGCAGGTATGCCTCTAAGAACCGCATATCCCATCAAATTAGCATGTGTAACTATAAGTTACACATCTAATTAGCATGTGTAACTAGTAGATACACATCCATTTAGCATGTGTAACTATAAGTTACACGTCTAATTAGCATGTGTAACTACTAGTTACACATCCATAGTCTACCAATGCTAGTTAAACGTGCAAACTGTCATGTAGAGTACACATGGATGCAAACTGATAAGCAAGGATATGGTTATAAAAATCACATAATCTTCTCAGAGAAGATAAAAGCTGAGCTTATAGCTGACTAACATATTTGAAACATGATGTGCATCGAGATATATTTCCTAGTAAGTCCTAGTTACACATGCATATGCATATGTAATCATTAGTTACACATATATATTAGCATGTATAACTAGCATCCAACAAATTACACACAATTAATTAGGGCACTCACATTCCATTCCATCTGAGCAATCAATAATAAAGTTAGGACACTCACATTCCATCTGAGCGTTGTAACACAATTAATTTTTGACGCCTATTTTGCATCTTAGAGCCAGCCATGAGGACAATCCAAAAGTGTCGAAGTCCTAACTGTTGAATCTTGCTGACCTGCAAATTATAATAAAAAAACACATTTTGAATGTGAAGGCAGATAAAAGAAGTAAAGAAACTAAAAAAAACTTGGACAAAGTTCATATATAGGAAAACTCCACTGCATGAAATGAATAAAATCATTAACCTACTAGTGGCATAGGCATGTGTAATCGGCAGTTACACATGCATATGGCATGTGTAAGCCGCATTTACACATATCATAGGTATGTGTAATCGGAAGTTAAACACGCATATGACATGTGTAGCGGAAGTTACACATCAGTATTATGGCTCGTGTACCTAAAATGTACAATTTACAGTGTAATCTGATTAGACTATGCATCTTATTGTACAGTGTAATCTTATTAGATAAGCAACTATTTTATCACGGGCGCCTAAAATTTTTGGGTAAAACTTCATTGTACTGATTGACGTCTTGCTTTTCTTTTCTTATTGTGGATGTTATATATTTTGTGTTTTCACAATTTAGCTCCGTCCTTGTGCTTCACAGATGACATATCTTCCACTGGCAAATTTTATCAAATCAAAGCATCTAGTAAATAATTGACTACGGTTTCCAATTCAACCTAAATCCACATATTTTAACAAAAGAAAAAAGTTCTCTGGCAGCAAAAACTTCTTCTAAATGTCGTTTCCCAGCATCATTCAAAAACAACTTCCGTTTCATATCTACCAAGAAATCGAAAATTAAAAGTGAATAAAATTCAAATCAAATTAACGGGTAACATATATGATGAGTCGCTGATATCGAATCCTTAATCAGTTTTTAGATCGCAGCTTGAAATTGAGAGTTACGATGATTTTGACGAATAGCAGATCTGAAAATTTTGTTCAATATTCTTCAAAAAAAATTCATTGATACAACCAGAAAGAGTAGATGAATGTAAATCTAAGATCTAATTTCGATTTTTAAATTTTTTTTTCTCAGATTTGTTTCTGAATAAATAAACTAAAATCTCTCAATTGAAGTATAATCATTGATAGAAGAGAATACTTATCTGCATTTAGCTTGCTGATGAGCTTGTGTTGAATTTGCAAATCAATTAACTGATATTTGTTTCTCGGATCCATTAGCTTCTACTGCAACTGATGCTCCTCCTTCTTTTGATGGTGATTTATGATCTCTATCGTCGCCATTTATTGTCTCTGGTCAAAATCAATTTAGAAACCCTAGAATTGTTGCAGTAGAGAATCTAAAAGGAGAAGATGAAACTAAATCTAAGAAAACCATAGAATTGTTTTTCTCTGCAACCGAGAGAGTGAGAGAGAGAAATATGAGAGAGAAAGAAGATGGAGAAATGAAAATATCTTATGATATTTCCCTTCTTTAAATAGAAAATGGTAGTTTTGTCAATATAAAAAAAAAATACATAATATAAAATAATAGGCCAGATTTGAAGAAAATTTGATTTTTTTGGCCTAGCAATATCATTTTCCTAAAGTATAGAGTTGACAGTGTATGATCCATTTAATGGGGCTTCTATATATTGAACCCATATAGTAGGGGGTTCTAGTATTTTTCACTTCTGGTATTAAAAAAAAAAAAAAAAAAAGAAGAAATCTTTGATATAATTCATCTGCCACGAATGCTAGATCCAAAAATGAATAACAGATTAACAGGTCCTATATATGATTTTACTTCACAATATTAGGTAAAACTCAAACATAAACAACCAAGATCACAACTTGTCATAAAGGGAATCGCCATGTACCGCACGCAATCTTTGGAACAAAGAGTTTTTACCTGTAAAGTGGAACATAAACTTCTTTCATGAAAAACAACTGGGATACGATGCGTTAGACCGAGTGAAATAAGCAAAAGAAAAACAGAACTTCTATCACCGAACAAAAAGCCATCCTCGCTAATGAATCTTTTTCGTAAAACTAGAAAATCTCCAAGCAGTACCAGTCTTATGTAGTATCTTTCTCAAGATCTTCAAACACTTGTCGGTATTGAATTTTTGTGAGTGTATAAACCACTCTAAGCACACTAGATTATTAGTATACTCTAACATCTCGCTATTTTTCTTTTTGTTACTTCTATTTGAATCTCAAAAGTTTCGTAAGATCCTGAGAACTGAACGAAAATAAGACGAACTTAACATACATTGAGTAGAGATGTAGAATTGATTTTCAACTATTTAAACATACTAAGATATTCGTTGCATAAACTATGTATGAGCACGCATATGGAAACTTGTGCTTACCCGAATGTACTAGCTAGTCTTGTAGCTCCGCAATGAAATTTAATATACACTTGTTATCTGAGAAAGAGTATCTCTTTTCTATTGTTGCCTTTTTCGGGAAAGGTAACACGGAATTCATGAGTAACCAAAAGATCATAAATTCGGGACACTTAACTCGTTAATTATCCTTTGGATTTGAATTCATGTGTTGCTTTTGTTTTAGTAGTAATGCCAGGCCGCCCATAGTCTCGGTACCATGAGCAAATTATCACTAGGTTGAAAAAGAAATACATTAATTAAACTTACAAAATTGTACAGGAATAACTGTGATTCACATATACCTCGTTGATTATTGAAAACATGAAAGTATTAATATTTTAAATCCATGTTTTTGAAATGGTCATTCCAGAATTATTAAAAAGAAGTAAATAAAATTAAATTCATGTTCAAGTCTTATAATTCATTTTATTTACGACGATAAGCGCCGACCAGATTTTTTTGACTTTGACTTAAAAGATTTTTGTCATTTGGGTTCTTTGGAGTTTTGAGTCCAGTAGGAGTCCGAATGAAATCTGCAAGCAAGAGGCTTAAGGATATTTTGAGATTCTAGTAGCCCCAAAACATTTTAATTCGATGCAAACAACTTCTCCTCATCCCCTTGTCTCTTCTAATTAGATGATAATTGAAACTCAATACTCTAACCACATTCCTTGTGACCCTACTTTTTGCTGACGTGGAGAGCTACGGTGAGAGTATTTCAAAATGAATCTCTCTCGTTCACTCTTATTCTATCCCCACGGAAATAACAATTTCTGTTACAGTTTACACTCTACTTACACTTCCTATGTTCAAGGAACTACCCCCACTTCTTCAATTCATCGGAAACACTATCACAAACTAAGAGCTAGCACTATGGGAGGGGTCATCCCTTCCCTATCCCTCGATATCCCTCAAAAACCGAAGAATCCAAGTGCTATGGTCTCCCATATACCTACACGAGTAGGGATATACACCTCCATCCCTACAAAGCTGATCAGATCTGATCACTCGTGTACTGAGTACGCGTAACTTTTTGTATGCGTACTGAGTACCCGTTTCGTAAATTATATTTGTTTCCCCTTCTTTTGACTGGTTCTGCTTTCTGTGAACTTAGACCTATGAGTACCCATTTGGCAGTATTCATACGCATACTGAGTACCCGTTTCGTGTAGGGAAGGGATGGAAGGGCACCATAGCAAGCTTGCCTTCCATGTGCCATCCCTTCCCTACATTTGAGGAGGGATAGGGAAGGGATAGCCAGCACCATAGTGCTAGCTCTAACCCCACTTCTCCATCGCATGACAGCCATCCCCACTTCGTTCATCGACTTTAAAAATTACTTTGAGTTTAAGGAACTACCCCAACTTATGAAGATTCACTTCGCATATACGAATTCTCTGTTTTTTGTTTTTTTTCTTCTAATGAATGACATTATTTTCTCACTTTAAAAAAATTGTTTTTCTAATTCTTACCATCCCCTTCTCAAATGGCAGAGAACAAAAGACTATGAAAGAAGAAGGAAATATTTACAAGATCTTTATCATGCTGTGAAAGTTTTCTTCGTAGGGATTCACAAGGTATATCTAATTCTTAATTATTGTTTCATTTTAATTTCTGTATCAATTCTAAAATTAGGTTTTCAGTGGCCAATTTGACAGAATTCTATCTAGGGTTCCTCTAAGGGATAATCACACTTAGCTATCCATACTAAGAGAAGTCAATTGGTAAGGAAATTTGTTTTTGAGTTCAAGTAAACTTCTGCAAATGATTGCATTCTTGATAGGAACATATAAAGCAGTACTGCTTATCATAAACTAAATTTGGAGAAATCATGAATAATTTGGTCAGTTGATTGCCGTGTCCTGAACATCATATGAATCACTAACCACCCAACCTTTGGCATGCTGATTATATTAATTAATTTATTTCTAAAACAAAAAACATCGACTCATTTTATCATTTGTCTCTCTAATAATCTTACTGTAACCAGGTGTTCTATTTACCTTTCATTTGGTAATTTTTGCTGGCACTTATATTCACTTTGTCATGTGATAATGTTGATTTTGTGGGAATTGATGTTCTACGAGGTGCCTCTGAAATTTGGTTCCGCATTGGCTACTGAACAGAATTGACCTTTATACATATTCTTCCTAATCAACATGAAACATATGAATCGATTCCACGTCACTGAACCACTGCGTTTGTTATTATCATGTTGGAATTGGATTCATTTGTTGCCACTTCGAGAGCTATCTTTCCCAAGGGAAGATTGGAAGCCTCTTTTACTAGTCATGAATCGATCGGCTTCTGATAAAGACGGGAAGAAATCTAACGTCAACGTTTGGTATCTTTCTTTTCTCTTATTAATCTATCGTAACGCTTTCTGATTCTGATATGAGATAGATACAAATATGTCTACTTTTTAAAATACCGGGTTCCTACCAAATTTCTGAATATGCTCACATTCTGATCCAATTTTTTAAGTTCCCCAAGTTCTCTGCGATGCGCGGTGTAAAAAAGATTGGAAATCAAATGGTGCACTTGGTTGATACTTTGCAACTTTGTTATATTTGGTATTCCTATAACTAGGTAACTTCATTCTTGAGATACTAATTCATCATAACATTTTAACTGTGTATTTTGCGCCTCAAATTAAGAAACTATATGTTTTATACTTCATAAACCTTTAAGAGTACCCTGGCAATCCTCAAATGAATCGATATTCCTACACAACAAACAATAATCACAGCGGTTCGGTGACATGGTCCTTGACTCGAACGATAATAGTTTCTTAGACAAAGTTTTCTCGATTGAATGGATGGATTAGGAGTAAACAGTATCCGCCTTGTTAATCATACTGTTGAGAGTCTCCCTCGAGACTCTCAACTGAGTCAGTCTACAACAGCATCTGGTCTATAACCTTTTAATTAGGTCTTTAAGTTAGCATTAAACTCGCTCTTTATTTCTTACCTTTTATTTAGCATCTGTAACCGCTTCAGAGAAAGTTCTGTAGAACTATCAATATAAATAAAGAACATATCTCCACTGTTCCAAGTGTGGAAGATATTCACCCATATCCATGTTCTAAGTTGGTATCAGGTTGTCGATCCAACGCTTCCGCAGAAACCCAAAACAACAACACAAAAAAAAAACCCTACAAACTCAAAAGAATCATCCATGGCTACAACAACTAGTCTTAGACAAATCCAGATCCACCACCTGGTAACATTAAAACATACAGAAACAAATCATCTTCTATGGAAGACACAATTCAAACCTATCCTAAAGGGATATGGTCTCACTGGTTTCATTGATGGAACCAAAGAAAAACCTGCTAGAACCCTACCTGATAGTGAAGATATAAACCCTGAGTTTACAGAATATGAGGCATGTGATTCCCTCTTGGTTAGATGGCTCAACTCCACACTTACTCCTGAAGTGCTCACTGATGAAGTCAGTGGACTGGATACGGCAAAGCAGGTCTGGGATAAGCTAGAAAGCCATTTTACACCAAAAACTCTTGCACATCAGGTGAATCTGAAAAGGCAACTTCATTCACTGCAAAAAGGTAACAAAACTCTTAAACAATTTTTGCAAGAAGCTAAGAGTTTGTTTGAGCAGCTAGTTGCATCTGGATACACAGTTTCTGATGATGAGAAGAAACAGGCCATAAGTAATGGTCTAAACCAATCTTATGACTCCATTGTCACATCATTGAGCACAGTAGAGAATCTATCTATAGATACTTTCTACACTCATTTACTAACCTTTGATATGCGGTTAGAACATCAATTGACTTTGTTGCAGCAACCATTAGCTAATGTAGCCGCAACAAGTAGCACTGCAGCTTCAAGTAGCAGGCCTGATCAGAGGCGATACAACAATCAGGGGAATCAGTTTCAAAACAACAATAATCAAAACAACAGGAGGAACAACAACTTCAATCCAAGAAACAACAACAATCCTCAGCAACAGCAAAGAGGAAATCAGGGAGATTATTTCTGTCAGATTTGTAAGAAGAGGAATCACACGGCTGACAGGTGTTGGTTTCGATATGAGAAGAGCAACAACAATCAACGTCAGCCAGCTGCATACATAGCACTACCGGGTGGACAGTGCACGTTGGTTTCGATATGACAGGTGTTGGTTTCGATATGACAGGTGTTGGTTTCGATATGATAATAATTGGGTAACTGACACTGGTGCTACCCACCATCTCACTACAGATTTGAGGAATCTCACTATCCCTCATGAGTATGATGGTACTGAGCAAGTACACGTTGGTAATGGTAATGCACTCAACATTGCCAATGTTGGTAATGCCTCATTCCTTTATAAGTCAAGATCTTTTATTTTGAACAATATTTACCATGTTCCGCAAGTAAAAACAAACTTGCTGTCAGTTTCTCAGTTTTGCAAAGACAATGATGTATTTTTTGAATTTCACACTTCTTTCTTTGTTGTAAAGGACAAGCAAACGGGGGAAACACTGCTGCGAGGGCTGAATAGGAATGGTCTCTACGTCTTTTCGGGAATAGACATGATAGCACCTTCAATAAAGCCACAAGCTCATGTCTCTTCTACTCTTCCATTGTGGCACCAACGTTTGGGTCATCCAATGTTGCGTACGGTCTCCAAAATTTGTCATCAAAATTCAATTCCAGTCTTAAATAATAGCTTTGAGTTCTGTCACTCCTGCCATGTTAGTAAAAGCAGGAAGCTCCCTTTCACTCTTAGCGAAACTGTTTATGACAAGCCATTAAGCTTGATTGTCTCTGATATTTGGGTTTCACCCCAGTTGTCTAGACTTGGTTTTCGATATTATCTACTTTTTATGGATGTTTATTCGCATTTTACTTGGATTTTTCCTCTTGTCCAACGTTCTGATGCATTACACACATTCATTCTTTTTTGTAAACAAATTGAAAATCTTACAGATCATAAAATTAAGGTTTTTCAATCTGATAATGCACTTGAATACAAAAAATTCACATCTTATCTTAATGACTCTGGCATCCAACATAGGTTTTCTTGCCCACATACTTCACCTCAAAATGGAATTGCGGAACGTCGTATTCGCCATATAACACAATCTGGTTTGGCTCTTTTGTTTCACGCGCACATGCCACAGTCTTTTTGGGCTGATGCATTCTCAACAGCTTGCTACCTCATCAATAGGCTCCCTAAATCCAAATCTGAGTCAAAAACTCCACTTGAACTCTTGATTAATAAACAACCAGATTACACTTTTCTGAAGGTTTTCGGATGCTTAGCCTATCCCTGTCTTCGACAATACAACAAACACAAATTAGAGCCACGCTCTCTTCCGTGTGTTTTTATAGGCTATAGCGGTGCACACAAGGGTTACATGTGCCTCCATCGTGAAACAAACAGAATCTACATTAGTCGTCATGTTCGTTTTGAAGAAAGATCATTCCCGTTCATGCCTATTCAACAACAGCAGTTGTCGTCTTGTCCAGGTATAAAACCCTCTTGTACTAGTGTATTATCTTCACATCCGTTTAGCAAGACAATTATTTCAGCTTCTCAGGAAAATGGTACTCTCCAATCGCCTCTCCAAAGTGTTTCACCAAATCTGTCATCACCAGCGTTGTCGACTGGTTCTACATCACCAATAATTTCGGAGAATCAGCCTCCTACAGCGCAGATTATGGACTCACCTGGCATATCTCCGGCACACACAAGCAGTTCTACTGCAGAGTCTAATCTGCAGCTACAACACGCTGTTAGGAAGGAAGTTGAACAGCCGTTTCAGCAAGATACAGCCACTCATCCCATGGTTACAAGGGCAAAAGCTGGAATCTCGAAGCCTATTCAAAAACTGTGTTTGACAGCCACAAAGCATCCACTTCCTGAGTCTGATTTCATGGAGCCAACTTGTTTTTCTGCTGCAAACAAAGATCCAAAATGGAGGGGTCCAATGGATGCTAAAATCAACGCTCTTATTCAAAATGGTACGTACTCGTTGGTTAAATATGAGCCTGGCATGAATGTTGTTGGATCAAAATGGGTTTTTCGTGTTAAGCAAAACCCAGATGGTAGTATAGAACGTCGTAAAGCTCGTTTAGTGGCGAAAGGCTTCAATCAGCAGGCAGGGGTTGATTACGGAGAAACCTTCAGCCCCGTCATCAAACCATGTACCATTCGACTTGTGCTGTCACTAGCTGTGATGAATCAATGGCAGCTAAAACAGTTAGACGTCGAGAATGCATTTTTACATGGTCATTTGGAGGAAGACGTTTACATGCAGCAGCCGCCGGGATATGTAGACCCCAACTTTCCTAATCATGTCTGTAAGCTGCACAAATCGCTTTATGGGCTTAAACAAGCTCCTCGGGCTTGGTTTTCTAAGCTCAGCGGTTACTTGTTGCACCTTGGATTCAAAGCCTCCATTGTTGACAGTTCGTTGTTTGTCTTGCTATCAGATTCTTTCACTATATATGTTTTGGTGTATGTCGATGATATAATAGTCACAGGGTCGAATTCAGCTCAAATTTCCAAATTAATTGCTGATCTTGGTAAAGCGTTTGCTATAAAGGACATGGGTGATTTGTCCTTCTTTTTGGGGGTAGAAGTTCTCAGGCAAGGGTCAGAGGTTGTTTTAACTCAGCGAAAATATTTCACGGACCTTCTGCGACGCACCAAGTTGGATGGAGTCAAACCCGTCACTACACCATTAGCTACAAATGTAAAGATTCAGAAACTTGGCTCAGAAAAGTTTGCAGACCCTACTTTGTATCGAAGTGTTGTTGGCGCACTCCAATATTTACATCTGACGCGGCCGGACATTTCAGTGGCGGTGAATAAAGTTTGCCATGCATGAGCCGTATGTGGAACATTGGGAGATGGTGAAGAGGATCATTCGTTATCTAAAGCATACAGTAGACTATGGTTTACATCTAAAATCGTCAAGAGACTTCTCCTTACATGCCTATTCTGATGCAGACTGGGCTGGCAGCCTAGATGATCGCAGGTCTACAAGTGGATATTGCGTATACATTGGTGGAAATTTGATTTCTTGGAGTGCCAAAAAACAAAAGACTGTCTCTAAGTCTAACCGGAGGCTGAGTATAGAGGCGTTGCTATTGCTACCTCTGAAGTAATTTGGATTCAGTCGCTAGTATTGCTGCGACTGTTCCAACGTTGTGGTGTGATAATCTCGGTGCAACGTATCTCACTGCAAACCCTGTTTTTCATGCACGAACTAAACACATAGAGATTGACTACCACTTTGTGCGAGAAAGAGTTGCTGAGAAGAAGTTACAAGTGCGCTTCATATGTTCTAAGGACCAACTAGCTGATATATTCACGAAGGGGCTATCTTCTCCAAGGTTTCACTACATTCGCAGCAAGTTGCACATTCGTCAACTCCGGTACAACTTAAGGGGAGGTGTTAATCATACTGTTGAGAGTCTCCCTTCGAGACTCTCAACTGAGTCAGTCTACAACAGCATCTGGTCTATAACCTTGTAACTAGGTCTTTAAGTTAGCATTAAACTCGCTACTGTACTATAACCTTGTTACCTTTTAAGTTAGCATAACCTTGTTACCTTTTATTTAGCATCTCAGAATCGTTTCGAGAAAGTTCCGTAGAACTATCAATATAAATAAAGAACATATCTCCACTGTTCCAAGTGTGGAAGATATTCACCCATATCCATGTTCTAAGTCGCCTAAATCCTGAAACTCATTGTTTCGATAATGTTCCTGATGCTTTCTAAATACCAAAACTTCTTGTTTGTTATTTTTTTTTGAATAAATCTCATGTAGGGTTGCTGCTAGGTTTTGAGTTGCAAATTCCCCAAAAAGAACATGAATTAAGTGAAATCTGCGCAACAAATGTTGAGCATTTTTCTTATGGATTCTTCTTATATTGAATTTTGAACATTAATAATGTAACTTGGAACTATACTGCATTAGTTGTTATGTCTATTGTATACAGAATTTTGTTCTCTTTGTCGATATGCAGGTGGTTTTGTGTAACTTATTTACTTGATTTATGTGTTTATTGACCAGCTAGCGGAAATTCTGATACTGAGTACTGTAATTGGTTGAAAAATAAGAAAAAAAGTTGCCAATTTCGATCCTTCCATCTCTTTTGGAAGCTGAGCCTGTGTTGACTGTGAGGTGGTAAATAGAACAAAAAATGTGCGTTTTTACGTTGACAGAGAGTAATCTTCCAGTATGTGATGACTTCGAAACTGTCACTATCACTCATTCAATGATTTACATGTAAATACGTTTTATTGCACGTGTGTAGTGTATACTGGATGCAAATATTTTATGAATAAACCTTAAGAAAATCTTTAGATACTTCACGATTCATGTTTAGCTTATAGGAATTTTGTAAGAGTTTGTTTTTTGTATAATCACAAGTAGTTTAAAATTATTCTTATGAAATAACTCGACGCATAGTAATCTCTGCGTACCTCAACATGTTTCGGCTGAATCAAGCGAGCAGTTTCTGGCTAATGGTCGAAAAATTAGCCAAACGAACTATGAAGTACCCGGTGCGAAGCACGGGTTTATATCTAGTCGTACATTAAAAAGAAAACAAGCAAACAATTGCAGCCATACAGTACAGTAGTTCACATTAATATCCACAAACCTTAACAATTTTTTATTTTAAGTCCATTCAAACGAGTCAAACCATAAAACTTAGCCTAAACAATTAATTAAAAACAAAATTATATGAATTTGTACAATTAGCTAGCTAGAAGTTACAACTGATCAAAAATTTATCATCTCCTCCGTAAACTCTGGTGTCGCTCACCGACAGGCAATGAATGCTTTTCACACCATGTCCGACGTCAAAATTGAACGGCATAAAGGACATCGGAAACATCATCTCTACTACTCTTATTGACTGCCAAATTCTTGTTTCCACCAAGGTTATGCTCACCATTTTCATTAGTTGCTTGCTCATGCTTTCCCATGCCATTCCATTTGATAGAACGCGTTGTTTTAATGGGTAGCAGTAGATTAGGCTTCGTAGAGCACTGATACGTAGGGATATTTTCGATATCGTCTTCTTTGTTAGCAGTACTGTGTTTAACTAGACGAAGATAACAACAAAATAGAAGAGACAGAAGAAAAAGAGCAAAAAGAATAACAAGTATAAGCATCATGATTTCACCATCTTTTGCGAAACTCTTATCGTTGGAGAACAGAAGTTGTTGCA
This sequence comes from Papaver armeniacum, assembly GCA_023531295.1. NCBI lineage: Eukaryota > Viridiplantae > Streptophyta > Magnoliopsida > Ranunculales > Papaveraceae > Papaver > Papaver armeniacum. Next base: position 382,063 of record JAJJWW010016428.1, on the reverse strand, counting down.
GTTCTTCCCCGCTCATGCTAGGAGCCATGGAAGGTGACATCACGAACTTATCAGAAAAATTGTTACTATATTTGCAGCTTTGCAACCATTTTAATCCTCAACACAGCAAGAAACATGCCTTCTTATGCATCTTTCTAAAGCTAGTGAAAATTCCAGGAAGCTTCCTTAAGGTAGCCATATGTCTTCTTCGGTCTTTCGATAACGCTCTGTTAGTTAATATTCCTGACTATTTGGTATTTATTGGACATGACTGTTAGATATTTCAGTACACACTTGTAGTTAGCAGTCAAGACACCGAAAAAGTTAAATGCTGCAAGAAAAATTTAATGGATGGATGAATTAATTGGGACTGAATTTGGCTATTTTGTATAGATCAATCAACTTGACAACTTTACATGGGCTTGTCAGCAATAAGTTTTGGATCGATGAGTGATGGGGTTGCGTCTGTTTTGAGCATGCAATTAGACCACCAAGTTGAATATTTTCATGGACCACGCAACCACGCGGTTGATTATTCTGTGTTAGCCGGTGGTCTGTTAGCATGATATCCATCAAGAAAAGTAGGTTGTTCCTTATACATACTACTTAGGGTGCAATCAATGAGTGATCATGTCATATATGGAAAATTTTCAAATGCATAAACTTGGATAGCTAGCATGCTTGATTTGGGCAAGGAATCTAGCATATAAGGCATTTGTAATGCTAAATCCAAAAATTGAACAACATATCCTAAAGGGACCAAATTAGCAACTTGTTACAAAGGGAAATGCCATGTACCACACGCAACCTTTGAGACAAAAAACAATTTTTTTTTTGCGGTAAATTAGAACAGGCGCATAATGCAAGCTTAGGTAATGATATCAACAGGTGGAAAAAATGTACATAACTTGTTCTACCGGTAGCAAATAAACTCAGTAGCAAGTTCATTCATTCTGTCTACCGGTACATAAGTTATGTACATTCATTCTGTCTGTAAATTGTTCTACCGGTCAGAAAATAAACTCAGTAGCAAGTTCCCGGTGGAAAAAATGCATTATTGTCCGGTATTAGTACCAGCTAGCTAGTTAGTACTAGGAGATAATTAAAGGGAAAATAGGCAAAATGCCCCGAAACGGGCATCAACCTTGGTAAAATGCCCCGGACGTTAGGGAATAAAGTAAAATGCCCCGATCCGTTAGAGAGAGTAAAGTAGTCGAAATTGTCCTTCAGGGTACATGGTTCATAATTTAGGGTTCAGTGTTTAAAATTCAGGGTTCAGGGTTTAGGGTTCAGGTGGTGGTGGTGGCGGTGGCGGTGGCGGTGGCGGCGGTGGTGTTGGTGGTGGTTTAGAGTTTAGGGTTTAGGGCTTATGGTTCAGGGTTTAGGGTTCAAGTGGTGGTGGTGGTGGCGGTGGTGGTAGTTCAGGGTTTAGGGTTCAGGTGGTGGTGGTGGCGGTGGTGGTGATTGTTCCAGTGGTAGTGTTGGTGGCGGTGGTGGTGGTGGCGGCGGCGGTGGTGGCAGCGGTAGTGGTTGGTGGTTTGGCGGTGGCGGATTGGGGCATTTTGATTAAAAAGGATAAAAATGAAATTTCAAAACTCTATTGACCGATCAAGATGCCCAATTTTGATCAAAATGTCCCAAAAGTAACGGATCGGGGCATTTTACTTTATTCCCTAACGTCCGGGGCATTTCCATAAGGTTGATGCCCATTTTGGGGCATTTTACCTATTTACCCATAATTAAAACTATTAGCTTGAAAAAAGACATACAAATTAATTACCTGGGATCAAGTACGTCAATTGCAGGACCTTGGTCCTTGCCATGTGCAAATGCTTTTTCCTAGTTGCAATTTGGGTGGAGAAAGGCCCATGCTATCTAGATCTTTCTCTTTTGTCTTAGCAAATGCAATTGCAATGCAAGCTCCAAATTATTACAGTAAACAAGAAAGAAACTGTACAAGAACAACTTTAATTCACCGACACCATGTTTGAAAACATCAAAGGACGAAGTTTTAAATACAAATGTACCTGAAATTATCATTTCAGAAAAAAGAGAAAAGAAAATAAAATACATGTTCCACTCTGACCCTATATTCATTTTTATTTATAATGATTTGCACTAGACAGATTTGTTTGACTTTAACTGGGGGAGAATTTTTCTTGAACAGTTAAGGGGTCTTCTCTTTATTATAGTACTAGATTTGGAGTCTGAGCCGGGGAACAATGAGCTTCTCAGTAAAATATGTGAAAGAAAAGAAATTTTTTCCCAACTCATGTAACATGTTCTCTCACAACCAAAAGCTATTAGTGGCTTATGGATATTTTGAAAATATAGATATGAACTTTTGATTAATCAATAACCAAAAACCAGATCATCCACACCAAGTAGGTCAATTGAACAAGTAGTTGAGACTATCAATTTACTCCAACATCTCACTTTTCTTACTCTGCTTTTGAATCTTCAGAGGTTTGTGAGAATGGGATGATAGAATGAGAACAAGACATGAACTTTAACATCTGTTGTGCGTAAAGTATTGATTCTCAACTACTTATATACACATTGAGATGTTTGAGATGTTCGATATGTATGAGCACACAATGCAAGTGACAAAACTTCTGCTAACTGAATGTAGTTTCATTTTGTAACACGACAAGTTTATTGACTGAACGATACAGAGGTGGGTGCCTTAGACACCTTAATGACGCGACATTTGTGGATTGAAGCGCACGAGACTCACGACTTGGATAATTTTGGACCCTAAAGGGTCCTCCTATAGCTCTGAAGTTTATTACTATGTTGCAATAAAAATCTAATGAATATATACAGATAATACACTGAACATAGCTTTTAATACAAAAGATCAACCAATTGACAACCTAACTTGAGCTTTCTCGCAACCAATTGACAACCTATGTTGAGCTTTCTCGCATAGCTTTTAAGTTCTTGATCAACGAGTGAAGGGGGTTGCGTATGTTATGAGCATGCCAAGTTGGGCTTGGATGGCTACGTTTTGTTGTTACTTGTTAGTGTGTGCGACCGGTTAGTCCTACAAATCCTCCAGTTAGGAGGAACATTAACTAAATTCAGACACTTATGTGACTTTTATGGATGAAATTTTCATTAAGTTCACAAAAATCCCAGGATATTAATAATTTATTGGACATGACTGCTGGATATTTCAGTACACTAATAGCTACCATATAATGCATATATCGCTAGGGATGGCAATGGGGAGGGTATGGGGCGGGGACCTTGAATCCCATCCCTACCCCGTTCAAAAAACCAAAACCCATCCCCTACCTGTTCCCCATAAGAATGGGGCGGGGACAGGTATGAGGAATCCCCATAGGGGATGGGTTTCTCATGGGTTACCATAACATTACAATAAATATTTAAAATTTTGTAAATAATAATAATTTAAAAATAATTATAATGGTTCAAACAATGATACTAACATAAGAAGATCATCTCATCATGATCTTCTTCGTTATCTTTCAAAAAAGTTCCTCGATTAGATATAATAGGTTATAGTATATGCGGCGGGTATGGGGTGGGGACCTTGAATCTCATCCCCACCCCATCCCCGCATCATTACTTTCGGGGATTCCCCGTACCCCGCCCCGTTCCCCGTTCATACGGGTAAAACCCTAACCCATAGGGGCGGATCTCACGGGGATGGATTTGGGTGGGGCAAATTGCCATCCCTATATATCGCATTCGTAATGCTAGATCCAAATCTGGAACAACTTGAACGGACCAAATTACCCACTTGTTACAAACGGATATGCACAACCTTTGAAAAAAAAAAAAAAATGTTATAAACGGCAGTTTATTATATAGATGCCCACTTTAGTGGAACCCTATTACTTGGGAACCAAGTATGTAAAGTCTATAAATAGAGTCCTAAACCTTAGTATTTTACATATATGAATGGAATTCTCGTTGCTTCTTCTCCCTATTTTCTATCTCCTTCCCTATATCACAAGACGTTATCACGCACGTTGTTCTACCAACTGATCGACGGAAGCGGAAAAGATTTTGACAACCATACTAACATTCTCTTGATTTATTATTTACTTTTTCTTTTAAATTTATTTTCTAATAAATTTTTTATGGTGTTTTGTCGTAGGGTTGCGATGCTATACCATGATATCGAAGATATCGATGCTGCTAACAGGGGTTTGTGTATGATCTTCACAAAAGCCCGAAAGCAACCTTAATGGATCACGCTGCCAAGAGATAGCACCTTAAAAGAAAGGCGTGAACAGTATCCAACTATTCGTTTTTTGGTTTTGTTATTTTAAGGTTTGTGATTAGATTAATAACTATTGATTGCTTATACATATATACCATAGCTAAAGAAACTTTCATCTATATAAGGCAATATTGTCATTCAGTTCAGAGCACTACGGTCATCTCTCTAATCCCATAGTGCGCATTGATCAAGCTCATATTTTTACCGAGTTATGGTTGCCTTTTAAATAAAGGTATATCAGTTTTTGTTAGTCTTCGAATGAGGACATGGATTTCTATACTTTCCAAGAAATCTTGATTATTTCCTTTCTCTATTTTTTTTCTCATAGAGAACAAAAGAAAAAAGGAAAATAAAAAAATTTGTTGATGGTTTGCAGTTTCTATTCCTTTAATGAAACTGTAATCACCAAAAATTGGTGTCATCGCGATTTAGCTACCTTTATGGTATTTAATCACATGCATGGTTGAAAAACCTACGGCCAATTAAATTTGGTATCCTTGTCCTCTATACAAGGATCATGTGATTTATCTATATGGTTTCTGCTTTTCTTTTTATAAGAAACCATTCGTTAACCACAAAGTGGACTTTTCGAATGCGATGGATTAAGCGACAATATTTTTTTATATTTTGTCAATTAAATTTTGGTAAATTGTACAAACCAATTGATATTGGTTTTTTCCCATTTTTTTCTATAAGGGATGTAAAAATAGGCATTCAACGAACTTTTAGCCAATTTTGGTTTTTGATTTCTATTCCTCCAGAGAAATCTTCATCAACCAAATACCAATAAAACGGGGAATTGTTGCATTCTTGTTGGATATGTTTGCAATTTTAATATTCCTCGTGGTAATTATCTCCAAATTTTGGGATTGTTTCAATTGGAATTAGAATATAATTGGACACTCAAGATCAATGGGTGCGCACCCGGCTTGTTAGCATATATATCATTAGTCCTTGTAGTGACTAAATTGATCTTAAAAGTTTAGTTTCTTTTGGAAAATACGTGTCAATAATCTCAATCCAAATCTTTATCTCGTTTGCTTCAGAATTCACACAATTATTTGGAGATTTATTTACAAATTTTATATGTTTTTGATTGTAGCCAATAAAATCCGTGGTTGATGTTTAAATTGTATAAACTACAATTTTTGGACAATTTTTTTTTATGACTTTTAAAGTCATTAACTACAGTCCAACTGGTATTATTCTTAAAATCCAGAATATATTATGAGTATATGTCCTTGATTGAATCGGATAATACTCTACGAAACTTGTTTTCGTATATGAGATGACAATTTCCGCCAGAATCAGGAGGAGACTCTATGCTATTAGAGGTCGACATTAATGAACTTAAAGGTTATATCACTTCTCTCCTATCATGATAAAATCGAAAAAGGCTACCATTAAATAGGCGTGAAAAATCTCATTTAGCTTCACAATAAGCTTATGCCGTTTGAAAAGGCAAATCCAATCACATCTAGCAAACATGTAGCATTTTTATATAGGCTACAAATATGCTCTATGATAATACAATTCACATTCTCAAAATTCATATCTCCTCATTTGAATAATAGGAGATATAACGCCTGTGGGCACTGGTACCAGTAAATTTTGAATTTTTTCAAAGTATGCATACATTTGGGAATTATGTGAAATGTAGTAAGCTATAAATTGTCGAATATTCGTTTATATTAGCTTTTGAAATGATAAATGATGGTGGTTATGAACCCTGACCTCTGCAGAGGGATATTGACATATGTGATTGGTTGGCATGTAATCCATATTAGATTGGATTATTATAATTTCTCGATTAACGCAATTTTGGATCCAAGACTTAACACCTTAAAATTTCCAAGCCTATTACTTACAGGTTGGTGTAGTCGTAACGCGTGATACGAGAAATACGTTCGTTGTGAAAACGATTTGAGGTTTTCTTTTTGATCAGACCCTAGGATTGGTTCAACAATTGTTCTTCTTATAAGACACATTTAGCGTGGTAGTCCTTGAAGGACTCGTATGTGGTCGGAGAACATATTCAAATTTGTAATCCTTATAGGATTTAAATTATATTTTGGTAGCCACTTGACTTGATTATGTCAATTTATCAATCCTTCATGTGTTTTAGAAATTTGGTACAAAACCAAAAATCCGGATTAATTAGTTGATGTTATCGACTTTATGGGTCTCTTGAGGAGTCCTTAAAAACACAAAAATCCACGCTTTAGCAGCATGAATTCTATATATTTTTTTTTCTTTTTTTTTTCTTTCTTTTTCAAAACTGCAGTTGGAATTATGCTAGCTTAAACTCGTCTTTGAAATAGACTAGAGTTATTATTTTGATGTTTTTCTTTTGTAAAACTCATATAGTTGGGTTAGCATCCATATTTACGTCCAAAGTTGTACTCTTTTCCCTTTATTTCAGGTTTTATCCCGGGTAATTTTCTGAAAAGGTTTTAACGAGGCAACATCTCGTTGACGTTTGATTTTCTTTCAAAAATGTTGATGTGCTCTTTTCCTTCGTCCAAATTTTTTCCCACTGGGTTTTGTTGGCAAGGTTTTAGTGAGGCAATTTATTCAACATGGTGGTCATCCAAGGGGGAGTTGTATAATTTTGGTTATTTGGTGGATTCCCACCATTAACTAGGTCATTTTGTTTTTTTAGACCACATCAACATAAGAACCCCTAAGAATTTGGATATCATTATGATCCATATATGGTATGATCACAAACTTTACTCACCTATGGTAATATAACTGCATATTGGCACTTTGTTGAAGAAACTACATCAACTAATTTTGCAAATCATCTACGAGAAGCTAGGAATCCAAGAAGCAAGTCCTCAATGTACTTAAAAAAGCGTGAAGACCCGAGTACACTACCATTAGAAGACTAAAACAAAAAAAGACTTCATCAACTTGGAAATTTCTCACGAAAGCATTGCTATCTCCAGCATTCAATAAATTCGTTTACCGAAATTGGCTCGACTCGAAGATTTGCAAGCCAAGATTTAACTAAAGTACTTATCTGGGGGAGTATCAAATTAGAAGGTATTTTACTGGACTATCACGTTGTACTCTTTTTCCTTTGTTGAGGTTTTGTCCCACTGGGTTTTCCTTGTCAAGGTTTTAACGAGGCAACATATACATGTACAACTATGTTCTAAGTTTTCTCATAATTGTACTCTTTTCCCTTCAGTCAGGTTTTGTCCCTGCAGATTTTCCTGATAAGGTTTTAACGAGACAATTAGCTTAGATACAGTGGTCATCTAGGGGGAGTGTTATAAACGGCAGTTTATTATATAGATGCCCACTTTAGTGGAACCCTATTACTTGGGAACCAAGTATGTAAAGTCTATAAATAGAGTCCTAAACCTTAGTATTTTACATATATGAATGGAATTCTCTTTGCTTCTTCTCCCTATTTTCTGTCTCCTTCCCTATATCACAAGAAAAAAAACTTTTTCTTAAACGGTAAATTAGGACTGATGCATAATGCAACCTTGGATATTGGTATCAACTATCAACACTCAGACAATTCTGCCAGCAAATCATTAAAAGGTAACTTGCACTTGGACAAAGACTCTACAATTTGAAATTGCTTATAGTTCCCCAGGTCAAAAATGCATCACTTCCCGTAGTGACTAATTAGTATTATGAGCAAATTAAAATCCCTAGTTTGAAATAAGACATACAAATTAATTACTCCGGATAAAGTACGTCAATTACGGGGGCGGTGCTCCTTCTATCCGATATCCGAAACCCTTTTTCCAGTAGCAAGTACCAGGTAGGGCAGCGATAATATCTTATCTCCAAAATATGGCGGTGATCCTTGTCATGTGCAAATGCATTTCCTAGATGCAATTTGAGTTGACAAAGGACCAAATGCATTTCCTACTTCGATCTTTCTCTTATGTCTTGAACAACAGATACAGTGCAGGCTCCAAATGATACAGTAGTAGAATTGTGATAGTGAACAAAATTAAAATTGTACCAGAACAACTGTGATTCACACACACCTTTTCTGGTGTTGAAAAACATCGAAGGACTAAAATTGTAAATACATGTACCTAAAACATTCATTTCGGGAATTTATATGTATGCATAAGATAAAAAGATAATAAGCAAAAGAAAAATGTTATACTTGCTGAAAGAAAACAAGATATTAGTGGTTTCACATAAGGAAAATCAAATTCCTAGATGGTCCGGCATAAGACAATTGATAAAGAAGTCTACTAAAAATATGGATACCAACTTGTGATTAGTCAAGAAACGACATCAAGTTGCTAGGTATGGAATTTTCAAACAAGGAGTGAATCATACTGTTGATGGGTGAAAACTACTCCTGCAGAATTTGGTAATTTGGGGTGTGGATGAGGAATGAATCTAAACCTTCAACAAATGCACTGCGCGGTGAGTGCTTGTAGATTCGAGAGATCAATGCATGCAAGTCCGGCCTAAACCAAGAAATGGCCGTTCCCGGACTTGTTTCGGTCACAAAGTGAAGGAGATGGGGTTGATCTTAGGGAGGGAAGCGAAGAAGGTGTTGAGATTGTGAAAGTGTTGGCTTGCTTATGACTTGTGACAGAAAAGTGAGAAGGCTTACGGTTAATGTAAGGAGGCTCCGGATGTTGATTTTCTGTCTCGTCTGAACTTGTGTTGTTCTGTCCGTTATTCCTTGTTGTTGGAAATAGGGCGGAGAACCTATTTATACAAGTCATTGAGCCTCATTCACGTTTCTCGTGGGAAGTGGAGGTAGTGGAATGATGGAGTAGTGGAGTTGTGTGTCGGTAACACACGACCAGTCTTGCCCACTTTTCCTGTTCATCTCTAACCGTCCATGACTTCCTAACACGTTCTTGTGATGACGAGTTGCACGCTGCATGCTGTAAACCGCCAGACCAATACCCCAGTAAGTATCCCCCAGTTTGTGACATGATTGATGTCTGGAATGTGGATCATGGATCCACGAGAGATAGCATGTAATGCTGAATTGAATAACTGCGTTATTCAGAAAGTCGATACTTGTGAAGTATCGTGTGTATTTTATGCAGGTACTGCATTACGGTGTGGTAAAGTGATGGGTAATGACTCCTTACTAACCAAATAACTCCTGACCAGGGTTGTATAACCAATCTAGTGAAGTCGGACGGATGAGATGATGTTTGAGACACTCATCTGCGACCGTTGATGAAATTAGGGTTTTTAAAGAGGTGCGCGAGCATCACTCTTGACTTGGTCGAAACCAAGCATGGGAAGGATTTTGGAGAGGACCGACCATACATGCGTGTTGACGGCATGATGGTGTAGGCGCTTGTATTCCGTTCCCTCATGAAAGCGCGATCTGGGACACTCAATTTGACCGTCAAAGAGGAGTGGTCGAGATCGATTTTGCGATAAGAGTTTGATACCGCAAGAAGCCGCGTGCCATACTCTCTTCCGGCGCGTTTTCCAAGACGACCTAGCTTGGTCGGTCTTGGCCAGTTGGTTTTGCGTGAAGATGGTAGGGCGATGTTCACGCCCATGTCTCACCGTCCCATGAAAACGTGATCTAAGCCACCCAATTCGTCCGGTGAAGTTGAGTGGTCGAGATCGATTTGCAATTTGGGAGGTGTAACCACGCATGTTTGAGCGGGCGTTTTGGATTGGCCAGGCACGATATGCCTTGGCCGACCGTATGAAGAGGTAGATGGGCCCACGGTGGTCATCTTTGGTATGACCAGGACTGCTAATCTAATCTGTGACCCTCCATTCGTGCCGGAGAAGATGGACGTGCGTGATGGCTTGAACCCTAATTTTGGCTTTCAAAGCCGCGCGACCATGCTATTTCAGGTGGACGAATGTGTTGTAACCAACCATGGTTGGTTTTGACCGACTGGTCAAGTGTGTAGGCGGTCACATGGTGATTGTGTCGACATGCTCCGGGCCCTTTGAGTCTACATCTACACCCTCCACCTATACCTGCGAAGATGGATGGTTGAGATCGTTTTGCGGCACATGTAATATGCCGCAAACCCTAATTTAGGGTTTTCCGTTCATAATGCTTGGTATGGTCGGTTTCTTGGCAAGCAAAGGCCAATGGTCGACCATGCGGGGTCGGCCGTGTGTATTCCATACCTGCTTGGGGGTGATGGAATTGATTTGGGGTCGTCCAATCATGCTTGTGGAGTTGGATGACTGCGATCAGATCATATCCGGACTGATATGGTCAGTGCCGGATGCTCAATCGGGCTAGTATAACACACCGAGAGGGGCTCAATCGGGCTAGTATAACACACCGAGAGGGCTCGGGCTAGTATAACACACCGAGAATCGGCACATGCAGACGGGTATTTCGTACATGGTTTCATTATAGTGTTTGGAGGTTCGTGTTACTCTGTAAGAGTAACACTCAGTCGTCATGCCACACTGATAGTGATTCATTATAGTGCTTGGAGGTTCGTGTTACTCTGTAAGAGTAACACTCAGTCGTCATGCCACACTGATAATGAGTACGGAAATACAAGGCGATATGAAATTCACGGGAAGGGATTGTTGCTACATGCTCCAACCCGGAGGAATTTCATGTATTCACGAGAATGGGATTGTTGCTACATGCTCCATTCTTGGTGAATTAAGTGAGGAGTATCCGTCACTTATAAATGGCTTTATCTTTTACAAGATGTCGGCGCATGATTTTCTGGTTACTCACAAATTTAACCTTAAACGAAAAATCCACCATCAACATTAAGTCCCCTGCCTAGCACATAATGGTTACACTATTGTGTGGTAGGCATGAGATGGTGACATACAGAAATGACCAAGCTGGAGTGAATACATATTTACCGGATAGTTTCACATTGTCAGGCGTTTCCCCAGAACTGGTTGGTCTTGATTAAGGATGCGAAAGAAGCGGGGACTTGATCCGGTGAGTCGCTTTGGTTCCTCTTTTACATGTATGAGCTCGACCGCTCCTTCGGTGTACTTCTTTCATCATATACGGCTTTCCTCGGGTATATCGATAAGCCTCGTCGATTGTTATCCCGAATTAGCAGCCTTCATAGGTGGTAAGTAAAGACTTCTTTTCCTTCTCGGGATTACGTCGACTTGTGAGATTATAAAGAATCATCTCACGTGGTCGTTTATTCCATATCTCGAGTCTTTGCTCGATTTTCGATTAACGATCGATAGATTTGATGATCCTCTTTTTTTTTTTTTTTTTTTTTTTTTTTTTTTGCTCATAACCTCCTCTTCTCTGCAGATTATCATGAAAGCGGTAGACGCTCATTCTGTTGCTTCCCCAGAAAGAAGTTTTGAAGTTGACAAGCCCGAAAACCATGCGCACGAAGAAGTAATGGCTAGGATTGATCTTCCACTTCGCGAAGTCGGCCGTGCTATACAGGGGATGTCTATCTCCCACCTTCGTATTGTCAGAGGACGTATCTGTGCACTTTCAGATGCAATTGACATGGAGGAGCGGCGGAGGCGCGAGGAAACGCTGCGAGACACTAGTAAGCGCAAGGGCGAGAGATTTGCAGCGCGGTTGAAGAGGCGGAGAGTTGAGCATGAACGACCTCCGAATGAAGGCAAGTGTGATTACCCGGTTCAGGACGGCGTGATAATCCTTGATTCTGATACAGAGGAGTCTGAACATGTGAAAGCAATTTGCGCGGCCCCTGGTGTTGCTATGCCCTTTGATGCTCCCGCTGCCGATGTTGGGATGGAGTGCGGCTGCTGCTGGGAGATGTGTGATGCGAGAGATTGAGGGAGATTCGAAGGAGGCGCATCAACAGGTGATGGAGCAGAATCATGGCGGTGATGCGGCGAGGCCGACTCTCTTGGCGATTAGAATTTCATTCTTTCTTTTCCAAGCATGTTCCGTACCTTTGAATGTCTTCCTTGTACTCAGTGGCAGCTGAGTTCAAGTTTTCCTTTCGTTTTATGGTTTGAACAAAAGTTTTTTTTTTTTTTATAATCCTTTGCCAAAATTGCAAATGAATCTTCTCAGGAACAAGGGTGTTCCTCCACACGTGATTCTTTGTGATAAAAGAAGTAATTATCATGATGGAACATTTACGGACCTGTGATGCAAGATCTTCCTGGCTTTACTGGGGAAGATAGCAATCGTTTTCCTGTCTGTGCACACGTTCTGTTTACTTCTTCCCATGAGATACTTGCTTAGGGTTTCCCTTCTTGCTCTGCTCTAGCGTGTTGATTTAGGCCGACTCAGGGCTTTGTGTCTTTAGAAGTAGAGAGGTTCTCAGATGGAAATAATACTTCAATTAAATTGAGGATTGAAAATTGGAACCCTAACTATGAATGCAAGCATTGCAATCATTTTTTGGAGGAATTACAAGCATGACATGAAACTGCAAAAGGAAACACGCTGGAAAAAATAGCACAGCGTTTTAAAGTGTGGAGAATGTTGGAAAGCGGTAGCACAGTATCTTAAGTTCGGTAAGGTTTGAGCCATCGTGAGTGAATTGTTATGCCCTCCAGGTTATCAGCGTTGATGAGCTTGCAGTAGCCACCTAGGATAACATTTGCTACCAGGTACGGTTCATCTTCTCTTTTGGTGGTTGAGTCAGGTAGAGTGGTCATCTTCACCGTCATGTTTCCAACATTGAATGTAGTCGCCTTCGTCACTAGGTCTCCAATTCCGAATGGGTTTGAGCGTACTTGGACCTTGGCCTTGTTGTCTTTGACCAAGACAGCTTCTATGCTCCTGATAAAACGTTTGAAAGGGCCGGCTTCCCATTCACATCTCCTATCCGGGGTTGGTTTGTCGGTTGGAGCCAGTCCCCAGGACTTGTCAGAATGAGGGGCGGTAGTTTGCAAGGAGGGTTGTGTGATGAGACTTACTTGAGACCGGAACCTTTCAGTGTATGCCGACAGGCTCTCTCCGGAAACTTGTGTCACGTCGGAAAGTTGTCGATGCGGCAGCAAACAGTCATCAGGGGGTCCAGAAGGCGTGTTGGAGATTCTCTCGAGTGCGACACCGGTAGAGGACAGACTTCCAGTATGGCTTTGTTGTCCTGCATCCAAGAGCTTCCAAGGATCATGTCGTAGTTGGGATGGTCTTTGACTATGTAGAACTTTGCTTGCGTCGAGGCATCACCCAATTTGACTTCAAGATCAATGTATCCATATGCATCTCTAAGCTCTCTGCTGAATCCCGACCACGCGTTGGATGACGAGTAGCTTCTTGCTTCGAGATCTTTGCCGCTCTCAAGGTCTTGACTGTAATGATGTTAAACTCGCCGTATCGATCAACGCGTTATCGAACTCAACGTTTCTCAAACGAGTGACGGTTAGGAGTCCCCGGTTTCCATTGCTCATGTCTTTCGGGAAAGACTCGGGGCTCTGGACCGCCATCGGATGCAAACGTCTACGACACAACGTGGTTGAGGGCCGCAAATATGTCTTGACGCTTTGTCCCTTGGAGAAATATAAGATTTCACACATGTGCTCCATCATAGATTGCACGGTCTTGCGAAAGAGTCCCCGAGAAATCATGCGGTTCTGATAGGTAGAGGATCTCTATGAACACCTTCGTTTCCAAGTCGGAGTTCCCCTGTCTCTACCTTTTCCCCGAATATTTGTTTCAACTTTGTTGCAATCTTTGGTTGGATGATGGACGAACCTGTGGTAGCAACGATATCTGGGATCTGCTATTTCTTCCTCGGTCGGAGGACGCCCGATAGGGGGTAGTTTTACGGCATCATCTTGGATCCACGCTTCCAAGAGCTCTATCACTTCATTCATGGGAAAAGGAAAACCCGTGTCTTTGGCGTTTTGTGCAGGAGTTTTGTCTGTTCCTTTTCGAGACGAAGACTTGTGTGCCGAGGATGTTCGCTTGGTTTGTTGTTCCGTTATCGAAGCTTTCCTCTTTTCTCCTCCGCTTACCACACTCACGAAGGGCCGGTGTTGTATTGTTTGTTTGTGAGACGCTTTGCTTCCTCGACTTTCACGCAAATCTTCACTTCGAACAACTCGGTTCTTTCTAGTAGTCTTTGTGCGATTGTTCTTGAACGTTTTGCGCCTTCGTGGAGTTCGAGAGAATGTTTGAAAGCCCAGATTCTCTAACGGAACGCGGTATATGGGTATCATCCCATTGATGCATGATTCCACCAATTGCCGTTCGGTAACATTCGGGTCGTGACAGTCCGGTGCTTGGGTTCTGAATCTTTTAACGAAGTCGTTGGGATGTTCATTGTTCCGCCGGAGAATTCTTCCAGTGTCCGAAACGTGATTTGTTCGGACACGAAGAAATACTTCTGTAGAAAGCACTCGACCATCTCGCTCCAATTGGATATCTTTGTTAGGCGCAATGTTGTTGTACAGTGTATGCCCTCCCCGTGAGTGATTTTGAGAATTCTTTCGGGCGTAAAACATGATTGTATTCATGTTCCCCAAGGCTTCAAGAATCGAGAAATGTGTTCACGAGCATTACCGATGCCGTCGTAGAGGAGAACTGGGGAGAGGTGTAACCTCTTGGTAGAGGAATCCGTTGCACATCTTGAGGGTACGGCGGCTGATGTTGGTGTACGTCCGTTCGGTCCCCTTTTCCTCGATTTTGGAGAAGTCGTTCTAGATCTTCACGCGTAATGAAGTTGGAAGACCGGTCTCTCTCCCCTTGGCGCTCGGGAGCAACACGAGTTTCTTCATTCATGTGAGTCCGAGTGGAAACACTGCTCCGGGTGTATTGAATGCATCTCTCGCGACTCAAGGGTTGTCGTGAATCTTGCGGCAATCGTTCGATCAAAGTTTTAAGGAAAGTGAGTACCTCTTTACGAGTTGCGGCCATATCTGTTTGAGTTTTAGCAAGAATTTCTGTTTCTCCATCAAGTCTGCAATGGTACTAGACGGTGGCCTTCCTCTTGTGTCTCCCGGCTCCTCGTCCCGATGGAGGAGTGAAAGTTGTTGCTCGTAACCACCGGAGGCGTTACGCTCGAAGAGATGCCGGGATTTGCGTTTGCTCGCTCACGGTGATGGGAGGTGTTACACCTATGGGATGTCTCTGCTCCGCTAGTGTTGGTGATAGAAGTGACACTCCACGAGATGTATTGACCCGCTGTAGCTCCACCGACGGGTACATCAACACCGGAAGTGTCATCCATGTTGGCTCCATCGAGTTGATTGCTTTGATCCGGACCTCGGTTCCACCATCTTGGAATGAATTGCTGATTGAATTGGTTCTAAGATCTACCCTTTTTGAAATTGATGAAATTGAATCGGATTTCAAAGAAATTGATTTTACAACCGAGAGATTAATCTCCCACTGTGGTCGCCAATTGTTGATGGGTGAAAACTACTCCTGCGGAATTTGGTAATTTGGGGTGTGGATGAGGAATGAATCTAAACCTTCAACAAATGCATCAAGGCGGTGAGTGCTTGTAGATTCGAGAGATCAATGCGTGCAAGTCCGGCCTAAACCAAGAAATGGCCGTTCCCGGACTTGTTTCGGTCACAAAGTGAAGGAGATGGGGTTGATCTTAGGGAGGGAAGCGAAGAAGGTGTTGAGATTGTGAAAGTGTTGGCTTGCTTATGACTTGTGACAGAAAAGTGAGCAGGCTTACGGTTAATGTAAGGAGGCTCCGGATGTTGATTTTCTGTCTCGTCTGAACTTGTGTTGTTCTGTCCGTTATTCCTTGTTGTTGGAAATAGGGCGGAGAACCTATATATACAAGTCATTGAGCCTCATTCACGTTTCTCGTGGGAAGTGGAGGTAGTGGAATGATGGAGTAGTGGAGTTGTGTGTCGGTAACACACGACCAGTCTTGCCCACTTTTCCTGTTCATCTCTAACCGTCCATGACTTCCTAACACGTTCTTGTGATGGCGCGTTGCACGCTGCATGCTGTAAACCGCCATACCAATACCCCAGTAAGTATCCCCCAATTTGTGACATGATTGATGTCGGAATGTGGATCATGGATCCACGAGAGATAGCATGTAATCTTTGAATTGAATAACTGCGTTATTCGAAAGTCGATACTTGTGAAGTATCGTGTGTATTTTATGCAGTGCTTCGCATTACGGTGTGGTAAAGTGATGGGTAATGACTCCTCACTAACCAAATAACTCGACCGGGGTTGTATAACCAAGGCGGGTGAAGTCGGACGGATGAGATGATGTTTGAGACACTCATCCACGACCGTTGATGAAATTAGGGTTTTTAAAGAGGTGCGCGAGCATCACTCTTCACTTGGTCGAAACCAAGCATGGGAAGGATTTTGGAGAGGACCGACCATACATGCGTGTTGGCGCATGATGGTGTAGGCGCCCGTATTCCGTTCCCTCATGAAAGCGCGATCATGGGCCACTCAATTTGACCGTCAAAGAGGAGTGGTCGAGATCGATTTTGCGATAAGAGTTTGATACCGCAAGAAGCCGCGCGCCATACTCTCTTCCGGCGCGTTTTCCAAGACGACCTAGCTTGGTCGGTCTTGGCCGGTTGGTTTTGCGTGAAGATGGTAGGCTGATGTTCACGCCCATGTCTCACCGTCCCATGAAAACGTGATCTAAGCCACCCAATTCGTCCGGTGAAGTTGAGTGGTCGAGATCGATTTGCAATTTGGGAGGTGTAACCACGCATGTTTGAGCGGGCGTTTTGGATTGGCCAGGCATGATATGCCTTGGCCGACCGTATGAAGAGGTAGATGGGCCCACGGTGGTCATGCTGGTATGACCGGACCTGCTAATCTAATCTGTGACCCTCCATTCGTCTTGGAGAAGATGGACGCGCGTGATGGCTTGAACCCTAATTTTGGCTTTCAAAGCCGCGCGACCATGCTATTTCAGGTGGACGAATGTGTTGTAACCAACCATGGTTGGTTTTGACCGACTGGTCAAGTGTGTAGGCGGTCACATGGTGATTGTGTCGACATGCTCCGGGCCCTTTGAGTCTACATCTACACCCTCCACCTATACCTGCGAAGATGGATGGTTGAGACCGTTTTGCGGCACATGTAATATGCCGCAAACCCTAATTTAGGGTTTTCCGTCCATAATGCTTGGTATGGTCGGTTTCTTGGCAAGCAAAGGCCAATGGTCGACCATGCGGGGTCGGCCGTGTGTATTCCATACCTGCTTGGGGGTGATGGAATTGATCTGGGGTCGTCCAATCATGCTTGTGGAGTTGGATGATCGCGATCGGATCATATCCTGACCGATATGGTCGGTGTCGGATGCTCAATCGGGCTAGTATAACACACCGAGAGGGGCTCAATCGGGCTAGTATAACACACCGAGAGGGCTCGGGCTAGTATAACACACCGAGAATCAGCCATGCGGGTATTTCGTACATGGTTTCATTATAGTGTTTGGAGGTTCGTGTTACTCAGTAAGAGTAACACTAGTCGTCATGCCACACTGATAATGATTCATTATAGTGCTTGGAGGTTCGTGTTACTCTGTAAGAGTAACACTCAGTCGTCATGCCACACTGATAATGAGTACAGGAAATACAAGGCTGATATGAAATTCACGGGAAGGGATTGTTGCTACATGCTCCAACCGGAGGAATTTCATGTATTCCACGGAAATGGGATTGTTGCTACATGCTCCATTCTTGGTGAATTAAGTGAGGAGTATCCGTCACTTATAAATGGCTTTATCTTTTACAAGATGTCAGCGCATGATTTTCTGGTTACTCACAAATTTAACCTTAAACGAAAATCCACCATCAACACATACCAATTTAATCATCCTAATAAGGAGTAAATTGGTGATTATCAATTTACTCACTCAATTTACTCCAACATTTCACCCTTTTTTTCTTTCTTTTTCTTGTTTTCTTGTTTTCTTGTTACTGTCTGGTTTGTAATCTTTGGAAGTTTAACAAATTTGAAAGGAGTGAGAATGATGGACTGTAAATAGACGAACGTATGATCTGTTGTGTCGAATTGATTTTCAACTACTTATACCAGTTGAGATGTTCGTCACATGAACTATGTATGAGCCCGCAAGATGAAAACTTGTGCTAGCGGAATATTCATTCATTCGGTCTACATTTAGTAACACGACCAATTTAATTCCTTATTAATGAATTAGAGAAGTGGGTGCCCCGAACACCTTAATAGTGTCACACTTGTCACGGGATTTTACATCACCAAATGGAAACCACAACTTGCATAAATTTTTGGACCCTTCTAGGCCTAGCTCTGAAGTCTGCTATTGAAAAGTGTTATATCACTTGCAAAAACTCGTTTTATCGCTATGTCACCAAAAAAAATACTCCCTTCGTCCCTAATTAGATGAGCTACTTGTAGTTTGCACAAATTTTAAGGCAAGGAGGAAAATGGAGTATATTTAAGTATTTTTTACAATTATACCCTTGTGGGCAATAATTAGAAAAATTTAGAAACGATTTATCTCTTAAACTATACCGCGGTTTTTTATAAACTTTATACCGTTAAAAAGCATTTTGAAAACACTTACGCAACGAATATAAACATGACTATCAAATTATACATATTTCTTATAGAAAAAATAATCAATTAAAAGGGTAGTTTTAGAAATATCCCCTTGGTTAGTGAAATAGCTCATCTATTTGTGGACAAAACTAAAAACCAAATAGCTCATCTAATTAGGGACGGAGGGAGTATACCAACACCAACATATCATGTAGGGACCACATTAACCAGCTTGTCATATTGGTAACGAAAAGTATAGATGCACCGAAGGAGAATGACCGAGGTGGGCACCGTGTGAGAGGAGGGATGTGACCCACTTCTGCCCACCCCTATCCCAATGCGCAAAAAATTTTCCAGTGTTCGTGCGACCCTTTTCGGTGCCCATCACGGTGCTTAAATTCGGTGTGTGTAGCAAAGCTCTATTGGTACATGTCATAAACAACTCGCAACATTTGAGACAAATAATCATTTTTATTAGCGACAAAAATGATAATGGCAACAGTTTTACCATTGAGTCATTTGGAAGTCATGTACATTTGGACAATTATATAGCCGTCGGTGCAGATCTGTGGTAGTAGCAAATATTCAAAATAAAAAATATAGCTGAAATTGCACTCTCCGACTCTCGCCTCGATTTTATGTATATGAATTGTTTAACCGATTAAAAAAAAATTGGGAGAGAAATAGCAAAACCATATAATAAGTTACCCAGCGAAAAATAGCGTTATTGCCCAGTAGTAATGGTAGACGAGAAAAGTAAAATTACTAGCTTGAAAAAAGACATACAAATTAATTACTACGTCAGTTACAAGACCCTTGCCATGTGCAGATGCTTTTCGTAGATGCAATATGGGGTGAGAAAGGACCAAGCTAAAAATCAAGCTCTGAATTTAGAAGAAGAAAAAAGTTCACGGAACCTATGATTTTTTTATCATTCAAGTTATTTGGAGTCGGAGTAACTGGGAACACCGAGCTTCGGAGTGAAATATGCAAAACAAGAGGAAAACAAAAAACCCTCTCGAAATCCCCGTTTAAGGATTCAAATAATTTTTTACATATACATATACTTTTTCCTTATTCAACAAACTTTGATCTCCCATTAAGAGATCCCATCTTTCTCTATGTCTTCATTTGATTTACATTGGAAAGTCGAATTCTCCTTTTTCCCTATTACTATGCACACAAAAACCACAGATGATTTGGAAGAGGACGACTAATAAAGAGGTCTATTAAAAATAGACATATGAGGTTCCACAACATCCACACCAAACAAATCATCTGGATAAGTAGTTGAGACGATCAGTTTACTCCAACGTCTAACTATTTTTTACTTTGTTACTCTGGTTTTTAATCTTTTTAGAGGTTTAACAAGTTTGTGAGAATGGGGATAATAATAGAATGAAAACAACACAATAATTTAACATCCGTTGTGCACAAAGAATTGATTCACCACTACTTATACACATTAAGATGTTCGTTACACGAATGAACACGCAAGTGAAAAAACTTGTGATAAATGAATGCAGTTTCATTTGGTAACGATAAGTTTAGTACCTTATTAAATGAACTATAGGAATATAGAAATGGGTGCCCTTAGACCCCTTAATAATGCGATATTTGTGAATTGAAGCGCACGAGACTCACGACTTGGATAGATGTTGGACCCATTAGGGTCCTCCTACCTCTGAAGTATGTTTATCATGTGTACTAGACAGTATCCCGTGCTTCGCACCGGGAGTATAATCTACTTTTGGTTTGGGTCAAATTTAGTTTCTGTCTGAGCAGTGAGTCAATGCTAAGTTTCCTGATACCATATTTTATAGTAAGAATGGAATTAAGTTTGCTTGATCATATAAGGTGCGCAAACTGACAAATTAGTATACAATTATAACATAAATACAGTGAAGCACATAAAGTTTTGGTCTACGAAATAAAGATATCCAGAAAAGGAAATGAACTGAGTAACCAATTGAAAAAGAAAACACCATTTATGTTGTCAAGAATAAGGTTTTATAGACATCACATGAAATTCCTGATTGAATTGAGTAACCAATGACATAAGACCAAATTTAAGCACATTTTCTCAAAAAATGAGCAAGAAGAAATGGTAGCAAATAGAATAGCAACAGAAGCTCAAACACCAACTAAGGAGAAGCTTCAAAAACCTGCAGTAAGAAATAGTAAACCCATTTCAAAATAGTTTTTTTCTGAATACCAGAGACTAAAATAATAGAAAAACAAAAATGATACTGTATTTCTTCTTTTTATCTCTACTGTATCAATTTCCAGAATAACCTTACCACCGTAATCATCCTTTGCATTTCTTCTGAAGGAGCATTTATGATGGAAAAGTTCAGCACAATTCTCCTCTTCTTTTACAACTTGTCTTACTTATTCTATTACCCGTTTCTTCAACTGAAAATGAATCACAAACCCATTCCCGAAAAGATCGATTTTAACGAAAATGGTCAAGAGATAAATCCAAAACATTAAATTATGCTTTTCTTTCAGACATCAGCTCACGTTGTTCTTCACTTGATTCCTTATAGAACTTGATTGATAACAATAATTAAACATGAATCACATTATAAATCAAACCTAATGATATCCAAATTAACAAAACACGAAGAAAAAAAAAAGATTGAACACAACAACAATGATTTTAGGAGTAAATTTAGATTGAGGAGTAAGTTCATCCAACAGGTATGTAAAACAGTAATGATAGTGGGGTAGTTGTTACCATAAAAAAAAAATTCATTTCAGAGAAGAAAGAAAATTGCATTACAGAGATATACATTCTCAATTTTTCAATTACATATCATGATAAGACAAAAACATAGAATGCATAATTTCATTTCAATCCAGCTTAGCTGAGGCAGTAAGAAAAATTGCTAATTGATGAATCCAAATACAAATAAAATAGAAAAGCAAAGCAATTATGCACATATAAACTATAGGAGATAAAATAAATCGGAAACCTAATTGGTTTGCTAATATTAGTGCAGTCTCCTTGACTAATGGACCAAGAACCTCTTTATATTTGACTAATGGCTACCTCCTTCACCCTCACATCAACAATCACACGCACACACCATCTCTATTCAAACATTCACATTTAAATCGGTATATGTTAAAGATCATGTCTAATTTGATGGTTCAAGCTAGACGCCTAGATAGACATCTACCATACTTCTCTGACTCTCTTATGGACTACATTATTCTATATAGTTCATGATCCTATATAAGTTTCTTTAATAAACAAACTAAAACGGCACCACACAGTTGTAGATGATCCTTACCTTGTCTGATCCACTTTCACATGGTGCTTTAGTGTTTCACAGCACCACAACATTGTTATAACCCCAAACAGAAACAGTTTCAATGAAGTAAGAATGTTTTTCATTTCATAGAAATCCTAAAATTAAAACAAAAAATTATAAGCGAAACCGAAAAGAAAAGAAATATTAAATGAGAAGAATAGTTACCTGAAGCTTAGCCTCAACGTTATTGATGATATCACAGAACACCAAAATCTATGATGAATTTCTTGTTCGCATTGTAACAAACAGTTAAAGTGCGTTAGATTTGCTCTAAGAAAATAATCTAAAACTGAACAGAATGCTATAATAACTCAATTTGGAATCAAAATTGTGTGAGACTCTATATCTATATTAGTTTCATAAAGATCTCTATTTGTAATCATTTGGAAAGTAAAGAGTGAACGAAGAGACATAGTTACTGCAGTGTATCAAATGTTGTAAGAAGAACAATATTTAATGAAAAAATTGAGAAAACTCCATTGTAATGGAACTGAAATATCTCTATCTAAAATCAACCTGCGTAATTGAGATTCTTCTTTCGTGTATGCATTGATTGAGAAAGCATATTTTGAGCAGTCAAATGCAAAATAAGGTAGAAAGTGGGGGTTAGTTTTGATGATGGGTTTCTTTGTATAGGTGGGAACTGGGAAGTGATTGAGGAAGTGGGTTAGACGGTTAATTTTTAATGGAATAAGGTCGGGGAAATGGGATGAGTTGCACGTGTCAATGAGAATGTTAATACTAGCTGTGTGGGGCCACAATTGATGAGAGAGTTCTATTTGCAAATACCCAAACCACAATAATCCACCTCAGATTTTTGTGGGGCCAGAATGAATGAGAATTGAGTATTGAGTTTCAATTATCATCTAGTTAGCAAAAACACATTTTGTTGTTACTTGTTACTGTGTGCCACCCATCAGTCCCATAAATCGTGAAATAAAGGAACACTAACTAGATTCTTTCACTTATTATGACAAAGACTTAGATGGATGTAATTGTTCATCTAATTTCGAGAAAATCCTGATTATTTGGGATTTATAAATTGGTTATGCATGCCGAATGATTTATGCGTACGATTTTTTTCGTAGCTCGAAAACCTTTGGAATCAAAACTATGAAAATTTCCAGACAGATAACGCTATAAAATTCTTGTATATTACAAGCGTATTACTATACTAAATCCATTTATAAAAGTATAATAATCTTCAAACTGTATATTCTGTATGCATATTTTATGAAGTGAATAAATTTCCCTAAGCACATTATTTGACTAAGAACTATGGAGTCAAAACTTCCAGTTTACTCCTAACATCTCACTAATATTATTTATTTTTTTTGGTTATTTCTGTGTATTTATTTGAATCTTAAAATCGTACGAAGATAGTGATTCTTGAGAATGGGGATGTTAAAATTTAAACGAGACAAACTCTAACATACTTTGGGTAAGAATTGATTCTCAACCACTTATACATACTTGAGATCTTGGTTACATGAAGTATGTATGATCCCAAGACAAAACTTGTGCTAAGCTTGAATGGTGGATTTATCATTTGCTTGCACATCGAAGCCATACTCCATATTCTCATGTTTTGTTTGTTTTCTCTCGAAATTATAGTTGGTTATGAGGTAACTAACATTTTTTTGTGACTTACTATGAATATTAGATCTATTTGGATGTATAGCCTTATTTCTTTTTAAGTATCACTTTTCGTGGGGAAAAAAACAGAAGGAGAAACGCATCACATTCTTCTGTTCTTGTTGATTTTATTTCTTCAGCCTCCTTGGTACTATTTTTTTTTTTTTTTTTGATCGGTCAAAGGAAATTTCATTGAAAAAGAGGTGCTTAAGAGGGGTACCTCAACCCAATAAAACAACCGAAACAAAAAGTATCCTTGGCACTATCTTGATCTGACTATGTAATGAAATGGAATTGTCCTCTTCAAAAAAGTATCCAAGACTAGAAAATCCAACCAATCCTCCGATTAGTCATGATACTAAAGGCCGGTATTAGTATTAACGGGACGGTATCATTTTATATAGGACAAAATTTTTTGGAAATGATGTTGACCATTGGATCACTCGGATGGTATCAGACCCACTAACGCTGGTACTCACCTTAAGCAATCATGAAATCAGTGAAAATTAGCTAGCTAGATTCACTTATTCTGACCGCCGCTTAGAGGGATGAATTATCATTTACTTTTCCTAAGGTGCCATTTGGGTTGAGAAAGGATCACATCACTATCACCGCGTACATCTTTCTCTCCTTCTTGTACTAATTAATGCAAGTTGGTAAGACTTAAAAGTGAAATTGTACAACACAACTGTGATACTCACACCAACAATGATTTGTATACCCGGAGATTCTCCCGCAACAAATCTCGCGTGAGAGAATGGAATGGGACACACTTTAAGCCATTCGATATCCCAATGTTTAGAGTGCTACATCTATCATCCATTTACCCTCCCGGGATAATTCACGGTATTGTACACGGTGTGTGTAGCATCATCCAACATACACACCTCGTTTGGTGTTAAAAATATGAAAGGAGTGTCATTGTCTAGATATGGGACAATAAATCTACACCCTTGGTCATTCCTTTATCCAGCCCCGCTACTATTCCCAATAGAATCATTTTTCTCTCAACCATTAAGATTGCGCCACCTCATGTCCCAGATTTGGACAAGGATTATTATCCCGACTGTATGAGGGTCGATATAAATATACCTCAACACTTATTTACTGAATGTCGGTGCAGATAGATGCGACATATTCGATTGGATTGACCATCTGACCCTATAATCTTTGCTATTGAAGAGCTTTACGCAAAGTTTTATAGTTCTCCGATTTCAAGCAAAAAGTTGCATACACGTCCACTGAATTGGAGATTAACTCTTATAGTGTTGGTTGAATTTTGCACAACCGTGAATCCAAAACGAAAGTTGTTACATGGACATTTTGTGGGGGCATATAGCGCATAGGGTTATCTCTAACCAATAGTATATATAAAATTTTCTTAAATGTGGGGGCCTTGGGTTATTTCTAACCAATAATATATAATTTTCCTTAACAAAGAAAAAAAACAACTGCCAAGGCCGCTGACCCTAAAGCACCCTAGATTCATCACTGATTTTGTATCTACTGGTTTGGCAGCATGAATGGAGTGTTGGATCACCAAAGGATGTGTAAAATATGATGGCTCCCAATAGTTGAGCACAAAACTGAAATTTCTCTGGGCCAAATGGGTAGACACGAAGAATTTTAATACTCTTTCTATTTCTGGAAAAGTGTTACTTTCACTTTTTCAATTTGGCCTATTTTTAGTCTAAAATGAAAATGTGAAAGTAACACTTTTTTAGGAACGGAGGTAGTATAACTTTATGTTCAAGCACTTCCTTGATCCACGGCTTGAATCGACGGATTGGAGTACGGCTTTCCAACTTGAATTTTGAAGTTGGGGAACCATAAACTTAGCTTTATGTTGTGTAACATTTTCTGTTAAAAATTCGAAAATAGAAAAATCCTCTCTCTACAAATTAAGTGATAAGAGATAAATAAGAAATCATACTTTGATGCCGGCTTGGATTTGCTCAATAGGAGTAGATATGAGTCAAATACCACAAAAAAAAAAGTCCTCTTGTTCATCTCTCATTTATTTAGTGGTGCTTTCTGTTTACTAAGTTGATAGATTTAGGTTATTCTCGGAAATTTTTTTCCTGCCTTATTTCCTTCTTCTCTTACTATTTATTTTCCCGTAGGGTTTGATATATCATAAGAGTTTCAAGTTTGCTTATTCTAGTTTAGATTAATTTGGAGTTTTTCCCGTCTGCTTCATTTATGAAGAGTTCAAGAATTGGCACATGAATTTGTTTATGGCACATGATTTTCTTATCGAATTCTCCTTTCTCCTTATTACTATGCACACAAAAACCACAGATGATTTGGCAAAGGACGACTAATAAAGAGGTCTATTAAAAATAGACATATGAAGTTCCACAACATATACACAAACAAATCATCTGGACAAGTAGTTGAGACGATTAGTTTACTCCAACGTCTTACTATTTTTGTACTTTGTTACTCTGGTTTTTAATCTTTTTAGAGGTTTAACAAGTTGTGAGAATGGGGATAATAATAGAATGAAAACAATACAAGAATTTAACATCCGTTGTGCACAAAGAATTGATTCACCACTACTTATACACATTAAGATGTTCGTTACACGGATGAACACGCAAGTGAAAAAACTTGTGATAAATGAATGCAGTTTCATTCCGTAAGTCGTAACACGACAAGTTTAATACCTTATTAAATGAACTATAGGAATATAGAAATGGGAGCCCTTAGACCCCTTAATAACGCGACATATGTGAATTGAAGCACACGAGACTCACGACTTGGATAGATGTTGGACCCATCAGGGTCCTCGTAGCAAAAACACCTTTTGTTGTTACTTGTTACTGTGTGCCCCCCATCAGTCCCACAAATCGTGAGATAAAGGAACACTAACTGGATTCGTTCACTTATTACGACAAAGACTTAGATGGATGTAATTGTTCATCTAATTTCGAGAAAATCCTAATTAGTTGGGATTTATAAATTGGTCATGCATGCCGTATGATTTAGCGCAACCTAAATCTATTTTTCTCTGAATAATTCAGCGCATCTAGCATGCTGGATTAGAACTACCATAGGACTTAGGAAGTTGTCCTATCTGACGTGGACATCCAATCTAGATGATAGATTAGAAAAAATGAATCTAGGATATAATTCATCTGCAAAGCTAGATTCAAAATATGAACAACAAGTCATGTATATGATTTTACTTTACAATACTAGGTGAAACTCAAACACACACAACCAAAATAACAACTTGTCATAAAGGGAGTTGTCATATACCACACGCAACCTTTGGAACAAAGAGTCCTACCCTGTAACATCCTTCAACCTTGTGAGTACGGATACCAATACTCCATGACTTATTATTCGAGGTACCAAATTGCACACGAGGTTACTAATCCAGTTTAACACAGTGATAAGAATCGTTTTGTTTTTTTATAGATAAGTCCCAAAAAAATTTGGAGCCCCTGCAGCAGCCTTATTTTTAGTAAGTTACTAAACAAGCATGTACACTAAGACTAGGACTCTTTATTGCGTGAAAATGTCCATGTCTTAATTGGGGTATCATTTTGCGGGAGAGAGTACCGTATCCCATATAAGATTAAGCATTTTCTAGTTTGTATGTGAGATTTTTTTACCCTTTCCAGTAAACTAATACCCCTCTTAGTGCAAGTGTGATGGAGTGAGGGTTCTCGTATGAGTCTCACTAGATATTTGAACAAATTAGGTGCCACTATGAGCGGTGGACCTCCCCACTTTCTCCCAAAATTAATCACACACTTATTGGATTGAATGAGTGGTCGAGAGTTTAGGCTCAGCTTGGGAAAAAAACATAAGAAGCGCCTAAAGATATACCTCCTAGAGATATTTCCAGAGTTTTACAAATTTAAAATTTTTAAAGTGGACTATTTACAAGTTTTAATATTAAAATAATCTAAAGAAAGGTGAAACCGCTAATGTTTAGCCGCTTGTATTTTTTTAATAATAAAAAAAAGGGATTAGCTGAAATCTGCCTCTTAGACTATTAAATTTTCTCACCATAATCACAATGTCCCTCATTGAGCTAGTGTCCACCGATTTGTGCAGTGAATGAGTGTTAAAAACACTCATGTTGGAACAATTGCTGAATTATGCCTGCACAAAAAATAAAAATCAAACACAAAATAAATTGTTATGGCTGAGTCGCAGACTAGGTCGCTTTCTTTAAGACGTTTCGCGGCTCTGCCCAAGATTGTGCAAGTAGTTCTTCAATGGCGCGTCGTCCCCAGGATAAAACAGCAGAGATCAATCTCTTACACAATCACTCTTGCACGGTGAGAGGATGTGAAACTTCTACACTTCATTCTTGCTCAGAAACTCTTTAGAAAAACTAAGGACTTGTTTTTCTTTCTCACGAAAATTCATTTCTAATAAACCCAAGAGACTTAATAGAAAACTCTCACATAAGAAAATGGCTTCTACAATTCTCCCAATTCTTTTCATCAAAAAACTAAAACATTAAAGAACATTCATCTCTCTATTTTTGTTTTTCCAACCAAAATTCTGATTAATAATCAAGAGTTTCAAAACATTTAAAATTTTATTAAAAATGTTATTATGGTGGAGTTAACACCATTAAAAACCAGAAATATGTAACGGTCAAAATTAATGTTAACAAAATTAATTTTTTTCATTTAAGAAACTTAAATGCTATTAAAAACATTCTTTTTATTTATTGGGAAATAAATTTATGTTTTAAATATAGTGGAAATTTCTGAGGAACCCAAGTTTGATTCCTCTCTCTTCCACAAGCCCATCAATAAGATGGTATATATATGTAGCCCAAATAAGTAAGATATACGGTTAAAATTAATAGTTCTAGATTATATACATATTTTCACATTTTTAGATTGACTAATTTAACCTTAATTAGTTACACATTATTAATATAAAAATATTTTTAATAAATTCCGTTGATAATGGTAATTAGTCATGAGCGCTTTTCATGGGAGTTTATAATGGAAATAGATAATTACCATTTATACGGTCAATCAATTTCATGTCGTTTTTAGTGGGAATTTCCGGTTATTGGTCAACTAGAGTGCTACCATATGATTCTATTAATTTGTTACCATTAATTAGGAGATTTACAGATTTTTTCTATCACTTTCTCTCTCTTATAATTTTGGTAGTTAGCGCGTCTCCTTTCTCCCCCAATGATTATTCTCTAATGCAAAATGCAGTCAGATGGTAAATTTAGATTTTCATTTGTAGCATGCAAAAATAGCAAATGAGAAAGATAATAACCAGTGGAGAGAAGGATAGAAATTGCATATTAGTGTTGCAAATTATCAGCTGATTGCTTTGCTGATCTCACTGCTATCCTTCCTTCCCAAACGTGAACGCTAATCAATTAATCATCTTAACAGTAACAG
Source organism: Papaver armeniacum (assembly GCA_023531295.1). Taxonomy (NCBI): domain Eukaryota; kingdom Viridiplantae; phylum Streptophyta; class Magnoliopsida; order Ranunculales; family Papaveraceae; genus Papaver; species Papaver armeniacum. Next base: position 353,083 of record JAJJWW010016428.1, on the reverse strand, counting down.
TAATGAAGAGAGAAGAATGGTTAACATCAAAATTGATTAATGAGTGTGAAAAATGTGGTAATCACCGACCATGACTCACTGGAAATTACATTTTTCACCAATTATGAAAAGTTATTACGGGTAAAAATTGTGATTAATTATAGGTGAAAAATTAAACTTTACGTGTGAAACCTTGAAAAAACTGGAATATTCATGCGTTGGTTAATTATGAATGAAATCACAACTGTGAAAACTATCGTTTCCCTAAATTTAAATTTTTCACCACGGTGAAAAATATAATCTTCCTAAGTTTCAAATGGTGATAATTGTATTTTTTTTTTATACTTTTCCTAAATAAATGGTGATAATTACTATACTTTCCCTAAATTTAATTTTTTTCACCACGGTCAAAAAAATTATTTTCCTAAATTTCAAATGGTGATAATTGTATTTTTTTTTCCTAAATAAATGGTGATAATTGAGTTTTTTTTTTCATATTTTTTGTTTGTTTGATGTCGGTTATATGGTAAATAAAATAAAATAAAAAGTAATTATGGGAAGGAGTTAGTTTAGGGATGGCAAGAGTTATTTTAGGGATCATGAAAATCCCAGTATTTTAGGTTTTTGTTATGTAGAGAAGTATTTTAGGAGAGTGAGTTATCCTAGGGAATACGGTTAATCACTCTTTCTTCACGTTTTTTTTTCCTTTTAATAATTAATTAAATTTAAATTTTTATTGTTGAGTAAATTACAAAGCTTTGGTTGGTAACCTAGCAACAAGCTGGGCTCCAACTCCCTTCTGAATAGCAATACCTAATCTATGATAAATAAAACTACCAAAACCACTACTAGCGTCATTGCTAAGTAAACAATTCTTGAGGCGCTTGAAAAAACACAAAGTATCTTCACCAAGTTCCCCTAGTGTAGAAAGCTAGAACTCCCAGACCGAAACCATGTGATTCACACTTGGTTAGGTATTTAGTGCGTTTACGTGAAACAACATTAGAAATAGCTTTGCCTGGGACGAAAGAGCGAGCGCCATCACCAGTGAAGGGAGAGACAACTGTGACATCCATACAAACATCTTTCCCATTTTCCCAGTCAAGAACAAGGATATCTGCAGGCCTTAAATCTTTGCCATCCTCAGAAAGAAACCCAAGAGAGACTTCCTTACGCGCTGGCACACTAGCTTTGTAACAAATGTCGGTGATTACATCCCGTACATGGTCATGTCGAAACTTACTCCCAACATCCTTAGCACAATGAAGCGCGTGGTCTCCAAAGATATCCATAGATCTGTTACAACTGGAGCATAGACCATTCTCAGCAAAAAGTGGGATACCAAGACGATAACAAAGAACAGCTCTGAATTGTCGTGGCCCAAGGCACTGATTAAGTCCACTAATTGGTACAGCCAACAAATAATCTTGTGCGTGTTTCACACGATTGCATTGCCATAATATGGAATCTCTTGCAGACATAGAAAATTGGTCTGGGATTTTCTTCTTAACAGCATCAAAATAAGTGACTGCCAGGGAGTGCATGGAAGGGGGGGCAGTGTCATCGACGCGATAAGAAGAAGGTAATCCACATACACGGATAAAGTTACGAAGAGCCAACCGATAGGCGAGGGCCTTTGTGCATGCCGAAATAAGCTGCCAAGAATCACCTTTTGTACCGAAGTAGTCTGACTCTGAGAAGCAAGATAACAATAGGCACTGGTATCTGCCATGGTGCAAGATGGGTAAGGTAGCTAATCTCTGCTGTAAAGGGCCAAATCCCGCCCCATCACCGGTGACTAGGAGTTTCAAATACTTGAGCAAATGATCATCGAAAAGATCAGTGGCAGGTTGAAGGGCTGCAGGATTGGTCGTACGCATTGCAAAATATAATCTCGACACGCCAGTGCAATTGCGAAGTAATAGCATCTCACTTTGAGGGTCCTTGAGTTTCTTGATGGCCGACATTAATTGAGCAGTCTTGTTCACCTGCTCAACATCATATCACGATAAAATTCAAATCCAAACTCACGGGACCACCCAAAGTTTAACCCCATTAGACGGTCTACCAATATCGGGATGGAAAACACCATCATCGGTACTTCTCGGGTCCAAAGAAGGCCAAAAGACTTGATTTTCTTTATATTTAGATGTAAACCCCTACAGCCCTTCGGTCTCTATTATGCGCAAGGCCTTGGCTACCTCAAGTGTATCACCAACAATTATACCATCATCAAGGTACCAGGCGTGCAAATCAAGTTTGCAAGCTGGACGATAATCTTCACCCCAGGGTGAAGTGTCAAGGCAAACAACAAGGGACCGAGAGGGTCACCTGTTTGGACTCAGGAAGCAAAGACAAAATATAATTATCGTAGTATAGTTTAGCAGGTCGCAAGTACAAAAATTCTACCCCGCGAGAAATACACGGACAATGAAGACGAACTTCCTTGATGAGTTGATCTCTACTCACCATGTTGAAAGCATTGGAAAAGTCAATGAGCAGCATTGACATCTTGTCAGAAGTGACCTTTCAACTCAAGTAGACCATTTACAGACATGTAAAATACTTTCCCACCAAACAGCACACCAACACCGAATTGGTAATCACCTAAATACGAAGTCATGTCCTTTCCGAAACGAGAAAAAAGCGGCCACTTTAGAGACCAATCTACGCCAAACCGTTCCAACTGCGATTGGCCTAAGCCCATCCCCAGGTTTAAGTAACGGTGTCAAGGGTGCACTGGCAACAAATTCGCCTAAATCCACCGGGCATTTTCCAGCCAACCAAAGGTTGACAACCCCTGTAATTGAAGATAATAAGTCGTCCGCAATAGCAGCTGCTGCCCACTCATAACATCAACTAAGTGTTGCGCCGTAAAAACCATCACGGCCACACGAAGTGCCTTTGGGAAGCTCTTGATAGCTCCCAAAACAGCCCGACACTCCACAGTTATTGGGTCCACCGCAACATCTTCAAAAGGAACATCAGGAGAAGGTGCGGCTGGGTGCTTACCTTGCAACTCAGAATAAGTATCTTCATTACATGGAGCTAATCCATTAGAAGACAACACCCTGATAGCGGCAGAAAAGTGTCCACAACTCATTTTCCTACGGCATGCTGTCAAGTTAGTTGTCCCCTGTTTCTTCGAGTCTACTTGCTTAGCCCCATTGCGAACAGGCAGCTGCAATAGTTTATTTGCCAATATGAAACACCCATTAGGTTCTTTCCAAACCGCAAGATTTTGAAGTATTGCTGCAACCTGTAAGCGCTTACGATTCCCAGATTTAGCTTCGGCAGAATTTTTCGGCCTGTACAAAGATAAAGTACAAATGGGAAGGAGTATGAGCTGAAGCCAAGCAGAAAGATTGGCTGGATTCATAATGAACCTGTCCAAGCAGGCCTTTAAAGACCTCGAAAAAGAGAGCCGGCACTTATGAGGTATACATGTTACTGTGGTGAATTGACTTTGAAACACAGCGTTAAGTAACTCAGTAGAAAGTGAACAACCATCTACAGCATCACTACCAGCATCCTCCGCGGAATCACCACAATCACCAACACAAATAGTTGAGCATACAACGCCTTCCTCAACAGGCTTTGATATACCATGAGAAGAAAGTCTGGAACCGCACCATCCAAAGGACCTGCAACTACATCCCCATGAACAACTCCTTCGCGACCTCTGCAAGGCTTCTTCCAAGCGTGTAGATGCATACATCTACAGCATAACCACATTCTTAAGCATTGGAGCACCTTATCCCAGGCGAGATAAATGTGTAAGTTGTTGGAAATTAACTCCCTGCAGCTGGATTTATTCTCTTCAGAAAAGAGATGTCTGTCATGTAAGTGTTTCAAGAATTACCCTCTGGCATACCCTCTACCGTTAATCCCGTCTGTATATCTATCATGGCTCTTGAAAGGACAATGACAAAAACCCTTGTCAGGCGTAGCTTCTTCAGCTGCGGAGGAAGGTTGTGGAGTTGAGTGCAAAGTGACCTGAGAGGAGAGAGTTGAACTCAGCAGATCACGTGATGTAGAAGTCCTAGTTGGTCTACCCATAAGAACTGCAGGAAAAACCCTAAAAAAGAAAAGAAGAGCACAAACCCTAAAAACGTAACAGCGACAAAAAAAACAGACGAAAAGAAAACAAAAATCGTGAAAACGTGGAAGGGAAATCAAACAAAAGAGAAAATCAAAAAGAAATGAACCAGAAACCATGGTGAATCCGGGATAAAAATCTGGTTTTCAATCACCAGACAAATCGCCGGAGGTGAAACCATGTTTTCTAATCAAAAGGTAATTTAAATTAAAGGTTATTTTTGTAAATCATGTCATATTATAGATAATTATGGGTTTTAAATATATGAAATCTTAATGAAGGGTTTTTGATATTTAAAAAAGCAAAATTGGGCTAGAGAAAAAGTTCCCCCTTTAAATATATATTCCCAACAATCCCCCACTTCTATTTTTAAAACATTGAGCAAGAACGTATAGAGATGTGCATGAGCAAATGTGTCTCGCGACTTAAACCTTTACGTAGTGTTAATAGGCTCTTTAAATATCGGATCATAGAGTGAACACAAGTCTTGAACTCTAGAAGATAAAAAGATAGCTTAACACACACGACTATACTAGTGTAAAGTCTAAAGCCAGCACATTACGGCCATGTGCTTGTATCCCAGTTTAATGAATGATCTAGAAAACTGCCCATATTCTCATAGAAAGCGGCCACACTTTTACATTCACATAAGTGAGTTTATCAAGAGTACTCCTGAAAGTATCCCACTCTAAATAGAGATATAAACATCATTGAGAGTTTAAAATTTTAAAATAAAAAATTAAACTCAACCTTTACTCGTTTCAGGATGTCATGCCGTGGGATGAATTCTTCAAAAGCATGATTCTCGCATCTCCATATCATCCATGACTTCGTCTAGTCCCTTTGAACCTATTTATAGGTTGGGTATCCATCATAAATGACTCAATCCAAATGGGCATCAACCTCATCCCATAATATGTATTCACACCTTCTTATTAAACCTTTCGTCAAAGAATTAACGAATCCTCTTTTCAGACACTATATAATCCATATTCTCATAAAATCAACTCTTATAGTTGTCGTTACGTTCTCAATTCATGCAATAGCCGCGGTACTATCACATTGGATTAATCTGTATGTTCCTCTATCTATTAGAGGATCGAATCGCTCCATTCCTTAAAGGATTCATCTGAAAGGATGTCCAATCAGCTTCGCAATATCCTTAAAGGATTGCGGTAACTATTTAGATAGTGTATTTTTAGGTATAAGGTGTGTTTGAAACACCTCATAACCTTCTCAAAAATTTACCAATTTTCCATACTAGGATTGGTAAATCTGAACATCAAACCCCCACTACAAAAACAATTTTACGTATATATAGTCAGTCACATAGAAAAGAAACATACTGAGCTACCGTACTCATGTCTAGTGCAATCACACGCAATTTTAAAAGCATTAGCACTAAACCAAATGAGTGAAAGCTTGTTTACAGACAAATTATATATATATATATTTCTATCTCTATTTAAAATTATATTTTCATTGAAATGAAATAGATCCAAAGAAAGAGAAAATTCATTTCAAAAACAAACACCATCTTCACCCAAGTCTTTCATGTAAAATAATAAACTAAGCATGTTCTCAGTTTCATTTTCATAATATAAGTTAGAATAAAAATTCAATAATTCACTTATGCATACAAAACAAAAAGTATTGTGCATTTCACTTTCATCAATTCTGAAATCATTCAAACTAATCAAGTAAACAATTTTTTTTTTAATTGCTTCAAAGTTGTTTCAGAATATATATGATGATCACTTATCCAACTTATGTGCTTCTGTTCTGGTAGAAACTACAAAGTTTTTCATGGTTGGTCTACATATATTTTCATCTTTAACTTACACAAAAGTATATATTTATACTTATGACTATAAAAAATCATACATCATAAAAACAAAATCAACAAAACTAGCATGATTGCAAGTATCAACGATTTTCTGTTTGCTTGTCTAAAAACAATAGGCTCATGAATTTATTTATTTTCCAAAGATTAACTTTTTGAAGAAAAAAGTTGCTTGCTATGAGAAGTTATCTTTCAAATTGTAAGCAACACAATATTCATGACTAAAATTTAGTCTCACTATATATATGCTTTTCTAAGTTCATTCTTAGTGAATTACTTGTCACCTTCATTTTTCTAGTTCTTCTAATTTAAATCTAAGTTAGTAAAACATAGGGTATGGAACCCCCACTATTTTTTGACTCAAACAAGAATTTCAAAACAATATCCAAAGATCCTAAAAATTGTGAAAAACTGATGAACCAATGATCTAAACCCAAAATGTTTTGCACATTATAGAGAATAAAAATTCAAACCATTTTTCGTGAAAGCAACGTTACCCAATTCACTACTCAAAAATTATATTGTATTTGATATCAGGACAAGTTACTCGAAGCATCTTTATAAAATTCTCAAATATTTTATTTCATCCAATATCATTGCAAGTTGCATAAGATTTGGAAATGTACATTCTTTTATGAGTTAGGTAAGATTATTACATACATGTTACTCAAAAATTCACCAAGATCATAAGAAAATATAACATGCTCATATTCATCACTAACTCACTGATTTCTTAAAAGCATGACAAAATCTCATAAATTCAAATATTCAAAATTCAATTCATGTTATGATAAAATTGTAATATTATATTCAAACATTTTATCCATAATCTATCATTTCTAGTAGTACAATGATCAAATTCAACAAATTTCTAATCTCAATCTTGTTAATAACCAGATAGGCGGAAACTAGAATTCTTTCTCATTTCGGAAGTATGAACATCTTTAACAAGATTTTTCTACCCAAAGTAAACTTTGAGATCGTACCAATACCGAAAATCCTAGTGATATGAGTATATCTCAACACCACTTTCTTTCAAACGAATTGGTTCAACTTTTGAACCATGACCTATCAAAACAAACGTGGTGTAAAACACAAATAATATACCAACCTCTCACTGTATCCACAATTCACATTAACTTAGCTTGAAAAGCGTTGTTAATAACATTTGATATCCTTGCAATACCGTGCAAGAATAGCAAATAAATTCATAATCAATATTATGTTCATTTCTTGGTGAGAGTTGATATACACATTAGTTTTGACTAGGTTTCTAATTATTTCGGTTTTGGGTTCGTATAAAATTCCATCTCATAAGTTCAAAACTTATATGAGTCACATGTTCATTGTCATACACAATAATTCTCAATATCTTGTTTCCCTAAAATTTATTCTAAAATTGAACAATCAATCTATTCAATTTAGAATGCCAATATTTGATCACTACAATAACTACAAATATTTCATCAAACATACCTCATTTGCTTTTAAAGCTCAATTGATTATAAACCATTGTCCGTTCTTTGCGCACCAACAAAGAAATCAGCAAATCCATTGCTCCACGCATCGATTAATCTCCCGCATTTTAATTTCATTGGAAAATAAAAACTTACTCAAGTAAGTGAACACCTGTCACAATCACGTACGTGTGAGCATTTGAAACCAAAAAATAAGTAAGGTGTACACTTACATAATTACTTGAAAATCAACTAATATAATACTCCAAGTTTCTCTTAATTGTCAAACAAAGATCCAAAGCTATATAGTTATAACATAATATATTTATAACTCTCTATCAAGCATTTTATCAAACATATGTGGTGCACTAGTTTGATTGCTATCAATAATCTTTATTTTCATTACCAAAACAAGAGTACGAAGTATTAGAATCAAAACATGATCTCTAATATTGTTTCTTACATCTTTAATCTCAAGTATACGTCCCCTATTTTAGATAGACATACACACCGATTTGAAATCACCACATCTCTCAAAATAAAAACCCAAATTGAAAATTTGAAAATGGGTTTTAAGATAAGTTCCTGATCTACAAGTTTCGTGTAATACATACACAAAGATTAGGAAAAGCGGATTTAATTAGGACTAATTTTCTGCCCGTCAGAATTTTTCAGATACGTTATGTAGTTTTCTAAAATACTTTAAAAATCTTGTGATATAGAAGACAGAGAACAAGAAACACAAAGTAGAGAGGAAGAAGGAGATAGATTTTCTATTAATGTGTATCAAATACAAGAGATTAGGCATCTATTTATATAGATATAAGAAACCCTAATATTGGACACGGGGACATCTTAGTAAATAAACAATGGTTTATAACACTCCCCCTGATGACACTGTGTCTAAGCTAATTACAAATGTACCAGGAAAACTCAAAAGAGAAAAACCTGAAATTGCAAAAGCATGTAAAGACTAGAAACAGTGTTGGACACGCAAATGTTGCCTCATTAAAACCTTGACAAGGAAAACCCAATGGGACAAAACCTTGACGAAGGAAAAAGAGTACAATGCGACAAAGTCCAGTGAATGCACCTTAATTTGATGATGGTGCTCCCCCTGATAAATATTTCAGTCAAATCTTGGCTTGCAAATCTTTGAGTTGAGACTTCCAGATTTCGTTGAACGTTTCTTGAATGCAGATAATTGTTTTTCTTTCATGAAGATATCAGATAGTTGATGAAGTCTTCTTTTGTGTTGCACAAGCAGTATTGTCTTCGATTAATACTTTTGTGGAGTCTATATTCTTCTTCAACACACTGAGAACTTGTGTCATGGATGGCTAGCTTCCCGAGATGATTTGCAGAAGTTGTTGATGTAGTTTCTTCAACATAGAACCAAAATATAGATAAATTCCAAGTAGCAAACAAAATTGTATTTGTGATTAAACCTTATGTGGTTTAGAAAGACATCCAAATTCCTAAGGGCTTGTTATGTTGATTTGGTCTAGTAAAATGACCTAGTCAATGGTGGGAATCCACCAAATAGCCGAAATTGATACAACTCCCCCTGGATGACCACCATGTTGATTAAAATTGCCTCACTAAAACCTTTCCAGTAAAACCCAATGGGAAAAAAAATTGGACGAAGGAAAAAGAGCACAATTATCAACATTTTTGAAAGAAAATTAAACGTCAAACAGATGTTGCCTCATTAAAACCTTGTCAGGTAAACCACATGGGACAAAACCTGAAACGAGGGAAAAAGAGTACAACTTTTGACGATTTATGGATGCTAACTCAACTATATGAGTATTACAAAAAAAAAAAAAAAAAAGCATCAAAATATTAACTCTAGTCTATCTCCAAGACGAGTTTAAGCTAGCATAATTCCAACTGCAGATTTAAGAAAGAAAAATATAATTATGTTGCTAAAGCGTTGATTTTTGTGTTTTTAAGGACTCTTCAAGAGACCTATAATGTTGAAATCATCAACTAATTAATCCGGATTTTTGGTTTTGCACCAAATTTCTAAAAACACATAAAGGATTGTTAATTTTTATGTAAGCAAATAAGGTGGGTGCCTAAATATAATTTGAATCCTCCAAGGATTACAAATTTAATATGTTCTCCGACCACATTTCTTATGTGAATGCAATATGAGCCCTTCAAAGACTACCACGCCAAGTGCATTGTATAAAGAGAACAATTAATAAATCAATCCTAGGGTGTGAAAATAAATAAGACCCTGAAATCGTTTTTACAAAAGAACGAATTTATCGTATAATGACGCATTATGACTACGCCAACCAATAATCAATAGGCTTGGCATGTTTAACGTGTTAAGTTTTGGATCCAAAATTACGTCAATCGAGAAATTAATCCAACATAATTTGGATTATATGCCAACCAATTACATCTGTCGATATTCCACTGCAGAGGGGTTCAAAACACCATCATTTATTTCAGTAGCTACTATGAATGAATAGTCGACAATCATTAGTTTATTATGACCCAACACAATTCTCTGGTGTATACACACTTTGAAAAATTTAAATTTCTTGGTACCGGTTCCTGGGAGTTATAATCTCCTCCTCTTCAAATGAGGAGATATTAATTTTGAGAATGTGAATCATATTATGATAGACTATATCGGAGCACTATCTGTAGCATATACTAAAACGCTACATTCTTGCTAGAAGTGATTGGATTTGCCTTTTCAAACGGCTTTAGCTTATGGAAAAGCTAAATGAGATAATTTCACGCCTAATTAATGGCAGCCTTTTTGATTTAATCATGATGGGAGAGAAATTGATATAACATTTGAGTTAATTAACACCAACTTTTGCTGGTAGTGTATAGTCTCGCCCTGATACTGGCGTAAATATTTTCATCTCATAAAAACGAAAACAAGTTTCGTAAAGTATTATCCGATATTAATTCGAAGACATATACTCATAATAAATTCTGGATTTTAAACAACTCCAGATTGGACAGTAGATTCTGACTTCAAGAGCCATAAAAGAAATTGTCCTAAAATTGTAGTCTACTTGACATACAAATTGAACATCAACCATGGATTACCTTTGGAACCCAAAATTAATTGATACGGAAGCATATAAAATATACGATCTCTTTGAAAAATAAAATTAGAATAAAATTATGGACACTTATGTTAGCAAAAGAAATTTATACAAAGATCAATTAAGTCACTCAAGGACTAATTATATAGGCTAGCAAGTTGGGTTCGCACCCATTGATCTTTTATGTCCTACCGTATCTCAACATCAAGTTGAACGGTCTCAATTTGGGAGATTAGTATTAGGAAGAAAAAATAAATATTGCTTAATATCCCTCAGGAATGCAGCAATCTCATGTTTCGTTGGTGTTCGCAATTGTAAATAACATGATAACGACATCTCATCCTTCTAGGATCTATATAGAAACCAAATTCAATTAGCATATATGATTCTTCTGTAAAAATAAATGAAGATATCATTGTCGTTATCGATTTTGGAAGAAGAAAAAATATATTGGGTGAAAAATTCACTCCTTATCGGCAAAGATTTAAAGAATATGCCAACTTATTATTTTTATTTTTATTTCATCTTATAAAAACGAGGGAGAAAATTAACAGAAAATGGTCTCCACGATTAATTAAACTCGTATCGAAAAAATAAAAATATTGTCGTTTTAGTCATCGCATATGAAACCTACTTCAAGGTGGACGGACGGTTTCTTGTAAAAAAAATAGAAACCATATGTAAATCACATGATCCTTGTCTAAAAGACAAAGATACCAAAATCAATTGGCCGTAGGTTTTTCAACCATGCACGTGATTAATTACCGAATAGGTAATTAAATTACGATAACACTAATTTTCGGTGATTACAGTTTTATTAGGAGAATAAAAATCCTAAACCATCTTTTGATGGACTTATTTTTTTCTTTCTCTATAAAGAGAATTAGAGAAGAAGGAAAATCATATTTATTTACAAAGTGATCACCCATATGTAACTATACACAACAGCATCAAATAATTATACTTATTATTAAAAATAAATAATAAACCCTAACCGGTAGTATTCGTCAAGCCAATATTAATCCCATATGTTGGTGTAGCACTCTATGGGCCATATCGTCACTGTGTAGATTCGTTTTTGTTCATGCACAAAACACCGAATAAGTGAACAAAAGAAAAATCAATAGAATAGTATAAAAATCGACTGGGAAGCTTTAATTAGAATACACCCATGAAGCACCCATCGTCGTTACTGTAGCTAGGGGATCCAGTAGGATCACTTCCATGCTTATTTCGTGTCGGACCTATAACATAGCCAACAAGATTTTAGTTAGAATCCTTTTATAATAAATATAATAAAAGAAAGGAAAAACTAAACCAAAATAATTAAAAAAAAAAAGATATAGATGTTGATCTCTGTGCTTTCAGCTAGTAGAGCAATGTGCGTGATAACGTCTTGTGATATAGAAGACAAAGAACAAGAAACACAAAGTAGAGAGGAAGAAGGAGAGAGATTTTCTATTAATGTGTGTGAAATACAAGAGATTAGGCATCTATTTATATATATAGATAGAAGAAACTCTAATATTGGACACGGGGACATCTTAGTAAATAAACAATGGTTTATAACAAAAAATACTTTCCAGACTCTAAAAATTCTGAAATTTGACATGGATGATTTTCATGATGTCTAATACACCCGGTTAAAATTTCAAGACCCAATTCAATTTCGTGTAGGAGATAAAAATAAGACTCTACAGCTTGTTAAAAACATTCGTTTAACATCAACAATATTTGTCTATGTCAACTGTTCACAAAGAAAAAATATTTAACCATGTTATTCTTAGTCCATCAATATTAGACATAAAATTAACTCTAGGTATCAGGTTACCTAAAATCTCAAGCATCATGTTCAATCGTTAAAGAAAAAATATTCTAGTTATAATTCTATCAAACAAAATAAAACAATGATACTTATCGCGTTTGAGCAATTGTTTTCTTTTGGTATCCACGGCAGAATAAATCGTCTTAAAATTGTTGGAACAATTGCTGAATATGCCTGCACAAAAAATAAAAATCAAACACAAAATAAATTATTATTGCTGAGTCGCAGACTAGGTCACTTTCTTTAAGACGTTTCGCGGCTCTGCCCAAGATTGTGCAAGCAGTTCTTCAATGGCGCGTCGTCCCCAAGATAAAACAGCCGAGATCAATCTCTTACACAATCACTCTTGCACGGTGAGAGGATGTGAAACTTCTACACTTCATTCTTGCTCAGAAACTCTTTAGAAAAACTAATGACTTGTTTTTCTTTCTCACAAAAATTCATTTCTAATAAACCCAAGAGACATAATTGAAAACTCTCACATAAGAAAATGGCTTCTACAATTCTCCCAATTCTTTTCATCAAAAAACTAAAACATTAAAGAACATTCATCTCTATTTTTGTTTTTCCAACCAAAATTCTGATTAATAATCAAGAGTTTCAAAACATTTAAAATTTTATTAAAAATGTTATTATGGTGGAGCTAACACCAACCAGAAATATGTAACGGTCAAAATTAATGTTAACAAAATTAACTTTTTTCATTTAAGAAACTTAAATGCTATTAAAAAATTTCTTTTTATTTATTGGGAAATAAATTTATGTTTTAAATATATATTCCCAACAAGTCATTACAACTGTGATATACACCAACACTGCTAAAGTACTGCTAATACCGGTTTTTATTTGATCATATACTTCCCACCGAATTGATGATACTCCATTGGCAGCCACAGGTAAAGTGGTAAACATACCTTCTGGGTTGCACAGACGCGGACACGACACGACGCTGACGCGGACACTACAAAATTTTCAAAAGGACGCGGACACGTATATACATATTTTATTTATATATATAATCATGTATTTATAAAGCAAAGTCAAGTATTTCGACCCTAAAAATTAGAAAATGATGTTACATACTCCCTCCGTCTCTAAAAGATAGGCAGGTTTGTGTGTATAAACCTGCCTATCTCTTAGAGACGGAGGTAGTATGTATAAATTTCAAAAGAAAAGAAGATATCGTTTGTTTATACACGCCGAATGTCAAATAATCAGTCACTATTAAACACATAGCACAATCAAAATGCATTCTTAGATCAACACTTGTCCAACTAAGGGTATACGTGATGTCATTTCCAATTACAAAATCCAAATAAAGACCTAAATTATTGATTTAAATGTTTGTCTTTCTTCATTTGGTTAATAATAGTAAAAATAAAGGAAAGAGTTTATATGAAAATGAAAAAAAAATGCGTCGGACACGCGTTATCGGTGCGTCCAAACCAGATGCGCAAAGAACGCGCAAATTGGTGTATCGGACACGCGTCGTGTCAGCATCCACGCGCGTCCCGTGTCCGCCGCGAATCGGACGCGGACACGGACACGGCTCATGAAATGGAACGTCCGTGCAACCCAGCATACCTTGCTTGGTGGTGGAAATTGAAAGGACGGAATTTGAAAGGTACGCATAATGCAACTCTGACTCTTATTTATTGAATGTCGGTGCGAAGTGAAAACTCGACTGACATGAGTCAAGACTTTGATTTAAAAGGGACCGTTTTGTCATTTGATTTTTTTTACCGACACCGAGACATAGGGGTGTTCATGGTCGGTTTTGGTTCGGTTTCAAGCCAAACCAAAACTGAAACCAATGCTATCGGTTTCTAAAAATTGAAACCAAACCAATCCATTAACCATTGGTTAGGTTTCCAAATGGTTCCAGCCGGTTTCGGTTTTTCCCAGTGGTTTTTGGTTAACCAATAATTATGTCAAACCAAAAAAAAATTACACTAATTTACAGAAAAAAATAATATTGGTTTACAAAAATTTACAGACAAAAAATAAAAAAAAAGAATATCAAGAGTAGTTAAAGCTTACTCTAAATCTAGAGATCAAAAAAAGATTTAATTAATGGCAGTGACATCTCTAATGAAAATTTTATCAATGATTTTTTTTTTATCAATATTCGGTTAACCATTGGTTATTGGTTCGGTTTCTCTATCATACCAAAACCAAACCATTAATCTCGGTTTTCATCTTTTCTAAACCAAAACCAACCATTAGTTAATGGTTCGGTTCGGTTTCCCCCTAATCGGTTTGATTTGGTTCGGTTTCTCGGTTAACCAGTAACCATGAACACTCCTACCGAGACATGATGCGTAAGGCCGAGCGACATAAGGCAAGAGAAAAGCAAAACTTCTCTCTCGCAACCAAAAGCCATCGTGGCTCTGAAAACATTTGGATTCAAAACTAGAAAATCCCCAAACAGATAATTATAAAACGAGGATATTAATAAAGTGCTACACTTTTAATTTCATATTTAAGAAAGTGTCATCATTTTTTCTCAATATTAAAATAAAATATCACACTTTCTTATGTGTTACAAGCGTATTATAACATAGAATCCATTTATAAAAATAGAAAAATGTTCAAATATGATTGGGTATGGAATTTTTATGCAGTGAATAAATTTCACTAAGCACATTATTTGACTAAGAACTAAGGAGTCAAAACTACCAGTTTACTCCAAAATTTCACTAATATTTTTTTGGTTACTTTTGTGTATTTTTTTTTTTTTTTGATACTAAAGAAATTTATTAGATGAACTGAATTACATGGAGTTTTCACATGAAAGGAAAATGAAGAAAAACAAGCTAAAGCAGTAAATTGTGGAACCACCGACATCCCTAAATGAAAGGGGATGATGCGGTGTTGGACTCGCATATGTTGCCTCATTAAAACCTTGACAAGGAAAACCCATAGGGACAAAACCTTTCCAAGTAAAAGAGTACAACCTGATTAGTCCTAAAAACAAACCTAAAATTAAAGTGCAAAGATAACAAAAAATTTTATACTCCTTCACTAGTCTAGGAAATCTTCGTTCTCCATCGGTACCCAGTGAACTGTCTTCTAATATTGGCATTATGTAACTGTCCACAAATAAGTTGTGAGAGAAGAGCGTACCCGCTCGAGATAGAACTATCAAGATGATTCGGGAAGACGGTTGAGCCGTTGCCACAATCGAGGTTTCTGCCGGCGATTGTTGAGGTTGTGTCTTCGAAAGAATACAGCCTCTAGGGTTACCATACCTTAAGTTTAATCTACTAAAAGAATTAGTCGTAGTAACATAGCCAATATTGATTTCAGCATCATGTTGTTTCACAGGAGCTTTCGTTTTCCTAATCAAAGATGAAGAATCACAGAATATATTAGATGGGGATGCTAACATTATAATACTAAAATTCAAATACAAAACACAAGACATAAGAGCAGGGATAGCCAGCTTAAGGCTAGATAATCTAACCCTGAACAAGAAGAGAAAAAACATGTCATGGATTAACTAAAAAAAAAGCAAAAGGCTAAATGACCAGGTGATGATTTAAAACCTCTAAAAATCAAGAAAAACTCATAATAATGCAGAACCGGAAGTATCCAAACTATGTTAATTTAAATCAGAGAAAAAACTATTGAACTTAAATAATAAACATTTGAAATAACATTGCTAATCTAGCAGGGAAAAGCATATAATTTTTAAGAAGTTTAAAAAGAAAATGGCCCCTGTATAGCCCAAAGCTCAATCTTGTTCGATGCTTTTTTTGCTAGCGAACTTGAAATGAATTCATTCTGCGTCTTAGCCGTGACCACATCTTTACTGAATAAGTTGGTTCCAAAGACTAAAGAAATAAATTGAAAGATTTATAATAAAGCTTTTTTTAAAAAAAAGAACCAAAAGAGAAAGAAACGGAGAAAACAAAAATTTAAAAACAACAAGCCTTTGGGATCTGAAAGGTCAGCGGAGCAAAGGTGTGGATCTGAAAGCCTTTCTGTGTGTTTATTTGAATCTTAAAAGTGTACGAAGATCGTGATTCGTAAGAATGGGGATGTTAAAATTCAAACGAGACGAACTCTAACATACGTTGGGTAAGAATTGATTCTCAACTACTTGTACATACTGAGATCTTAGTTACATGAAATATGTATGATCCCCAAGAGAAAACTTGTGCTAAGTGAATGTTGGGTTTATCTTTTGCTCGCACATTGAAGCCATACTCCATATTCTCATGTTTTCTTCGTTTTCTCTTGGAATTCTATTTGGTTATGTGGTAACTTATTTATTTTTTTTGTAACTTACTATGAATTAGATCTATTTGGATGTATAGCCTTATTTGTTTTCAAGTATCACTTTTCTTGGGACAAAAAACAGAAGGAGAAATGAATTTTTTTCTGTTCTTGTAGATTTTATTTCGTGAGCCTCTTTGGCACTTACTTGATTTGACAATGTAATGAAATGGAATTTTCCTCTTGAAATATAGGTGATACTATTAGGCGATCGTTAAATGTCTCATGGCAGTGGCAGCACCCTGTTGGAGAAAATGAGTCTTTTTAATATGTTTTAATCTTTTTAGTCTTGGTTAGAGTTGATCTAATGACCTAAAGGTGTAAGGATACTTACTCATTTTCTATGAGTGAATGAAATACAAATATGGGTAGGCATGAAACACTTGTCATGCCTAATGCATGTAAGCACATGCATAAGTGAACCAAGATTAAAATTAAAACAAGTTTTAAATTTTGTAAGGGACTATTTAAAGAAATTTTAATTCCTAAACGGAATAACTAAAACAAGATTTAAAGTCCTACTGTTTTTGTTAAAATTAAAACTAGGTTTTAATTCCTTAAATGTTTTTATATTTAATGAGGGAAGTTGCCAAATACAATTTATGTCAAATTCATTTTCACTGCCTATAAAAGAAAAAGAAATTCTTCATTTCAATGTGTACCAGAGCAGGCTATTATCCCTATCTATTTTCCCCTCTTGTCGCTTTGTTGTGCGCTAGTGTGTTTATTTCTCCTCCTAATCCTTGCTGTTGAGTTCGTAAGTGGGCAAGTGTTGTAGTGCTTATAGTACTTGCAACGAGCAGTTTTATCCTGGATACGACTTCACCACAAGGTATAAGCATCACTCATTTTGAGGCATATGTCATGTACCTGGAGGTACAGTGACAGGATAAATACTTGATTCAGAGAATCAAGTTTCTCTGCTCTTGCGAACAGCCTACAAATCGAGTAAACGATTGGTTTTAAATTAAAATTGGATTCAGGTTTCATTACAGGTTCAATAGCTTATAAAGCCCTCACTTACTACCTAGCATCCAACGGCTAAACAGCACCCAGGTGGTTACATCTCAACCGCCCACTACTAACTAGCACTCTTAACTATACTAAATACCACTATTATTAAAGACAGATACATATACGATAAGGGGCATCCTCTCACATATATTGGGATATGACATTCCCTTCCCCTTCGAAACATCCTTGTCCTCAAGGATGAGTGGTGAGTCGGCAACTTCAGTTACCCAAGGTTGTTTTGGAGCCTGGCGGTGCAGCTGTGAAAACGTGAAGCCGCAGTTGTAGTGCCCACTATATCCTTCGATTGTTGTTGAACCATATGCAAGATCCAAAACCGCTGTGATGGTACAAATGGGACACCCCTGGTAACTGACAACTCTTGTGTAAAATGTCTTGAATGAGAAGTGCTGCTCCCTTGCCAGCCAAAGTAAAAATGTAATTCTCCAAGAATTTTCCACGTCGTACTACTCTCTCGACCTGTACAGTGCTTACCACCTCATCAACGAGTTGCTTGAGCTGGAATGACCCCCTCTCTTTATACACCCACTGATTTACAACCTGAATGTGAAGGCCATCTGGGAAGTACGTTGTTCGCACTCCTCTCATAAGGAATTTTACCCTGTTATAACCTGACATTGGCCTCTTCTTTTCAATAGGTTCTATCGAGCTCGGACAGTCTCCAGGAAGGTAGGTAAGGACAAGAATAGAATAGAAAGCACAACAAGACATGCACAGACAACTCCCTTTAGAATAACTAACTGACATTAGAACTCCCACTCTAACCACAAGCATCACGAGTCTGAGATGGGTTCTTATTATCCAAACAAGTGCACCAACGAGACAGATACGCCCTTTCCCCATTAGATAAGATAATCCACACATAAAAATGTAACAAAGAAGAGGGTATCTAGTGGAATTTCATTTGGACATACTTATCTGTTGGTTGCCACAAGAATTACAGCCACAATGCAAGGTGTACATAAATATCCAGTTCGAATGCTTAACCATACAGAAAAGTCTACTTGCAGCAGCCAGGTGCCAACTGAGAAATCTCATGCTTTTGAGGGGTGCTGCAATATGATGATGGATGGCAGGTTTGCAGAGATAAATGCTCCTAAAAGTCCATTTTAGGTTGAAGGACACCACTGAGAGAAAACTCGTATCAATCCAGCTAACATTTGTTGCACTCCTCCACCCAGTTGGAACCACTCTGAATTTCCACCTCAAGTACTCGAACCATATCAGCACATTCAGAATACTCATGACTGTGAGCAATATCAGAGTTCCACTTAACATTGCAAGGAAATCCAACTTGGTAGAAAAACCCAGTTCAACTGCCCTGAGAACAATAAGAGTCTCATAGATCACAGGAGCAAACAAAGGACTGTGCAGAAATAAGCCTGTAACTAAGAGTCTATAGTATCTTATAAGAAAGGTGAGACTCGCCATATGATAAAAAACAAGGAACTCCAGAGAGTCACCACCTGAATTTAAGACATGAAGTAAGTAAGTAGACACCGTTTTAGCGGATATATAAGCTCTCATAAGCAAGCCAGCAAAATAATTGCCACAAGTATCCCAAGGCAGCAACACATGAGAAGGAGAAGCTCGAATTTGTACTTTACAGACCCCATGATAGACTGTAACTGCCATATTGATTGAAATAAATCTAATGTTACCTGTTGAAATCAACACAAGAATCCTTAAGACATCATATTTCTCCTTTGCAATAAGAAGAATCTTCATTGATCGAACATGGAGGCAATTTACACCTGTAGGTAACCTATCTGGGAGCTGCAAACATAAGAAATCTGCAACTACACAACAACTCCAAAGAATAGTATTATGCATTTTACCAAACCATACGTGTGTCTTATCAGCCTCACACTTCTTTATGACTTGAACTGAATTACATTATACCATATCCCATTGAGACATTTTACTAAGCAGTTGATAAGCCTGCACAGTTTTAACCACTCCCTTCCGCAGAATCTTGGATATCCAAATCATTTGTAACATTTCGATAAACACCTTACTGTCATAACAAGTATCACTAATAATTCCAACCGAAGTCGCATACAACTATTCCAATCCATGACCATGATTAAGCACCAGTATGTAATTAAATTTTCCATTGTAATTATTCGGAAAAATTGATCTAGCAAACCCCTTCCCGCGATCAAATATGGAACAAGTGTAAACAAAGTAAAGATATAAGTAAACAACTATATTCAAGCTCCTAGTGGTGCCCTGTAGAAGTAATTTACCAGGTTTAACCAACACCCGTTGAACTGAATCATAAAACAATGGATCTGATATAAAACCATGCATATTAATAAGCTCCGGAGTAAATTTTACATTGTAGTAAGCATTTGAAATTGAACCCACCTTAAGAACTAATAAACCAGAACTAAATAGCCAAGCATAACAGAATCTGTAAGCACTATCAATCAAAGAATACCTTCGCATGGGTTCAATTCCTCTCCCACGATCAAATACACTACCAGCAAGGTTGATATCTGGGTATGACGATTTCTTACTAAACAACTGGTGATTGATAACTATGTTGTTCTTGAAATTCACAACATCTATTTGAATCATTTTACCAAACATCTGCTAAGCAGTACTAGAAACACCTCCCTCAGATGATATACCAACAGTTGATTCACTAACAACCAATCTGATTGGTACCCATCTTTGTTAACCTTCTTAGAAGAAAAAATTTCATGGTAATCAACCATTTTAATAATGAACCCATTAAAAACAATCGAACATGAAGTAAGTAAATCAAAACAAAACTTAGAAATTCTTCTAACACAACAAGGAAAACTGCCAATAACTACAAACCCTTTACCACGATCGAATAGTACTCGAGAATAATCTGAAAGAATGGGTGAACAATCCTTACACAATATCTTGCGGTGATTAATGACCAGCTCCTTCAAACTTTGGTGATTCTCACAACTACTGTCAGTACCCCAACTTCTTTATGTTGAAAATTCACCTCATCAGACGAAGCTTCCTCTTCATAGAAGAAAAACGATGGAATGAGCAATTTGAAATCTACACAATCACCATCTTCTTCAGTTTCAACAAAGAAAAATTGTGGAATCAACTCGAATTTGAGAAAATCCTTTTCTTCATCAACACCAGGAGGAGTTGATTTTATTTCCTCAGATGGAGAGACAGTTAAATCCTCAATTGAAATAGTAGACTCTTCCATGTTTGATGGCTGATGTAGATCGACTCCTAGCAGATTTAGAATACGATCTAATTTGGTACTCATGGAACTAAGTACAGATTTGATTTCAGTGATTGAATCTGTGTGTTGAGCAACAGTTGATGAAATCTCCTGAAGCTTTTCTTTGGTGGCCATGGATACAGGTTCCAGGATGGAGTCTGATACCAATTGTCATGTACCTGGAGGTACAATGACAGGATAAATACTTGATTCAGAGAATCAAGTTTCTCTGCTCTTGCGAAAAGCCTACAAATCGAGTAAACAATTGGTTTTTGATTAAAATTGGATTCAGGTTTCATTACAGGTTCAATAGCTTATAAATCCCTCACTTACTACCTAGCATCCAACGGCTAAACAGCCCCCAGGTGGTTACATCTCAACCGCCCACTACTAACTAGCACTCTTAACTATACTAAATACCACTATTACTAAAGACAGATACATATACGATAAGGGGAATCCTCTCACATATATTGGGATATGACAGCGTACCGGTGAACTATCATGTTAAGGACAGCTTGATGATAAGTGACTCGTTAAATCCTTTGCTAATACTTTCCGTGAACGTCCGAATGAAATCTATTCAATGTTTTGGAAGAGAGGTAAAGAGTTCTTTTATGGGTGTACCGCGAATCCCAACAACCGCAAATGGAGAGACTTGGCATTTCGATTCCAATACATTAAAGGGGCAATGCGAGAGTACGTAATAGTTAGAAATATGGTGTACCACTATCATCCACGAGCTCCTCTTAGGGAAAAAGTGAGTAATGCGATCATTTTTATACCTATGTCAACTACACTAGTTCACATACTAACATGTAAGAATTCATTGAATTTCAGCTGGAACGTTTCAACGGGCTATGGAGAATTCGTAATGGGTAAAGAAAGTTCATTCACCACAAAAAATACACGACGTTGTACCGACGTGCTCGGAGGTTCATTGACGAGCATTTGATGTGTCAAATTCTAGAATTTCCATATTGATATCCTATATGTATTGCGCTAATTTCCTAAACTATGTAATGAATATTTTGTTTCTGAAAGCAAGGCATAATCGGATTATATGGATATATATAAACACCGATTTTGGGATCGGTTTATTTGGGTATTGTTCAAACTCCGATCTCAGGTTTACTTCGTCACTTGAAAATACTCAACCCAGAATCGGTTTACAAATTAACTAACATAAACCGATTCTGTTGAGTCTTTCGAAAGAAAATTAAAATTTTTGACAACTGTTGATTATGCATTAATGAAAGTTAATTTCAGGATTAGCTTGATTAAATATTATTTAATAATTCGAATTAGTACTAATTCAACAAGGGTATATTAGGTATTATCATAAATAGTGGATAAGGGATTTTTATGAAATATTTCTTAATGACCCTATTTTGTCATCTAGCTATAGACCCCAATTAAGTGGCATAGGCACCAATTTAGCCGGGCTTCATTTCGTAACACGACAAGTTTAATTATGAACTATAAAAGCAGGTGCGGTGCCCCAGACTCCTTAATAATGCCACATTGAACTGTAGCGCACGAGACTCAACTTGGATGTTGGACCCATTAGGGTCCTCCTAGCTCTGAAGTTTATCATGAAAATGTGATGTTATTAATAGCAAAAACAAGTTTTGTTGTTATTTGTAACTAGTCCCACAAATCCTCCGATTAAGGAATATTAACCTAGTTTGAGTGGGGGCCAGAGATTTTAATTGGGGCCTTGACATTTTACTTACACCCCAAATTTTTCAGAGGCGTATTAAACCGATAGTGAAAATACTGATTTACCCTTACAAAAAAAATTTCTTTTTCAAATAACGACTCTAATTAACGACCCTTCAATGACAATAACGACTATTAATGGTCGTCATTGTCGTATTCAATACTATTACGACCCTTTAGTGCATTTCTGCCATTAATAACTCTTCGAAGATAACGACTCTTTTTAGAGAATAACGATCATCGAAGAATGACACTTCAAAACCATAACGACAGTTTAGAGTCGTCATATGCAAAATAAAAACAATAACGACTCTTTCAAAGAGTCGTCAAGGAATTTGTTATGTATATGACGACTCTAAACTGTCGTACATTTCCGCCATTAATGACCCCTCGAAGAAGATAACGACTCTTTTATAGGAAATAACGACTGTTTAGAGTCGTCGCTGAGACAGTCGAAACATTAACGACTGTTTAGAGTCATCACTGAAACACTTCAATACCATGACGATTTTTCATACAAATCTGGGCCAATTTTTTTTTTTTGAAACTCTAATTAAGTAAAATTTATCACTAATTAATTAAGATTATCACTAATTATTTAGGGGCATTTTAGCCATTTACAAAAAAAAATTATAAGGGGTGACCAAAATTAAATTGGGGTGACCTTTATTGTCCTCTAGTGGAGGCCCTCAATTAAAATCCTTGACCCCAATCAGACGTGGAATATTAACTAGAGTCGTTCACTTATTTTGACAAAGATTTAGATGGATATAATTGTCATTTAATTCCTAGAAAACTTATTTGGGATTTGAGAATTGGACTTGACCGCTGGATATTTCGGTACACTAGGAGCTAATATGAAGATCAATCAATTGACAACTTAACGACTTCAGTTGAGCGTCTGGCAATAAGTTTTGGATCAATGACAATGAGTGATGGGGGTAGCGTATGTTATGATCATGCACTTGGAGTTACACAACCAAACTAGGCATTTCCATGGACCACGCCAAGTGCCTGATCATTTGCTGTTTTTTTTGTCTGATCGGTCACTTGATCAGGCACTGTTATTCTTATTGGTCGTCTGATCATTCGCTGTTAGCGGTGGTATGTATGGAAAAATTTCAAATATATGAGCTTGGATAGCTAGCTAGCTCGCTCAATTCTGGTATAAAAAGAAATGGAATTTTGGATATAATTCATCTGTAATGACTGCTAGCTAGATCCAAAAATGAATAACAGATTAACAGGTCCTATATATGATTTTACTTCACAATATAAGGTAAAACTCAAACATAAACAACCAAGATAACAACTTGTCATAAAGGGTATCGCCATGTACCACAATCTTTGGAACAAAGATTTTTTACCTGTAAATTGGAACATACACATTTTTTAAGAAAAACAACTGGGATACGATGCGTTAGAACGAGTGAAATAAGCAAAAGAAAAACAAAACTTCTATTACCGGATCAAAAGCCATCCTCGCTAATATTTCTTTTTCATAAAACTAGAAAATTCCCAAGCAGTATCACTATTATGCAATATAGGCAGTATATCAAAATCCATTAATGAAAATAGAAAATCTTTAAACACCTGTTGATATTAAACTTTTATGCAGTGTATAAAACCACGCTAAGTACACTAGATTATCAGTATACTCCAACATCTCACTATTTTTCTTTTTGTTACTTCTATTTGAATCTCAAAAGTTTCGGAAGATCTTGAGAACGGGATGACTGAACTAAAACAAGACGAACTTAACTTACATTGAGTAGAGATTGATTTTACTTCACTATTTTTCTTTTTCAACTACTTATACATATTGAGATATTCGTTACACAAATTATGTATGAGCACGCATATGTGTATACACTTTGTTTTCGTTGTTGCCTTTTTCGGGAAAGGTAACACGGAATTCATGACTAACCAAAAGATCAAAGGTTCGGGATACTTAACTGGTTAATTATCCCTTGGATTTGAATTCATGTGTTGCTTTTGTTTTAGTACGTAATGCCAGACCGCCAGTGGACTCGGTACCATGAGCAAATTAAAATCACTAGCTTGAAAAAAAACCTACAAATTAATTAAACTTACCGAACTGTACGGGAACAACCGTGATTCACAAATACCTCGTTGATTATTGAAAACATGAAAGGACTAAAATTGTAAATCCATGTTTTTGAAATGGCCATTCCAGAACTATCAACAAGAAGTAAATAAAATTAAATTCATGTTCAAGTGCTATAATTCATTCTATTTACAGCGATAAGCACCGGCCGGATTTTTTTTTGACTTTGACTTAAAAGGAAAGGACAATTTTTGTCATTTGAGTTCTTTGGAGCCTGAGTCCGGGTAGGCGTCTGAATGAAATATGCAAGTAAGACAAAAGTGAAGACTTAAGGATATTTTGAGTTTCTAGTAGCCCCAAAACATTTTAATTCGAAGCAAATAATTACAGCCAAACAGTACACATTAATATCCACAAACCGGTCTGCAAAGACAATCAATTATGATCTCTCCCCTCTCTCTTCCCTCCTATCTCCCTAATTTTACCTGAGACGGGCTCTTCTTACCGTTGCAACTCTGTCTTTTCTCCCAACGGTCTCTTTTGGCCGGTTTCCTCTCATCAGAATCCTGATTATGAACAGCTTAATCTGAATTCCGTTTCTTCTTGTTTTCCTCTCTATTTATTAACTTCAATGGCAACCCAAATCACAATCATCACAAGAATCACAAGAATCACACATATTACCCAAATCACAATCATCACTAAGGATATCCAAATCACAATCACAATCCCCTGTTCGGAATAAAAAAGGAAGACATATATCATAATGAGCTCTGGTAAACAAATTCTAAACTCCTGCATATTCATCGTTTCATGCAGATTCATTGATTCCTGCATTCAAATCTCTGAATTAGAAAATCTCAGGATTCCTAGTACTAACTCTAAGTACTTACAAAGTACTATGTACTCGAAAACTAGCTCTGAAAGGATACATATGAAGAAATTTCATTGCAGTTTGGTACCTAGTAAGAGCAATTCCTATGGTATGAACAAACTCAGAGTTTGTTCATTTTGCTTCCACTATGGGATGAACAAACCAAGAAAATGGATGTTCAAATGAACAGATCTGTTCATTTGAACACTGAGACATTCCAGTAAGTGCGTGTCTGGTGCAAGAACGCGCGCCATGACCAATAACTCGGGCGACAACACAGGCGACGCCCGCGTTTTCAACCAAAACGCGCGTTTTCACCCAAAACGCCAGCGTTATTTTGCAAAACTCTAGCGTCTTGGTTAATGTCTCCAACGGCTCTGTTTGAACGGCTGAAAAAATTTGTGATCCAACGGCTACATTTTGTTTAATTCTATAAGTACTTCTCATTTCAACTCTAAATTCACACATTCTTCTCTTCATTCTCAATTTTTGATTGAACATGTCTCGACCCCGATCAGTTTGGCAAATTCCGTTTACTAAAGAAGAAGATGAATCTATTTGCAGAAACTATGTTTTTTTATTTACTCAGCTTGCTTCGGCAAACTATCCATGGGTGAATTTCTGGGCAGTTATTCACGATGGGTTCTGCAGTGACACTCGTAATCCTAGTCGTCGTTCTATATCAGACATAGAGCATCGTTTTGGTACAATTAAGAAAGAAGTAAAAGAGTTTGTAGCTTTAACCATACACGTAAATCGATATCGACTGAGAGGTGAAACTAATGCTGATATGGTGACATGATCGTTGTCTGAATGGCGAAGATGGAAAAATGTGGCTTTCTCTTTCGACAAATGTTTTGAAATCCTTAAGGTGTTGAACAGTTTCAACCCCTTCCTTGATGTTGTTGTTTCCACCTAGTACTTCTTCTCATTAGTTAAGCTACCTAGTAATTATTCTCATTAGTGAAGCTAATGTAATGTCTAGTATGTCGTAATTGAGTTCAGCCAATGTAAAACAATTACTTTTAAACATATGTAATTTTATTTAATTAATCGTACTTTTAAAACGAAAACTACAAATGTAGCAGAATTAAAAATTACAAAAATTATAAATGTAAAATGCTATTTCTAATGTCGCTCATCTCTATCTCGCTCATCTCTATCTCTAGCTACCCCATTGTTATTTTCAGCTGCCAAAAATTCAGAGAGTCATGGGGATAGACCTCCAGATATACCTGCCGACAAGATAGTTTGTAAATTTCCAAATGGTGATAGACCTGATAGACCTGGCTGACCTGGTTGAACAAAATAAGGCGATTGGTAAACACTTTGTGTACTCGGTCCAACACTCTGTGTACTCGGTCCTCCAAGCATATAAGAGATTTGTGGTTGTGGTGGTCCTGGTGTGTAGCATTCACTTTGGTCGTATGGCACATTTAGATTGTATGCCACATTTGGGTTGTAGGGCGAGAATGAAGATGAAATTCTCCTAGGTTCAATCCGATATGCCTGAGGTTGAGATACAGGCACAATTTGTGGTGAAGAATGAGGGATGTGTTGTGTCTATCGCACCATTATTTCTTCACTTTCGTGGAATGTTGATCTGTTGTTTTCTGGGCTTTCGTGCAATGATGTGTTGGAATTGGAAGAATGTGACTGCCGCACATAATCATATGCAGTTGGCGGTGGAGTTGGAGTCATTCTATACATTGTGTTTGTATGCCATTTCCGGACTGTTTCCAAGTGCGTCGCCTGTAATTGTCTTATAAGCCAGTGCAGATCGTTGAGTTGTTTTCGCATTTCATCCTCACTTGCATTGACATTGTAGTAAGGATAATCAAGTTCCATACCTTGGGAAACAATGGGGATCGTGGTTAGCTCACCTTCTGAAGTAATACTTTGCATCTCCCAACTAATTTCAGGCATATTTGACAAGGAAGATGAAGAACTTGCACCCATCCTGGGATAAGACACAAAGCTTGGCTCTTCTGGAGGTGGTTGGATAGGAATGATATTTGGATTATGGGAATATTTGATAACCCTGGAAAATCAACCCCATAGAGGTGCATACTATGTGTCCCAATCATAGGATTCTCAATTGAGTTGTACCAGTTTTGGTACTCCGCATCACTGAAAACCTCCCTTGTATTTAGTTCATAACTCTCCCAATCGGTTACTCTCAACCTAAAGAAATTTGATGCAGAGGTTTCCATATGTGGTGGCGGGTTAATTGCAATTACAAGTATACCTCGTAGTTGGTACTGCAGTCTTTCTCCCAGATACCAAACCCCTCTTCTTGATTCTGGACTGTAAAAAAACAACTCTACGAGAAGAATAATCAAGAATACGTACTCCAATCGCTTCATTATACTGAGGATAACGAACGTAAGGGCGAACAACTACGTTGTTGTGGTTCCGAGTCATCTGTTGTACTCTCTGCAGAAAACTGCAACCATAGACGTCCGACCCAGTATTTTTTCTGCATGTTACTCGTCGTATACATGTCAAACATTGGAAATCTATATGTCTCGTATTTTAGGATTGGTTTACCAAGACGTAAGTAGATATACCACCAATACTGCAAATTACTCCATAATTTAGTAAATAATCCATATTTGTTCATAAATTTAAAAATAATAATTTTGATATTTACCTCAATGATGCTCCAAAAACCATTGATGTTTTTATCGCCCGTGGACGCTTTATCTAGCGAAAAGTACAGTTCTCCTAAAATTGCAGACCCCCAGTCATAATCTGGTGCTTTGTTGAGATCTTTTAATGCTTCAAACCAACCGACATGAGCAACAGAAGTTGAGTTTGGAAAGAAGACCTGACCCAGTACCCATAAGATAAACAATCTTTCAAGTTCATCATAGTCGTCTACATCTCCTGGGTTTTTGGGTTTCATTAGGAAACTCTTCAAGGCCGAACATCTAACCCCTTTTCCTTTCAGACTTCTATTAATAGAGATATCTGATTCCATAAACGAGGAACAACGCGACTCCCATTTACTATTTAAGATCCATTCGCTTTCGCCGAATGGTGGCGGGTTTCCACTTCCACTAGGGATCCCACAAATAAAATACAAATCAAGGGGAGTAATTCCTATGACAAGTATAATATCAACTATGATTAATTCTGTAGATTATTTAATTATTTAAAATTTTTAAGTTAAGTTAACTTAAAGAAACTTACCAATTTCGAAATCCAGAAAATGAAATGTGTGCGTCGTCTTCCACCACCTTTCTACCACTGTTTTTGGAATTTTTTTGTTATGTAATCTAGGCTCTATTCTATAAAGCGCACGCCAAGGATATCTGTCAACCCTTGCTCCGACGGCTTGCGGTAAACATTGATAAACATCATTTAGTTCTGAAAATCCACCTCTCGTGGTATGATATTCCTCAGATCGTTCATTATGCCCCGACACATGACCAGGAACTAATAATGTAGCAGCAACTGTGATTAGATTATTAAACTCTTCTTCTCGATTTTGAGAAAAATCTACATTTGTGTGAGGTAACGGTAACGATTCACCTTTTAGATCCCTTTTATTCTTTATACTGTTTATCGCTCTTCTCGCTAAATGCATATCGTAATCGAAATATTTGAATTTAGAAGAAGAAAGTGGAAGCGGTGTGAAATGGTGTGACTGAAAATAAAATGAGTAGAAGGAATTTATAGGTAAGGTAGCCGACCGTTGGAGATGTGGGCGTTAGGGATCCGACCGTTGGAGACTTCGTTCCTAACGCCAGCGAAAACATTCCCAAATTTGGCGTCAGCGTCCCTGTCGCCTAAGTCATTGGCCCGAACGCCCAAGTTCGTGCTATTTTCGCGCGTCTGTTCACCAAGCGCCCAGTGCTTTCCCATAGTGGAAAACCAAGTTTGGCCATCCACCTGGCTGAACAAAATTTTATTTTTGGCCATTGCCATAGGAATTGCTCTAAGAAGTACAAGCATCAAATCTATATGGTATCTATAAATCTTTTTTGTCTTAAAATTTGGTTACTTTCTTTCCCTGTTAGTCTGCTTTACTACCATAGGTTCCATCCTATTCCATGGTACTGGATTGATCCTATAGCTAAAGAACCCAAAAACTTCTGGCAATCTTCTTCTCTATACTTAGAGGTCAAAACGTTAGAACACCATGATGCTATCTCTACTTACATCACTAGCTTCTACAAGATTAAAACAAAAATTACTTATCTAATATCCTTACCTATCTCCCATACACCTCAAAATCAACCCCAAAATCATCAAAATACCTCAACAAGACATCATAACACAAGCATGGCTAAACATCAAAATACTAACATAATCAACCATACAATCCACAACTACAATTACCAGTTCCATAAACCCAAACACAAGATTACACAACAATGTTCAAAAAACCCAAAAAAATGCAGTCACATCAAAAGTACCACAAATCCAAACCAAAAGACCATAATTCGCAAATTCAAACCAAACCCCCATTCCAACCTAATACTTTTATCCAATTAGAAACCCAAAATAATTCAAAAGATGATAAAAGGATTTGCAATTTCTTACTGAGGTGCGCTACGAGTCCTACTCCGGGTTCCCTGACTCACACTCCGAGTCAAATAGACTCTAGGAGTAATTACTGTTCGATTAAGCTGGGGTGATTGATCTTCAAAATGCTCAGAATTACTTCCATCATCGACCTCGTTTGGATTGCTATCAGAACCCTCAGGAGAATCAGTCGATGCACTCAACTCAGATCTAAAATCTGTTTGTTTTGGTTGACTAGAAGGATTGCCAGAAGACTTAGCGCGTGCAAAAATGGAACGACCAATCCTACATGTTGCAAGACAAAGAGCATCAAATACAGGAAACCGCATAGGCTCATCCCTGTACATTGGCAGACCATCCAAGTGACGAACGATCCGTCTCTCTTTAGCATCAAGAGTCACAAACTGGTACCCAACTCGACTAACACCAGAGACGAGGAATCGATCAGCAACAATTGCAACACCCTCATGCACTTCAAAGGGTCCGTAGTTAGGATGAAATGCATACAACACCCAATGCTCCTTTGTCCTCATTTGAGGATACGATGCAGACTTAGGCATCCCAGTTACATATCGATCACCATTGACAGGATTTGCATTATAGGATTCTATTCGTGCAACCCCAACAACATTATGTGCATTACTTCCAACTCCATCATCAACATGCACATCTGCAAAAGGATTACTGACATCCCGCTCTACAGGTGCATGCTTAGATTGGTTGAAATGGTGCCGAAGCCGATCCATAACCAATTCATGAAAAGAGCTCCTGGTGGTCTATCCTCTTGCAAAACTACCTCAAGCTTCACCTCTATGTTGTGCTGCAAATCACCCAAGTACCAGGAAAAATCAGCCTCATAATCTGGAGATTCACAACCTTGAGGAAATGAAATTCCATAAGGCAACCCTGTAATTCCATACTCTCTAGGATACCACTGCACGCTGGGCTCTTCTTCAATCTCTTGCAACTTCTCTTTTCCTTTTCGATCAACAACACCATCACCACAATCCATTACGATTGGAAGTCTCAAACTGTATTCTTTTCTGAAAATAACAACAATGAAAGACAAACAAAGCAAAGGGGTTTCTTTCTCTTCTCAACAGAGAAAGAATTACGTCTTAAAGGGATCAGATATGAGGGTGTAACCACATTAAGTGGCAACGGTTTCCAATACAACCCCATTACTGCCTACCATCCTTTTATCTCTCTCTACGTCTCTTCAGTTCTTAACTTCATAGGGCATCATTACCTACAGACTATACATCCCAACCCTCTAAGACCTAAAACAACTAATGCTTTGTCTCGTTTTTTGACATATGGAAGCTGGAAGGATGAAAAAGATACACTTGGAAAAGTGGAAGTTATTGCACCAACAACTGGCACAACCACCATCACACGTACCACTTACTTGTGTATGACTCAGATGCAGCATATCCAATTTCAGCTGCCAGAGCATCTGACTCAAAGAAAACTAATAGGTGACCCACAAACCAACAAGGCAAAGAAGTTTAAAGCGTGCAGACTAACCTCAAATCCCCAATACGAGGGCCAAGAATCGATACTATCAGCTGAAAATCTAAGGGAATACCAGCAAGTTGATCTATGGATGAAACCCATAAAAAAACACTCTGAGCAGACAACCAAAGTAACCAAGCTAATCTTATTTATAACTCAATTGTTTCTACCTGGTCGAGTAAGTTTTTTATGCGCGAGATAGATTGGTCAAGATGTGGGGAAGCCACTCATATCCTGCGGTAGGCTAAAGTCCCACTCTTTAATACCTTTTGCTGCAAGTACAAGTCCAGTTTCAAATCTCAATCCCAACCCGTGACTTGTGTTCAAACAAAAGCTAGTTACATCACTATCAATATCAATGAAGACAAGACTCACAACTGACGCATCTATCAATGGCAAGGACATGGTAAAGCTCTCAAACCTTTAAATAACACTACTTTTCCAATTGAGTGCAGATACTTGAGTCAGATTCCATTAGTCATATACAACAACAACATACCTGAACATACAAACCACAAGGTGAAGTCCATATCCACAGACCAGCATCCTCCAAAACAACATTGGACTGGCTTGAAGTATACCCTTTTCCATGACAATATAAAGAATCTTATTCAAATTAAAGCCTGGAAAACCTATCCACAGCATCCCTACTGGTCAAATATCACAAATATTGATATTGATCATATCTCTGGCTGGTGGACTCTCCTTCACTGCTACACTCTCTTTTCTACCATGGCTTCCTCTTCAAAATCCACCAACCCATCCATTGAAAACCTTGTTGCTCAAATGAACAAATCCCTCAACATGCCTGAAGCTGATCTCTATCCAAAGGTTTTCCTCAACCCTGAAAACATCAGAACCAAGCAACCTTTAGATTGGAAATGGTGTTTTATTGGAAAACTATGTAGTAACACTTGTTTTGAAAAAACTAGAGTCAGCAACTTTATCAACAACAACTGGGAGTTTAATGGCAGAGTTGAGCTGGAAATATGGAATAAAAGAAGGAATTTTTTCATCTTAAGACTCACCCATGAGGATGATTACTCAACTCTTAGGAATGGATGAACTATAGGAGTATTTGATAAACTCATGGTGCTTTTTGGTATCCCTATGGAGGCCCATACTTAATTCATGAAGAAGCTTTCACAAAAGTCATGATCTGGTTGCTCATCAAAAGAATTCCAACTCACATTATTCCAGATATCAGAAACATCCTTCAGCCTGTAGGAGTGTACCAGAAGGAAAAGAAACCTTATGGAAGAGACATATTTGAGAAAAACCTTGAGGTCCTACTCAACATTGATGTCACCAAACCTCTAAAGTTTGGCATTGAATCTTATGAAACACCAACCATCTCCCATTGGCTTGAATTTGCTTATGCTCTTAATGGCATCAAATTCTGCAAAGTCTGTAGAATTTTAGATCACCCATCTCCTCCATGTCCCATACCACCTACACCTTCAAAATCCCACTATTCCAACTACACAAGATTACCAACCCCTCAACCATTACCACCACCCCAAACTCCTTATCAAAAAAACTGTTCAATAAGGAAGAAATGCCATTCACAGAGGATACTCTGACGCTGATGCAGCTCAAGTATTTGAAATCAAAATGAGAAATGCTAAACAGAAAGAGCTAGAGAAGAAAATTTCAAATCTTGCTCCCTCCTCCTCCAAACACCTCACTTTTGGAGCTTCCTCTAGAGCTGACCCCAACTCTCCTCATCCTGATATCATTGCTAGCCAAATCATAAACAAAAGGCTTGATCTTTCAAAGAAAATTCTCACCAATTACAAGCACCTTCAAACTAAAATCAAGATCAAGGAAGCAGCTAGAATCAAACCGACCAACACTGTTAATACCTGTACCAACCAAAAAAGTGATATTGATGGTATCTTTCCAATCATCCCTTCCCAAAACCTTCCAACCCTTTCTCAGATCAAAGAAAGAATGGATGCTGAAACTGTTCAGTTCAAGAAGAAAGACTGGAAAGCAAGAAAAAAAATTCGCACATTTGCTGAAGAACCCTCATCCAGTAACTCACATATCATCAAAACTTCTGATAAAAGAAAACAACCAAACTGTGCTGCAACTCCCATGGAAACCAACGAAACTGATAACAACAAAAGACTCAAGGAATTCCCTGAAAATTATGCTGAACCCCTGGACTCAAGCAACCCCCATACGACTAATGGTGAATCTGGCTCATCAACACTATATATTGAGGTAATTTACCACATCTCTCTCTTTTTGTCAGTGTTAAAATTATGCATCACTTTCATGACTACTATTTATGTTGCATTATAACATACTTTGATCTCATAGCTAGGAGGCCAACTTCCAAGTATCCCCCTGTATCTTATTTCTGGAAATTCCTTATCTCCATAGCTTGGAACTGTCAAGGGCTAGGGCAAAGACACACCAAGAAATATCTCACTGACATGCTAAACAAATTCAATCCTGACATTTGCTTCATCTCTGAAACAAAGCAGAAACATGGAAAATTTTTAAATTCCATGAAACAGCTAAACATTCAAAACTTTTGGCATGTCAATCCTGGAGGGGCTAGTGGTACTGCTGGTGGTTTAGTATTGATATGGAAAAACAACACTGATGTTACCATCCTGGATTCTTCCATTAATCATATCAATGATACAATCAAGCCCACCAGTGGCCCTTCCTGGCTTTTTACTGGTCACTATGGCAGTCCTAATGATACCCAATGTAAACTCAACTCTTGGAAAGTCTTGGAAAACACAACTACAAAACACTCTATCCCATAGTTGGTTATTGGAGATCTCAACATCATTCTGCATGATAATGAAAAGTACAAGTACACATCCATTGGACAGTGTGGAAGAAAACATTTTTAGCAACAAGATTATTCACTTGGATCTAATTGATTTAGGTAGCACTGGGTGCCCCTTCACCTGGTCTAACAAGAGAAGTGGTCCTGCTCTCACTGAACAAAGGTTGGATAGAGGTCTAGCCACTGAATCCTGGCTTACCACCTATACAAACACAACTGTTACTAATCTATTAGCCATTGGTTCAGATCACCATCCCATTCTTCGTAACACTAATCCCCATTGGAACACTGGCAAAATCCCTTTTAAATTCTTTGGTCCATGGTTGGATCACAAGGATTGTAAGGACATTATTCTAGAATGTTGGCAAAGGAACTTTTCTGGTTCTAGTGCCTATCTAATAGCCAGAAAACTCAAAGACATCAAATTAAAGCTCAAAATTTGGAACAAAGAGGTGTATGGAAATATAAAGACAAACATTGAAGACAACAAGCAACATTTAAACTGGTTACAAGGAAATTACTTCAAGCAAGACCCGCAATGCAATCCTAAAAGATTGGCAAGACATTGAAGAAAAATTCTGGAAAACCAAAAGCAGAGACCAATTCATCAAATTGGGAGACAAGAACACCAGTTACTTCCATAGATCTACTAAAAGAAGAACAATAAGGAACAAGATTGATGTTGTCCAGGATTATGAAGAAAATTGGATTGAGGATTACCAATAAATAAAACAGTGCCTCACCAACCATTTGTCTAAAATGGCTACCACTGAATCCCCCAAGATGAACCCTGAAATCATCAAACTCATCCCCACAACCATAACTGCAGCTGACAACAACATGCTCAACAGAATTCCTAAAGATCATGAAGTCAAGGCCATCCTCTTCAGTATGGCCAAAGATAAAGCACTAGGTCCTGATGGCTTCCCTCCAAACTTCTTCCAAGCCAACTGGGATATTGTTGGAGAAGATTTGGTTAAAATGGTCAAACACTTTTTCAAGTCTGGTCACATGCTAAAAGAAATGAACTCAACATTCATAACCTTGATACCCAAAACTGATAAGCCTTCAAACCCCAGCCATTTCAGACCCATCAGCCTTTGCAACACAATCTATAAAATCATATCTAAGCTCTTAGCTCAGAGAATGAAACCATACCTAAACAAAATCATATCCCCCTACCAATCTGCTTTTATCCCTAGGAGACAAATGGATGATAACAAAGCTATTGCTCATGAAATTATACACTACATGAGAAACAGAAGAGGACTTAAAGGTAATAAAGGTAGTATGGGAATCAAGATAGACATGGCCAAGGCTTTTGATAGAGTGGATTGGACTTTTCTTCAGACAATTATGGCAAAAATTGGTTTCAACTCTGATTGGTGCAACAAGATTATGCAGTGTATAACTACAATTTCTTCTGCTGTGCTAATCAATGGCTCCCCCGATAACTTCTTCAACCCTTCAAGAGGTCTTAGACAAGGGGAACAAAATTGGTTTCAACTCTGATTGGTGCTACAAGATTATGCAGTGTATAACTACAATTTCTTCTGCTGTGCTAATCAATGGCTCCCCCGATAACTTCTTCAACCCTTCAAGAGGTCTTAGACAAGGGGAACCCCTATCTCCTTATTTATTTATATTCTGTATGGAAGCTTTGTCCGGGACCTTATCCCATGCTGAAGACTTGGGCATAATCTCAGGTACCAAAATTTGCAAGAATGCTCCTTCAATAACACATCTCCTTTTTGCTGATGATTGCATGGTCTTCTGCAAATCCAACTCTACTGAAGCTCAAAACCTAAAGGACATTCTTAATATATTTGGATCTACTTCTGGACAACTCATCAACTTCAGCAAATCAGGTGCTTTTTTCAGCAAAGACACTGATCCATCCATAATACCTAACATCTGCAAGCTTCTAGAAGTTCAAGTTCTGCCTGCAAATGACAAATACCTAGGCTCCCCTTTGTTTACCCACAAAAGAAAAATAAAATGTTTAAGACCAGGGGTGGACAAAATGAAGATGAACCTGTCCAGCTGGAAGAATTCCCCTCTAAATCTAGCTGGAAGAGAAGTTATAATCAAATCTGTCACCTCTACAGCCAGCATTTATCAAATGAATTTCTTCAAGATACCTAAGCAAACATGTCAAGACATGAACAAGTTACAAAGATATTTCTTCTGGGAAAAAACCTGGAGAATCCAACTGGCTATTACCCAAAAGCTTGGACAGCTATATGCAAGCCAAAAGACCTTGGTGGGTTAGGTTTCATGAATATGGAACTATTCAATAGTGCCATGATAACAAAGATAGGATGGAGACTAGAACAAGACAAGGACTCTCTCTGGTACCAGCTGATGGATGCCAAATACCTACTGGGAAGAAATGTACTAAACATGAACACCAATGCTAAAGATGGAGATTCCTGGATATGGAAAGGAGTTTTGGAAGGTATTCAGAACATCCAGCAACATTGTGTTTGGATAATAGGTAATTGTAACAAAATCAACATCTGGGAAGACCTATGGATACCCAACTCAACTGAGAAGCTCTCCAAGCCAGCTAACTGCCCTAATGATATTCACATGCTGGCTCACCTAATGACTGATCAGAAGGATTGGAACATCCAACTCATCCAACAACTCTTTAATCCAAACACTGCTCAAACTATCACAACTTTAGTCATCCACTCCAGGGAAGAAGACAGTATTCACTGGAACATTAACAACACTGGCAAATTTTCAGTTAAGGCTTTATACAAAGCTAAAATTGAGAACTTATATAGAAATGATCAAACAACAAGGGATTGGGGTGCCATTTGGAAGTTGGAAGTTGCCCCAGTTATCAAGATCTTTCTCTGGAAATGTGCACATGAAATTATCCCAAAAAATGCTAAAACTGCAAGTATTCTCCACTACATTGATCCCATATGCAAAATTTGCAATTGTGGGGAGGAAACAATGACTCATATGTTTCTCAATTGCCCTGCTGCCACAGCTGTCTGGAAGCAAATGCTAGGGGTAAATCATGGGCTCTTTGACCATCAAACCCCATTCATGGGGTGGTTCAATGATTGGTTCCACAATGATAGCAACACTAACAATACCTGTATTTATGCTACCACCTGCTGGTACATTTGGAAGGCTAGATGTGATCTAGTATTCCAGAACATTACCCCTAATGCTAAGACTACTACTCTCAGCATTCAACAACATCTCTGTGATTACAACAGAGTTCACAATCTGCCTCATCATGCCCTGAACTCTCAGGATCATACCAATGATAATGAGTACAAACTAACAACTGCAGGAATAAATGTGGGGCTCCAACAACACCAGCAGAATTATGGTTTTGTAATCAAAATCTGTACTATCCAGGACCCTCACACTTACCATTATTTTTCTGACCTAATTATCACTGATTTTGCAGGGAACTTGGTTGATAGCAGAGGACACACAGCTCAAAGGGGACCAACATGATCCACAGGAGGAGCAGATCTAGCTTTTGAATGGGCAGAGGAAAAGCAGCACACAAACATTGTCATACAAGCTGAAACTTCTGACATTCTGGAGCACTTCAACAATCTTTACCTCCAAGCAATCAAAGTAAGATTCAACAGGAATTTCCACAGGGAGAAACAAATCTTGAATGATGAAACTATCCTCCATATCAAGCCTGTAACTTTTGTCTTAATATGTCTTAAGCTTTTAGATAGAAACCAAAATCTCCAAGCCTTAAACTTGGCTATAAATTGTAAGAACTTAAGCAGTGGGTCTGATGTTTGCCTAAACCAGGAAACCACTAGCATTCCTATCAATTCCATTCCTTAGGATCCAAAAAAAATAAAAATAATATCCACAAACCTTAACAAAAAAAATTTAAGTCCATTCAAACGAGTGAAACCATAAAACTTAGCCTAAAAAATTAATTAAAAACAAAATTGTATCAATATGTACAACTAGCTAGTTAGAAGTTATAACTGATCAAAATTTATCATCTCCTCCATAAACTCTGGTGTCGCTCACCGACAGGCAATGAATGCTTTTCACACCATGTCCGACGTCAAAATTGAACGGCATAAAGAACATCGGAAACATCATCTCTACCACTCTTATTGACTTCCAAGTTCTTGTTTCCACCAAGGTTATGATCACCATTTTCATTAGTTGCTTGCTCAGGCTTTCCCATGCCATTCTATTTGATAGAACGCGTTGTTTTAACGGGCAAGAGGAGATTTGGCTTCGTAGAGTACCGATACGTAGGGAAATTTTCGATATCATCTTTTTTGTTCGCAGTACTGTGTTTAACTAGACGAAGATAACAACAAAAAAGAAGAGACAGAAGAAATAGAGCAAAAAGAATAACAAGTATAAGCATCATGATTTCACCATCTTTTGCGAAACTCTTATCACTCTTATCATTCGAGAACAGAAGTTGTTGCAGTTCTTCTCCGCTCATGCTAGGAGCCATGGAAGGTGACATCACCAACTTAGAGTTAATTAGTGTTTGGGTCGTAGATTTTGGTATGTCTTTGTGTTTGGGTCCTAAGTTTGTCCGTTTTAGTGTTTGGATCGTTGACCCGTTAGTCAACTAGGTGGATTGGTCAAGCCGTTAGGATACTTAACATCCGTCGGTGAAATTAGATTTATTTCGCTGAAAGAAAAAGAGAGAAAATCTACTAAATCAGCACAAATCGATCCACTATTAATAACACTAAAGGTTCGTCATCAAAATCAAATCACCTATTAGGCAAGCATAGGATTGGAGAAGAGTTGCGGCTGAAGGTGTTTGAAATACTAATCCAAAGAATTAAAACCAATGATAAATAGTACTGGTCTTCAAAGAATTAAATCCAATACTCACCAGAACCCTACCACTAATTCATCAATTACGTCACCAACACCATCAAGCCAACAAAAACTAAAAAAAAAAAAAAGAGTGCCCTGATTTAACCCAATACATTAGTAAATCACTTACTTGGACCCTTTGTTTTTCTTCATCTAAACATCAATTAGAGTCCAATCGAACCAATCTTAGCCCTAATTTAGCCCCGAATCTCACCTAATGATGTCCCCAATTCTCTGCACCAAAACCATCAACCTACTTTCCCCAAGAACAGAAAAATTCTTAATCAGAACCATTATTAAACTTACAATTTTTTTCCATATAATTCACTAAATTCATCTGATGGTGGGAAGAGTTCCATTTGTGAATCTTAAATACCCATTACAGAGCTACTCCTCCTCCATCGCTGCCACCACCATCAACTCCATTACCAATATCTCATCATCACAGCCGTCATCATCTCAGTTCGAGAAGACCCAAAATCGAGTTTGAGAGTAGTGATCAGGAGCGGAATTAGGATTTGCAACTAGGGGTGGCTTGAAAAAAGTTTATACATTCTTAGCGTGGCTTGATAACATTTTCAGCTGGGTTTGCACTGTCATCCGCTAAGCTACACTGCCTATTTTAAAAGAATTTCTAAACATGGGGGTGGCTTAAGCCAGCCCAAGTCTTGCTGTTGATCCGCCACTGGTAGTGATTAACTTGTTAAAACCAAACTTGCGAAGCTAGCTAACAAAATTTTGAGTTTTCAGATTGTGTAGCAACGCAACTAACTGTCATTAGATTTATACATGATAAAAAAGAAAAATAATGAATTTAATGTCGTGGTGCGTTTTTAAATGGATAACTTTAATTGCTGACAGACGTTAATGTTGTAACAGAATGAACAGTTGACTAACGGGTCAACGGCCCAAACACTAAAACGGACAAAGTTAGGGCCCAAACACAAAGACATACCAAAATATACGACCCAAACACTAATTAACTCACGAACTTATCAGGAATATTACTACCATATTTTGCAGCTTTGCAACCGTTTTAATCCTCAAGGCAGCAAGAAACATGCCTTCTTTCTAAATCTAGTGAAAATTCCAGGAAGCTTCCTTAAGGTAGCCATATGTCTTCTTCGGTCTTTCGATAACGCTCTGTTAGTTAATATTCCTGACTATTTGGTATTTATTGGACATGACTGCTAGATATTTCAGTACACACTTGTAGTTAGCAGTCAAGACACCGAGAAAGTTAAATGCTGCAAGAAAATCTAATGAATTGGGTATACACTGAATTTGGCAATTTTGTATAGATCAATCAACTCGACAGCATCACTTGAGCTTTTCAGCAATAAGTTTTAGATCAATGAGTGATGGGGGTTGCGTCTGTTTTGAGCATGCAATTGGACCACCAAGTTGGGTATTTTCATGGACCACGCAACCACGCGGTTGATTATTCTGTGTTAGCCAGTGGTGGTCTGTTAGCATAGCATGATATACATCAAGAAAAGTAGGTTGTTCCATATACATAGGGTGCAATCAATGAGTGATCATGTCATATATGGAAAATTTTCAAATGCTAAGCTTGGATAGCTAGCATGCTTGATTTGGGCAAGGAATCTAGCATATAATGCATTTGTAATGCTAGACCCAGAAAATCAGCAACATATCCTTAAGGGACCAAATTAACCAGCTGGTCATATAGGGAAATGCCATGAACTACACGCAACTGTTGAGACAAAAAATCATTTTTACTAGCGGTAAATGATACCAGGCGCACATTATTACCCGGTAGTACCATGAGCAAATTAAAATCATTAGCTTGGAAAAAGACATACAAATTACTTAGGATCAAGTACTCCATTGCAGGACGTTGGTACTTGCCATGTGCAATTTGGGCGGAGAAATGCCCATGCTACCTAGATCTTTCTCTTCTGTCTTGAACAAACGCAATTCCAATGCAAGCTCAAGTTATATATACAGTAAACAAAAGTGAAGTTGTAGAAGAACAACTGTAATTCACAGACAGATTGTTTAGTGTTGAAAACATAAAAGGACTAAGTTTTAAATACCAATATACCTGAAATAGTCATTTCTGAATTATCAATATATCATAAGAAAAAGAAGAATTAAATACATGTTCCACTCTGACCCTATAATGATATAATCCATTTTTATTTACAATGATTAGCACTAGCCGGATGTGTTTGACTTTGACTTGAGGAGAATTTGTCTTTTGGGTTATTTGGAGTCTTAAGCCAGGAACACTGAGCTTCTAAGTAAAATATGCGAAAGAAAAGAAAATTTTCCCCAATTCATGTAACATGCTCTCTCACAACCAAAAGCTATTAGTGGCTTATGGATATTTTGAAAATATAGATATGAACTTTTGATTAATCAATAACCAAAAACCAGATCATCCACACCAAGTAAGTCAATCGAACAAGTAGTTGAGACTATCAATTTACTCCAAAATCTCACTTTTACTCTGCTTTTGAATCTTCAGAGGTTTGTGAGAATGGGGATGACAGAATGAAAACAAGACATGACCTTTAACATTGTTGTGCGTAAAGTATTGATTCTCAACTACTTATATACACATTCAGATGTTTGAGATGTTCGATATGTATGAGCACACAATCCAAGTGACAACACTTATGCTAACTGAATGTAGTTTCATTTTGTAACACGACAAGTTTATTGAGTGAACGATATAGAGGTGGGTGCCTTAGACACCTTAATGACGCGACATTTGTGGATTGAAGCGCACGAGACTCATGACTTGGATAATTTTGGACCCTAAAGGGTCCTCCTATAGCTCTGAAGTTTATTATTATGTTGCAATAAAAATCTAATGAATATATACAGATAATACACTGTACATAGCTTTTAATACAAAAGATCAACCAATTGACAACCTAACTTGAGCTTTCTCGCAATAAGTTCTTGATCAACGAGTGAAGGGGGTTGCGTATGTTATGAGCATGCCAAGTTGGGCTTGGATGGCTACGTTTTGTTGTTGTTTGTTTGTGTGTGCGACCCGTTAGTCCTACAAATCCTCCAGTTAGGAGGAACATTAACTAAATTCAGTCACTTATGTGACTATTATATGGATGAAATTTTCATTTAATTTCACAAAAATCCCAGGCTATTAATAATTTATTGGACATGACTGCTGGAAATTTCAGTACACTAATAGCTACCATATAATGCATATAACGCATGCGTAATGCTAGATCCAAATTTTTATTACTTGTAATCTTTTCATTTCTACATTTTTTTGTTTTTCTTTTCTGTTTCTACCCCCGGTAGACTTTTGTATATCCTCCCTCTGCTTCTCTTAATAAATGCTTTCTTCCTTTTCTCAAAAAAAAAAAAAAAAATGCTAGATCCAAATTTTGAACAACTTGAATGGACCAAATTACCAAGTTGTTACAAACGGATATGCCATGTACAGCACACAACCTTTGAGAAGAAGAAGAATAAGAAAAAAAAAAAAAAAAAATTCTTGAACGGTAAATTAGAAATGATGCATACTACAACCTTGGACAAAGACTCTACAGCTGAAATTGCTGAAGCGTTATAGTTCCCCCGGTCAAAAATGCATCACTTCTCGTAGCAGCTAATCAGTATTATGAGCAAATTAAAATCATTAGCTTGAAATAAGACATACAAATTAATTACTCCGGATAAAGTACGTCAATTGCGGGGGCGGTGCTCCTTGTCATGTGCAAATGCATTTCCTAGATGCAATTTGAGTCGACAAAGGACCAAGCTGCTTAGATCTTTCTCTTATGTCTTGAACAACAGATACAGTTCAGGCTCCAAATGATATAGTAGAATTGTGATAGTGAACAGAATTGAAATTGTACAAGAACAACTGTGATTCACACACACCTTTTTTGGTGTTGAAATACATCGAAGGACTAAAATTGTAAATACATGTACCTAAAACATTCATTTTAGGAATTTATATGTGTAGTTGCAGGAAATCCCACAATACACTCCTCACTAGAATTTACTTAACTAATCGATTTGAAGATGAATAACTATAAGTTTTATTGATTATTTTCTTGAAAATGTTTACAAAGGAAGATAGAATAGAGCTAAAGAAATTACAATCACTCTAGATTTTCTCTCTCTTAATGACTTGCTTAACAATTCAAAAAGAACTCTCCCTACAACAGACTTACCCAACCCTTTATATAGGGTAGTACACGTGGATGACAACTAAGCCGTCCCTTTATTTTCGGGAATAACTCGCGAAGTGTCGCAAGTGTATAAGTGTTCATCCTCGCAACACTCTTAACCTTCGCCAAATTTTCACATCTTCCTCGTGTTCGGCGTCGTCATCCATTGCGTCATTTGTTTTACTTCCCGCGACTCCTTCGTGATGCTGTCGTTTATTACTCTCGCGAAGTATTGAGGTTGCGATATTCTGATCCTACATCTTGCCTCTTCTCATGTCTTCTCTGCGAAGAAGAGAATGTCATGAGAACTAACATTTTGAAATGTCGCAACCGTTTGTTTTCTATCCATTCTTTTACCGACAAGATTCCGTGAATTTAGGAATAACTGTTTACACGTATCTAAAATTTTACTTTTTACCGGCACATTTAATGTTATCCTGTTACTCTTTTCTCATCTATTTAAAGGAGAATTCC
Source organism: Papaver armeniacum (assembly GCA_023531295.1). Lineage (NCBI taxonomy): Eukaryota > Viridiplantae > Streptophyta > Magnoliopsida > Ranunculales > Papaveraceae > Papaver > Papaver armeniacum. Next base: position 309,234 of record JAJJWW010016428.1, on the reverse strand, counting down.
CTATGAAAAATTTTCTTTTCTTTTACTTCATCTTCTTTATTGTCTGCAACTTTTCTCTGCCGTTTTCCTTCATCGTCTTCTTCATCGTCTTTCTGCTACAATTCTTCTGCTACTGTTTCTATGGCATCAAAGTCTGTTGATTTTGCTAATTTTGATTATTTCATGATTGATTTCTCTTATTGAAGTCTTTTATTTGGATACTATTCTTCTTTTAATATTTCTCTTGCCATTTTTGTTTCAAATAAGGATAAATCTAGCATCAAAGTCATCATTATTGCAATCCTCGTGCTTCCATGGGTTCGCAACCGAAGCAACCGAAATCATTTGCCTCTAAAAGAAAGCCTGCGAATAATAAGGTATTTAAGAAACATTTACTCTTTTAATAACAATATTGTTGCCTCTGTTTCTTATTTAGCTTGTAATTCGCAGGATGCTGATAAATCCCCCAAGAAGCCTCGCCCTTCTAAACCTGTTGCGCCTTCGATTTCTTTTCCTGGGTTTAAGCTTGCTGCTTCTCCTACAATACCTTCGCAGGATAATTCATCTTCTCTAGCGATTTCTTCGCAAGATAAACCAACTCTTTCTTCTCATGATGACTCACCTTCTTAGGCGAGGATCTCGCATGACGAATCAATCCCTGAATTTTCCGTTAATGAAATTCTTCAAAATGAACCTCTCTCCACTTTTACCCTTAATACCTCTACTTCGCCCCTGCTTATTAATCAGGTTCCTTTAACTGATATTCTTATGACTAAAGATGATTCAACCTTTCCCTCTTCCTCTGGATCTATCTCTCTTACTAAAGAAAACTTGGAAGGGATAGATGTAGCTTTTAAAGTTTTATCGGATACCATGAATGATGTTAAGAAAATTTCCACTGATCCTATCAGATCTAGTGTTTATGAATCCTTGAGCAAGTATTTTGGTTCCGATACCATGTCGCGAGCATCCTTGGAACAAGAAATTAAGACCTTGAAGAATAGCCTTCATAATACTTCGCTTGATCGCGATAATCTTCGCAGGAAGAATGATGAACTAAAAGGTATCAATTCCTCTATCGTGGAAGACTTCTTTTTTTTTTTTTTTTTTTTTTTTTTTTTTTGAAGACTTTGTTCGCCTTTCAAGCTTTGAATCAGAAACGTAAAATGGAGATATATCAAGTGGAATCTATCGTGGAAGAAACTCGAACGGAAAGAGATGCTTGGATGGAGCAATATAATCGATTAGATAACCTCCATACATATTCTGTTGACCAGATAAATAATCTAACCCAAGAAAACGCCTTCTTAGTACAGAAGCAAGAATTATTAAGTAACGAATTGTCGCATCTCTCATATTCTTTGACTAAATCTAATTTGGAGTTGGAAACCTTATCAGATGAAATGGAACTTTACACTAGTGGAAAATGAAAAAAAAAAGTCTGCCAAAAAAACACTTAAAATCGTTAAAAATGACTGCTTACGGGAGCCCTAATATTGTAGTCTTATTTCCCAAAACGACTGGTCTTGGGAGCACTACAATTTTTCAAATTATGTCTACCTTCAGTAGTCTTAACAACAATACTGATAGAGACAGTCATTTTGCTGCATTATATTTTATTAAAAAAAATGAAATTGATTCAGCTGAACTGCTGAATCCAAAACTGACCCATCTGAATCAAATAAAATAGAAAAGAACAAAAAACTAAAATTCAGTTTACATTCAAATACAACATGAATTCTTAAGTTGACATTATTCCCATTCAATTGAAGTTAGAATTTATTATACGTAAAACATACTGATCATAGCTGATTTCAGTTGACACTTAGATTCAGAATCACCAAAAAATTGTAAAGAAAACCTGAATCAACGCCAATACAACTTATATGTTTTCTTAAAGATAAGTGCAAAGTGCAAACCAACAAAATGATAAACTATCTGATGGCGAACTGAGCCGCACAACTCATAATCGCATATATACCTACCTGCAGCAAAAAAAAAGCTTGAGCATTAGTTTACAAACTAATTTCAACGTGACAAGAATGGACTATTCAGAGATGATACAGAAAAGAATATGCAATTCATTCGCCATAGATAACTTGACATACACCAAAATGATTATGTATAAGACAAATGCAAGAGATGCTAGGTTTTGCAAACAAGAGATTACTCTTTAAGTACTCTGAAAAACTTGATTCGTTAACAATTTCAACCAGAATTGTGTACAAGTCAAATGTCCACCAAAATTATTTCATTCTGAGGTTTCAACTACTTGAGGATCCTTTTTGTGGAGAATAACAAGTGAAGGTTCTTTACACAAAAATTAGAAAATAAATGGAGCCAATGTGTGTACATTGTTACGTACCATGAACTTGGTCAAACATCTCTTATTAACTACGCATGGATTAAATAAGTATAAACTTTGACAGTCTATAGCTGAGACAGGGTTTAAGTAATAGATTGATAAAACAAATGCAATTGCATATACCAACTTAAACAACAGACAAACTCACCTTGTTAAGGAACAGAGTTTCCGACAGTACTGTAAAGGGTATTATTGAAAGTTTCGTCATCTACACATAAAATTCATTTCATTCGGATTAAACTTTCACCACTACTACAACCAAATTAAACTTATCATATCCTAAATTCTCTTAAATAAAAATGATCATAAAGGATGGCTACATCAGCTAACAGATATGGTGGGAATCTAAGCATATCATACTCAAACCAAGGAAAGCTCGATCAAGAAAAAGGAAAGAAGCTCAATCTGGTTCAAAAATGTACAAAATATGTACGTATTCAAGTCATAAAATTTATTACTATAAAATATGATATGTGGATCAACGGTTTATTAATCTTCTGGAAGACTAACTATACAAACCTTCTAATTAGACTGATCCACTTTAAAAAATCTTTTCGTAAAAACATATGAAGTTGGAACTGACATACTGAATTGTAATGTATTTACGATCAATTTCTCCTGCAAACATGTTTATAAAGTGTTAGAATCTTAATACCGAAAATGGAAAAACAAAGCATACTTGCCAAGATGTCTGTGACTTAGAATTTAAACATTTACCCAAACAACTAGGATGACCCTCATCTTCTCGTTGATGTCGGATAGTTAAACGATATAGTTGGGAGATAAGTAGCTAGAATTCTGCAAAATAGGCAAGGATTAGTCAAATTACCTCAAGCTTATAAGCCTACCCCATCTAATATTAACCCAAATTTTGCATTCTTCAATTCAGAGTTGTTTTTGAGATTCAGTAATAATGCAAGTATACAAAATTATAATACATTCTCAATTGGAACAGATGGGAAAAACATACTTAGGGTCGGTTTGAAGGATTTCACTAAAGAAAGTAACACTATCAATTGATTCTAGATTGTACACTTTGAGTACATGAAGTATGAAAATCAAACAATGCCACACCAAAAATTAAACAAGATAGAGTGAAAATAGTGTTGAGATTAACCTCGGTTTTCATGTAGTCAACATATAAATCATCGAATAATCTACAACTCCAACAGTGTTCTTTGAGTCACAACTATCAATACAGAACGGATTGTGCAACAATATCCTCCATGTAAACTTCCTCTTCCTACAACAATACACTACACAATTATTAACACTGCTGCTGCTAAAAGAAAGTAAGGAAGAAACTCTTAATACAAAACACAGTCATCATACCATTAGGCTAATTTCCTCCAATATTTTGACTTCATCAGCTTCACAAACATTGGATCCGAGAAGAAACTATTTGTTATGTATTCAACAAAAACTATAATGACCTTATTATATGAATCTATTTCAATTTGGATTCTTAGCTTCCTGCAAACATTGAATAAGCGTAAGGAAAACCAATCTATTATGGATTACATCTAAATCGTTTTAAGAAACACAAATTATCACTGGACAAGGTTGGTTATGGTTATAAATTTCAAAGTTAGATAACAAACTTCCTTGTAAATGGTCTACGCACAACAACGAATGGATTTTTATCATAAATCAAATGATACCAGAAAAAAAAAAAAAAAAGATTTTTTTATCACAGATCAATTTATTTCCGAACAAAAACAATGAAATAAACCATATTCATAGTTGAACAAAACGAAAGGAAAATTACCCAATCGACGAATCCAGCATCCCTGCAAGAAATCCTTAACTCTTCATACAGCAGTAACAATGATAATACTTATGAAACCAAAAAATTGAACTCAGGAATCACTGCCAAAGTTGAATCTGAACTGAAAATAAACTTAATAATTATCAATCCCTAATTTGATATAGCAAAAGAGGACCCAAAAATTCCTAAGAACCAGCAAAAGCTTCGAAAAGAAAAACAATAAACCCTTAAATTGAAATAACAAGGATTGAAATCGTAATATACAGATCTGAAATTACTTTTTACAGAAGAAAAGAAATCCTAATCTTCAATCACAAAAACAGGGATGGGAACCATATTATACAGATCTGGAATTACTTTTACAGAAGAAAAAGATGGACGAGATAGTCAGCTGTGGAAAAAAAAAAGAGATAGTCGAGAGGATTGTTAAAGCGAGGCTGAAATTACTCCGATGTTTAATGAGGTGGAGGAGCTGAGTTTTAGGGTTAATTAGAATCGAGAGAGAAGTGAGGCTGTGAGACAGAAGAGGAATACAGATCGATATAGAGATATGTTTTGTTTCTAGAATGTTATTAAACAATCTCCCACCGCAGTCCTATTTAAAGTTGGACTATAATAACAATTTCCACTAACAGTCTTACTATAAATCCACGTGGAGGTACTTTTATTTCCAAAACTGCCCCTTAATATTAGGACTGCTATTGGAGCTCGATTCACTTTTCCGTCCAAAAAGACTACCTTTGGAAGCTTAATATATAAAGAAAGCCTAGGGAAGTCTTATCTATAAAGGCCAAACAGACTTAAAAAGTCTATTTTCCACTAGTGTTATCTCAAGAGAAACGAGCTTTGTTGGACAAGGTGGCGATATCCTCGCAACAACTTGATGTTTGTCGAAAAGCACTGAATGAGCAAGAACAATCTATCTGCTTATTGAAAAATAAACTCAAAGAAACCACTACCGAAAGAGATAAGCTTATTCAGGGTAGAATAACTCTAAGTGTGAAAACAAACCAGCTCAAGGATGAATATACCAAGTTAAAAGAATCTCATTCTTCCCTTGCGAAGGAAAATAATTTACTGATTTCTAATGAAAAAAGCTTGCGTTCTCGGCTAAAAGGTTTTGTCGATGATGGTTTTGATAATGCCATGAATCATTTGGAGAATAGTTGCTTGGCCTTGACCCAACATCTTATCTCGCAAAAGGAAGGTAGTCATAAAATTTGACTGCCTCATCCGCCGTTTTCCTTTTCTAATTTCTTACATTACTTTTTATTTTTAACTCTCTGTTCTTCTATATTTTCGCAGAATCAGAGAAAGATCTTCGCACTTCGCTGTCTACTTTGGAATCCTCCCATGCCAAGATTCGCAAGGAAAATACAACACTTGTCGCTACTCTTTCCCATTCTCATGATCGTGCCGCAAGAAGGCTTAATTATATTAGCCATCTTAAAGATATCCAAAGTAGGAATCAACAGAAGGCACTTCTTCGTCAATTTCATCCCAAAGCTGAAGTTTTTGTGAATGAGATCTTACTCTCTAAATCCCTTGAACCTGTCTCTATTGAACCTTTGGAAGTTGAGGATGATGAATTTCCTAATTATCCTGATAGTGATTACGATTATGAAAGCTGCGAAGACATCCCGAACAATGAAATTGTCGATAAGAGTCTTCATGAAAAATCTTCCGATGAAAATCCTCCTATTGGCGAAGATGAAGCTGAGAATCCAAATGAAAAAACTTCTGATGGAAATCCTCCACCTAGCGAAGGTGAAGCTGATAAAATTGTTGAAGAACATTTATCATCTCCTGTTGCCGAAATGCTTTTAGATGTAGATGTAGAAAATTAAGCTACTCCTCTGTAATTTTATATTTTCCATCCTCTTTTTCTGTATGACTTTTTGCATGAGATGCTTTTCAATTTCTGTTGAAGTACTCTTTTTTGATTGGAAAGACCAAGTTCCTTGATGAATAATCCCTTATCTTCTCTTTCTATCTCATTTTAGATTTGCAATTTTAATCTCGCAAGTGTGTTCGCTTACTTTTATTTATGTTGAAATTTATCATTGCGACAAGATCGCAGGATATCTTCACAAATGAAGAAATCTATTGATCTTGTCTTATCATTGATTGTGTGGTCTTATTTTGCCTTCCTAATTAAAGGTCTTATTTCGCCACCCCTCGTTGCGACAAAATCGCGGGGACGTCTTTACATTTTCATGTATTGACCCATTGACCTTGTCTTATCATTTCTTAAGTATTTTTGCCTCTGCGGGATATTTTATTCGCGACAATATGACAGTTTAAATATTCTTGCGAATGTAAAATCCTATGACATTGCCGTCTTCGCGACGAAATCGCAGACGTCTTTACATTTTCACGCAAAAACCCATTGATCTCGCCTTATCCTTGCGTTAGTATTATTGCCTCCACGGGATCATCGCACAAATATGACAAGCCTGAATTTCCTTGCGAAAATAAAGCCTCATGACATTTGCGTCTTTTGACACTTATCAGCTCCCTAATGGAGGGTGCCGCCCTTATCTTCTCCCTGGTTTCCCCTTCAAGGAGGCGTACATCGGCCATACAAGACTAGCTCCTCCCATCCGGTCTTAACAACAACCAGTTGTTTTCGCAGCCTCTTATCCCTTATACCTATATGGTTTATGGTTACGAGACTGCACCCTAAGTGGAGTTTTCTTCGGGCCGAGTGAAGCATATACCAAGACTTGCCAAGAATGGCCGAGACACTTCAAATGCCCCATGCACTCTTGGCTCAACCGTGTACCCCGGCGCCTTGAGCATACACTGACTCCTTGGAAGAGACCCTCGGGCGTCCAACCAGGGTATAACCTTATATATATAGTTGTAAATCCAAGCTATCTCTCCCGGATAGGCTTTCATGGGCCCCAAATCTCCATGACTCAGGTTCCAGGAGCGGTGTAACCTTTCCCCTGAGCCATGTCAAGAGATACCCCCTTATATGACGCACTTTAGGTCTTATATTTACCTCTTGAGAAATATCATTCGCGAACTAGGGTGTACGCCATAAAGGTTCGTCCCATTCACTCACTCATTCATTTTTGTTAACTCATTCAATCATTCATTTTCTGTAATGTATTGCTTGCGAAACATTCGCACAATCTTTCTTTGTTTTATTCAACTTCGCAATCATTCTGTCGCAAAAATATTTCATCCAAATTCATTTCATTTTATCCATCTTTTATGGATAATACTTCTTGAGATACAACCTATTCCATGGTCTATCTAATCTTTGTCCTACATCTTTCCCTTCAGGATCCATTAATCTATATGCCCCTGTGCCAACTATTTCCTTAATGATATAAGGTCCGTCTCATTTTCTTGCCAACTTGCCACCACTTTCACGCTGATATATTGGTGTCTCTCGCAGACCGGATCTCCCAGGTTGAAATTCACGTATCTTAACACGTTTGTTATATTCTCTCCGGCCAATCTTCGATAATTCTCCATATGTTGTAGTGCTCTCTCTCTTTTTTTCTTCTAATTCATCTAATTTGATTAAAATGTTCCCCGCACTAAGATTTTTCTCCCAAGCTTCTTTCTTTGTTGTTGGAATCATAACTTCTGTTGGGAGTACAGCTTCAACCCCATATGTTAAAAAAAAAGGTGACATTCCTATAGCTTCTCTCCTAGTTGTATTGTAAGCCCATGCTGCATTGGGCACTTGTTCGCACCATCCTTTATTGTATCCTTCTAACTTCTTCTTCAATATGTCTGCAATTGTTTTATTTGTCGCTTCTGCCTGGCCATTTGCCTGCGGGTATAGAGGAGTTGTTTTATCACATCGTATCTGAAATGCATTAAGCAGCAATTCTATATTTTGTCCTTCAAACTGTTTCCCATTGTCAGATACCAACTGTGCTGGAATCCCAAATCTGCATATAATGTTCTCAAATATGAAAGTAAAAACATCTTTATCGCGAATGTGTTGTACCACTTTCACCTCTACCCATTTTGTGAAATAATCAGTAGCGACAATTAGATATCTTCTCTGTCCTGTCCCTGGTAGGAATGGTCCCACAATATCTAAGCCCCATTTTCCAAAAGGCCACACACTTGTTGAAGAATTTAATGGCGCTCCCGGTGCATGTATCTTCTTCCCATGTCTTTGGCAATCTTCGCAACGCCTTGATATTTGTTTCGCGTCCTCATGCATATATGACCAATAATAGCCCTGCGTTTTTGCTTTATGTGCTAAAGATCTTCCACCACTATGATTACCAGCATCCCCGCTATTCAACATCTTCAATATGGTTTCTCCTTCCTTCCTTGTTACACACCTAAATGAAGGTCCATTAAAAGATCGTCGGTATAGTACTCCATCTCTTAATTCATAATTTGTTGCACGGCTTTTTAATTTGTGTGCCTCTAATCTATTTCTTGGTGTTTCCCCTTTCATCAGGTATGCATGAAGTTCTTCTCTCCAATCTTCTTCGCAAAGTTTTTGTGTTCCATCTTCTATTAGCATTACATCTGTTTCTTGCTCTTCTTCTTTATTAATTGACGATGTTAAAAGTGTTTGTATTTTTATATTTCTTGCAGTCGGATCTGTCATCATACTTGATATAAAGGCAAAAGCATCTGCGAGCCTATTGTTTTTCCTTGATATATGTCTCCATTTTATTTTCGGTATCTGCACCGATAGCTCGTCAACAAGTTTCTTGTACTTTTGCAAAGATAGTTCATTTGTAGTGTATTCCTCTTTTATTTGGCGAATAGCCAATTGCGAATCACCTGGTAATCCTCACATTCCCAATTTCATTTCTATTGCGAATCGCAAAGCATGTATTATAGCTTCATATTATGTTTCATTATTGGTTGACGCAAACTCTAATCTGAAAGAAAAAGCTATTTTATTACCTTCTGGCGATATCACAACAATTCCAATCCCATTACCTTCTCCATTAGATGACCCATCTACTAATACAAGCCTCTAACTCGGTGCATACGCACCGAGAGTGTGTAAAGAGTTTGTGTGTAAAATTTGCATTAATTAAGCCCTACGTTATTAATTTGAACTAAAACTTCATCAGGAGACTCGGTACCTTGGTTTATGATGCGGAGATTGCATTTACCAAAGGCAAAGTATACCTTAGTTTGTAATGCGAGAGATGACGTGAAACAAAGAATAAGTATACGGTATACGTTTTAAACTCCCTTCACGGGAAGGTTAACTTCTCTGCCATGACATAATGGCTAAAACGGGTTACTGACTTTAGTGTGGGCGCCTAAGAGAGTTATAGTGATAGACCAGGTTTCCTCAAAGAGGTTGAGAGGCCTGACAAATTCTATTTTCATTCCAAGTAAATTTGTCTTTAGGCACCTTGCGTTTGGGTAGGGTGCCTGTTGCATTTTAGTTATTTTTGCTTTTTAACAAAAATAAAATCACAAAATTGGTTAAAAAGACCAAAATTAACATTTCCGGGTGAAAAGGACGGTTAGATTTTGATCTTTTGTTTAAATGGACAAAAATTTAAAAATAGGCGAGAATGTAACCGGTTTCATCCTCGCCCATTTTCAAATACAATTTCTTATTTTTAATTTACACAGGATGCATCCAGTTTCATCCTCGCTATTTTTTAAGTTTAAGCCAGGATGAATCCAGTTTCATCCTTGCTATTTTTTTGTGTCCATTTCACCCATAAAATTTTTTACTCGTCCATTTGAACCGTGTTTTTATTTTTTTTTTGGACAAATGACCCATTTTCCCGAAATAAAATAAAAGAACTATACCCTTCAAGTCTGTATCTTTGTTTGGTATTCCTTTGGTACTTGAAGACAACTTTGGTTAATCTTTGTGATTTTGGAGTAGGAACAACATAATATGCACACGAGAAAAACCTTACTTCTAAAATTCAATGATGTAAATGGGAGAAACAATTAGCATGCTTTATTTTAAGTTAATGTAGTTTACACACCTATCAGAAATTCACCAACTATCTTCCCTCTCGCCAGTCCTTCATTAGTTGTTTGTTCTGGCATCAAATCGAAGGGTGGTTGTATATATGGCCACATCCGGTCACATGGGAAATTTATGAACAAATCCTGAGGTATGGCTATTGCATCACGATAGTGTTGTAACATTATATTGTCCCTTCATTAAACGAGGATGGTAACACGATCTCTTTTTCTAACGGACGCATGTGATGTATTGTTGTAACATGAGGCGACGTCGGTATATCCATTTTCATCTGAGCATAAGGAAGTAATAAAGGATATTGTATTGCCGTGAAACTTGGATGAAATTTAGTGGTTCTTTTTTTTTCCGTAGACTATTATATCTATGGACCTATTCTTGTTATTACCACTTCTGCGGTCCTGATAGTGTATCTAGCCTCCAAACCCGTCTTGACGGGGAGGACCGCTCGATGGTTGCTATAGTTTTCCGAATCGAGCTCAAGTATCAATAATCGAATGGAGTACGCGGGCAATCAATAGCTGATTTAATAGCGATGTTCCCAGAAGAAGGAAATGACTAGGTACATGAATACATACCCGGCAAAGTAGCAGCTGTAGAGATCGACAAACCGTGGACCATGTTTTTCGACGGATCATCTTACAAAACATGAGGATGAGCCGGGGTAGTATTTGAAGCCCCGCAAGGCGATCTACTGTCGTATTCATTGAAGCTCGACTTCCCATACAGTAATAACGTCGTTGAGTATTGTAGTAGCAGGTTTTCCCACACTACACCCCTTACTCGATTTTGCTTAATCAATCCATTGAAAGATGTAAGATCAAGAATATTTATTGATTGGATTCATGGAATGTTTACACAGGAAAATAGAATTACACTTAGGAATTAAAACACTCTTAAGCTTTCTCTCTCCTAATGACTTGCTCAACAATTCCAAAAAGATCTCCCCCTTCACAGACTCACTCAACCCTATATATAGGGTGATACATAGTGGATGGCATGCCTAAGCTACCCTTTATTTTCGGGAATGTCCCGCGAAGTGTCGCAGATGCACAAACATTCGCTCTCGCGACACTTCTTATCCCTCGCCAGGTCTCACGTCTTCTTCATGTTTTGCCTGTCGTTATTCATTGCGTCGTTTATTTTAGCTTCCTGCGACTCCCTCGCGACATCGTCGTTTATTAATCCCGCGAGCCCTGTCTGTTGCGATATTATGATCCTACATCTTGCCTCTTTTTCCTTGAATATTGCTTGAAGAGCGATCTTTAAGGAAAATCATTGTTGTAATAACCTTTAGTCTTTGCTGATGAGGAACGAGCGGAAGAATACTTTGTACTTGAAAAGTACGTACTTGCCTCTATTCTTTTGCGAAGTTCCAAAGCTTCTATATCTAAGTATCGTCTCCTATCTCTCCTCATATTTCCTCTGCGAGGGAGGAGTATCACGAAAGTGATTCTTTTGATTTACCGCGACTTGCTTATTTTTATTTGTTTCGATTTTGTACTTTTACACGGATTTTGATTATTAATGTCTTTTTTTGACACGTCTCTTTCAACCGCTTATTCTTGACCGTTCATGTCTCTTCGCGCATTAAATGACCTCGTTTTTCTCGAGGATCTTTTTCCCTTTATATAGTTTTCTTTTTCTCTTCTTTTCATCCTTTAGTTTCTCTCTCGCAATTTTTCTTTGACTCTCTTCTTCCCGCAATTTGCGCTCCCGCTACCGCAAATCCTTTCTAGCGCTGATCTTAATCCCCAATCTTCCATCCATTCCCATACTTTGATAAATGGCTTTCATCAATCGTGCATACAAAGCTTCTTTTGAAGAGGTTCAACGAAGTTACTCGAGAAGGGTTTTACTCATCAACCATTCCCGATCAAGAATCTTCATCTATTCTTTCTCGCAAAATTATTTTCTCGATCATCAATGTGATGATCAAAGGATTATAGTCTCGCTAGGTCAGCTTCTCGCGGGACTTCCCATTCCCTTATATGATCCGAGAGTTGCCTCTATTTTATGAAATCTTGGCCCATGAAAAATTCTCTCGTTTGTTTATCAATTGAGTGGCGATTGCATTCGCTAATGCTTGAATTCGCGAATCGTGTCTTTGGCAAAGGATCTTTATACCTCATCTTGTTAGACACCCCGATTTCAAAGACTTGGAAATAGGCTGAGAGAAGTACACTGTAGAGAACTTTTTTGAAAACTATTCAATGATAAAGATGGTTAATGCGAAGTCTCAAACTGGGGCATTCGCTGAAAAGAAGGATAATGTCCCCGAGGATAAATTGCTCATGCGGGATATTGACGGCACCCGGCAATAATACTACCCTCGCCACTCCAAAGATGAGAAATGGTGGGTTGTACCCTTGTTTTTAAATGGTCCTTATATCGCGGGTCAAGACGTTCTTCCTGAATCTCGCAGGTATCATCCTTGGGAATTCAAATGGCCCGATAAAGCAAATGAGGTATGTTTTCCATTTTAAATCTTGCCTTTGCAACTTTCTTTTTACATATGTTGAGTTTGTATAATTTTTCGGATCGCCAAATTGAGAAGAAAGTACAAGGATAATCCATTGGAGAGTACTCGACCATACTTATCGCTTACGAAAGTAAGAAACACTTCCTTTGTTATTTGAAACAATATTGTTGCCTCTGTTTCTTATCTTTAACCGTATGATAAGGTTGAGTTGAAGAAGCTTTAGCCATGAAGACTAAAGGTAAAGGCAAAACTATCATTCGCAAGGGTAAATCTTAAACTCCATTAACTAAGAAGCGAAAGGTTCAATCTTCTTCTCGCCTTAACTCAAGCTCCGAATCTTCACGATGAGGATAACCATGATTCGAATCTCTCTCTTGCTAAGGAGATTCCGTTGGCGGCTTTCTCCTATGGATCGATTATCTAACATCTTCTCGACTCTTTCCAAGGAATGGGAGATGCTCCCTAGCTTCCTTTGCGGTACTCTCGCAAATGTGTGTAACGCTACTTTATTAGAAGGCAATGATTCTTTCAATGGAGCCTCTAGAATCGTGTCTCTGACTTCTTGAACGCCCTTGGGTCTTTGGTATGTATGCATTCACATTTCCCGTTAATTTTAAATTTTTAAATATATATGTGACGGTTTTTCTGTTTTCTTTCATAGGTTGGAAGAACTTTTTGTAGTTGCCTCGCATCTCGAGAGAAGACGCAACAATCTTGAAAAGAAGAACTTCAGCTGAGCAAGAAGATTCGAGAATTAGAGATCAAGTCAAAGGCATCTCGCGATAAAGACGAGAGAATTCAAAAGTTAAATACTCGAGCTTGACTCCCAAAGGGATAGGGTGTCCTCTCTTCGAACGCTAATCAAGAACTTTATGGTATAAGATTTCACATCCTTTTATTATTTCTATCTTATCGGTCGCATACTACTACCTAATTTATTACCTTCGAGATGTATATAATCTCTCCGATGAGGCTATTCTTCTCCATACGTTTCCTGAACCTATGGATAATGACCTTCTTCTCGCACACCTCAATCAATCTCTAAGTAATTCCTCAGATAAAACTAACCTCCTTTCATTAAAGGATCTTCAATCCAAATATCAACTTTTAGAGATCGAACACAGATCTAGTTTAAATTTAACTAACCGCTTTAAACGAATGTACCTTGATTCCGAGGAGAAAATCAAGATTTTAAGGAAGAAAATTAGTGATCTCATAGATGAGAAGGATCGCATTACTAACGAGAGGTGCACAAAGCAAGTTAGCGACTTCACAAATCTCTTTCTTGGTGTGTGCAAATTGAACGAGATGAACTCCTTCATCAAAATACTATGCTTGCTGTAAAATGAGAAGAACAAGTTCGCTTCTCTTCTTGTTATTAATAGTGATGATGAATTCGCCTCACTGCGAAAGTTTTAGATAATGCCAGAATAATCTAGGTGTTGATGTTAGTCTTCATGCCGAGCATACTTCCTTGACTAAAGATATGATATCTGATAGAGAAGGTTACTTATTATACCTTATCGTTCTTACTTCGTGGTATTGCTTGTAAATTATTAACTTGTTGTTTCTTATTTGCGTAGAATGCCCGAAGAGGCTTCAAGTTAGAATTAGAGAACTTGAATCAAAGAACAGCTCGCAGAATTTTCCAAATAGAATTGAAGAACTCGAAACGAAAAACAACAACTCGCCAAGAGTCTCTCCCTTCGTAATAACAAGTATTCCAAGTTGAAGAAACAATTTGAAACAACAAAGGAGAACTTTAATAATGATGTCAGTTTCGTTTTCGCAATGGAGCCATGGAGTATGTTTGTAAGCACCAACATCCTCTCGCATACATATCCTTGGCTTCTTGAAAAGGTTCTAGAATCTACCCGTCTCTCGATGTTTCGATAGTGAAGTCGGCGGAGAAGAAAATTCTCGCGATGAGAATAATAAACCGAAGAATCGTATGAAGAAGAAGAATCACCAAAGATATAACTCTTTTCGTTTTCTTTTCTTTGTGTATATCCGTGACATTGTCAGATCTTTGTTATAGTGAACTTCTTGGATTTTTTTTTTTTTCTATGAATAATAAAACTGAAGAATCAGATGTTGTTTTTCAGTTTCAACTTTCTATGAACTATTTTTTTTTTTTTTTTTTTCATGAATTCAATCTCCACTCCCCTTTTTTGGTAGTTCTTCCTTGTAATATAATTGGCTAACATTATTGATGTATAACTCTTTCGTCGTAAGATGAATAACAATGTTCCATCTTTCCATTCCCATACTTGCCTCTCCGTTATTTATCTTCGATGGAAGATTTTAGTTGTCTTCTTGTATTTGATAATAATCTTATTGTTAATTGAATGGATCATCGCTACGGAGTCGCTGATATCTTCATGAATTGAGAATTCTATCTCTTTTTATTGCGACAAGGTCGCAGACCGCCTTTACATTTTCATGTGATGGCTCATTGACCCCGCCTTTATCATTTTTGTGTGGTCTTCCGAGTTAGACCTCCTAATTAGAGGTCCTCCTCGCACTTTTTTATGGCGACAAAATCGCAGACGTCCTTACACTTGCATGTAAAGACCCATTGATCTTGTCTTATCATTTTCCAAGTATTTTTGTCACAGGATGTTTTAGTTGCGACAATATGACAGCCTAGATATCCTTGCAAACATAAAGCCCCATGACATTGCCGTCCGTGCGACGAAATCGCAGGACGTCCGTACACTTTCGTGTAAAGACCCATTGATCTCGCCTTACCTCGCGTTAGTATTATTGCCTCTGCAGATCATTGCACAAATATGACGAGCCTACGTTCTCTTGCGAAAACATAGCCTTGCGACATTTGCGTCTGTTTGACACTTCCTAATGGAGAGCGTCGCCCTTATCATCTCCCGGTTGCCCCTTCAAGGAGGCGAAACATCGGCCATACAAGACTAGCTCCTCCCATCCGGTCTTAACAACAACTAGTTGTTTTCGCAGCCTCTTATCCCTTATACCTATATGGTTTATGGTTACGAGACCGCACCCTAAGTGAGTTTTCTTCGGGCGAGTGCAACGCATGCCAAGACTTGCCAAGAATGGCCAGGGTAGGTTCATCCATCCCGGGCACTCGTTCAACCG
Source organism: Papaver armeniacum (assembly GCA_023531295.1). Taxonomy (NCBI): domain Eukaryota; kingdom Viridiplantae; phylum Streptophyta; class Magnoliopsida; order Ranunculales; family Papaveraceae; genus Papaver; species Papaver armeniacum. The sequence continues at coordinate 293,570 of JAJJWW010016428.1, read as the reverse complement.
TGTACTCCTGGCGCCTTGTGCATACACTCGACTCCTTGGAAGAGACCCTACGCCCAACCAGGGTATAACCTACATATATAGTTGGGAATCCAAGGTATCTCTCCTGATAGGCTTTCATGGGCCCCAAATTTTCATGGTTCAAAGCTTGGTGAGCTGCAATAACCTTCCCCCGAACCATGGCGAGAGATACCCCTTATATGACGCACTTTTAGGTCTTACATTTGCCTCTTACGAAATGTTATTCGCGAACTAGGTGTACACCATAAAGGTTCGTCCCATTCTTTTGCGCATTTGTCTTTGTTAGATCATTCAATCATTCATGTTTCATTATTTGTCGATATTTGTTTTAAGTATTCGCATAGTTTTGTTTCACTTGTTGTATTTCACTTTTCTTTCTTAATCGAATTCTCATTTTACTTCTTGGTTGCGAGATTCTCGCACATCATTACTCATTTACTTTTCCTCCCCGTTTTTATTGATTGTTCACTTATGCCTTTTGTTCCTCATATCTTTTGCTTCTTTATTGTCATAACATTTGTCTTTCTCCGTGCATTCTCCTCGCGAGATATGTTCGATCCTCACTTCTATAGCATCTACCATTAGTTTTTCTTTTCTCTGTTCATTTCTCACATGTTGCTTCCAACCCTTTCTTTTGGCATTTCTTTCTTCGCAGCTTTCTATATCGACCTCATGACATTGTTGCGACTCCTTCCAATCTCCCTGGATGATACCAATGCCGTTCGGATGTGGAAATTTTATACATTAGTGGTACGTCGATGCGACCCCCAAGATTTCATGAAGCCATGGCCTCCCAATTAGTGCATTATACGGGGATTCCACGTCAACCACACTGTAATAAAATATCGCTTGATAACCCTTGTAGAGAGTATTCTCATGTGAACCTCTCCCTTTGGTTTGTTTGCGATACCATTAAAGCCATATATCTTGTATGTTGAGGGGATCAAATCCTCATCCTTTCCTCCCATCGTCTTATAAGTATGGTAAAAAGAATATTCACCGAACTTCCAAAGATCGATTAAGATTCGGTTGATCGCCCACAAGCTTCCTCGCCTCATCATCTTCTCATCAACTTTGGTTTTGGGTTAATCTCTAGTTTCACAACCAACGGCTATCATATGTTTCTCTTCCTTTTGGTACTTCATCTCAGAGAAAGAAATAGTCTTCGCCTGCCACTTCTCTAATCGGCTGCTCGCTGGACTCATTATTTCTTTATCATTAGCATCTCTCGCAAAGACTCTACCGAGCACATTGTCATGAAAATCTTCAATGGTGCGATAGGAGTGACGATAGAGTTGCAATTCAAATTCTTAGCCTTTGTCCCGATTTCTATCACAAATGATTCCTTTCCTTCGCCGACACCGCTTCTATGCATCTCTCGGTGGTGGTGGTAATGTCCGGCCTGTTTCTTCTCCCTTTAGAAAGTGATTCTAGCCTTCCCCGATCAATCATCCCGAGAATAATTCTCTTTATGTTTCTACACTCGTTTGTTTGATGCCCATGGAAGCGATGGTAAGAACAAAACTCATGACTTCTATCGCTGCGGTGGTTCCATTCCAACATTCCAAGGTGCTTGTACATTTTCCATCACAAGTATAGCTTCCCGATCTTTTCAACACTAGCATTCAAAGGGAGGCATCTTAATCTGTTCCCATACTATTCGTGATTTCTCTCGCCCTCCACGGTTATTTTGCCTTTCGTCCACCATAAGTTTCTTGCACATGATCTAGCCTCTGAATCTTATTATTGTTGCTACGGTTGTAGTAGTTTCTTTCTCGCTCAAACTCTTCTTGATCATGGCTTCCCATGGCTACTATCTTCTGTTGTCCCTCATCGCCTTTCCTCGCTCTGTCCTTGCGGTGCTCGCCACCGTATTTATGAATTGAGGTAACAAGCTTGCGTTCGCGGCGTTAGAGCTTGTGTTCGCGACGGATAAGAATTCATTTCATTCTGTTTTCTCTAAGGAAATATATTCTTCCCGTAATTCTCATGGCTTTGCCATCGTGATTGTATTTTTGATTCTAAAAATTTGAATGTATAACAAGTTAGTCGCGAAGAGAGCATTCACAAATGAGAGTATGAGATATCTTTCCTCAACCCGTCCCGCCATTTCGCTACACATGGTCCTCCATCTTATTGTCAACCGCCTTAAGCTCTCGCCAACCCTTTGTTTCAACCCGAATACATCTTCAATACCTCAGTCGCAAGAGTTGTTACTTATGTATGCTCCTGTGAATGTGGCCTGTAAATGGTTAAATGATGTGATTGTGTTCCTTGGTAGACCTTCAAACCACTTTAGTGCTTCTCCTATTAAGCTTGACGCGAAATATTTGCACAATATGGCATCATGATTCTCCCATTGTAACATACATCTCATATAAGCCTTAATATGTTGTATCGCATGGGTTGTTCCATCAAAGATGTTGGTTAATGCGGAGTAAGTTGCACTTAGGAGGTATTCCTCCCATCCGTACTTCTAACGTGGAAGGGATTCTTCGCGGCTTCTCGCGATGGCTTCGCTCTAACCTGCCTCCTTCCTCCTTCCCTTCTACCATTCAAGCAATCCTCTCATTTCAGCCAATTCTCTTAAGATTTGTTCATTTGCCTCGAATTTGATTCTACCGGGTCTTTTTAGCTCGCTTCTCTCCTTCTTCGCTCGTGCCTATTTTGATCTTCTTGCTCGTTATTTTCTCCTCTTCTTTCCCCGCGACGCTCTTCTTCGTCTCTTTTCACACTCCGCACGCCATTATATCGGTTGTTCTCTTCTTGGTTGCCTCTCAGCTCTCATCATCTGCACCCTCTCATATTCTTCGTTGATATTTCTATTGGTACGATTTTGTTCCCTTCTTCTTTCGGTTGTCATGGTTATTCTCGCCGGATTGCTTCTTCCATCTCTTGATTTTCCATTTCTCGCTCTTATCCTTTCTCTCTCGCGAGCTAGTCGCGCTTGTTCAATGTAGTGTCTCTCAATGTCATCCTCGATCTCTCGGTTTCTTCTCAATTCTTCTCTCCGTGCAAGATTATTCTTCCTCGGAACTGGGGTCATTCGGCCCTTGGAGTTGCATGTTTCCTTGATTTTCCCTATTCCGCTCGTTTTGAAAATTTTCTGGCCGAGGAATATAACGATCTTCCATTTCTCCTCTTCTCTCGCCATGCTCTATGCTTGGATTTTGTGTTTCGTTGGTTTTCTTCCTCGGTACTTTCTCGTTGGTAGAACTCTCCCTCTTTCTTCCCTAATCGATCTCGAGTTTGATCTCGCACTACTTCTTGATCTTCTATTTTGCAATCTCATATTTTCCATCCTCAACTCATGATTCTCGTCTTTGTCAAGTTTGCTCGTTCTTCCGCTTCTAGCCGTCTTTCTTCGTGTATTGTTTGTCTCAATCTTTCTAATGTTGTGATTTCTTCGTATCCCGGATTGGTTTCTCCATTCGTCCTTTGCTCCCCTTGTCCATTGCTCACCACCGCCGCTCCTCTTCTCTCTCATCTTCGTAATCGATCTCCAAGTATGCACACTTACTCTATCATAATCCACAGCCGCATTTGCTTCTTTGGGAAATCGGTGGTTGATTTTGATCTTCTCCATCATTTCTCATATTCATCCTTGACGATTCTCCTCCTGTTTCATTCCTCCTTTCTCCAAAGCAAGTCTCCCACTTCTTCTTACAATCGTTGGTTGCCTTTGTACATTTCTTCTTCTAGCCATTTTTCTTTTTCACCGAATTCTTGAGTATCACTCCAAATCTTTTCTCTATTAACCCAAATTCCTTTCGATTGTCGCGTCACATTCCGCTCGTCCCTCGTTTCTAGCGCATATGTATAGTAAAGCAGGTTTTTCCCACACTACACCCCTTACTCGATTTTGCTTAATCAATCCATTGAAAGATGTAAGATCAAGAATATTTATTGATTGATTCATGGAATGTTTACACAGAAAATAGAATTACACTTAGGAATTAAAACACTCTTAAGCTTTCTCTCTCCTAATGACTTGCTCAACAATTCCAAAAAGATCTCCCCCTCACAGACTCACTCAACCCTTTATATAGGGTGATACATAGTGGATGACAGCTAAGCTACCCTTTATTTTCGGGAATGTCCCGCGAAGTGTCGCAGATGCACAAACATTCGCTCTCGCGACACTTCTTATCCTCGCCAAGTCTCACGTCTTCTTCATGTTTTGCCCGTCGTTATTCATTGCGTCGTTTATTTTAGCTTCCTCACGACTCCCTCGCGACATCGTCGTTTATTAATCCCGCGAGCCCTGTCTGTTGCGATATTATGATCCTACAAGTATGAAGCGTTGATTTTAGGACTCAGAATGGCAAAAGAACTAAACCTGGGAAATGTAGAGATAAGGGGAAATTAAACGGTGAAGATGAGGGCACGATAACGGTAAGAAGAAGAGAGCTACCTAGCACCTGGAAAGAGGATCTAACTTTCGACGAGACGCACGATTGGAGAAGAATGTGCATCGAAGACCTAACCCGAATAAATAACGACCGAATAATGCCCACCCAAGCCTTAAAACATTTTGTAGTAATTCAGGGAGCCTTGTACTATCGAGCTGCTGAGGATCCTGTAACAACCCTAAATTTCACCCAAGCCTGACTGGCACTTACGGAACATAATAGACCGATGTTCTTTAAAAAAAATATCATAAATGTCACAAATGTGATACATAACTTCTTGTGGAAACCAGGAAACTATCCCCTTTGAAAAACTGAAAAGGATATTTTATAAAAGAAAAAAAAATATACTAATAAGGGTCAAACTTAGATACAATTTAGTGGACAACATTCATTTGGAAGAAAAATATAACTACCATAGAAATTCCTATTCCTAAGGGAGTAAATAAAAATAAATTTCCAAGTTCCATTTTAAATTCGCACCACATCACTACTTGTCGCTTAGAATGTTTTATGAACAACAAACATAGATGTTCAGTCTTAGCTAGACATCCAAACCTTAACTTTGATTCTCTAAAAACCTGAAAAATAAGCAACGGGAGTCAAACTCCGAGCAAGTTCTCCAAAGCCTCCACATTAAATCGAAATGTTCACTTTCCTTGCTTGTTTATGCCGCTACCACACTCTATCTTGAAGTTACTGCATTTTCAGTATCATGTATGGTTTTGCAAATATCATATCTATCTCATCATCGTCTGGTAGTAATGTGCCAATCTTGTGATTTTCAAACCATGGATTCTGAAAATAGAAGGGGTATGCTTTTCCGTAATTTTTTTTTTTTTGTCTTTTGTTGCACTTATCGGTGTGAAAGTAAACATGGATTAACTGTAATTCCTAATGTTGTTCCGAATACTTTTTTTTTTTTTTTTTTTTTGACCTTGCTCCGCTTTTATAATCGAAATTTCCTTAAAAAAATGGAGCTTTTATCACCAGATGTTAATTAACGTTTTCTCCTTGACAACATACAAAATTTGGGATTTCAGGTTTTCTTCTAGCTTTAATCATTTCTTTCTTTGTACCGTAACCTGGCTCCACAATATGAACATACTTTGTTTTGCAATTAAAGTAGCCACACGTGGTACAGTTGGCGAGTATTACTGGACATGCATCTTTAATGTTTTGCCTAGGATCCTTGAATCTCATCTGGGAAAAATATCGTTTGGTCCTTTTTTAGGTGGGCGTATCTGTTTTGGTCGGCCAAACGCTTTTCTTGTTTGGTCCATAATTATTTAAAAATATTATACTGACAAAAATACCCTTTTGTGTTAATTTTTTTTTATTTTCTTGTAGCAGTTCATTCCAGAAATGAAGTCCATGTAAAACCTAAAAAAACAGACTTCAATCCAGAAATGAAGTCCATATAAAACCTAAAAAAACATACTTCATTCCAGAAATGAAGTCCATATAAAAACCTAAAAAAAACAGACTCCATTCCAGAAATGAAGTCCATATAAAAACAGACTTCATTCCAGAAATGAAGTCCATGTAAAAACCTAAAAAACAGACTTCATTCCAGAAATGAAGTCCATATAAAAACCTAAAAAAAAACAGACTTCATTCCAGAAATGAAGTCCATATAAAAACATAAAAAAAAAAAGACTTCATTTCTGGAATGAAGTCCATATAAAAACATCAGCAACATCATCTTCTTCGACATCTTCAACAGCAGCAGCAACATCATCGTCTTCAAAAACACCAGCAGCAAACATCATCTTCCATCGTTTTCATCAAAACAGATCGGGTTCATCTTCATTGTCGTCGTCGTCTTCAAAACAGATCGTCGTCGTCATCATCAAATAGATCAGGTTCATCGTCGCCTTCATCGTCAACAGCAGCAACAAACAACAAACCTTCATCTTCTTCATCGTCAACAGCAGCAACATATTTTGTTCGTTATTCTTCTCGTCTTCATCATAATTGCGAGAGAGAAAAAAGAAAACCCTAGAAATCGTTGGAGCAAAAGAGAAAAGGAGAAAAATCTAGAGGAGAGAGAAAGTAGATGCGAAATGATTTTTCTCTTAGCTTTTGACTATATATATGGTCCTTATCCAAAAGGGTATTTCTAAACTTCTGGTGACATTTACATCATCCATGACATCGACTGAGGACCAAACAATAATTTTTAGACCAAACTATATTTATATTACCAAATAGGACCAAACAGGGCGTTTGACTAGGTCAAATGGACTAGACTCTCTCTAATATATTATTCCTGGGACCTAATGGTATTTCCTACATCTCACTTGGGTCCATTCAGATTCGAAATGATTATTTCCATCCATTCTAAAACCCTGTACGTAAAAGGATTAGTTTCCCCTACCAATAACTTCCTAGTGACTTCGTCGGCAGTATCATACCTACATAAGGTTCTTTCCCTCTATCCGCTTGTTGTGCAAATAAGGTCCGGTTCCATCACTAGTTTTGTTTTATCAAAGGTTGCACCCACCGATTGGAAAACAATCTTTTAACTGTATTTGTGTGCACTTGTAATTCAACGGTTCCTTCAAAAATTGTGAAGGTCCTTTCACCCGAGGATAATTCTATCTTTCCATCTTGACAGCATATCGTGAATTTTGTATTAGATGTTTGTTGCTCTTATCGTCTCTTTTCCCATATTATACGATAGATTCGCGTTGTTCCAAACTAGTACCTTTCAGGGTTTTAATCATCATTGGTTTGTTCTTTTGCCTTTCCAACAGAAATAGCCTCTGATCTTTTCTTCTTTCTCCAGCGCAATGGAAGTTTTTTCATATATTAGAAGTTGGAAGGTTATCGTGGAAGGGAAATAAATTTTAATGGGACTATTGTTGGTGGTGTGGTGATTTTATATATTTAGTGTTTGCAACTGTTGGTGGCGAAGGGTTACGTTATAAACTGAAAATTGCATCTATTGAACATTTGAAAGTTGTGATAGTAGGCATCTATTTTAAGTGACTGTTGGAGTTGTGTCTTCAAGTGACTGTTGGGTTGCCTACTAGATTATAATAGCCAATCAAATGCTGATGACATGGAAAGGTCATGCTGATGTGGCCTCATTATATTAAAGAATGATTGTAGAACCGACATGTGGCGTTTTTGGGGTCCCTTATTATAAAGAAAGATTTCCCATCTATTTGGTTCATTTAACAAGTCTTTTGGATATCCATGTTCTTCTTCTACGTCCATCATTTCTTCTACCGGTTCATCCTCTTCCAAAGGAAATTCTGCCAAAAAGTCTGCGACAACTTGTGATTTTGGTGAAGACAATATTTCATATTTGAGTTTGCAATGACTTATTTGAGCATTCCATCTTTCAACTCTTCCCTATCTTTTTGAATTTTTCATTACTGACTCGATTGGTATTTTTGTCACTACCTTAACAATGTGCGCTTGAAAGTATATGCGAAGTTTAAATGTTGCGTAAACTAATGCCAAGATTAGTTTTTCAATTTTTGAGTAATTCCTTTCTGCGGCATTGAAAGTTTTGCTGATGTAATAGATTGGTTTCTCTACCCTCGTCCCACTCGCAAAGAATATCGCACTTAATGCATGCGAGGTCGTCGCAAGATAGATCAATAATTCTTCTCCTGGTTCTGCTTTTTGTAAAATTGATATATCCATTAAATGTTCCTTTATTCCTTGTAACGCTTTCTCACACTCGTCTGTTGATGAGTGCCAAATATTGCATATTTATACACCTTTTTATTGGCATTTTACTCATCTTTTGCGCTTAGGAATCAGATATTATCCCAGATTCTGTGTTTTCTTTGTTTTCGAGAATAAATATTTGTATTAATTAATTTTGTGTTTTTAGGTAAAAAATAAAGCTCGGAGAATCTGAGGAGCCAAAGGAGCAAAGAATTGGAGTCAAGCGTCTATGGAGAAGAAAGCCAAATCCCGCGCGCGCATCAGTTGCAACCCAACAAGTAGCAACTCATTTACAAGACATGGGCTTGAGCTAGCCATGACCCGGATCCGAGCCCGCTCACTCTGAGCCATTGAGATCTCCCTGAGCTACATCCAACGGTCGCTCCGCCTTGCACATCAGCGTTTGATGCTCCCGCTCAACACCAGTTTACTCCGAGCCTTCTCTCAGCCGTTCAATATTGCATATTTATACACCTTTTTATTGGCATTTTACTCATCTTTTGCGCTTAGGAATCAGATATTATCCCAGATTCTGTGTTTTCTTTGTTTTCGAGAATAAATATTTGTATTAATTAATTTTGTGTTTTTAGGTAATAAATAAAGTTCGGAGATTCGGAGGAGCCAAAAGAGCGAAGAATTGGAGTCGAGCATCTATGAAGCAGATAGCCAAGGCCCGCGCGCAACAGTTGCAACCCAACAAGGAGCAACTCATGTACAAGACATGGGCTTGAGCTAGACCCGACCCGCGACCCGGATCCGAGCCCGTACACTCCAAGCCGTTGAGATTTCTATCTTCCACATCCAACGATCGCTGCCTCCACGCGCATCGAACTTTGCTGTTCCCGCTCAACACCAGTTTACTCCGAGCCTCCCGAGCCGTTCGAGATATTACTCCCTAGATCCTACGCTCGTCGCATCATTCTCATCATCACATTCGCGCCCGCTCCATAGAAAAGTCGCCTAACCCTATACCCTCTCGACCAACTCCCCCATTCTCCTTTTCATATTCTCTTTCTTCTTCCCCCACCTGCGCAAAACCCTACCTCCACCTCCTTCACCCATACCACCACCAGCCATCATCACCACCATCTCCCTACCCCGCCATCATCATCAAACGCACCGTAGCTACCGCTGCCCCTCTCTACCTCGAGTTATCTCTTTCTTAGCTTCTACCAACTCTAGAAGCTAATTTAGAGATGACTAGAAGCTAGGGTTTTCACCAATAACCAGGCATGGTCGATTCAGAGAAAGGTAGAGGTTGGGTCTCGTTCACTTGTCACTTTCGAGTGATTGGAGGTAAGAAATTATTGTTTTTGATGTAAGAGAAAAACAGTCACAAGAATTAGGGTTTATACTTGCATGTATAAATACAAGTGAACTGGGTTGAGAGAAGGGTATGCCTGGGCTAGCCAGAGCACCAATTAGGATTATTTGTGTTAATTGTTCTTTTCTTATGTTCTAATTTACTTGCTAGGGTGTGTTGAAACCCCTGATAATGTGCTAAGTTATTCACTTTCTTTTATTGTTCTTGTATGCTTCATTGTTTGATTGAATTAGTTATTTGAGCAGATGACCCTGTGATAGAGTGTATTGTAAGAAGACACTCTATACTAGGGGAGTGTGTGAAATTAGCCAATACATCACCCATGGTATTCTTCCCTGGAATGAATCAAGACTATAATTAGACTAGGAACTGTTGTGCCTTAGCATAAGGTCGGGTGGTGGATTCATCACCCTGGTATTATAATCTTTCTGCCTTAGCTTAGAGTCACAAAACACTCAGCCGTATCGGCAACAAAACCAATATTTGTGTCACAATATCATCTGGAATTCAGTAAGTAAAGCCCTTAGATCACCATAGCACCACAAGTCTTTGTGGTTCGACCCGTACTTGCCACGTCTCCGATAGACGCCGTGCACTTGCGGTTATCACTCGTAGGCATTAATATAAACACATTCCAAGGCCTACCAAGTTTTTGGCGCCGCTGCCGGGGATTTGGTAGTGTGCCTTGTTGATCTTTAACTTGCTTTACTGATTTTCAGTCATCCATTGTATATATGTGCTTTACAACCTTTGTTCTTTTGCACTGATTTGTTTTAAACTGAGCTTAACTCTTGATTTTTCCCTGTCATTGCATCTGTAGCTTAGTGAAATATCACTACGCATCTCGTATATATATCGGCATCTGTTAGGAATAGTATTCGTTTGTGCTTATTTTAGCTCATCATCTCTTGTATGCATCTTGGTCACCTCTTAAGCTTAATTCACTTGCATTTGCATTTATCATCCCCTGTAACTCATCTGTGTCATTAGCCTTTGCAGCTTACAATCATAAGCCTTGTACTCTTTCACTTCTTTTTGCTAAACTTTGCACATCTGCATCATTGGATAAGTATCTCATTCCCTGTAGCTTAGTCTCGCACTCGAACAGGATAACCAAGTACAGTGGCTGCTTTTCATATTGCAAGTAGTGCTTTCTTGTCTTGATTATACGGTTGGTGAGCACCGAAGCTTGTTGTTGAGTAACGGTGTACAAGTTTGTGCTAAAGCGAGCAAGCTCAAGGAAAGAACAAGGAGCAACAAAACCGGGGTGGAATTGCCTAAACCCGGTTTTATACTTTGCGGTAATGTATTTCTACCCTTGTTTACATAACTGAGTTAGCATGCTTGCTTGTTTAATGGTCTGTTGAAGCTCACCTAGAGTCATTGCTCAGAGTGTTGTAACTCTTAGACCCATCTCGCCTGAGATGGTAGTGCATATAGTGTGAGCATAACCAATTTTGACCCCGCCTTGGCTACCTTGCCTTAAGCTAATTGACATAATAGCTTAGCTACGAAGGGGTGTTGTGAGCACAAAACCCTGCTTGATACTTGCATGCTTATGTGATAACCCCGAATGCTTGATAATCCTTCTCCCTTGCAAGCCCCCAGTAGTTACAAGTTTTGAGTTTAACTTGGAAACCCAAGTTAGCTAAGCTACCCCGAGGAAATCAACTGAGCATAACCCATTTTGATCTGCCTTGGCTGATTGCAAGCCTTAATCTGTCAGCCCCGAGTGACACCGTAGCCACCAAATTTGGTCCACGTGCTTCGTATAACTTTGAAACTAGCCTCGTGAAAATTTGGCTTGCAATCCTTGTTTGAGGTCAATCGACCTTGTTTACACCCTCGAGGTGTTGTAGAAGACGGCACTATTCATTGGCTGCCTTTTTTTGCTTTGCATCCGTAAAGTCGATTCTCACATTGAGTGATCATTAATCTGCTAATCTTGTGAAGTTTATATGCCCTAGCCATTGTGTGTGAGATCTTTTGTGCTTGAATGAATGTGAAGTAGCGAGGTGGTGAATAGCACTTAGCCTTGTTGATTTTCAAACACACTACCACGGCACATGCTTCACCATTGAGTGAGCACAACCTCAACCCCGTGCACTTCACAAAATTTCTTAGCCAATTTGTGCAACCGCAACCCGGGGCACAAGCCGATCAGACCATCCGGTTTTCTAGTCTTTGTGTTCAAACTAGTCTTGTGTTGAGACCAAAGACATTACTGTCTTGTCTTGTGATCTGCACAAACATGCTAGGTCAGGTCTTGTGTATAAGTGTAAGTTGTCTTGAGCATAAACCAATTCCGCACAACCATCGGTCTGTATCATTTTTTGTGAGAAATTGTGAATCTGTTCTACTCTGTACACATAATCAAGCCGTGTCTTTGTGTACAAGTTGAGCTTCCTTGAGTTGTCCTTGCTCAGGCAACTAAAATTTGTCTTTGAAACCCCCTGCACAAAATCCTAACCAGTTGCAACAAGAAGCTGATCTTTGTGTTGATAGCACAGGTTCCACTGGGCTGTGCCCTTAACACTAAACTTTCAGCCCACATACCTGGGTTGTACCTTTTCTCCCAACAACTGGGCTCTATTTTTGCACCTGCCTGAAGCCCACAACCTAGGCTGATCATAACCTAGAGCCTACACCCAAACTGGGCTGTGCAATAGACTAAGCCCACCTAAGTTGCACACAATGGGTCAAGCAAACCTTGATGATTAAGCCCACTTCACTGATCTGTTGGCTGTTTAAACATAACACTGGATTGTTGATTTAGACTTAACTTGGCTTTCAAAGATGGGCTGTGCAAATTTCAAATTTCACATAGCTGGGTTGCACATAACCCAACTAATCCCAATAAACCAAAGGAGCCCACAAAAACCAAAATGAATCCCATTTAAACCAAATCAAAGCCCACACAAACCAAACTGGGCTTTGAGTTCAATTTGAGTTGTTAAATCATGTCAGGATTTTGGTCTGCATCTGGGGATGGAAACAAATCCATTAGAGAGCTTGCTTACGGGCATGCTTCACAATATGAACTCCCCACATACCATAGTGATTTTAGGAATTATTATGAGCCTTCTCAGGGCCCTGACCTCACATACCCTAATCATTATGAGCACATGCATCATCCACCACAGGTTGAAAATGAACACTTTCCTCATACCCAATCATCACTTCTAGATCAATTAGAAGCTCAAGTTTCTGCTTTAGAAAGGTAATTACATGAGCAATCTGTCAAATCTAATCCCCCTAGGCACTACGCAATGTATACTTACCTTATGTGGTAGCTTAGACCACCCTGCTGAGAATTGCTACATTTTACATGAGTTTAGGCAGTCTAGGGAAAGCCATGATAATCAAATGTACGGATTGTCTAGAAGTGACTATACTGGCAATCATTGGGACCATAATCAACCTGCACACATGCATCATTCACCACAGTGGGGAGATGAACAATTTTATACTCCCCCAACTCCTAGTTTGCAATCAATAATGGAAACACTCATGGAGCAAAATGCTAGGCTTGAAATGAATGCAATGCATGACCATCCATATAGCAACATGTCTGAATTTCCCTTCTCTAGTGAACCTCATGCACAACCATACAATGAATATCCATATGAGGAATGCATACCCACTAGTGAAGACTCTCCTTCAATAGAACATCTCACTATGATTCTTCAAAGGAACCTGATTGAGTTACAAAAAGATAGGATGTCTGTTATTCCTGATAATTTTGAAAATAGTGTTTCTAGTCCTACTCATGCAACTAACACTGAATATGAACCTAATCTAGAGGAAAATGAGTACACTAAAAATACTACAATTTTGAATGGAGAGATGAATTTTTGCTTTGATGATGAATATGAAGAGCATGTGTATTTTGAAAATATAGTAGAATCTTTAGGTTCAGAGACATTAAGTGTCTCTTCTGTGAACCCCATGAATGATGCTTCTTCTAATATTCATACATGTGATGTTGATGTGGAACCTGTGCAATTGTCCTGTGGAATTGAGCATGCTATACCACCTGTTTGTGACCTAGGAATAGCTGAATTGTCTGTTGACACGGATGATTCAATGCATGTGCCCGATTCCATGACGAGGTTACAGCATGATATCTCTCCTAGTTATGTTGTGCATGAGGGTGATTATGATTATGACCTAGAGATTGATGAATTGTTCTATGCAGGTGAACATGATTTACCCTCTTCTGACATTAGGAAAGTATATGATGGTGCAAATGATCTTATAAATGAAAACAACTTAGATGTACCTGATCTCTCTCCTAAGTCACAAATTGAAACTCCTCCACCAAACCTAAGTGTAGTTTGTCACAAAAATCTTAAACCAACTTTTCTGAAAATGCCTAATTTAGGCCTAGAACTTTGTGCTTCCCAAGTCCTCTTGGAATATTTTGCATCAAAGTATAACACCTTTAGGGAACCACAGTTGGAATGTGTATGTCCACATTGTTCTTAGCAAAACTCATTTTGAGTTAGACCTTGTGCATGATGTACCTTTAAATTTGCAAGATTTTGTGCTCAAAAACACACCTGTTGACAAGTTTAGGTTTGGGGGAAAATCCTTTTCATATACAGCCTTACTTGCGCTCTCATTTTATATTTGTGTAAGGCTGTTGATGTTTGTATATATTTTCTATTGGGTTGATCCTCAACTCTTTAGATTGTTAGTGTATGGTGAATTTTCATTGTATATAATCCAGAAGGACTTGTTAAATTTTCTTTTCTTGAAACGGTTGAGTCTTCTTGTACATATATTGTGCTAATCCGATATGATCTCCGCTGAGAATGTTGGATTCTAGATTTGATTAATGAAGCTCTACCTTTGCTCCCGCCGACATCCGGTAATCTCTTCCCTTTTCTCTTATCAGCATAGTTCTCTCGGTATGTGACTGTTTAAATTTTTTCTATCTGTCGACACATTGAGGACAATGTTTGATTTAGGTTTGGGGGTGCATTTGCATTTTGCATTTAGAGTTTTTAGTCTTTTTAATCTTTTATTTTCAAAAAAATTAAAAAAAATTAAAAAAAATTAAAAATTAAAAAAAATTAAATTAAAACTCTTTTTGTAAAAACCTCCAACTTTTAGAGATTTTAGAGTCACTAGCATGCTTCTATCTATGTTTACATAGAGAATTTTTTCGACCGAAATAACGAAGTTAGAAGTAGGAGAACACAATCGGGTTCCTTAGTTGATTAGAGCGTTAAAGTTGGATTTAACCATACCCAGGGCGAACTAGGTCTTTGTTTAGATATTCGGTAGTAGAATTGTGATCACCCATAGTGGAGACTACCCAATTTACATCAAGTGAGGCACCAACCTTCAATTTTTTGCAACTTTCTAGAAAAGTTGTTAGAGTGTGTGTCACCGTACGTCAATTAGGGTAGGAATGGTGAGCTACCCAACTTCGCACCAATTTCAGCACTACTTTTGATCTCTTGAGTGCTAGTTTTTGTCAATCATGAGGGTGACGTTTAAAGATGAAAACTTCTTCTAAATACCGATTTGTAGTTAGCATCACTCTCTCCCTCTCAATCAACACATTCATAGAAACACATCATCGTCAGCAAGCGGAGCATCATCAGAATATTGAAAGAAAAGTTAAGATAGTCCAAGGTTATGTGCAACAAAGAAAAGAAAATAGGATGAGAATTAATGAAGTTTGTGAAATCAAGACAAGTGTAAAAAAAAAAAAAAAAAAAAAAAAAAAAAAATATAGTCTTATTGTTTTATTGTTATTTTCATTCCAAAAAAAAAAAAAAAAAAATTTGTCAAGTTTTTGTGAAGTTCAGAAATTCGTCATCAATATTTGAAGACCGAAGACCGAAGATTGAAGACGTTTCTATGAATGCTGAGAGAGTGATATTAATTACCGATCGGGTGAGAAGGTAAGTGAGTACTCCCATCCTTACTAATGGTTAATTTTCCTTTCTTAGAGATCATCAGAAAAAGATTCTTTTTGTCCACACCTCTGTGGAGTCTCCAGATTTTATTTCGGAAGGTTATCCTTCTTACCTACAACGTGTGCAGGATTTCTCTCTTTATTCCTACTGCACACATGAGAGACTAAAAAGCGATCTTTTTGAGTGCAATTATCATAAAACCCTAATGGTGAGGCGAAGTTGAGACTTATGATCACAATCGAATCCGAATTCTTTCATATGGTATGGTTACTTCTCGCTCGGCACTTAAGGATGAGAATGCGTTCTTTGGTAGTTCTAACTTATTGTTACTTACTAGCATGCGAAACTCTATGTCCTCATAGCTTCTTGGAGGCTTGAGACTCTTTTACACTCGAAGTTGGAGAAGGTTTTGTGGGTACACCTCTGGTAAACCCTCACGAGACTACAACTCGTCCACTAGGGACACCTAGGGGTTTAAAGGCTTAGTGCATACGCTAAATGCATTCAAGAGACTCTGCGACGGGGTATAGTTATGATTTCTTAATTTACTGTTTCACTTGAGGACAAGTAAAATTCAGGTTTGGGGGTATTTGATGAGTGCCAAATATTGCATATTTATACACCTTTTTATTGGCATTTTACTCATCTTTTGCGCTTAGGAATCGAGATATTATCCCAGTTTCTGTTTTCTTTGTTTTTTCGAGAATAAATATTTGTATTAATTAATTTTGTGTTTTTAGGTAATAAATAAAGTTCGGAGATTCGGAGGAGCCAAAAGAGCGAAGAATTGGAGTCGAGCATCTATGAAGCAGATAGCCAAGGCCCGCGCGCAACAGTTGCACCCCAACAAGTAGCAACTCATCTACAAGACATGGGCTTGAGCTAGACCCGACCCGCGACCCGGATCCGAGCCCGTACACTCCAAGCCGTTGAGATTTCTATCTTCCACATCCAACGATCGCTGCCTCCACGCGCATCGAACTTTGCTCCTCGCTCAACACCGCATTACTCCGAGCCTCCCGAGCCGTTCGGATATTACTCCCTAGATCCTACGCTCGCTGCATCATTCTCATCATCACTCGCTGCGCCTGCTCCATAGCAAAGTCGCCTAACCCTATACCCTCTCGACCAACTCCCCCATTCTCCTTTCCATCTTCTCTTTCTTCTTCCCCCACCTGCAGAAATCCTACCTCCACCTCCTTCACCCATACCACCACCGAGCCATCATCACCACCATCTCCCTACCCCCGCCATCATCATCAAACGCACCGGTAGTACCCGCTACCCTCTCTACCTCGAGTTATCTCTTTCTTAGCTTCTACCAACTCTAGAAGCTAATTTAGAGATGACTAGAAGCTAGGGTTTTCACCAATAACCAGGCATGGTCGATTCGAGCAAGGTAGAGGTTGGGTCTCGTTCACTTGTCACTTTCGAGTGATTGGAGGTAAGAAATTATTGTTTTTGATGTAAGAGAAAAAACAGTCACAAGAATTAGGGTTTATACTTGCATGTATAAATACAAGTGAACTGGGTTGAGAGAAGGGTATGCCTGGGCTAGCCAGAGCACCAATTAGGATTATTTGTGTTAATTGTTCTTTTCTTATGTTCTAATTTACTTGCTAGGGTGTGTTGAAACCCCTGATAATGTGCTAAGTTATTCACTTTCTTTTATTGTTCTAGTATGCTTCATTGTTTGATTGAATTAGTTATTTGAGCAGAGATGACCATCTGTGATAGAGTGTGCTTGTAAGAAGACACTCTATACTAGGGGGAGTGTGTGAAATTAGCCAATACATCACCCATGGTATTCTTCCCGGAATGAATCAAGACTATAATTAGACTAGGAACTGCCTTAGCATAAGGTCGGGTGGTGGATTCATCACCCCAAGTAGTATAATATTTACGCCTTAGCTTAGAGTCACAAAACACTCGGCCGTATCGGCAACAAAACCAATATTTGTGTCACAATATCATCCGGAATTCGATAAGTAAAGCCCTTAGATCACCATAGCACCACAAGTCTCTGTGGTTCGACCCGTACTTGCCACGTCTCCGATAGACGCCGTGCACTTGCGGTTATCACTCGTAGGCATTAATATAAACACATTCCAAGGCCTACCATCTGTCCATCTAAACTTTGATCCCTTCTTAAGAATGTTGAAAAAGTGTTTGCATTTATCAGATGATCGCGAGATAAACCTTCCTAGCGAAGCTAGTAACCCATTTAACTTCTGAACATCTTTTACTGTCGCAGGTGTTGGCATATCGCGAACTGCTTGTACTTTCTCTGGATAGACTTGGATTCCCTCTTTTGATACGATGTAACCTAAAAAATTTCCCGATGCACCTCCAAAGGTACATTTTTCTGGATTTACTTTGATGTTGAAATGTCTCATTTGTTCAAAAATTTCTTTCAGATCTTGTATGTGATCTTTTGCTTTCTTACTTTTTATTAACATATCATCTACATATACCTCTAATGTTTTGTGTATCCATCTCGCGAACACCTTTTTCACCTTCTTTGGTATGTTGCTCCGGCATTTCGCAAACCAAACGGCATTTTTGTATAACAGTATAATCCTCTTGGAGCAAAGAAAGCAGTATGTTCTTGATCTTCTTCGGCGAGAGGAATTTGATTGTAACCTTTATATCCATCAAGAGATGATATCCTTTCGTTTCTGCCGCACTTGAACCAATTGCGGAATATCCGGTAACGGAAACTATCTTTAGGGCAAGCTTTGTTTAGATCGGTAAAATCTATACAAATTCTTATCCCTTTTTCTTCTTTGGGACTATAACCATATTTGCTATCCATTCGGGATATTTTGCTTTTCTAATGATTCCTGCATCTAGCATTTTCTGCAATTCTTCTTCTATTTGAGGATGATATGCTGTTGCGATCTTTCTAATTCTTTGTTTGAATGGTCTTACATTTCTGTCGATTTCCAATTTATGACAAGCCACAGATGGATCTATACCAGGCATTTCATCCATATCCCATGCGAAAATATCTTTATAATCTCGCAGCAAATCAACAGTTCTTCTTTCTTCATCTACTTCCATTTTAGTCCCAATTTTTAACATCTTGGGCTCTTCTTCAGTTCCAACATTCACTTCTTTTGTTTGTTCTGCTGCGATATAGCTAGCTTTCGGTTCTCCCATAGGGGTTGGTCCTTTCATTTCCTTATCCTGCGATATTGCGCTAGGTATTCCTTTTCCTTCTTTTGCTTTTATCATGTAAATTTTAAATTCTTCTTCTTTTTTAGCTGTTTTTACCATCTTCTTGCGATCTCTTCGCTTCTTCAATCGTTCTTCATAATGCTTTACTTCGTCTTGATGATATATTCTCCCTTTATCAATATCTCCTCTGATTTCACCAATTCCAGTTGGCATAGGAAACTTGATACACTGATGAAATGTTGACGCTACAGCCTTAATTGCATGTACCCATAGCCTCCCTAACAACACATTGTATGGCGATTCCATATCTACTACACTCAATGTCACCTGTGTTTCAATTTCTCCAAGCAGAATTCGTAATTTTACCTCTCCTTTAGGTTTTGTTATAGATTTACCAAAACCATGAATATAATACGCTGGGGAAATCATTTCTTCATCTTTATATCCTAATTTTTTGTAAGTATGGTAAAACATGATGCTCACCAAACTCCCTGTATCCACCAAAGTTCTATTTACTACCCATTCTTCCACTGCTTTTGCCGGTTCTTCTCCATTTTTGCATGCATTTATTGTGATCACTAATGGGGATGTATGGCTCAAACCCTCTTTAGGTACCTCTGCTGCTGTGAATGTTATTTTCTGCTTTTCCCACTCTTTCAAAGACGATGTCTTCTCCCCGTCTATAATCTTCCTTCCTTCAAAATCTCGTTTATGTATTCTTCCTCTGATGTTTTCATGAAATTCATTAATCATTGCTTTTGTAATTGTACTATACTCCGTATTTTCATCATATTCCTTTTCCTTGTTTTTTAACTTCTCTACTTCATCTGATTTAACATTTTTCTCTCTCATTTTCTTGATTCGGATAATTTTAATTGCAATCTTTTATCTTCAATCCTGTATCAGTCCATGTTTCTAGCGCATATGTAGTTACAGGAAATCCCACAATACACCCCTCACTAGAATTTACTTAACTAATCGATTTGAAGATGAATAACTATAAGTTTTATTGATTATTTTCTTGAAAATGTTTACAAAGGAAGATAGAACAGAGCTAAAGAAATTACAATCACTCTAGATTTTCTCTCTCTTAATGACTTGCTTAACAATTCAAAAAGAACTCTCCCTACAACAGACTTACCCAACCCTTTATATAGGGTAGTACACAGTGGATGGATGACAAATTTGTCCTTTATTTTCGGGAATAACTCGCGAAGTGTCGCAAGTGTATAAGTCTTCATCCTCGCAACACTCTTAACCTTCGCCAAATTTTCACATCTCCTCGTGTTCTGGCTGTCGTCATCCATTGCGTCATTTGTTTTACTTCCCCGCGACTCCTTCGTGATGCTGTCGTTTATTACTCTCGCGAAGTATTGAGATTGCGATATTCTGATCCTACAATATGTATACATAATGTAAAAAAATAATAAGCAAAAGAAAAAATGTTATACCTGCGGAAAGAAAACAAGATATTGGTGGTTTCACAGAAGGAAAATCAAATTCCTATATTGTCTGGCATAAGACAACTGATAAAGAAGTCTACTAAAAATATGGATATCAACTTGTGATTAGTCAAGAAACGACATCAAGTTGCTAGGTATGGAATTTTCAAACAAGGAGTGAATCATACCAATTTAATCATCCTAATAAGGAGTAAATTGGTGATTATCAATTTACTCACTCAATTTACTCCAACATTTCACCCTTTTTTTTTCTTTTTCTTTTTCTTGTTTTCTTGTTACTGTCTGGTTTGTAATCTTTGGAAGTTTAACAAATTTGGAAGGAGCGAGAATGATGGACTGTAAATAGACGAACGTATGATCTGTTGTGTCGAATTGATTTTCAACTACTTATACAAGTTGGGATGTTCGTCACATGAACTATGTATTAGCCACTTGCAAGATGAAAACTTGTGCTAGCGGAATATTCATTCATTCGGTCTACATTTAGTAACACGACCAATTTAATTCCTTATTAATGAATTAGAGAAGTGGGTGCCCCGAACACCTTAATAGTGTCACACTTGTCACGGGATTCCCGACTTGAATTTTACATCACCAAATGGAAACCACAACTTGCATAAATTTTTGGACCCTTCTAGGCCTAGCTCTGCAGCCTGCCTGCTGTTGAAAAGTGTTATATCACTTGCAAAAACTCGCTTTGTCGCTATGTCACCAAAAAAATATACCAACAACATATCATGTAGGGACCACGTTAACCAGCTTCTCCTATTGGTAACGAAAAGTATAGATGCACCGAAGGAGAATGACCGAGGTGGGCATTGTGTGAGAGGAGGGGTGTGACCCACTTCTGCCCACCCCTACCCCAATGCGTAAAACTTTCTCCTGTGTTCGTGCAACCCTTTTCGGTGCTTAAATTCGGTGTGTTTAGCAAAACTCTATTGGTAAATGTCATAAACAACACGCAACGTTTGAGACAAATAATCATTTTTATTAGTGATAAAAATGATATTGGCAACAGTTTTACCATTGAGTCATTTGGAAGTCATGTACATTCGGACAAAGGTTATATAACTGTAGGTGTAGATCTTGGTGGTAGTAGCAAATATTCAAAAAACAAATATAGCCGAAATTGCACTCTCGCCCCGACTTTACGTATCTGAATTGTTTAACCGATTAAAAATAAATTGGGAGAGAAATAGCAAAACCCTTTAATAAGTTACCCAGTAAAAATTAGCGTTACTGCCCAGTAGTAATGGTAGACGAGAAAAGTAAAATTATTAGTTTGAAAAAAGACATACAAATTAATTACTATGTCAGTTACAAGAGCCTTTGCCATGTGCAGATGCTTTTCGTAGATGCAATATGGGGCGAGAAAGGACCAAGCTAAAAATCAAGCTCTAAATTTAAAAAAAAAAAAAAAAAAATTCGACTGGACCTATGATTCTTTTTATCATTCAAGTTATTTGGAGTCGGAGTAATTGGGAACACCGAGCTTCCAAGTGAAATATGCCAAACAAGAGAAAAACAAAAAACCCTTTCGAAATCCTGTATAAGGATTCAAATAATTTTTTACATATACATATATTTTTTCCTTATTCAACAAACTTTGATCACCCATTAAGAGATCCCATCTTTCTCTATGTCTTTATTTGATTTCCATTGGAAAGTCGAATTCTCCTTTTTCCTTATTACTATGCACACAAAAATCACAGATGATTTGGCAAAGGACGACTAATAAAGAGGTCTATTAAAAATAGACATATGAAGTTCCACAACATCCACACCAAACAAATCATCTGGACAAGTAGTTGAGATGATCAGTTTACTCCAACGTCTTACTATTTTTTTACTTTGTTACTATGGTTTTTAATCTTTTTAGAGGTTTAACAAGTTTGTGAGAATGAGGATAATAATAGAATGAAAACAACACAAGAATTTAACACCCGTTGTGCACAATGAATTGATTCACCACTACTTATACACATTAAGATGTTCGTTACACGAATGAACACGCAAGTGAAAAAACTTGTGATAAATGAATGCAGTTTCATTTCGTAACGACAAGTTTAATACCTTATTAAATGAACTATAGGAATATAGAAATGGGTGCCCTGAGACCCCTTAATAATGCGACATTTGTGAATTGAAGCGCACGAGACTCACGACTTGGATAGATGTTGGACCCATTAGGGTCCTCTTAGCTCTGAAGTCTGTTTATCATGTGTACTAGATAGTATCCCGTGCTTCGCACCGGGAGTATAAACTACTTTTGGTTTGGGTCAAATTTAGTTTTTGTCTGAGCAGTGAGTCAATGCTAAGTTGCCTGATACCATATTTTATAATAAGAATGGAATTAAGTTTGCTTGATCATATAAGGCGCGCAAACTGAAAAATTAGTATACAATTATAACATAAATATAGTGAAGCACATAAAGTATTGATCAGAGGAGTTTTGGTCTACGAAATACAGATATCCATAAAAGGAAATGAACTGAGTAACCAATTGAAAAACAAAACACCGTTTATGTTGTCAATAATAAGGTTTTATAGAAATCACATGAAATTCCTGATTGAATTGAGTAACCAATGACATAAGACCAAATTTAAGCACCTTTTCTCAAAAAATGAGCAAAGAAGAAATGGTAGCAAGTAGAATAGCAACATAAGCTCAAACACCAACTAAAGAGAAGCTTCAAAAACCTGCAGCAAGAAATAGTAAACCTATTTCAAAATCGTTTTTTTTTCTGAATACCAGAGACTAAAATAATAGAAAAACAAAAATGATACTGCATTTCTTCTTTTTATCTCTACTGTATCAATTTGCAGAATAACCTTACCACCGTAATCATCCTTTGCATTTTTTCTGAAGGACAATAAGCATTTATGATGGAAAAGTTCAGCATAATTCTCCTCTTCTTTTACAACTTGTCTTACTTATTCTATTACTTGTTTCTTCAACTGAAAATGAATCACAGACCCATTCCCGAAAAGATCAATTTTAACGAAAATGGTCAAAGAGATAAATCCAAAACATTAGATTACGCTTTTTCTTTTCAGACATCAGCTCCCGTTGTTCTTCACTTGATTCCTTATAGAACTTGATTGATAATAATAATTAAACATGAATCACATTATAAATCAAACCTAATGATACCAAAATTAACAAAACACGAAGAAGAAAAAAAGATCGAACACAACAACAATGATTTTAGGAGTAAATTTAGATTGAGGAGTAAGTTCATCCAACAGGTACGTAAAACAGTAATGATAGAGGGGTAGTTGTTACTATAAAAAGAAATTCATTTCAGAGAATAAAGAAAATTACATTACAGAGATATACATTCTCAATTTTTTCAATTACATATCACGATAAGACAAAAACATAGAATGCATAATTTCATTTCAATCCAGCTTAGCTGAGGCAGTAAGAAAAATTGCTAATTGATGAATCCAAAAACAAATAAAATAGCAAAGAAAAGAAATTATGCACTTATAAACTATATGAGATAAAATAAATCGGAAACCTAATTGGTTTGCTAATATTATTGCAGTCTCCTTGACTAATGGACCAAGAACCTCTTTATATTTGACTAATGGCTACCTCCTTCACCGTCACATCAACAATCACACGCACACACCATCTCTATTCAAACTTTCACATTCAAATCGGTATATGTTAAAGATCATGTCTAATTTAATGATTCAAGCTAGACGCCTAGATAGACATCTACCATACGTTCTCTGATTCTCTTATGGACTACATTATTCTATATAGTTCATGATCCTATATAATTTTCTTTAATAAAGAAACTAAAACGGCACCACACAATTTTAGATGATCCTTACCTTGTCTTATCCACTTTCACATGGTGCTTTAGTGTTTCACAGCACCATAACATTGTTATAACCCCAAACAGAAACAGTTTCAATGAAGTAAGAATGTTTTTCATTTCACAGAAATCATAAAATCAAAACAAAAAACTAAAAGCGAAACCGAAAAGAAAAGAAATATAAAATGAGAAGAATAATTACCTGAAGCTTAGCCTCAACGTTAATGATGATATCACAGAACACCAAAATCTATGATGAATTTCTTGTTTGCATTGTAACAAACAGTTAAAGTGCGTTAGATTTGCTCTAAGAAAATAATCTAAAAATGAGCAGAATGCTAAAAAAACTCAATTTGGAATCAAAATTGTGTGAGACTCTATATCTCTATTAGTTTCATAAAGAGCTCTATTTGTAATCATTTGGAAAGTAAAGAGTGAACGAAGAGACATAGTTACTGCAGTGTATCAAATGTTGTAAGAAGAACAATATTTAATGAAAAAATTGAGAAAACTCCACAGTAATGGAACTGAAATATCTCTATCTAAAATCAACCTGCGTAATTGAGATTCTTCTTTCGTGTATGCATTGATTGAGCAAGCAGATATTGAGCAATCAGATGCAAAATAAGGTAGAAATTGGGGGTTAGTTTTGATGATGGGTTTGTTTGTATAGGTGGGAACTGAGAAGTGATTGAGGAAGTGGGTTAGACGGTTAATTTTTAATGGAAGAAGGTCGGGGAAATGGGATGAGTTGCACGTGTCAATGAGAATGTTAATGTTAGCTGTGTGGGGCCACAATTGATGAGAGAGTTCTATTTGCAAATATTCAAACCACAATAATCCACCTCAGATTTTTGTGGGGCCAGAATGAATGAGAATTGAGTATTGAGTTTCATTTATCATCTAGTTAGCAAAAACACCTTTTGTTGTTACTTGTTATTGTGTGCCACCCATCACCCCATAAATCGTGAAATAAAGGAACATTAACTATATTCGTTCACTTATTATGACAAAGACTTAGATGGATGTAATTGTTCATATAATTTCGAGAAAATCCTGATTATTTGGGATTTATAAATTGGTTATCCAAGCCGAATGATTTATGCGTACGAATTTTTTCGTAGCTCGAAAACCTTTGGAATCAAAACTATGAAAATTTCCAGACAGATAACGCTATAGAATTCTTGTATATTATAGGGGTATTACTATACTAAATCCATTTATAAAAGTAGAATAATCTTCAAACTGTATTCTGTATGGAAATTTTATGAAGTGAATAAATTTCGCTAAGCACATTATTTGACTAAGAACTATGGAGTCAAAACTACCAGTTTACTCCTAACATATCACTAATATTTATTTATTTTTTTGTTATTTCTGTGTATTTATTTGAATCTTAAAAGCGTACGAAGATAGTGATTCTTGAGAATGGGGATGTTAAAATTTAACCGAGACAAACTCAAACATACTTTGGGTAAGAATTGATTCTCAACTACTTATACATACTGAGATCTTGGTTACATGAAGTATGTATGATCCCCAAGACAAAACTTGTGCTAACTGAATGGTGGATTTATCATTTGCTTGCACATTGAAGCTATACTCCATATTCTCATGTCGTGTTTGTTTTCTCTTGGAATTATAGTTTGTTATGAGGTAACTTACATTTTTTTTTTTGTGACTTACTATGAATATCAGATCTATTTGGATGTATAGCCTTATTTCTTGTT
The DNA here is from genome assembly GCA_023531295.1 of Papaver armeniacum. Lineage (NCBI taxonomy): Eukaryota > Viridiplantae > Streptophyta > Magnoliopsida > Ranunculales > Papaveraceae > Papaver > Papaver armeniacum. Next base: position 267,996 of record JAJJWW010016428.1, on the reverse strand, counting down.
AAGTATCACTTTTCGTGGGAAAAAAAAACAGAAGGAGAAACGCATCACATTCTTCTGTTCTTGTTGATTTTATTTCGTCAGCCTCCTTGGCACTATCTTGATCTGACTATGTAATGAAATGGCATTGTCCTCTTAAGAAAAGTATCCAAGCCAAGAAAATCCTACAAATCCTCCAATTAGTCATGATCCTAAAGGCCGATATTAGTATTAACGGTATGGTATCATTTCATATAGGACAATTTTTTTTTGGAAATGATGTTGACAATTGGATCACTCGGATGGTATCAGACCCACGACCCACCAACGCTGGTACTCACCTTAAACAATCATGAAATCAGTGAAAATTAGCTAGATAGATTCACCTATTCTGACTGCCGCTTAGAGGGATGGATTATCATTTACTTTTCCAAAGGTGCCATTTGGGGTGAGAAAGGATCACATCACTATGCAAGTTGGTAAAACTTAAAAGTGAAATTGTACAACACAACTGTGATACTCACACCAACAATGATTTGTATACCGGAGATTCTCCCGCAACAAATCTCGCGTGAGAGAACGGAATGGGACACACTTTAACCCATTCGATATCCCAATGTTTAGAGCGCTACATCTATCATCCATTTACCCTCCCGGGATTATTCATGGTATTGTACACGTTGTGTGTAGCATCATCTAACATACACACCTCGTTTGGTGTTAAAAACATGAAAGGACTGTCATTGTCTAGATATGGGACAATAAATCTACACCCTTGGTCACTCCTCTATCTAGCCTCGCTACTAATCCCAATAGAATTATTTTTCTCTCAACCATTAAGATTGTGCCACCTCATATCCCAGATTTGGACAAGGATTGTTATCCCCGGCTGTACGAGGGTCAATATAAATATACCTCGACACTTATTTACTGAATGTCGGTGCAGATAGATGCGACATATTCTATTGAATTGTCCATCTGACCCTATAATCTTTGCTGTTGAAGAGCTTTACGCAAAGTTTTATATTTCAAGCAAAAAGTTGCATACACGTCCACTGAATTGGAGATTTAACTCTTATGGTGTTGGTTGAATTTTGCACAACCGTGAATCCAAAACGAAAGTTGTTACATGGACATTTTGTGGGGCATATAGCGCATAGGGTTATCTCTAACCAATAGTATATATAAAATTTTCTTAAATATGGGGGCCTTGGGTTATTTCTAACCAATAATATATAAAATTTTCCTTAAATATGGGGGCCTTGGGCCTTGCTGACCCTAAAGCACCCTAGATTCGTCACTGATTCTGTATCTACTGGTTTGGCGGCATGAATGGAGTGTTGGATCACCAAAGGATGTGTAAAATCTGATGGCTCCCAATAGGTGAGCACAAAACTGAAATTTCTTTGCGCCAAATGGGTAGACACGAAGAATTTTAATACTCTCTGTTTATGGAAAAGTGTTGCTTTCACTTTTTCAATTTGGTCTATTTTTAGTCTAAAATGAAAATGTGAAAGTAACACTTTTCCAGAAATAGAGGTAGTATATAACTTTATGTTCAAGCACTTCCTTGATCCACGGCTTGAATCGGCGGATTAGAGTACGGTTTTCCAACTTGAATTTTGAAGTTGGGGAACCATAAACTTAGCTTTAGGTTGTGTAACATTCTCTGTTAAAAATTCGAAAATAAAAAAATCCTCTCTCTACAAAGTGATAAGAGATAAATAACCGCTGGCTCAGATTTGCTCAATAGGAGCAGATATGAGCCAAATACAACCAAAAAAAGTCCTCTTGTTCATCTCTCATTTATTTAGTGGTGCTTTCTGTTTACTAAGTTGATAGATTTAGGGTATTCTCGGGTTTTTTTTCCTGCCTTATTTCCTTCTTCTCTTACTATTTATTTTCCCGTAGGTTTTGGTATATCATAAGAGTTTCAAGTTTGCTTATTCCCTTTTCAAAAAAGAAAAAAGTTTGCTTATTCCAGTTTAGATTAATTTGGAGTTTTGCCTGTCTGCTTCATTTATGAAGAGTTCAAGAATTGGCACATGATTTTCTTATGGACAAACATATACTATTGCAGCAACAAGAACATCATCATTGACCTTAACATCGGAATCAACAAAATCAAGTTTGTCATCAGCTTCATCTGCACCAGCAACTGTTGCCAAGATTTCCATGCTGACTTAACATGAGGCAGCCCGATTTAGACCTTTTGATACAAATTCATATGAAATATAATCCTGTTAGTTTGAAACCTTTAGTTACTGCTACTTTGATAATCTTAGTTGTTAAAACTTTGATTCACTTGTCCTTAGTAAATTAAACTTGGTTAGATATAACCAAGATCCCATTGCTGGTATGCACAGTATGCAAACTAGTTCTATTTGGTTAGTTTGACCATCTGATGTAGTAATTGTTTTTTTTCTAAAATAAAAAAAAAAACTTGGTTGGATCTTATCAAGATCCCATTGCTGCTATGCGCAGTGATGCAAACTAGACTCTTCATATAGTTTAGTCTCCTGATTTGGTTTGGTCTTTCGGAAATTCTACAACACTTACAATATTTGTAGCGGCAGAATTCTTTGGCAAGAACTGACGGAGATACAATAGATTTGATGACTGTGTTTTCAACTGGAAAAAATTCCGTAAGGTAATCCGACTACGAAATCAGATTTATGAATAAATGCGTGGAAGATTTTCCTCTTTTTATTAAAAATATCAATTTTTTTTTTTTTACATATACACATGTATAGAGAGGTTATTTTTCAATTAAACAATACATAATCTACCACCCATTATTATTTTATTTTATTTTGAAAAGATCTACCACCCATTATATGGTAGGGGAGCTCTATAATACAATTAAACTACACATTCTACTTATTAATAGGTACGGACAAATAAAAGCATGGTCATGTGCTATTCCCTTATGGTAAAAATATGGATGAATTAATAATCAATTATGAACAGTCACCAAGAGTTATCAAATTATTGGAAATTTGGGTATGGAATTTTGAGGATATGAATAATTCAAGGCAAGTACACCATCAAATAAAGAGTTTTTTTTTTTTTTTTTTTTTTTTTTTTTTTTGAGCCAAGCCTAAAATATATTAATCATAAAACTCCAGTTCAAGATCGGGGAGTGATAACAAGACTGATCTCTGAAGCTTCCAACAATTACAAGATTTCATAAATATCAAGACAACATAGACATCCAAATCACTTAATAGTCTTATGGCCTAATCTGAAAAAGAATTCCTATTGTTTCTAACCAATTAAAAGGGAACAGTACTAAACACTTCTCAACGGGTTTCTTCAAGATCACAGCAAACGTGATATCAGAATTTACAGATTTATCCGTTTATCAATGATTTTTTCAAAGTAACGGTACCACATGTAACAAATATAACCCAACTTGATTATTGACTCCAACTAAGGAGTCAAAACTATCTTTGTTCTTTGCTTTTGAATCTTAAAGGTTTAATAAAATTGATGGAAATCAGAATGCTAGAAGGAAACAAGACTAACCTAACCTAACATATGCACTTTGTAGAAACAATTGATTATCAGCTACTTATACACATGAAATGACAGTTACATGAACTATGTATGAGCCTATCTATTCTATTATATAAAGGGAAGACCCCTTAGGCACTGTAGCAATGAAGCTGCAAATTAATTTGGACCATTTTGCCCCTATATAATACATTGATAAGAAATCCATAAAAATAAAATTGAGGGTATATATGTAATTCAGTTTATTAATTACTAACAAAAAAGAGAAAAGGTTCAACTAAAATGGACCCATGAACCCATTCTTTTTGCACGTGTAATTTGCACGTGCGAACATTCTATCTTTTATGGAAAGTGAGACGTGTCAAGCTATTCACCACATTCCATTTCTTATACCAAAACAGTAGAGGAATTCGAGCAGAGCACCAACTCTTTCGTGGAATTTTACAACGGTATTAGGGGTGGCTTACCTAGGCTGAAGCCCACCCCAAAGTTTCTAAAATGTTGTTTTGTCCATGCAATTTTCAGCATTTATGAAATTTAGCCCAGGTATAATTTTGGATTAGCCCGTTAGGAAGATATAACTCTGGCACTCTGCATAGACGTAATTCAAACAGATTGATACTAGGTCCCGCAAATAATAATGTTTGACAATATCATCTCCGCCCGTCCGTCGTTAAATGAAAAACACGTATTTATGATGTTTCTTAACATCAGTGGTTAAATAGGCTTATCTGCTATGTGTCAGTTATGTAAACCGCGTGTCAATTCTTGTAAGTTAAGAAACTTGTGCCAAGTGAATATACTTGTGTAGAGAATCATCAAGTCGTATGATGATTCCCATGTAGATTTCGGTGTCCAAACCTTTATAATAATTAAAAATCAAATGAGTGGATTATTATATAGGCGGAGTTTAAAAATTTGTAGTACCATTATATATAGGCGGAGCTCCACTTCCAAAGTTATTTTTTACATATACACCCCTATTAATGATGCATGGGTATCATACAATCTAGCTTTACATGTGAGATAGAGATATATAAAATAATATTTGTATTGGAACAAGGTAAGGATAAATTTGAAAAGTAAAAGGAAATTTATGAAAACTTAACATTTTCTAATTCTAAAAGTTCGTTTTGTGAGATAGGAGCAGTATAAAGACCACTATACTGAGCTATAAAATATAAAAAAAGTTCGTTTTGTGACACGACGACTTTAACCCCCTAGTACCCCTAGTATTGAGCTATAGAAGTGGGAGCCGTATTTGTGAATTGAAGCTTACGAGACTCTCGTGACTTGCATAAATATTGGGCCCTTTGGGGTCCTTAGCTCTGAGTCTCTGCCGTCTATTTATAAAAAAATATATTCTTACTTGCTAAAACTTTATTCTTATATTAACTTTAAAAGAAAAAAACTATCCAGATTAAAACAGTCCAACAAATCGTCCAATTACTGATCATTAACTAACTAGATTCTCTTAGAGGGGCGATTTGCCTATAATTTTCAATTTGTAATGAGTAGTTAGGATAGCTTCTTTGTAATTTAATTTATTTTCTTTTTCTTTTTTTTTTGGGTTTCCTGTATTGACTCTTGTCAAGCAGTTGGGTTAGTAAGTTCTTTGAGCTCTTTCTTGCTTACCTCTGGTTAGCCTTTCATAACATCTTCCAAGCTTGCCGATCAAAAGAAAAAAAAACAAAAGAATTGCCCTTCAATTTTCAGTTCGTCTCGCAAACACTCCGCGTCTTCTAAATGCATCCCCAATTTATTAATGAGACTTAAAATAATTTGTAACGGATCACAGGATAAATGTCCTTATAATGTTGAAGTCTGCAATTTGCACAAGTTTTATATAGGTGAAGTTCGATGGTCAAATGTTTTGTATACGAATACAGGTTTATGTATTCTGCGGTTCTGAGCCACCGATTAGTGACGGGTAGGAGTGTAGGACCGAGTGGAAAAGGTTGACGAAGAAATGGCTACACCCATCCCGTTGAGTTGAGGGCGACGACATTAACAATCAAAATACTCCCTCCGTCCCATTTTAGATGATGTTGTAGGAGTTTTCACGCAGATTAAGAAATGGAGAGATAAATAAAGATTTTCCAATTATACCCATAAGAAAAGTCTTCAAACATTAATTGCTATTAGTGCATTTAAAAATAAACTTATAGTTCCAAGACAAAATATTAGGGTATTATTGGTAGTTTTGTGGAAAAATATGAAAACTTTCAAGTATTGTGGAAAAAGAAAATAACCCTAAAACATCATCTAAAATGAAACTGAGGGAGTATTCTTTTTCGAGATACACTTTGTCTTGACTCTAGTTGCCATTTTTGGAAAGGATAAATGCCACACGTGAAAGTCATTTATATCCAAAAAGATCTAAGGTTTAGAACAATAAACAAAGAAAAAATAATTATAGTTTTAAGTCGTCAAAAGTTACATCAAAAGAGGTAAAAACACACACTAAGATATCGTTGTACCATTTTATTATTATGATAATTTATGCAGTTAATAGCTTTGTTTGGATGTGCACTTGTTTTTTACAAATTTGATGATAATTTATGCACAAGATTAAGCAATTTTCCAAACAGGCTATAAGCAATTTTTGATAAGTAATTAAAACTCACCGTTTCCTCAGTAAGCTCCAGTGGTGCTCACCGACAGGCATTGAAACATATGTCTGATGTCAAAATTGAACGGCATAATAGGGGACAATGCTCAAGACTTGCTTGCTTCCACCAACGCCATGCCCAAGAATCAAGATCTTCATTAGTTGCTCATTCATGCTTTCCCATGTCGTTACATTTGGTAGGACGCGTTGTTTTTTTCATGAGTGAGAAGAGATTAGGATTCCCATTAAAAGAAAAGAGAGGTTAGGATTACTGATACGTAGTGGTATTCACTATATGACTACATCGTCTTCTTTGTTAGAAGTACTTCTGCTGCTTCTAAAACATAAATAAAAACACAAAAAAACAGACAGAAGAAAAAGAACCGAAAGAACTACAAGGATAATCATCTTGATTTCACCATCTTTTGCGAAAATCTTATCATTAGAGAACATAAGTTTTTGTTGTAGTTCTTCCCCGCTGCTAGGAGCCATGGAAGGTGACGTCATTAAATAGTATCGAACTTATCAGGAATACTACTATATTTGCAGCTCTCTGCAACCGTTTTAGTCTTCGGTCTAGCAAGCAACATGCTGATCTCTTAAAGCTAGTGAAAATTCCAGGAAACTTCCTTAAAGCAACCATATCTCTTCGGTCGTTCCATAACTGTATAAGTTAAAAATCCTGACTACCACTCGAACCTTGGACCACCATCAAGTTGGGCATATCCATGGACCACGCCATGAGTCTCATCATTTGCTGTTAGCATAATATCTATCAAGAAAAGTAGGTTACAACTACCAAGTACATAGAGTGCAATCATTTGGTCATGCCATATATGGAAACTTCCCTAGTTTATGATAAGTTCGGATATCTAGCTTGCTTAATTTGGGTAAAAGAGTAAGAGAATCTAGCATGCTAGATCCAAACACGGATAACATCATGGTTTCTATTACCTCACAATATTAGCTTAAACACATACAACCAAATTAACAACTTATCATATATGCAACACGCATCCTTTGAGATAAGATTTGCTATTTTAGCGGTAAATTAGAACATGTACTGGTATCAATATCGAATGACTTTATCAGTAGGTTATTAGCTGATATTTATTTCCGACCACATGCTAACCCAGGTGTGTGTCAGTGGATAATTAGGAGAGAAATAGGGAAACCCAGTAATAAGTCTCCTTGGTGAACCCCAGTAATATTCCAGTATTACTATGATGAGTAAATTAAAATCACTTGCATGAAAAAAAGACATACAACGTTTATCAATTACTTAGGATAATTGCAGGACATTGGTCCTTGCCATGTGCAAATAGTTTTCTTAGATACAATTTGGGTTGAGAAAGGCCCACGCTACTGCAGCTACCTAGATCTTTCTTTCCTGTTTTCTACAACTCCGCAAGCTCGGAATGATCTAATAAAATTGTCACAGAGAGTAAACAAAAAGTTATTTACTTGTACAAGACAACTGTGATAGGCACACCCAGTCTTTTTTATTTTTACAAAAAAACTTAGACTGAAGTCTAAGAACCATAGTGTTGGGAGGGCTGCCATTCAGCCTGCCTACATTGTTTTTACAAAAGATGGCGACATTTAGAATATCCAAATTTTGAAGTCTATAGATAATTTTAAGACTAGTTAAAACAAAAAAAATTGGATTTGTTCTAGTGACAATGTCTTCATCGTCACTTCTTAATTCTACGCACACCCAGTCAATTACCTTTGGTTTATCCATTCCGTAGCTTTTGTGAGTGATCATTATTCCGTAGCTTCGTCAAATAATGATCACTCACAAAAGCTACGGAATCTTGTTTGAAGTGTCAAACTATCAGTTTACTCAAGTTTAGGAAGATCGTGAGAATGAGGATGTTAAAATGTAAACAAGACAAACTTCAAAATCCGTTCCGTTGGGTAAGAATTGATGCTCGACTACATTATGCTGTTGTTATACATGTTGAGATGTTGGTTACATGAACTATGTATGAACAAACGGGAGAAAACTTTGTGCTAACTAAATTTACTTACTCATTTCGGTAAGATGACTAGATTGGCACTTTCAGAACTGTAGAAGTGGGTGGCCGCTAGCTAGTTGGTTATGTGGGAACTTGCATTTTGTCGTGACTTTTGTTTGGATATACAGCCTTATTTTAGCAGCTGCCCATCCTGTTTGACCAGCTCCCGAACCTAATGATTTTAAGAATTTAAGCTTAAAGACTCATTAATGCTTAATTTGCCCATCCAATTTTATCCCCAGGATCAAATTTTTGGCTCCACGTACACCATCTACCCCTGGCCATGGATAAAGAGAATATATCTGATTATCATTTTTTTCTATTTGTTTTGTTTCTTTACTTAACCATGCCATACCCAAATTATTTTGAACTTATGTTATTAGGATACAAATGAATCGTATATATATAAATCCATAAATCCTTTAAAACTTGGAAGTTAACATAAAAAAGTAGAAAACACATAACAATACTTGGACTTCGTCAAGTTTGCAATGACAAATGATTCAAATGAACTTCAAGAATCGAATAAGTTGAGCTTCTAATATAGGTGTATGTTCGGAAGGTTGATCACAGGATCCGATGCAGAGTTGTAGGTGTAGCTTGACTTGAATTTGATGAATCCTTCTGAACAAAAAATAAGAAGAAAATGAAACCTAAGGACTCGCTCACCTAAGTACGTCGTGGGGGTTAAGATAATAACTGAGGGTCTTTTCATGGAGGTTCGGGTCTGTGGGGGCAACCCCCCTAAGTACGTCGTCAATGTTGGCCGTGACAATTTATCTAGCAATCATGAGCATTCACAGGGAGTCATCAATATATTGGACAACTCGGGTATGGAATTTTCAGACAATAAATAAATCACAAAAGTATATCATCCGATTTAGTAGTCGAGTTATCAGTTTACTTCAACATCTCATGGCTAATATTTAGTTTCTGGTTTTCCATCTCAAAGGTTTCACAAGTTTGGGAGACGGGAATGATAGAATGAAAACAAGATGAACTTAACAAACTTTGTGTACAAAAAACTGAAAACCCATTGCCAACTACTTGTACTCGTTGAGATGTTTGTTATATGAATGAATTATACATGAGCACATTGCACACAAGTGAAAAAATTTGTGCTAACTGAATATACGCGTTGTAACACAACAATTTAATACCTTATTAAGACGAAATATAAACTGTCAGTAAAGTTTAAATTTCTTTTACATTATATGCAAAATTTTACAATCGAAATACCTTTTGTGGTCTAAATTTGTTGCCAAACTAATGTTCCAAGCTTACGCGACATTTGGTGATTAGTTAACATCACTTTTATATGGGATCCATTATTTACAATCAATGTTTTTGTTATTTAGGTGTCGTACCACAAATTTAAACGCAAGTAACCGCTCTACTTATTATAGTTAACGAAATATGCATATTACCTCATTTCGCATTTTCCGATGTCCGTAGGGTTTGTTTTCTTTTTGTGAGTAGTAGGGTAACTATCCATACAGTCCCCAAAAGTGAAAAAACTAGAGAAACTCTTAATTCATTATTGCCCAGTTGTAGAGTAGTAGTTAGTACCAGGAGCAAACTAAAATCACTAGCTTAAAAGAAGACGCACAAATTATATTTACTTGGGATGATCACGTAGTCAATTGCAGGACCTTGGTCCTTGTAATGTGAAAATGCTTTTCCTAGATTTTTTTATTTTTTTTTTTAGAAAAAGCTTAGGCCTAGAAAGGCACATAAGACCAGTACACAGAGTTTGTGTTGGCATTGGCATTGGATGTACCACTCAGCCTGCCAACATTGTTTTTACACAAAAGAGCTAAATTGAAAGCATCCATATTTTGACTACGATATATGATGCTAAGATTGATAAAACAAAAGATATTGGGTTTATACCAATATTTTTACTACTTTCTGACAAGATTTGTCATGACACAGATGATTATGGAATGGTTTTCTCTATTACCAATCGTATAAAACCAAGAGATTACAACAGACACTTATACAAGATTACCGCATAATAAAAGGAAACAGAATAACCAAAAATATAAACTAATGAATACACAAAATATATGCGAATAATATCTAACATATCAAAGATACGGTGTATATTTCAACACCCCTGCAACCTCAAGATGATCTTGAACACATCTTGAGGTTGTTAACTCAAATCGAAGCACGGGTGAGGGTAATGACTTTGTAAAGAGATCAGCAAGCTGGAATTCAGAAGAAACATAAGGGAGCTTAATTGTCTGTTGCTTGAAGTGATGGCGTACGAAATGGCAGTCGATTTCAATGTGTTTTGTGCGCTCATGAAACACATCATTATGTGCAATATGAATGGCTGCTTTGTTGTCACAGTAAAGTGGAGTAGAGCCTGTCATATGAATTCCCATATCACTAAGGAGCCATCTTAACCAAACTATTTCTGAAGTGGTGTGAGCCATTGCCCGATATTCATCCTCGGCACTAGAACGAGAGACAACTGATTGTTTCTTGCTTTTCCAAGAAATAAGAGAGTTGCCTAAGAATAGCGATAACACATTGTTGACCGTTTGTCGGTGATATCCCAGACCAGTCGAGTCCCAGTATAAGCACAGAGACGATGGTCTGATGTGGAGGAAAAATTCAATCCTTGATACAGTGTTCCATTCACATATCGTAGAATACGAAGAACTGCAGCAAAATGAGAGGGACGAGGAGCAGCCATGAACTGACTAACGACATGAACAGCGTAACTGATATCTGGCCTGGTGATAGTCAAATAGTTGAGGCTGCCTACAAGTTGACGGTACAAAGTTGGATTGGGCAAATCTTTGCCATAAGTAGGATTTGAACTTGACATTCATCTCTAGAGGAGTATCAACTATCTTCTTGTCGATTAAACTAAGACACGAGAAATAATGTAAAAGCATATTTGACTTGAGAAAGGAAGTACCCAGCTGGAGATTTATCAACTTCTATACCAAGGAAATATCTTAATGGACCGTGATCTTTCATCTCGAAGCATGAACTCAAGTAAGATTTCAAGGCAGTGATATCATCTGTGTCATCACCAGTAATTACCATATCATCGACATATATGAGTAGAAGAACCATACCCTTGTCTGAGGACTTCGTGAATAGTGCTGAATCATATGGACTTTGGGTGTAACCATGTCTAATAACAGCAGTAGAGAATTTTTCAAACCAAGCACGTGGTGCTTGTTTGAGTCCGTATAATGCTTTGCGTAACTTTGCAAACTTGATTTGGAAGATGAACAAGTCCTGGAGGTGGTCGCATATAAACTTCTTCTTGAAGTTCTCCATGGAGAAATGCATTATTAACGTCCATTTGGTGAAGGTTCTAATTACGAGTGAAGCAACGGATATAAGAGAACGAACAGTAGTCATACGAGCAACTGGGGCAAAGGTTTCTTCATAATCAATTCCATATTCCTGGGTGAAACCTTGAGCAACAACACGAGACTTACATCTATCTAGTGTACCATCTGACTTGGTTTTCACCTTGAAAAACCCATTTGATCCCTACTACAGGCTTTCCTGGAGGTAAATCGACCATATCCCATGTACCAGCATTTTTGTGTGCAATCAATTCATCTCCCATAGAATATTTCCATTCTGGAATTGCTGCTGCTTCTCTGTAGTTCTTTGGTTCATAAACAGAAAGAATAGTTGTTAATGAACAATGATAGTCAGACAACTTAGCTGGCGGTCGTCGATTACGAGGAGGCAGTTGCTCTACTTCATTCACGATCCCTATTCAAAGTTGCATTGTCGGGATGTGCCATAGAGTGATCGGAGATAACATCATTAGTACTTGGAGTGATTTGAGAAGTGGATTCGGGAATAGCGAGTTCGGAATCGAGATAGAGGAATCGATGGTGAGAAAGCTAGATTAGAAGGAGTTGAATCATCAAAAGGGTCTATATAAGTGAAAGTTTTGAAGGAAGATGACTTACTATTAGGAAGTGACCAAAATGGTATTTTTTCCCAAAATGTAACATGACGAGAAACTCTTAACTTACGACTCTCAGGGTCATAACATCGGTAACCCTTTTGCTCAATTCCATATCCTAAAAACACACACATTATATTCTTTTTGCTAAACTACTGCGTTCACGATCGTAAGAAAGAACAAAATAGATGGAGCCAAAGACACGTAACTCAGAATAATTTGGTTTCTTCTTGAACAAACGCTCATATGGAGATATTCCTCCTATAACAACAGTTGGAACTCGATTGATTGTATATACTGCAGTGAGGACAGACTCTCCCCAAAAGTTGGAGGGAATGGAAGAGGATAAGAGTTGGGTTCTATCAGTTTCTATAATGTGTCGATGTTTTCATTCAGCAATACCATTTTGCTCAGGGGTTTCATTACAAGATAGCTGAAGAAGAGTACCTTGAGATTTGAGAAAATCTTTGAAGGGGTTGGATATGTATTCACCTCCTTGATCTGCACGAAAGACTTTGATGGTTTTTGCAAACTGAGTTTTAATCATTTGAGAGTATTCAGTATATATTCTTAAGAAGTCTGATCTTGAGCTAAACAAGTATACCCAAGTATAGCGAGTAAAATCATCAATGAATATGACATAATAAAGAGCTCCTCCCTTAGTAGCAATGGGAGCCTTTCCCCAAACATCAGAGTGAACAAGATCAAAAGGTGCATGAGAAACAGAATTAATTTTATTAAATGGAAGAGCAGATTGTTTACAAAGTTTACAAGCAATGCAATGTGGATCTCTGTCTATAGGAACACTGCCGAATAATCTTTTATTGATCATATATGTGAGAAGGGAATAAGAGACATGGCCTAACTTAGTGTGCCAAGAAATAAAGGGAGAGGACTCTGAAGTGGAAGAAGTGGACGCAACAGCTGCAACAATAGAGTTCTTAGATTGTTTGGGAATAGCAAGGGATTCTAGCAGGTACAAACGACCAACTCTACGGCCTATTCCAACTTCCTTCTTTGTCTTGGAATCTTGTATAACACAGCCAGATGAAAAGAAAAAGATGTTAAACCCTTGATTACATAGCTGACCAATGGAAATAAGGTTCATCTTGATTTGAGGAACAAATAGAACATCTGGTATTTGTATCTTATCTGTAACCTTAACATGCCCAATATGGCTGGCAGTTATTTTTGATCCATCTGTTGTGTGAATTTTCGGTGTTACAATAGGATGCATTCTCTCAAAAAAATGTAGAATTGAATGTCATATGATTTGAGGCACCGGAATCTAGAAACCAATCAGTTGTAAATATACCTGAGGAAGCCGAGAGAGCAGCAGCTGCTGTAGAATTGTTACCAATTGAGAGTGCTTGTTTAAGCATTTCCTGAATCTCATCAAGGTTGTTGTTTGACTCATGTAATTGCTCCAATACTGGTGTAGCAGTGATAGGACCAGCAAATTGTGAAGGAGCAACATTTGTTCTTCTCTTTTCTCTCATATTTCTTGACGATGGAGACGTACAATTATGCACAGTATGTCCAAAAGCCTTGCAATACTTACATTGAGGTGTGCCTGCTGGTATGCTCTTATGACTTGTTAGACTTTGAGGAAGGTTTTGTATTGGTGCACTTGGTTGCAGTGTGCAGTTCTTTGCGAAATGTCCAAAATTATTACAGTTGTGACACTGAACTTGAGACAAGTCACGATAGGATGAAGAATTTCTCTGAAAATTAAAAATTAAAGGAACAACAAGCACGGTTGCAACATCTGGTTTGATTCCTTTACGAGTTTCTTCAGCAATAAGTTCGGAAAGTGCAACTTCTACTGTTGGAAGAGGAGATCGATGGAGAATTGACGCTCTGGCTGATTCAAATTCTTCTCTTAACGGTATCAACAATTGAACAAGCCGAGACTCTTCTCTATATTTCTGCCGTAACTCTATGTCAGCTGTCCATTTTGGTTCCATGAGAGCCAGTTGATTCCAAATAAGTGACATCTCTGAATGAAAGTCAGTCACAATCTGATCATGTTTTTGTTAACGAATGTCTTGTTCTAGCTTATACCTTTGAGCAAAATTGATTTGGGTGTACCTCTTCTCGAGAAAATCCCACGCTTCTTTTGCTACGTCAAAACTGGTTAATTGCATACTAATAGAATTAATCACTGTGTTGCCGATCCAAGTGAGGATCCTATGATTGTTGATTTCCCATTCTTCCAAAGGATCTTTTGATGGTGCCTCCTTACTCTGAATGTTGTTGTTAGGACACTTCTCTTTGCCATCAATATACTTCCACATACTCTTGCCTTTGAGAAAACTTCTCATCAAAAAGGACCAATGATTATAGTTGGTACCATCTAGCTTGACAAATAATGGGTTGGATATCTTCACGAGACATGATAGAAAGCGAGGATTTACGAACTAGGATATGTAAATAAAAAACAGGATCAATATGAGAAACAATACCTCACAACTCTGGTTTTGATTTGCAGCGGAAATGGATTTCAGATCGATTCTGGCTCTGATGCCATGACAAGATTTGTCATGACACAGATGATTCTGGAATGGTTTTCTCTATTATCAATCGTATAAAACCAAGAGATTACAACAGACTCTTATACAAGATTACAGCATAATAAAAGGAAACAGAACAAACAAAAATATAAACTAATGAATACACAAAATATATGCGAATAATATCTAAGATATCAAAGATACGGTGTATATTTCAACACTTTCTTGTTGACAGTTTCTTCTTTCATGATAACTAAGATGAAATCTTCTTCTAGAAACTTCATGGTAGAGCATCTTGAAGTGAACCAGTATATCCATTGACTCAGCAAATATTATGATGTTTGTGTGCTGCAATTCTTTGGCCCATTGGAAAGCTAGGTCTGCCCCTCCTGTTGATCCCCATTTTCTAGAGTATCCTGGATGTCCTCTGGTTCCAATGATGTTTCCTGCAAAAACTGTCATAGTTAGATCAGTATAGTATAATAAGTTCTCAGGGTCTTGTAGGCAGCATATTTTGATATTATTCCCAAACTTTGCTTCTGCATTCAGATTATAAGGAGAAATAGTGTGTTGCAGTGTGGTATCAGTCTCCTCAGGTAAAAGTGGGAAGCTGTTCATGATATGATCCTTCATATAATGTATTCTATTATGATTGCACAAATGCTTCTTAATACGGAGAGATGTAACTCCCGCATTACGCTGAATTTGTTTGAATATAAGATCACATCTCGCTTTCCAGATATACCAACAAGCAGTGGCATAAATGTTTCGATCGGTGCTTGTGATTCGAGGTTGAAACCGGGAATTCAACCACTCAATGAAAATGGTATTGTGAAAGATCCAAGAATTTCTGCCAAACCAGGAGTAATGCGACGAGGGCAATTTAGGAACATGTGAGACATGGTTTGTTCTTCCCCACTATTGCAAGCGATTGCATGTAGGATTTATGTAATGAAGTATGCTAATTTGTTTTGGCATTAGTGGGAAGAATTCCATGTGCACATTTCCAAATAAAGATTCGATGGTGGAGCCACTTCCATGTTCCATATGGCTTCTAGTTCCCTGTTATAGTATCATTTATGTAGAAGTTTCCAATTTTTGCCTTGTCGACTCCTTGTGAGAAAAGATTCATGTGTCATTAAGATTCCATATTATCTGTCTTCTTCATTTGGATGTGTCTGCAGGTTGATAATCACTGCAGCCTTATCATTGCTGAAGTAGGTATAGACTTGAGTTTCATCCCAAGTTCCATATGGAAAAAGTAAGGACTCTAGAGTTTCAATGTGTTGTGGGCAGTTCTGGGGTTTTGGCTGTCTTAATGTGGTGTTTGGGATCTAGATGTCTTCCCAAAGCTTTATCTTTTTTCCATTTCCAATTCTCCAGGAGCAGTGATGTTGGATGTTGCTTATGCCGTCTAGTATTCCTTTCCATATCCATGAGTCTCCATCCTTTGATTGTGTATCCATGTTGAATAAATTTCTGCCTAAGAGATATTTGGCATGCATGAGCTTATACCA
The DNA here is from genome assembly GCA_023531295.1 of Papaver armeniacum. Classification (NCBI taxonomy): domain Eukaryota; kingdom Viridiplantae; phylum Streptophyta; class Magnoliopsida; order Ranunculales; family Papaveraceae; genus Papaver; species Papaver armeniacum. The sequence goes on along the minus strand of JAJJWW010016428.1, from coordinate 251,887 downwards.
CTAGTACGACCGTTGCCACGGTGGAAAGGCCGACCGAAGAAGAATCTGAAGATGGGGTTTGTCTACGATTACTTTCGTCCCGTTTCAGAAAAAGTGATACTTTCACCCCGTTTCAGAAAAGTGATACTTTCGCTCCGTTTCGGAAAAAGTGATACTTCCTCCCGTTTGGAAAAATGATACTTTCGCCGTTTGGAAAAAGTATCACTTTTTACGGGGCGAGTAATATCATTTTTTCGAAGCGACGAAAATATCATTTTTCAGCGGAGCGAAAGTATCACTTTTCAGCAAGTGAAAGTATCGATTTTCTGAAACGGGATATGAAAGTATCACTTTTACGAAGCGAAAAATTAGTCGATCCATATATCAAAATATGGTTGCATGATGTGTTATGCATCCTTTGTGGTGGTTTGCATAATGGTTATGCATTCAATTTTAGAGAATTGTGCCTAAAATGAAAGTATCATTTTTGGTTTGCATAATGGTTATGCATTCAATTTTCGAGAATTGTGCCTAAAATGAAAGTATCATTTTTCTTGAAACGGAGGGAGTACATCGTTTTATTAATTGCAATTTGCAACGGATTATTAGTTGATGCATAAACCAAAATTTTGCTACATAAAGTATTATGTATCCTTTGTGGTGGTTTGCATAATGGATATACATTTAATTTTCTAAAATTATGCCTAAAATGATAAATACCTTGAATTTTTTTAAAAACTTTAAATTTAATATTGTTGTTTGTACTCGTTGCGTAGAGTTTTTTTATAACCTTTCCAACAAGATAAAATTTGTAAAATTCCAAGGCACGGATTTTTAGATATATTATATTAAAGTTTGGTTGCCAATTATACCCCTGAAAAGATAGGATACATAAGGAGTTATAGTAATTGGACTAAAAGGGAGGGACATTTTTGGTTTTTCGGCCCTAACCATTTCCAATCTTTTTGTGGTAATTGATCACTTAGATTTTACAAAAAAGTGGCCATATAAAGGTCCTCCCTCGCTTCGCTCGGTCGGCCCAATAAAGAGCCTTTATCCTGCTCAAGTCTCCATCCAATTTTTGTTATCATATAACTGTTGAATAGTTTCATATTCATGAATCCTATCCCCCCAGTTCTTTTGGTTTGCACACTGCAGTCCAAGCTTTAGGATAATAGCCAGAAGGATTTTCTATATTTTTTTCCCCCAGGAAGAAAATCTCTTTGAAGATTGTTGATGTCTTTGCAGGATTTTTTAGGCACCTTGAAATAGTTCATTTGATAGATACATGCTAAGGAGTTTACAGACTTGATGAGAACTTCTCTTCCAGCAGGGTTTAGAGGTGTATTTTTCCAGCCAGTAAGTCTCAGCTTCAATTTTTCCACTCCAGGCTTGAAGGAATTTATTTTGCTTCTATGAGTGAAGAGGGGTGAGCCTAGATATTTATCATCCAATTTTAGCACTTGAACTCCCATAGAGTTGTTGATTTGAGGAATGAGGTCTGGATTAGTGTTTTTGCTGAAGAAGACTCCAGATTTGTGGAAGTTAATTAATTTCCAAGAGGTGCTGCCAAAAATTTGAAGAAGCTTCATTATATTTTGAGCTTCTGTCAGATTGGATTTACAGAATATCATGCAGTCATCGGCAAAAAGGAGGTGGCTGATAGAGGGTGCAGCTTTGAAGATCTTGATACCATTAATAATGCCCATCTCCTCAGCATGAAGAATGGTCCTTGAAAGAGATTCCATGCAGAATAGAAACAGATAAGGGGATAGAGGGTCACCTTGCCTTAGCCCTCTAGAAGGTTTGAAGAATTTGTCAGGGGAGCCATTTATGAGGACACCAAAGATGGATGTTGAGATACACCGGAGAATTTTGTTGCACCATTGATCATCAAAACCAATTTTCTTCATAATGGCCATTAGGAAAGTCCAGTCAACTCTGTCAAAAGCTTTTTCCATGTCTATTTTTATTCCCATGGTACCAGAATTTCTTTTTTTTTTTTTCCCTCTTTTTGATCTCATAGTATGAATAATTTCATGTGCAATAGCTATGTTGTCAGAGATTTTCCTTCCAGGGATAAAAGCAGATTGGTAAGGGGATATGATTTTGTTTAGATAAGGCTTCATTCTCTGAGCTAGTAATTTGGATATGATTTTGTAAGTGGTATTGCAAAGGCTGATTGGTCTGAAATGGCTAGGGGAAGTTGGGGTATCAAGTTTGGGAATGAGAGCTATGAAGGTGGCATTCATATCCTTAAGTAAGTGACCTGAAAAGAAGAAATGTTGAACCATTGTGACAATATCATTGCCAATGATGTCCCAGTTAGTTTTGAAGAAATTTGGTGGGAACCCATCTGGTCCTGGAGCTTTATCCTTTGCCATACTAACTAAGATATCTTTAATTTCATCAGGTTTAGGTTTTCTATTGAGCATTGAGTTGTCCTCAGAGGTTATGATTAGGGTTATAAGGTTGATGATTTCAGAAGAAGGGTTTATAATTTTAGCAGTTGCCATTTGAGAGAAGTGATTGATAAAGAAGGTCTTGACTTCTTGATAATCAGTAATCCAGTTTCATTCATCATTTTGAATAGAATCTATTTTATTCCTTCTTGTTCTACTCTTAGTGGCTCTGTGAAAGTAACTTGTGTTATGATCTCCCAACTTGATAAGTTGATCTCTGCTCTTATTTTTCGAATTTTCTTCTATGTCTTGCCAATTTTTGAGTTGTTTTCTTGCATCAGATAGAACCTCTCCTCTATCTTCTCTGAAGTAGTGAATATGTATCCAATTTAAGTATTGCTTGCATTCATCAATATTGGTTTTGATGTTGTCATAAACTTCCTTATTCTGACTCGATTTTTAGCTTTATGTCTTTAAGTTTTACGGCAATAGAGAAGGCACTTGAACCAGGGTAATCTTTTTCCAACAGTCGGCAATAATTTTCTGCAGTCGGCATGATCTAACCAGAGACCAAAAAATTTGAATGGTATCTTACCATTCTTCCAATGAGGGTTTGAGTTTAGTAAGATGGGGTGATGATCAGACCAAATGGCTAGCATATTAGTGATAGTGGTGTTTGGATAAATAGCAAGCCAATCATCATTTGCTAGACCTCTATCCAATCTTTGTTCAGTAAGAGCATGACCTTTTATTTTGTTTGACCAAGTAAAAGGGAAGCCAGTAAAGCCAAGGTCAATTAATGAGATCCAGATAAAGGATCTTTTCATTGAAAATTGAAGCTTCATTAGCATCTATGGGATGTGTGCTAAATTTTTCAGTATCATGGAGAGTAAAATTGAAGTCCCCAATTACCAGCCAAGGCAAGTTATTGGAAGGCTGTGCAGATTTCTCAAGCATTTTCCAAGAGTTCATCTTGGATAGAGTGTCATAAGGGTTTCCATAATAACCTGTAAATAACCAAGGAGGCCTATTGGAAGTTCTGATTATTGCATTGATATGGTTTATAGAATAATCCAAAATCTCAAGGGATACATTTCTTTTCCATAAAAATGCTAATCCACCAGCAGTGCCACTTGCCCCTCTTGGATTAACAGACCAGAAATTGTTGACCCCTAATTCATGCATATTTTCTTGAGTTTATCATGCTTTTGTTTAGTTTCAGATAAAAATATAATGTCAGGATTTAGTTTATGGAGCATATCATTGAGATATCTCTTAGCATCCCTGGTGCCCAGTCCTTGGCAATTCCATGCTAGGGAAGTAAAGAATTGCCAAAAATAGGACACAGCTGGATACTTAGAGATGAGTCTTCTAGTGCTATTGTCATAATGTTTATATAGCAAGAAATGCACAATATACAGTATATTATGAGTTCTTAAAGTATGGTAATAAGAAGAGTTGAGTGTATGTACCATTCCAGCAGAGGAGCAATCAAAAGTTCCATTAGCCATGACAAAAGGGATGTTGTCCATTTGCTCCTGAGGGATATCATTCAGGTCTTTGAATCTTTTTACACTTGCCATTTCCATGCTATTGAGGGTAGCATTTTCATCATTGGGGGTAGACTTCTTTCTCTTGGTATCTATGATGGGTGTGGATGAAGTGTTAAGAGAAATATCATCAAGGTTCTCAAATGTATGATCCTTTTTCTTTGCTTTCCATGCAGCTTTTTTCTTCTTATTAGTTTCGACTTCTATGTTAGATTTGATTTGAGCAAAAGTAGGTAGGGTATTAAAAGGTAAATGTTTTGGGGTGTTGGTGATTTGGGAAAATTTGTTCAGCAGCAGCAAGGTCAGCAGCATCAGTTTCCTCATCATCCTTTTTTGGATCATTGTTGTTGTTGGAGTTTGTTCTTGCAGCAGCTTTCCACTGTGGAAGTTTTTTCTTGTAAGAGCCAACTATCTTTTTTGCTAAATCCAATCTTTTGTTTCTAATTTGACAGGCTAAGACATCTGGATGTGGAGAGGAAGTGGAATCAGAATGAGAGGACTGAGCTCCAAAGGTGATGGGGTTATTTGAGGTGGAAGCAATATTAGCTATTGAATTTTCAATCTCGAACCTTTTAGCAACCTTCAGTTTTGCTTCAAACTCAGCAGTTGCATCTGCATCAAAGTAGTGTCTGTGAATGACATCCTTTCCATCTTGAACCATTTTTTGTCTAGGGGTTATTTGTGGAAGAGCTGGTAGATGGGTTGGTAGATGGGTTGGTAGATGATGATAATCAGGATTGTTTTTATTTGGAGATGAGGGGAGAAGGGGCTAGGGTGATCAAGCACTCTGCAAACTTTGCAGAATTTGATGCCATTGAGGGCAAGCACATTCCAGCCAGTGAGACAAAGTAGGAGTTTCAAATGCTTCTATTCCAAACTTGATAGATCTAGTTACATTGATTGTAACTTTTACTTCCATGTTTTTTTCAAACCTGTCTCTACCATAAGGTTTTTTGGAACCCTGGTAGACTCCAATTGGTTTAATTATGTTTTGTATGTCTGGGATTATGTGAGTTGGAATTCTCTTCACTAGGAGCCAGATCATAACTTTGGAGAATAATTCTTCATCAATGAGCTCAGGGCCTTTAGCAGGGACTCCTACTAAGACCATCAATTTCTCAAAGACCCCTCTAGTGCCTCAATTCCTCAAAGTTGAGTAGTCTTCTTCATGAGTGGTTCGGAGAATGTAAAAATTTCTTTTTCTGTTCCAAACTTCAACCTCAATTCTGCTAAGCATTTCCCAGTTTGCATTGATAAAGTTACTTACTCTGGATGTTTGAAAGCATATATTACTATATAGTTTGCCAATGTAACACCCTTTCCAATCTTGGGCTTGTTTAGTTTTGATGTTTTCATAATTGTTGAAAACTTTTGGAAACAAATCCTCAGGGATGGTTAAAGCAGAGTTCATCTTTTTTACCAGGTTATCAATGGATTGTGGGTTTGAGTTTGAGGAGGAGGCCATGAAACTGAAAGTTTGGTACCAGCGGAGGAAGGATGTATGAGGGTTATGTTCACTTGAAGCAAAGAAGGTAAGGTATATGACAGTGAGAGTGATGTTGATATGACTAACTTTAATTTGAAATTTGTTCACGGGTAGACTTTGAGCCTTGTCGTAAGTGAAGTAGAGTTTAGTATTGAGACTGTTGAAGTTGTACTTGTGTGTGTTGTAGTCCTCAAAAATACTGTTTCATTGGTCTTCCATGGCTAATGGCAGTTTGGATCGAGACCTGTTATCAATAACACCACTATGTACTATAAAGTTAGTAGAATTTAAATCAAAATGTGGTGAATGTATATTTACCCATTTACTTTGTTTGTCTGCTGTATCTGATACTGGTGTAAAGAGAGTGTAATTGAACTTTGGTTTCCCTTTTAAAATATTGTTGGACTGTCTCCTTGTAGTGATGGGCTCGGTAGAGCAGTTGCAAAAGATTTTAGCCCAAACAAATTTCGACTCGACTGCGTACGAATCCTTATTTGGGAGTAAGCATCTAGGTTAGAACCGTGTGAGTTGTTCATGTGGAAAACCATGAATCTTTGCATGCCAACCATTTGTTGAGGAATTGTGTGGTGTTGTCCATCAAAGAATTTCCACCTGTCAAGACCATCAAGAAAAAAGTTAGATGGGGTATGCGTGTGGAGAATAATGTCCCGCAGCATAAGCTATTATAGCCTAATTTAGGGAGATTTGTAACGACAGGGATAAGAGAGAATTTTTTTTGAGTATACGAGTGAGAATATTGGGAATTATCGCAATTTATTTGAGAAATGATCGAAGCTTCAAGGATGAGACCCTTTATAAGGGACATTTCTCTTCTTTGGGAGAGAGAAACAATTGTTTTTTCTCTGTATTTTTCCTTCTAAAGATTTCTGAGAAATTCTTCATGGCTGGAGGGCAAGAGAAATCGATCGCAAAGGCAAACGCAAATTGGTTGAAGTATAAATAGATCCCCGTATCCACTGGTACCCTTATGAGCATTTGGTTAATCATCTGCCTTATGGAATAACTTTTCCACAAGGATATGAATCTCCCAATTTTAGAGAAAGTTTCGACTGGTATTTGAAGGACATGCAACATAACATTGAGGTGAAGATTGAAGATGAGAATTTGCTGCACGACGGTCCACCATGGGTTGTGCATGAGTTGTTGCTCGATTCTCCAGTTGGGAGATTAATTCAGTTCTTCAAGCAGCACAAGCCTTCTCCCATTAGTTAAGATACAGGTAATCCTTTGGTTAGACCTGATTTGCATGTTGAACAGGGTGGATGTAGAATGCCTGGTGCTACGCATCATAGTGAGAGAAGTACTCCTGAAGAACCACCAGATCAAGCAAGGAAGCCAAAGCGACATGGTTCTGATGATGATGATTGGGTCTTGTACGCTTATCATCTGAAGTATGGACCCTTTGAGGTTCATGAGGGAGTTGCGGTTGTTGCTGATCAGTTTCTCATTTCTGGATTGATTAGGATTGGGTTTCAGTCTATTACTCTGCCTACTGCTGCTCAATTCTTGGTTCGACAATTGGCGGTGCAGCCTTGGGGTGAAGAAGAGCCTATGCATTTTCCAGTTTTGGATGCTCTATGCCCTGCTACTGCAAAAATTGGATGAGCCATTTTTGTCAAAATCGATCAACCCATTATCGATCCTTCCTCCAATCCGATTCCGATCCTATTCCGCCAATGTTCCCGATCAATGGAGAGCCCGACCCAGGTAGTCCGAGAATGATCAAGAGGAGCATGATAGAACTCCATCTAGAGTTGAGATTCCAAGAACAACTAGGCGATTGACTCGGAGTCAGGCTCGCAGTGAAAGCCAAGGGACGCGGAGTCGAACTCAGTAAAAGGGTTAGAAGGTGAGAGCATGTTGATTCTCTTGTTTCCTATAGTCAAAAATCAAGTAAGGTAGAATTTGATTTTGATTTAAGGAGTGTTGGTTACCCGGTCTGGGAAGGAAACTGTGGTTTATATTTTGGATTTGTTTGATAAGTAGTTTGGATGCTTTGGATTTTTTGAATTCCGGTATTGTTATGAATATTGGGTTTATGTTTGTTTTTATGAAAATGTTGGAATGGGTAATTGTTGATTTTGAATTTGTGGTTATCTATGGCATTTTTGATCATAACTTTGGTGGTTGTAACCTTCAATCGAGAATTGGTATGATTTTTTAGGATAGTTTCTGTTTGAATAGTATCTGGTGATCCCTGGGTATGATTTTCTTCAAGCAGTTTTAGGATATGAATTTCAGGGACATAACTATGCTCAGTTAGATGATTGAGGATTACATGATTGACTTTTAGGATGTGAGTTTGCTGAGGAGTAGTAGGAAATCTCTTAAAGGGGTTGTGGTTTGCATCACTCTGAGTATTATTCCTGATAAGGGCATTGAGAGTGTTAGAGTGACTGGGATAATGTTTAACTATAATTAGGTGATGGGTGGTATTGGTTGGGGTGAGAAAGTCCTGAACCAGAGGGATTTGTTTTCCATAGTGATTTTTGTGATACTTGAGGAGATTGGGATGTTGGTGCTGCCAGGGTTGATAGTGAGACCTGTAATTTTTTTTAATTCCTGTGATTTTTGTGATTTTTGTGATGATCTTTGGGGTTTTACAGTGATTTTGATACTTCTGAGATATAAGTGATTTGAGAGTTGGCTTTCATAAGAAGAAGCTGAAATATATAAATCCGGAGCTAGAGATGATGAAAATTGCTCTATTAATGCTCCATTAATGAAAGGGGATGTCATATCAGCAAGAAAGAAGAGAGGAAGATAAAAGAGAAGGAAGAATAGCAGAAAATTAGTAATTCCGGTAAGAATCCGGTTGAAATCTAAAAGGCTACCAGTAGAAGAAGACCGTTGAGTAGCTAGGAGACAAGGAAAACGGCTAGAACCTAACTGATGTTTGAGTTCTCGGGCGAAGCAAAATTTAGAGTTGTACAACTCATTCTCTCTCTTCCTCAAAAAGGTGTCGGCTTTTCATCCAATGCGGGTGGTTAAGAAAGGACCACGCTACCAAGATCTTTTCATCCCGGCGATATAATAATATAATTATGACAGTGAATTTGTAGTTTTGTACTACATAATTGTGATTCATAGATCAATAATGCTACAATGACCGGGTGTGCCACCGGGAGAAATCCCGTGGCACTAATACAAGTGGGTCCCACCACTACCCTGTGGGTCCCACCTGTATTTGTGCCACGGGATTTCTCCCGGTGGCACACCCGGTACGCGTAGCATTATTCTTCATAGATACCTCGTTTGGTGGTGAAAACATTATTTGAAGAAATTTTAGATACATGTACCTCACGTCATATTGACTGAAAGGTGTTCATGTGATTTCACTTGTCGTGAAAATATATATCACAAGAATATTGTGAAGTAGTGATCATCATCAATCACTATCAATCACCGAGAGTCATCAATTTATTGGGAAACTTCGATATGAAATTATCACGATGTGGATACCTCCCAAGACATCATCCAATTAAGGAGTCGGTAGTATCAATTTACTCCAATATCTTATCTTTGTTACTCTGATTTCCGGTATTTAGAGGTATAACCATATTGACGAGAATGAGAGTACTGCTTGAATGAAACAAGACGAACACAACATACGCTGCATCGAATTGGTTCGCAACTATTTGTATACATTCAGATGTTCGTTACATGAACTATGTGTGATCACAGTAACACAAGCGAAAAAGCTTGTTCTAACTGAATGTGCTCATCTTGTAACACCACCACTTCATTACTTTAGAACTACAGAAGTGGGTGTTGGCCCTATAGGGACACCTTATTAATATGCCTCATTTGTGAACCGAAGCGCATGAGACTCGCGACTTGCATATAAAATTATACATTGAGTATATGTATAGATTAACCAATTGACCTACTCGACTTTAGCTTCTCGCAATAAGTTTATGATTAGTAAGTGACGGGGGTTGCGCATGTTAAAGATTTTCGCCGCAAAGGACTTGGGAAAACGCGATAGTCCGTGTATCTTCCCAAAGTCTCCAAATATTCCAAAACAGGAAAGTAAGACTAAAAGGGTAAAATATGACGGAAAGATAATGTATATGTCCCGGAAATGATGACGTACACGATTGCATGATCATCCTTCCAGTGAACTAGGTTCCCTTGTAATAATTTTATTCTCCCTAATAAATTGGTATTCATGTTAGCAGTCATGGATGCACACACCTTGTTTGGCGGTGAAAACTTGAAAATAAGGAATTTTAAATGCAAGCATAATGCAATTGAACTCTAATTTACTGAATGCCGGTGCAAAGTGAAACTACTGACTGCCGATGCGAAAGTGAAAAAGAAAAATAGCCATTCAAAGGCTGAAGACATATTCGACTGACTCTATAATTCATGACTTTGGATTAAAAGGTACTCCTAGTTCCACTTTAGGTGATGTTTTAGGGTTTTTTGTATGTTCCAAAATAGATGAGAGTTTAGCTATTTTCTCTAAATTCTCATCGATTTACCCACCTTTGGAATCACAACATAACATTCATTGCATTTTTTATTAGTGAGAGATAATTAATCTAATTTAAGATTTTAAATCTATTCTCTATTAACTTAGGATATTTGGTTATCCCAACTGGAATTATATGGGGATTCATAATTTATAGTAGAATATAGAAACAAAAATTAGGATGTTCAAATTTTTAGGAAGGTAATAATATGGGCAGATTTGGAAAAAGTACTCTCTTTGATGTTTCTTAATCTCCGTGAAAACTCTACAACATCATCTAAATTGGAACGGAGGGAGTATATTTTTCACAAAATTGGTTAAAAAGACCAAAATCAACAATTCACAGGTGAAAAAAATATGTAAAATTTGATATTGTTTAAATGGACGAGAATGTAAAAATAGCCAGGATGTAAACAGTTTCATCCTACCCATTTTCAAGTACTTTTTTTTTTAATTTATATCAGGATGCATCCAGTTTCATCCTCACTCTTTTTTAAGTTTAAGTAAGGATGAATCCAGTTTCATTCTTGCTAGTATTTTTTTGGTGTCCATTTCACTCATACTAATTTTTACTCGTCCATTATAACCATGTTTTAAAAATATTTGGACAAGTGACCCATTTTCTGTATACTTTTGTCGTTTGAGTTCTCTGGAGTTAGCGAGCATACGAGCACTGAGTTTGATCCACTGAGATATGATGTTAAGGACAGAAAGAAATAGGCAAACGGAAAGCAAAACTTCTCTCTAGCAACCTTAAATCATCACGACTAAGATGGAAATTGTTCTGTAGCCCGAAAACATTTAAATTCAAAAAAAAAAAACCTCCAAACTCTTATCGATATGAATGCCAGCCGTATTACGACACAAAGTCCATTTATAACAACAGAAATCTTTTCGTCCATTTATAAAAACAGAAATTTTTCTTAAAACTAGATATCATCCCAAACATTTACCAGTATGAAGTTTGATGCATTACATGAGGTATTACTACACAAGATTCATTTATAACAATAAAAAATCTTCAAATAGTCGTGGGTCTGAAATTTTTATGTAATGAATATACTACACTTCGGAGTCAAGGCTATCAATTTACTCCAACATCTCATATTTTCTTTATTGTTACTCCTTTTTGAATCTCAAATCTCAAATGTTTAGGAAGATGAGTGAGAATGGGGATGTTAAAATTTAAAACAAGACGAAACCATACGCTGGGTAATGATTTATTCTCAATTACTTATACATATTTGAGATCTTAGATACATGAACTATGTATGAATCCGTAAGAGAAAACTTACCTGATTTACATTTTGCTTGCACATCCTCGTGTTTTGTTCATCTTCTTTTGGAACTCTAGTTGGTTACGTGGGAACTTACATTTGGACTAGACCAAAGGCACGCTCACTGCGCATGCTTGCGATCGGTGGATACCCCTCCACAGTCCACACTATAGGCTAGTTTGGTATTGCTATGAATTTTAAAAAAGCGCTTTTAAGCATTGTCTTTGTCTTTGACATGCGTTGTTGTCTTTGTCTTTGTGAAAATAAATCTGCATGACGTTTGGTAAATTATAATTTAAAAAGCACTGTGCAATTAATAAACTGTAAATTCTGTTTGGTAAACTGGTATTTAAAAGTGCTGGTGATGTAGTTAATGACGAAAATAGACATAATTCAAAAATTAGTTTTAATACAATTTTATTATAATAAATTATATTTCTAATTTTAATATATTTAATAAAATATAAGTAATATTTTTTTTAATTTTTTAATTATTTTATTATTTAATTAAAATATTTATGATTATGGTTTGATATGAAAATATTATTATTTAAAAAAAAATCAAAAAAAACATTTATTAAATTTATTATTTTTTTCATTTATTATTTTAATATTTATTATTTTTTTAATTATTTTATATAATAATTTTAATTATTATTGTATTTATTATTTTAAATAAAAAATGAAAAAAATAGAGAAATAAAATAAAATAATAATGATAAGGGAACATTATCTATATACCCCTACTATGAGGCGCCTTGAAATATACCCTTATCAACTTAAATTATACCCCTAAGCTTGACACATTACTAAAATACCCTACCACTAAAATACACATTACTAAAATACCCTCTTTTATATAGGGTATATACAAACCACTACCACTAACCACAATTCAAAAAAAAAAAAAAAAAAAAAACAGTACCTCTACTAACCACCATCACCACTGTCCACCAACGCCAACAACCACCACCACTGTCCACCACCGCCGCCGTCCACCACCACTGACCACCACAACCACTGTCCACCACCACCAACCACTACCACCACTGTCGACCACTGCCAACAACCACCACCATTGACCACCACCACTGACCACCACCACCACTGTCCACCACCGCCAACCACCACCACCATTGCCAACAACCACCACCATTGACCACCACCACTGTCCACCACCGCCAACAACCACCACCACTTTCCGCCACCACTGTCCACCGCCACCACTGACCACACCATCACTGTCCACCACCGCCACCACCACGGCCCACCACCGCCGCCGCCACCACCGCCTCCGCCACCATCACTGTCCACCACCGTCAACACCACCACCACTGTCAATCGCCGCCGTGCACCACCACTGCCGCCAACCACCGCCGCCGCTGACCACCAACCACCACCACTTTCCTAGTAAGCACCACCACCGCCGCTGTCATTGCCACCACCACTGCCGCCAACCGCCGCCGCCGCCAACCACCGCCGCCGCTGACCACCAACCACCACCACTTTCCTAGTAAGCACCACCACCGCCGCTGTCATTGCCACCACCACCACCACAACCATGTGGAGTCAACTTCTTTGAAGTTGTCTCCAAATGAGACAACTAGCTCAAGTTGTTTTTTGAAGTGGAGGAAACTAGTAAAAGTTGTCTCCAACATGTCTCCAACAAAATAGAATATGTGAACATGTTGCTAAAACTAATGGAGCCAACTAACCCAAGTTGTCTCCGAATCTGAGGCAACTAGATCAAGTTGTCTTCAAAAGTGAAGGCAACTAGCTCAAGTTTTCTTCAAAAGTGAAAGCAACTAGCCCAAGTTGTCTCCAAATATGGAGGCGACTATCACTAGTTGTCTCCAAAAAGAAAAATTATACAAAAATGAATGAACACGGGCGTGAGTCGAACACACATCTCCGACATATATTCGGTTGTGCTACCATTGCACCACCAGTTCGTCAATACAAAACAACATACCAAAATCACATTCAATAGAATAAACAAATAATTAGTAATATAGATCAAACATTTAAACCAACAAACTATCTCCTTCACAACCTGAAATCACTTTGCAAGAAGCAAAGCACAAAAATGTAAACACAAAAGTCACTCAAATAAAGCTTCTAAAGAATTTCGTTCTATCGAAAAGACATAGAGACGTAATTTTAACAACAACAAGTTTCATATAAACAGAACATCCTAAAGTCTAAACCCAATAGATACAAAAATTGAGAGAAGAACCGTGATAAACAAGACCTGAGCTTTTAGCATTCAAGAAGTTATTTAATTGTTTGTAATGTTTCATCGGAAAAATGGGACGGGATAATTACTTACTGCTGCATTCATTTCCAAGTATTCAAAACGGAAGAGCATCAATGACTGATTCATCTACTGTAACATGAGCCAACATCTGCTACCAACTGCACTTTAGAAGCTCCATAATACATTGCCCTGCATTCATTTCCAAGCGTTTAGAAACTGGTAGAAGTTGGCTCCAAATATGGAAGCAACCGGCAGAAGTTGGCTCCAAATCTGAAAGCAACTGGGACAAGTTGTTTCCGAAAAATTATAAAAGATGAGAGCCCATTTTTTATCTGCTTCAAAATTATACAAGAAAAGCAACTAGCCCAAGTTGTCTCCAAATCTGGAGGCAACTAGCCCAAGTTGTCTCCAAATCTGGAGGAAACTAGCAGAAGTTGTCTCCAAATCTGGAAGCAACTAGCACAAGTTGTTTCCGAAAAAAGTATACAAGATCAGAAAGCCTAGTTTTTATCTGCTTCAAATTTATACAAATGTTACGATAGTAATTCTGCATTTAAATGTGAACTTTTGAAACTTAAGAGTCGGAAAGTTGAAAGTTGAAACTTAATTTGCTTGACTTACCAGCACTTTAGATACAACAGAGGTACTAGCTCAGGAAACGGTTCAAACTCATTACCTGGATTTGTCAACGGAAAAAATATGTGTGATGATGGCAAACATACTTCTTCAGTCGAGCTTAGTAACCTCTTTCGAAAGCGCGCATAATAAACACCCGCTCATGGGCTTGTAACCAAAGCAGCCACATTTCCAGCATTCACTAGCTATCTTCCCCTTTCTACAGCTTGAACCATCCTCGCTGTACCTACAGGTTAACACAAACCAAACAATGTAAAATCAGTCTCGCTCGCAATTATTAACATTCAATCAAGAGAACACAAACCACCACAGTCAGCAAACAACAAGTACACAGTCAACATTCAACCAATAAATATACCCCTCCACAACAACAACAAACACCAACACCAACAAGTACACAGTCAACAGTTAACATCACAAAGCAGTTCAAAAAAAAAAACACCGTAAACTCACAAGAAACCAAAATGTCACATTTTGCAGCATCATCAAAATCCAGTACATAGCCTCATAAACACACAAGAAAACAATGAAACATTTTAGTGCATCACTGAAATCCAGTATATGGCCGCATAAACTCACAAGAGACCAATGTAACGGTTCTAAATATCATCAAAAATCCAGTACATCAAGGATCCTAAAGAAATTTTCTCCACACAGTGCTCATTCAGGAGCCTCTCACAAATTAACATACAAATACAATTTATTTAGTTCATAAATGATGCCAGTTCAATTCATACACAAATTAAGCCAGTGATATACAAAGCTAATTTATTTAATTCACATATGAAAGATTTATAAGTTAAGAGATAAGAAATTATACCTTAGTCCAGCAATTTCTTTCAAACGAGAAACATATTCAGTCCCTTCTGTTTAGCGTATACTATCCACCACCACCCCATCATATAGCATCCAACACCTCCTGTTACATCTTGATATACCAACACCACCACCGATATGTACTGAAAATTAATGCACTAACAACACCACCAGTAGCTTCAAAACACCTAACTCTAGCTTCATCAATTTAACCACCACCACCACAATAAACTAATTTAGATAAATGGAACATAAAATTGGAACCTAAATCTCTCTCTCAAACTCCCAAATCTAAATCAAATATTGATTTTAATCAAATATGTAACCCAATTTTTTAGTTTTCAAAAATTTCAAAACCTAAACCTAAAAATTGAACTTTACCAGTTTCAGAATCAACAAATCTCGAGCTCAAATCACTGAATCCGAATCTTTAACTAAAACCCCCACCCAAAATCTGAATTTCAACTCGAAATTACTAAATCGAAAATAAAAATCAAACCGATCTCTGAAACTGTTTTGAAATCGAACACAAATCATGGATAATCTGCTGATACTAGTGGCGGACGTAACGGAGGTGGTGGTGATGGTTGTGGTGGCGGTGATAGATCTTAGTGTTGGTCGGGAGATGGAGATGATGGTGGTGGGAGCTATGAGATTTTTTTTCTTCTGTTAAACGAAATGAAGAAGAACGAAGTGAGAGAGGCTAAAAAAGGAATTATGATTATTATGTTTTTAAAGAAAATTTCAATTATGCCATGAAGGGTATTTGTAAAGTTTGTAAAGGGTATTTGTGATAGACCCATGGATAGTAGGGGCATAAATAACATTCCCACTAATTATAATTATAATGTCAAATGTACAATATTTGAGGGTAAAACTTGTCTTTATAATAAATTAACAAGGTTAAAATAGAGAATCAGTTAAATCGAATTATGTGGGTCCACAGCTTATGTTTTTCCTGCTTTTAAAAGCTAGTGCTGAGTAGCTTTTAAAAGCAGGCCTAAAATGAAAGTGCTTCTCTCCAAAAGCACTTTGAAATTTTTTTACCAAACACAATTTTTGGTAAAAGTTTGTAACAAATTTGTTACAAAGTGCTTTTGGTTGAAAAAAAGCAATCCCAAACGGGGCTTATAGTTGGTAAAAAAGATCAGAAAATTGAGCTTAATTATCGAAAAAAAATTGGGGGCCACAAAAAGTAATTGGGGGCCTCACCAGTTGGTCTCCCAATAGCATTTTGTTGCTACCCCTTATCCAAATTTTTTAAAATGCCTAAACTACCCCAAAATAATTAGTGTTAATTGAGTTGATTAGGTTAGATTAGTTGTTAATTTGTTAAGCTTGATTAAATCAGTTTTTGGGTATAAATTAAGATTATAGATATTTTTTTGGATAGAGAGGACAAAAGTGATTTTTGGGGGAAAATTTAGGTTATTTGAAATGAGTGATTGTAGTGGAGGAAATGAGGTAAGTGAAGATTCAACGAACATACATGATTGTGTTGATGGTGACATTGTCTAATCTAATCCTATGGATTGGATGTTTGATGAAGAGATGTTAATAGAGGAAGCTTTGATAAATTATGGAAATGAGGATCCTATTACTCAAAATGAAGGAACCAATCCTCCATATGAAGAACCCGGAGCTCAAAACAATCAGGTAAACGTCCTATACTCTTCAAATTGCAAGAATGGTACTCCAAGTGGTCGATTCATGGACACCATGCAACTACTCAGAGTGAGGGTCATTTGGCCGGGAGTATAATTAACTAACGACTTTTAATAGTCGTTAGGTATTTCGACATCCATAAACGACTCTAATTTTCGAGTATGAAAAATCGTCATTCATGTTCGAACAACCGGCGACTCTAAGATGCCCTTATGAAAAATCGTCAAACAAACTGAAAATATTGACGACTTTTTTGTTTAGGTCATCTAAGTCGTTTACTCAATATATTTATAACCCAACGACTAAGATACATTTTAGTCTGCAGCTATCACTCTAAGGGTCGTTCGTTTAACAATACTATAAACGCACGACCCTTTCATTATGATTGAGAGTCGTTGTTACATACGTCTCTAATATTGACGACTCATATATATATATATATATATATTATCGTTTCTGATTTCATAGCAACATTTCGTTGAATCCTAAAAGTCATACATGTTTCATAGGGTTAAACACAATACATGATAACGATGCACTTCAACACTCATTCAAAAAGCATGTAATTATACATGGTTCCATGGAAGATAAAGTAGCAATCGTGTAACTCAAACTTTTTCCCACGCAGTACCGCATAGTATGCATACGCCTTCTTCATCTGAAAACGCAAATGCAAACATACTTAGTTAGTATCTATCTAGCAAAGCTTTGGATAAGTTTTACCTCTTGTTGAAATACTTACTCTTATAGTATTCATCATATCCGGAAAGGCTTCCCTTACCGCCGTAAATTCTCTTTTCAAAACATCACACTCGAATTTTATGACTTTGAAGCGTTCCTCGACTTGTTTCAAAGACCTTGAGTTCCGATTTCCGTTCAACGCCACAAAAACGATGAATACGCGGTTCCACCAAGCATCCGATGTTTCATCAATGTCTTTGTCTAGACTTTCAAAGTGGTTTGTTACTGTTTCCAAGCTCTTATAATGGCACAGTTCTCTTCGGAAGTATAGGGAGTCATTGTGTTTCTCTTATTTTCCTCTTGAATGATGAATAAATGAGAAGGAGAAGAGAAGGTTGATAATTATGGTGTTGGTAATGAAGAGGTGAGATATGGGTCTGTTTTATAGAGTTCAACGGGCCAACTGCCTCAACCACATTTGGTAGAGTTCAATTCCCCAATAAATGCTGGTAGTATCTTAGGTCGTTAATATTTAAAAATTTTAATCGAACGACTCTTAGGGTCTGTCTATTAGGTCGTCCGGTTGGACATATATAAGTGAACGACTTTAGAAGAAAACTTGGCAGAATGGTATATATGTGTTAGTCCGTAGTCGTTAGTCTTTATCAGAGTCGTCAAATATACCTAATGTGTCGGCAATCAACTTTTTAGCAGATCGACGACTCTTTTTCAATGCTCATATTTGTTTCACAAAGGTCGTTAATCTGCAAAATATTGGTTGACGATTTGGTATGGTGTCGGCCACCTTCTTAATATTGGTTGACGACCCTTATTTGGGATATTTTGTTGAACTAGTGTATTATTGAATTGAAAAAAATGTACATGTGCTATGAAATAAAACATAAGGGAAAGAAATATAATAGTTTAATACATTGCTCTAGTTCAATAAGTTTAATGTATCCGAGATTAATTATATTCGGCGAATTGCCATTCAACTTCCTCCAAGAGAGTGTAGCGGTCCTCGTGCAAAAACTCATGGTCGTACCTTAATTCGTATTGGGTCCGGCCCATAGAATCTTGGAAAAACAATTATTTTTCTATGTTAGTGTTGTTGAATAATAAAAACCAAATTAATAATTTATATTGATTTACAAACTTACTCTACTCATGCGGTCTTCGTTTGTCATAGCGTCCTTTCGAGCTTTCAATTCGTTTCTCAGCAATACGCAATCATTGTATAAACAAGCGTACCTTTCCCTTATCTGCTGGAGCGTCCTCCTATTACGATTTCCGTTTAGTGCTTTAAAAACCTTAAACACACGTTTCCACCAAGCATTGGTGTTTTGATCATGCCCAAGGTAAGGCCCTATTGTTGGGTCTTCGTTACTGGTCACCCATTCCGCTTCCTCAACGGAGTGCTTTGTGAGAGTGGTGTGTGCTCTGACAATAGCAACATCTTCTAGGTTATTGAACGGAGTTGGAGTCATTTTTAGTGTTTTAAAGTGATGGGTGACTGATTTAGGATGATTGAAATAGATGGGTGATTAAGTTTGGAAGAGATAGGTCTCTATTTATACCAAAATGTACTCAACGGCTACTTGTTTGTGAATAAAACCGTCAATTTTTTTCAAAAAATAGCAATAACTGCTCCTAGGAATCAAGCATATCTTTGATTTTGAATTTCTGCATTAACTTCATGTAGAGTCGGCATTGGTTATATATATAACAAAACGACTCTAAGTATGTATGGTAACGGCTCGTCAAGGTCAAACTTACGATTAATGTTTGAGAGTCGTTAATATGGTTTCTATAGAGTCGTTAATATTACTTTGAAAGAGTCGTCATTTTGGCATATAATATGTTGACGACCCTATGGTGATGGTTTTGTGCTTTGTTTTTAGTTGGTAGTACGACAAAGCTCCCAGCCAGTACCCGTATTTATCATGGGACCGGATACCTCCCAACACTATATGACTGATTTGGTACGTTTACCTTAACCGAATCGGTATATTTATATGTTCAATTAATTTTATTAGTGATCACATTGTTGTCTAATGTAATTGTTTGCTCAATGTAGACATGGGTAACCAAGAATGACATTAAGGAATGGCTTATCCCTAAGGCAAAAGAGAAGATGTGTGTGGCTGTTCAAAGTAGACACGTCGATTGCAACAAGATGGAAATGGTATGCGAGAGAGCGGGTAAGAAGGGAGAAAGTCACAAAGGCAAGAATTACAAGTATGAGAAGAAGACGACTAGTGTCTACCGCACAAAATCGAAGAAGTGTCAATGCCCGTTCATGATTGTTTTCAAAAGACATCATGAAGCCGATGTACTCCGATTGTATAGTATTCCAAACGGGCGTCACAACCATGATCCACCCACAAGTTTATATGGACACACTACATATGCTTGGTTAAAACCATATCAGATGGATAGAGTTAGGCAGATGAAGGGATTTAGACCACTAAAGATCCTAAATGCAATAAGGGCGGAAGATAAGGATAACTTGTCCACCATTTCCACAATCAACGCCGTCAAAGCAACGATTAAGATAACCGAATGGAATGGTATGTTGATTATGCAACAATCAGAGTGGTTAGCGGAAACACTAAACTATGCCATGCAAACTAAGGTTGGTCCGGATGAGAAAGTCACTCATTTTTTTGCTTGCACATCCAAGGATGGTGGATTTGGCTCAGTGTTTTTACCAGGTCCTCTTCATTGATTGCACATATAAGACAAACAAATATAACATGCCGATGTTGAACGTTGTAAGCCATACTTCGGATAAAAATTCATTCACCGTGGTAAGAACATCAACATGGGAGTATATTTTGGACTCAAGTTGGTTGGAGTCCTTTCATTAATCACAACAAGAAACTACGCTATGATTATCTACCGTCCCATATTCGTGATAAGACGATTCACGCTATAAGATTGTGTACCAAGTATAACGAGTTTCTGTCGAGGAACAAAGGGGATAGGCGTGCGGCCCAAGCTGCATATACCAAATGGAGAGGAGAGCAGTTTTATCACATCGAAGCCGCAATGGTAGTTGCCTCTCGCACAACGAAAAGGAATAACATGTAATGCAACTTTGATGTAAAGTTATTTCCTTAATAAAATAGATGTCAATTTTCGTGCCAACCTATAAGTTTGAAAAACAAACCTGACGACCCTCAACTTTTATAATTTATTACCCGAAGACCCTAGATACATAATTGACGACTCTGTGTTTTTTTTTTTTTTTTCTGGGCGACCCTTGAAAAGTTTTAGACAGACACTTGTTTCATAGTTAAAGAAAGAAGTCATTAATTAAAGAGAATTAGAATCGTCAAAAAAGAGTCGTTAAACTTTAAAATTTCTGTGAACGATCCTTTCAAAATTTCAGGCAGAGTGTGATAGGTGTCTAAAACACCTAATTTTATATCCAGTATTTATGCTTTCTTTGCTTTTTTCCGTGGGAATTGCATCTCTTATGTCTAGTTTTGAGTTATTAGGTGCAATGGAGTCCTTGGAAGCAAAAGAAGGAGAAATCATTCACGGGTGAAGAATGAACTGTCAGTTTCCCAAATTTGTGAGAAATTTGGGTTTTATTTTGTAACAGAGAATGTTAGGGTTTGAGCAGAATTGAAAGCAGGGAAGATGAATTGAAGGGCTGAATAGGTGGTGGCAATGTTTAAGAAGGTGAATCGAAGATATATGGTTGTTGTCGATGTGAAGTACAGCAAGGAATTGTGCTCGAATGAGCTTAATAGCTGTTGTTGCTGTTAATTCTCATTGGGTTTATTGTCTGTCAAGGGTCGATGGTGTTTGAGCTTGTAGAAGAAGAATTATAACTATTGATTGAAGCTCAGATGCAGAAGTTAAGATGGGTTTTGGTTAGAATTTGAGTTCATGGAAGAAGAGAATTTGTCAATAGCAGTGAAGGATTTGGGGTTATGCTGTCGTAATTGGGGTTTTCAGTTAATGGCTGATTGATTTCAGGTGAATGGGTGTCCTGTGTTGTCTGATAAAATTCGCAAAGAGATTTCTGGGATGAAGCAAAATGTGGGAGAATCTTTATATGAATGTTGGGAATGATACAAGAGATTGGTGGCAAGCTTCCCTCACCACCAATTCAGTGACGCTATGATCATCCAATACTTCTATGAAGGACTCCAATCAAGTGATAGGAATCTTATTGACGCTGCGGGTGGTGGTTCACTAGTGAACAAGACGGTGGCACAAGCTAGAGTTAATTGAAAACATGGAAGCAAATTCCAAACAATTATTGAGTCGTGGTTCGGATGTGCTTCTAAGAAGAGTGAATGAAGTGAGCGAGGTTGAGGAACTTCGTCAACAAATGGGTAACATGACCGCAATGATGCAACAAGTTGCAGCCGCGGTGATACCAAGTTCCTCTCAAGCTTATGAGGACGAGCAAGCTAATGCGGTCTTTCCAAATGAACAAAGACGGTATGATCCCTACTCCAACACTTACAATCCGGGATGGAGAGATCACCCCAATTTTAGCTATGCCAACAAGCAAGGAGCGGTTCAACAACCTACCTTCAACTCTCCGAGTGGATTTCAACCTCAACAACAACAATTCCAGTCGAGACAACAATTTTAACAACCACAAGCACAACAATCAATGCAAAATCAAGGTTCTGATATTGATTCAAAGCTTCAAACAATGATGCAAGGCATTTCTACCATGTTTAAAGAAAGTCAAACGAAACTAAGAGTGCTATCAAGGAATTGCAGACACAAATGGGCTCCATGGCTATTGAGTTGAACCAATTGAAGGCACAAAATAGTGGGAAACTCCCTTCTCAACCTATTAACCCAAAATAGGGTGTCAATGCTATTACGTTGAGAAGTGGTACACAACTTGTGCAACCCGAAGTTACTGATTCGGGCAAGGTGGAAACACCAAAGGAACCTTTTTTGGAGGAGAATAATGAGGAATCTCCCCAAACTTCTGAGGTACCTATTCCTAACTCTAAAACTCCGGTTTCTACTTATGTTCCTCCTTTACCTTTTCCTCACAGATTTGCAAGTTCTAAGAAGGCGGAA
The DNA here is from genome assembly GCA_023531295.1 of Papaver armeniacum. Taxonomy (NCBI): domain Eukaryota; kingdom Viridiplantae; phylum Streptophyta; class Magnoliopsida; order Ranunculales; family Papaveraceae; genus Papaver; species Papaver armeniacum. Next base: position 229,576 of record JAJJWW010016428.1, on the reverse strand, counting down.
CTAGAAAAGGAGATTTTAGACGTTCTAAAGAAGATCCATGTGAACATACCACTCATTGATGCTATTAAGCAAGTACCAAAGTATGCAAAGGTGTTGAAGAACTTGTGTACCAACAAACAAAGGCTCAAAGGTAATGAAGTGCTTAGTGTGGGGGAGAATGCTTCGACAATCTTACAACACAAACTCCCACTTATGTGTAAGGATCCCGGTAGTTTTGACATTCCCGTCACAATTGGTAACACAACATTTAACAAAGCTATGTTGGATTTAGGTGCATCCGTTAATGTTATGCCGGCGTCAATGTATAATTCACTTGATCTTGGTCCTCTTAAAAAGGCTGAAATTGTATTGCAATTTGCCGATCGTTCTAATGTCTACCCAATGGGTATTGTTGAGGATGTTCTTGTGCAGGTTAATCAAATTGTATTTCCAGCTGACTTTTGTGTGTTAGAGATGAATGAAGGTTCACCGGACTCGTCTCTTCCATTGCTACTTGGGCGTCCCTTCATGAAAACGGCAAAAACCATTATTGATGTGGACAATGGAACGCTAACTATGGAGTTTGATGGAGAAACAATACGTTTCAACATTTTCGAGACGATGAGATATCCTAGTGATGTCCACTCTTGTTTATCCATTGATGTTATGGATACATTGGCACAACAAATGTTTGAATTAAATGGTGATGACGCTTTGGAAACCGTGTTAACTACACCCATGGATATGGTGTAGAGTTTGGTAATGAAGTCAAGGAAGCCCTTGGTGATCTTAATTCACTACAAGGATGCCCGGAAACTCATAATATCTCTTTTATTTCTTTACCATGCAGTGATGAAAAGCTTGTACCCTCAATTGTTAAATCTCTAATTTTAGAATTGAAACCTCTTCCGATCACCTAAAGTACTTGTACTTGGGTGATAATGAAGAGTTACACATGATTGTTTCTAATGAGCTTAGTGATTTACGGAGCAAAAACTTCTAAGGGTGCTAAAGAAGTACAAGACGGCCATAGGATGGACAATTGCCGATATCAAGGGTATAAGCCCTGCCGTTTGTATGCACAAGATTCGTTTGGAGGACGATGCAAAGACTACAAGGGAAGCGCAACGTCGTTTGAACCCTCCGATGATGGAAGTTGTGAAAAAGGAGATGCTCAAGCTTTTGGAAGTGGGTGTTATCTACCCAATATCCGATAGCAAGTGGGTGAGCCCAGCACAAGTAGTACCAAAGAAATCAGGTGTGATAGTGGTGGAGAATGATAAGAACGAACTTGTCCCAACTCCTGTGCAAACCGGTTGGAGGGTTTGTATTGATTACAGGAAATTGAATGCCACTACTAGAAAAGATCACTTTCCATTACCTTTTATTGATCAAATTCTTGAACGTTTAGCTGGACACTCTTACTATTGCTTCCTTGATGGCTATTCAGGTAATAATCGACAGATAGCACCGGAGGATCAAGAGAAAACCACTTTCACTTGTCCTTTCGGTACTTTTGCTTATAGAAGGATGCCTTTTGGCTTATGCAATGCTCCAGCTACTTTTCAAAGGTGTATGGTAAGTATCTTTTCAGAATATGTTGAAAACATAATCGAAGTGTTCATGGATAACTTTAGTGTCTTTGGTGATTCATTTGACCTTTGCTTGAACAATTTGTCTCTAATCCTTGAACGATGTGTTGAAACAAACCTTTTGCTGAATTGGGAGAAGTGCCATTTCATGGTAACTCATGGTATAGTTTTAGGCCATATAATATCTTCTAAAGGCTTGGAAGTCGATAAATCTAAGATAGGCCTTATTCGTGCTTTAACCCCTCCCACTACGGTGAGGGAGATACGCTCTTTTCTTGGTCATGCAGGTTTCTATCGTAGATTCATCAAGGACTTTTCCAAGGCATCACCACTTTGTAACTTATTGCAAAAAGATGTGGTTTTTAATTTTGATGAAAAGTGTATGGTGGCATTCAATCGTTTGAAAGAACTTTTGATCTCAACCCCTATCATTAAACCACCGGATTGGAGCAATACTTTTGAGCTCATGTGTGATGCAAGTGATTATGCAGTTGGTGCGGTGCTTGGGCAACGTGTGGGGAAGCTTCCTCATGCTATTTATTATGCTTCTAGAACGTTAAATGAGGCCCAACAAAACTACACAACCACTGAAAAAGAGTTATTAGCCATTGTTTTTGCTTTAGAAAAGTTTCGCTCTTATCTAATTGGTACAAAAGTTGTTTTCTTTTCTGATCATGCAGCGCTTAAGTACTTGCTTACAAAGAAAGAGGCGAAACCGAGGCTCATACGATGGATATTACTCTTGCAAGAGTTTGATATTGAGATCAAGGACAAAAAGGGAATTGAGAACACCGTTGCGGATCACTTGAGCCGTCTTGCTGTGGACAAGGGAGCTATCCCATTGCGTGAAAGTTTCCCGGATGAGCAACTATTCTCAATTGCCCTTGGAGAACCATGGTATGCCGATATTGTGAATTACTTGGTGTCTAAACAAATCCCAAAGAATTTGTCTCGTGCTGTTAGGGACAAACTTAAGAAGTTAGGGAATCAATACATATGGGGTGATCCATACTTATGGAAACATGGTAGTGACCAAGTAATACGAAGGTGTGTTCCCGAATCTGAATTTAATTCTATCTTGTCTTTTTGTCACTCTTATGCTTGCAGACGACATTTTGGGAGTAAGAGAACCGCTCTCACAAGGTACTTGAAAGTGGTTTTTATTGGCCAACTTTGTTTAAGGATGCACATATATTTTGTACAACTTGTGATAGGTGCCAAAGAACCGGCAATCTAGGTGCCCGAAATCAAATGCCACAAACTTTTATTCAATTTATTGAAGTTTTTGATGTATGGGGTATTGATTTTATGGGGCCTTTTGTCAACTTCCCATGGGAATTTTTATATATTACTTGCGGTTGATTATGTATCGAAATGGGTGGAAGCTAAAGCCACCCCAACTAATGATTCTAAAGTGGTTTCAGATTTTGTGCAAGCTAATATTTTTGCAAGGTTTGGAATTCCAAGAGCCATAATTAGCGATGGGGGTTCTCACTTCAAAAACAGGATTTTACAAAGCTTGTTGACGAAGTACAATGTGTCGCACAAGATTGCAACACCTTATCATCCCCAAACAAATGGACAAGCCGAGGTGTCTAATCGGGAGGTGAAATCCATTCTAGAAAAGACGGTGAATCCAACAAGGAAAGATTGGAGCATGCGACTTAATGATGCTTTGTGGGCTTATAGAATCGCATACAAGACACCTATCGGGATGTCTCCCTTTAGGCTTGTGTATGGTAAACCTTGTCATTTACCCGTTGAAATTGAGCATAAGGCGTTTTGGGCTATTAAACAATGCAATATGGAGATGGATGGGTCTGGAAAGCAAAGGAAGTTACAACTCCAAGAGCTAGAGGAGCTTCGCAATGATGCATTTGAAAGCTCACGCATTTATAAAGAAAAGACGAAAGCATTTCATGATAACATGATTTCTAGGAAACAATTTTGCATTGGACAGAAAGTGCTTTTGTTTAATTCTCGCTTGCATTTATTTCGGGTAAATTAAGGTCACGATGGATCGGACCTTTTATTGTTACTAATGTGTTTTCTCATGGTGTAGTGGAAATTCGTAGCATAGCTACAGGGAATGAACTTAAAGTTAATGGGCTCCGGTTGAAACCATATTATGAGAATTTCACTTCCAAGTGGTGGAAGGAGTTAACTTTGTGGATGTACTCCTGTGGACGAGTCATAGAAAGCAAGGAGATAGTCAGTGGCCAATTTAAACCAAGCGCTAAATGGGAGGCAACCCATCGGATGAGTATTTCTTGTCTTGTATTTATTTCTTGTCTTGTTTTTAGTTTTTCTTGTCTTATTTTTACTTTTTCTGATTTTTTGTCATTCTTTTTGGTTAAGATTTCCCACCTTGACTTGCTTTGGACGATTCAATTTACATTGAGGACAATGTAAAGTTTAAGTGTGGGGGAGTGGTTAAGCATTTGTGTTGTAAATTTTTGAAATTTTCAACTTTTGTGTAAACTAGTGAATAAGAAAACTCCAACTTGTGGTTAGTTTAGAGTCACATAGTATACATGTCGCTAAGATTACATCGAGAATCTCATAAGAGTGACTGAACTTATAGATGACAGAGAACATGATCGGGTTTCTTACTTGTATGAGAGTTAAAGTTGGATTTAACCATGCCAGTGGCAAATAAGGTGCAGACTGAATTCGGTATTAGAGTAGTGATCCCCTATAGTGGAGACTACCCATGTTACATAATGTGAGGCACCAACCTTGAATTCTTTATACCTGTCTAAATTTGTGCTTTTAGAGTGTGTGTCACCGTACGTAAACTCCGTGCAGAATGGTGAGCTGCCCAACCTCCCACCATAGAAGCACTATTTTGATCTCTTGAGTGCTATTTTTATCAACCATGATGGTGACATCGAATTGCTAACTTACATACCACTTGTAATCTTGTTCGCGATTAGCACCATCCACCTTATATCTCTCTACACCAACAGGTCCATAGAAACACCATCATCATCAACAAGAGTAGCATCACAAATTTGAAGGAAAGTTGAACACGTTCAAGGTTTACAAGCAACGGTAGATAATTGAGCAGATTTCAGTTTCAAATATAGCAACAAAACAAGGAGCAGAATTTTTATAAGTTGAAGACTATTGTACAAGAGTGAAAATTATCAAGGATGAGAGTTCGAGAAGTCTATGATTTCAAGACATATAAGTTGTGAAGAATCAAGCGGTAAAGTACTTACACCATGGCCTTTGTACTTACATTTTTATTTTATTTGTATTTTACTTTCTCTTGTCTTAAAAAAAAAAAAAAAAAAGACAAGAAAATTTCTATAGGTTCATTACTAGTTTTATTGTTTTATTTCGTTTTTATTTTGTATTTGTTTTATTTTTTTATGATTAAAAAAAAAAACAGAAAAAAAAAAAAAAAAAAAAAAAAAGGGACGAAGGTTTTGTGTATGGATGTGACTGGTGTTTCCCCATTCACAGGTGACGGAGTACGTGCTTTTACCCCAGGGAAAGCTCTCGCCAATGCTATTGATCGTAAATGTGTTAAATATCTTGAGAAATGCACAGAGCAAGGGCTAGGCTTTGGAGTTCTTGCCTTCACTACTCTAGGTGAGCTCGCGATGACACTATCAAATTCCTAAAGAGACTCAGTAATTATATGGCCGTAATGATGCAAATGTCAAAGTTGGAGATTTTCTTTTCCACGAGGCTAGGTGTTGTCATTCGAAAAGCGATAGGGTCTCGACTTGTTGCTAGACTCCCTTCCAATTTCTTACCACTTGATAGTGTAATTGACAATTTCATATGATCAATATAAGCCTGCCAATGGCATCTTTTTTCAAAAAAAAAATAAAAAAAAATAAATATATATATATATATATATATTGGGTTTGTATAGTTCGTTTTTAGTTTTGTATTCTTTCAATAAAGCCAATGGAAGAGGGAATATCTACAAAGAAGTTTCAAGCAATAAGGATTTAGAGGAAAAGAGTTATATTGTCAAGATTCTACAAAGTTCAAGAGTTATCATCAAGAGTTGAAGACCGAAGACGAAGATGAAGACACCGATTGAAGACCGAAGACACTTCTATGGATGTTGTGAGAGTGGTGCTAGCTGCACGCCGAACGGATAACAAGGTAAGTAAGCATATTCCCACCTTCGTTAAGTGGTTGATTTCCTTTGAAGAGATCGTCGAGAAAAAATGGGTTTTCGAAATTATAAAAGATGTGGGTTTTCAAAACAATTCGGAGGGTTTGCCTTCCTACCATTCAACGTTTCGCAGGATTCTCTCTTCATTCCAACCTGGACACACACCCATAAAAAGCTATTTATTATTGAGAGCAATATCATAAAACCCTTTTCTTGTGAGGCACAGTCGAGACTTTTGATCACTCTGAACCCGAATTTCTTTCGAGAAGGGATGGTTATTTCTCTCTCAACTTTTAAGGATGAGATTGTGTTCATTTATGTGTCTAACTTCTTATGACTAGTGTGAAGAATTTCTATGTCTTCTTAGCGCGTTGGATGCTATCATTTCGGAGAACTAGTAAGTTGGAAATATAGGTTTTGTGGGTATATCTCTAGTAAACCCTCACGAGACTATAGCTCGTCCACTAGGGACACCTAGGGGTTCAAAGGCCTGTTATTCATGCTAAGAGTGACCGTAGCCTCGACGACACGGAGTTGTATGTATGATTTAGAATTGTTTTGTTTGATTTGCTCGAGGACTAGCAAAGTCTAAGTGTGGAGGTGTCTAAAATACCTAATTTTATATCCAGTATTTATGTTTTCTTTGCTATTTTCCGTGGGAATTGCATCTCTTATGTCTAGTTTTGAGTTATTAGGTGCAATGGAGTCCTTGGGAGAAAAAGAAGGAGAAATCATTCATTTGGAGCAAAAAGCGCTAAAAGGTCAATTCACGGGTGAAGAATGAACTGTCAGTTTCCCACAACTGACAGTTGAATAAGAAAGATAACAGGAAGTCAGTTCTCTGGAACTGACAGGCCAATGATAACTAGGTGGCCTACATCGGGAAGCTGGGTGCATATAACAATTTCAGTTACTACCAAAACTCAAGAATCAGAGAAAATCATTTTTCTTTTATTTCTCCTTTGTGTCTGTATGAATGGCGGCTTCAGAGGTCGAGAAGAACTCTGTTAAGGACGATGGTTGATGGTGATTGTTTGATTTGAAAAGGAGAATTTGTTTGATGTTCAAGGGTTTGCATGGATTTGAATTCACAATAACAAGATCAGATAGGACACGAATTAGGGTTTCAATTGTAGCGGAGAAGAACAGTTAGAGATGGGATTGTCACTGCTGCTACAGATCGAGAAGCAAAGAGTTTTTAATGAAGAGATTAGTGATGGGTATCTTTGATTTCAAGACTGGCGCAGTTAATTTGTGAGAAATTTGGGTTATATTTTGTAACAGAGAATGTTAGGGTTTGATCAGAATTGAAATAAGGTGAATCGAAGATAGATGGTTGTTGTCGATGTGAAGTACAGCAAGGAATTGTGCTCGAATGAGCTTAATATCTGTTGTTGTTGTTACTTCTTATTGGGTTTGTTGTCTGTCAAGGGTCGATGGTGTTTGAGCTTGTAGAAGAAGAATTATAACTATTGATTGAAGCTCAGATGCAGAAGTTAAGATGGGTTTTGGTTAGAATTTGAGTTCATGGAAGAAGAGAATTTGTCAATAGCAGTGAAGGATTTGGGGTTATGCTGCCGTAATTGGGGTTTTCAGTTAATGGCTGATTGATTTCAGATGAATGGGTGTCCTGTGTTGTCTGATCGAATTCGAGAAAGAGATGGAGATGAAGCTGTTGTCATTGGTGGTCTGAATAGAGACTGGTTGTTGATGTTGAAGCTGAGGATGATTTTTCAAGGGTTTGGCTACATCTGAAGTCAAGAAAGAAATGTGTGGACCTGAAGCTGTTACTGAGATGGGTCTTAAGCAACTTGCGATTGGTGGAAATAGCAGCTGCAGCTGAGTGCCTGAGAATTAAGCAATAACTGGAGATTGTGTGCTGCAATGTAAAGAATGGCCTAAACTAGGTTTTGCAGCTGCAAGGAGTTAACTGGAGTTGTATCAAAATGAATTGCAGGTGGATGTATGTTGGCCTGAGTTAGAATGGAGCAATGTATAATGGCCTGAGATGCAATTGTAGGTAAATGGGAGCTAAGAAGATGTTGGATGAGCTGAGCATAATGCATTGGTGATGGGCTCGTTAGTGGTGATTGAGAGCATGAAATTGATGCATAAGAAGATATGTTGCAGCTAATCTGGTGGTAATGGGATTCAAATGAACTGGTGGTGATGTTACTAGGTGATTATGTGCTGAAGTGAAATGTAGCGATTCAGTGAGTAGTAAGCATTGCAGGCATTTGAGTTATTATTCAGATGTAAAGGACTTGGTGGCATTGGAGCGGTTGCAGGCATGAAGAGAAGTTGGTTGTGCTTTGTTGCAATGGAGCTGCAAGTCTGATGTTGGTGGAGTTGCAACTGAATGGCGTGTAGTAGTATTTCTGGTGGGTGAACTGGAGATGGGAGTGTCAGTTTAATGTGTTGTTGCAGTTGGCATTGATATAACAACATTGCAACTGGAGTGAAGCTCAAGTGGTGGTAGATTTGAATTGGCAGGTGGTATGATCGATGGATGCAACTACAATGGAATGTGTTAAGCTGTGCCGTTTGTTGTGTGGTGGTAGCCGGGAGTAGTGATGATCCTGTGTTCAGGTTTGCATTGAAGCTGTTCTGAAATTACATATGCAGTTCAGTTGGAACTGAGATAGATGATAGCAAGGAGTCTGTGAATGGGAAGCTAGAATGATGCAGTGGGTTCAGTTTGTGTAAACCGGTGTTGTGGTGCTTGAGCTGTTAGAACAGCTAAAAATGGTGACTGCAATGGACTTTGGGGGTTGGGTATAAATGAATTGCAGGATTGAGATGCAATAGATGAACTTCAGGTTGTAAGAGAAGTTGGCAGCATGCCAAGATGGCGCAGCAGAAGACTGTGGCCTGAGCAATTGCTCAGGCCTGACCTTACTCATACCAGTTAGCCTAGTCAGTTCACCTGACTATCTGACTCATGTCTGACATGGTTATGACTCAACCTAGTTAAGCCATTGAGTTAACTCGGCCGACTAGACCCTGACTCAGTGGCTTTGACTGAGTTAACTCGACCGAGCTGACTCGTTGACCGGGTGGACTTTTCCGGTCACCTGAGCCGTTTTTCGGTCCCTTCTCTGGCCAATTTCCGGCCATAATACCATATTTCCGGCGACCACTTTTGGGGTATATTTTCACATGGGTATTTGCACACACATGGGCTTCGTGGACCACATGGGCTTTGGACTATGAAGACCTAATTTTGGAAAGCTATAAAAGGAGAAAGTTTTTATAACTTTGGAACACGTTTTATTCTTGGAACTTTGGAGAGCCGGTTTTGTTTACGCTTCTAGGGTTTGCTTTTGTTCATCTTCTTCTTTTCAATTAATATTTTTATGATGAACTCCATAGCTATGAGTAGCTAAACAATTATTATTGGTTATGGGATAAAGTTGATTTCTCAATATGTTATATGATTCAATGAATTAGTTTGTCTCAATATTTTATTGTTTGCGATTCACAATTAATAGTGTTATATGATTTGATAGTTTGTTTGGTTGAGTCCGGAATCAATCCGATTTACATTCATCTCTAGAGCTATATTAGGGTTTTCAATACGAAAAAGTTGTTTATCCCTGATTCTAAGTAGCATAATTGTGGGTAGTGCTTGTAGTGATATATCCTACTAGTCACAAGTGAATCATAACTTTTGTTAAAATGATTAGTGCCTTTACACATTCGTTTGCATTGATTAGTCTTATTCCATAGAACTTATTGCTTTTAGGGAGTTAAATCTAATTGTGCTTTTACACTTTAGGTTGCTTTCTAGGAAGAATTCACATATGCATCTTTTAATGTGGTTGTGATGAAAACAGGGGAATTAGCGGGATATACTTGCGGTCAAGGTATCCTAGGACTATTAGTAAATGAGAGATTAAAATACCAATTCTAATCATTGATGAAAATACATGTTTGTGAATGATACTATCCCGTGACCAATATCTTCTCTCTATTGATTATTCCAATTATTTGCTTTGCTTTATTTTTTTTTACTTTAGTATTTCGCTAAAACAACAAACATCCCCCTTGGTTACTTTAGAAACCGAAATCGCATAACAACAATTGCCTCTCAGGAAACGAACTCTTCCTTACCTTGTACTTCATTTATATTTAGTGAGTAAGAAAGTGAAATTATTTTTGACGCTACTGACAGGTGATCAGAGTGGTATTTGGGTCTACTGGTGAGTTGTTTGTATGCAAGTACCTGTGTTGACGACTCTAACACTGACATTATTTTCTCAGCTTATGAGTCGTTGCTCTGTAAAAACAATCCGGACGACTCTAATTCACTTAATTAGAGTCGTTCACCTGCGAAACATTGGCTGCCGTTTTAAAAACAACAAGTTGTGACATTCTCCAAATTTTCACATCAAAAAACATATAAGCACAACAACTTCTAAACAACATGCTTAATTGTTAGGAAACCCAATCCACAAAACATACCGATAGCACGAACTTAAATACATAAGTTGCATCTAAGAACGACGTAAGTTAAAGTCGATAGAACTAAAAGACATAAGTTGTAGATGTTAAACCATACACTTTAAAGTTCTAGACATAAGTTCTTCTCACTCACTACTACCACCTCGAACTCGACCTCGACTTCCGCCTCGACCTCCGCCTTGACCTCTATGACCTACCTGACCTTGTCTAGGACTTCCCCTTTGAGAACCACCTTCTTCTGCGGTACCTTGATCATCACCATCTCCCTTTTGTGCACTTTCTTCTGCAAGTTGGCTAGTTGTTCTCCTTGTCCTCTTACATTGCTTTTCCAGATCAGCAAACATTTTCTTTGCTTGTGGATTTTCAATGTGTTAGCGAGTACTCAATCTTCGACGACTGACTTTGCTCGGGTTCTATCACTTCTCCCTTGTCGGCTTTGCAACAAAATGACTTCATAAAAATCTTCATCCGTTGCCTCTATTTGCATTCAAATACCGATTAGGATTAAAATAATTAAAACAACTTTATGTAAATGATTAACGAATTCGAAAAATAAGTACTTACCACAAGCTTAAGAATGGAAGAGTCATCTCTAGTGTCGGTTGTACAAGCGGCGGAAGATGCTTTGTTGCTTCTCCTACCCGTAGTCTGATCAATCCTTATCACTCGACCGTGGGAAACCCATCATACCATGGCATGTAATCCCCGGTTACCTCATGACCTTCATTAACAGTCTCCCACCAAGAGATTTCTACCCTACTAGTATCCAAATGCCATTATTCCAATGCTCAGTCTTAGGCTCAGGTTCATAAGCAACAACCAACGCCTTTTTGTCCGCCTTGCATTTCTTTAATTTATATTTGAACGGTGGTACATAATCGTCATCGGGTGAATCTTGAATGTACCCAAGCTGACGCATTACTCTATGCGGATTGTACATTGAAAACTCGTAAGGGTAAAACAGAGGGCCATGGTAATATGCAAGATCTTGCAATCCTTCTACTCTAACCTCCTTGTAGGGATCAAAGGTTACCTCTTTGGCTGTCATGTTGTTCAATATTTGGCGCATGGCTAGCAACTTCAACTTCTGCGCTTCCTCCTTATCCTGAGCTCCAATGTACTTGTATCGGGTTCCTCTTGGTTTATTATTGTTCCATGTTGGATCAAATGTGATGTCTTCATCGCCTTTGATCAATGAGGGGAAATGCTCGTAAATCCACACCTGAAACAACATAAAAACAATAAAAATAATGCCAATTCTGAAAATATATAACAACAAAAATTACGAACAACGAACAAATTTGATAACTCAAATTACCTGAAGTAAAGCCAAATTCCCGTTCATTTGAGAAGTTCTTTCCCGGGATGCCTTTGAAAGCTGAGCGTTCAAATGTGTTACTATGGCAGTCCCCCACGAATACTTACTCACCTCATCCAAGGGATCCAAAAGTTGAAGAAGGTTGACGCCAGCTGTTTCCTTTGCTATCGGAAATATAACCAAAGAAAGGACATACAACAAGTATCGGCTGCCGTGGCATGAACTTCAAAATCAGACAGTCGTTCATTGTCTCCGTCCTTCGCAAGTGACCCCGCATACATATTTCTAATCTCAACAAGTTTAAACTCTTTCTTTGGGTACTTCATTCCCATCACAAAGAGGCCACGCATCTTCTTTTCATCCCATCCAAACAACTTCTTCGTCAATGCATAAATTTTTTCCCACTCTAGGCTTTTCTTGAACTTGTCTTCCGTGGATTTTCCCTCAACGTGTAATCCCGAATCTTTTGCGTCTTGGGAATCAATGCCATTTCACCAATGGGAATTTGAATGTATCGACTTCGCCAGTAAAACCTCTCGAAGAAACATGACACTGCAGCCTTGTCATATGCAATCACGAGTTTTCAACGGCAGCATACAAACCTGAGTTTTCAACGATGGCTCTCACTCTTGAACATTCACCTGCTAGGGCCATTTTTTCATCTTTGCATAAGAAGATTGGTGTCTAAAAAGACGTGTCTCATTCTTATGATCCTACGAAACACAAACAAATTGAATTAAAACATAAGAAATTAAATATCAACAAATCAAATGAAAAGCAAAGTTGAGATTATTACAATTGTCTCATTGATGGTACGGGCCCACGAGCTATCATATCCGAATAGAACTTTTCCGCCATCTTTAGGTTCACCTCTAGCTTTCCCACCGGGTAAACGAGTAAGCTGCAAACGCGTGGGTGGAATGTGTCGCGCGCTTGGTTTAATTGGGACTTTCTTCTTCGGCTGTGGCTGTGGCTCCTCCTCCTCCTGCTCCTCATCATCATCATTGCTACCATCATTTACTTCCTTACCATTTCCCTCATTACCATCATCCTCATCATCCTCTTCATCACTGCTACCACCACCATTTCCATCCTCATCCTCATCCTCATCATTACTTTGATCCCCCTCTTCCTCAATCTCTGGCACCTCATTAACACTATTGAACCCATCACCACCATCACCACCATTCCCTCCATCACCACCATTACCTTGATCACCATCCTCCTCATCATCAAAAGCTGCATATTCACCTACTAAATGAAGTTCTTCATGTTCCGTGACTTCTTCTTCTTCGTCGCTTGGGGTTGTAGATATAACAACAGATGTTGAAGAGGACGATATAGAGGATTCAACACATGGTTCTCTGGGTTCGCGAATAATTAAGGCTACCTCACTCGGTGTTTTTCCTCATAATAGACCCGCATTTAGGTATTTTTGGTTCCGGGGAGGTCTGGATGGAGGAGTAACCAAGACATTCTTATCATTTTTATTCTTGTTACTGAAAGGCCAACAACAAAAATATGTAAGAGTCGTGCAAAGTTGAGATTATAAAAACAAACGACTCTAACAAAAACATACGACTAAAACAAAAACCAAACGATTCTAAGCAAAAAAAAAAACGACTTTTTTTTCATGCCTAACGATTTTCAGTTAATTCTTAACGATGTAAGCAAAATTTTTTGAACGACTCTTCCTATTTTTAAGACAGCAGAACAACATATGGGTGGTGTAGAGTCGTTCAGTTAGATAGTTGGTCGTCCACAAAAATCGTTAACCTAATCATACTATGTGGACGACTTTTTCATTTATTGGAACAGAGTGGGGCTTTGGAAAATTACGGGGTCGTTCATTTATAGATAGGGTCGTCCAAATATATTGCACAGGGGTCGTTTTCACCTAAATAATTGGTTAACGATTTCAACGTGCATGTCTAAAATCGTTAACATAATAAATTTGGTTAACGATTCAATCAAATTTAAAAAAAAAAATACAGCAGGAATCGTTTTGTTTAGTGTTTTTAGTTTAAATTTCTGATCATAGGAATCGTTTAAATTTCTGATCGTAGGAATCGTACGAATTGACTCCATGCTGTCCATAAATTGTTGCATTTCATCTACCAAACTAGAAGAAATATTAATAGGAGCACAAGTATCATCCCCTCTTTGTAGTTGCTCACTTACATACCCACTATAAAAAGGTTGATATGTATGAGAACAACTAAAAGGGTACGTGGAGTATTGATCATAACCAAAGGATTGATTTTGATTGTACTCCCCGTAAGGGTGATAGTTGTCATATTGTTGAGGTTGAAAGCCGTATTGATTGCTCCAATATGCTCCGTCCATAGAAATTGGTACCTGAAACGAGATTCTCAAAACTCGGTTAAGAACCAAAGAATAAGAAAAAGTAAAACAAAACTAAAAACAAAAATAAGAAACCAAAAACAAGTTTATTTAAATTTCTGATCGTAGTTATCACATTGTCAAGATTCTACGAAGTTCAAGAGTTATCATCAAGAGATGAAGACCGAAGACGAAGATGAAGACACCGATTGAAGACTGAAGACGTTTCTATGGATGCTGTGAGAGTGGTGCTAGCTGCACGCCGAACAGATAACGAGGTAAGTAAGCATATTCCCACCTTCGTTAAGTGGTTGATTTCCTTTCTTAGAGATCGTCAGAAAAATGAGTTTGTAAAAATTATAAAAGATGTGGGTTTTCAAAACAATTCGGAGGGTTTTTCCTTCCTACCATTCAACGTGTCGCAGGATTCTCTCTTCATTCCTAACTGGACACATGTGTGACCCATAAAAAGCTGTTTATTATTGAGCGCAAATTCATAAAACCCTTTCTTGTGAGGCAGAGTCGAGACTTTCGATCACTGCGAACCCGAATTTCTTTCGATAAGGGATGGTTATTTCTCTCTCAACTTTTAAGGATGAGATTGTGTTCATTTATGTGTCTAACTTCTTATGACTAGTGTGCAGAATTTCTATGTCTTCTTAGCGCGTTGGATGCTATCATTTAGGAGAACTAGTAAGTTGGAAAATTAGGTTTTGTGGGTATATCTCTAGTAAACCCTCACGAGACTATAACTCGTCCAGTAGGAACACCTAGGGGTTTAAAGGCTTGTTATTTATGCTAAATGTAACCATAGCCTCGATGACACGGAGTTGTATGTACGTTTTAGAATAAGTTTTGTTTGATTTGCTCGAGGACTAGCAAAGTCTATAGTGTGGGGGAATTTTATAGGTGTTGTAAACACCTAATTTTATATCTAGTATTTATGCTTTCTATGCTATTTTCCTTGCGAATCATGTATCTTATGTGTGAGTTTAAATATTTTAGGTGCAATTGAGTCGTTTGAAGCGAAAGAAGGAGAAATTAGTCATTTGGAGCGAAAAGCGCAGTAAGGTCAATTCATCGACGATATTTGGAGCAAAACAATGGTTAAGGGGAAACTCTATCAGAGGAGTATTAAAGACAACCAGTTTATGTTAAGGGAATGCCAATTTTTGGTAGCCCTTGTCTAGAGGATAAGTGTCTTTGTTAGCACCCAAACCGAGGTGGTCCCTATCCATGGGGTGTAATTATCCAACTCAGCTTTTAACCTAATCGAGAGAATTCTTCTCTCAATCATTCCATTCACCTGAAATAGAAGTTGAGAAATCATTTCATTCACCTGAAACCAGCAGCCTCTGCTACTGAAACCGAGAGATAGAGAGAAATGGATCAGAATCGAGACAAAGAAGAAGAAGGTGATGATTTGATGTTGCTGTTGAAGAAAGAAATTGGAGATGGGTTTGTGGTTGAGTTGAGACGAGACTGTTGCTGTGTGGTTGAAGCAGATAGCAGAGATGGGTTTAGTTGATGGAGGTAGCAGGATGAGTTAGCTGCAGAAATAGGTTTGCTGGTGGACAAGGCGTTGGAGCTGAGTGGATTGTGTTTTGAGTGCGAGAGAGGTTGAGATTGATTGGAGAACTGAAGGTGGAGATTGAGTTGCTGTTGGTGCGGTTGGTGATGACATGAGATAATGGTTGTGGGTTCGAATGATTATTGCAGGGAAGGAATTCTGGTATTCTCCAAGGTGCAGCCATTGCACATCCCTCAACAGTTCGTGAAACGCACACTGAGTGCTTGATAAAATGCTTGAATGAGAAATCCTGAACCACAAGCTTTGCCATGGAGTGGTGAGTCAGTGCACAGCAGGTGTTCAAGTTAACAGGGAGGAGGAATGGCTAAAGGCTGGGAGTTGTTTTGGTTGTATTTTTGGCCAGAATATCGGTGAAAGAAGGCGCTTTAGATGACTAGTTCGCCGGGAGCTTATGGACTGTGTACAAGGGCTTTTTGGCGAGTAATTAGGACTTAATTTAGAAGTCGATGGCCAAGGAAAGTCTGGGTGTACTTGGGATGTCAATGAGACAAGTCAGGGAAAGAAGTTCGAGAGTATTCGGCAAGTTTCTGACCGTAAAAACAGCCAACACAGGGGATGCATTCTAGCTTTGTTTCCATAGCTAGCCATGGGTCAGATGGATTGCAGGACCTGAGATAGCATAGGTTGGTGGAATGAGGCAGAGAAAAAGGTGATAGAATTGGTGGCTTTACCTGAGACAGATGGTGTTACAGTTCAAGTGGTGGTTCATAGTTGTTGCCACTGATGACTAGTGCTAATGGGTTTGCTTGAGCTGCAATCGGAAAGGGAGATGCATATTGCAGCTAACAGTTACAGGTGCTGCTGGCATAATGGTATTATGGGTTCTGGTGGTTGCTGTTGAGAAGATTGCAGTTGGGGTTTTGGATGTGAGCGCTTGCAGGGAATTTAAAGCACATGAATTGTTTTAAAGTCTTTGTGACAGGGATGGTTGCACCGGAGTGCAGTCCGGAATGCAATTCTGGTATTGATATTGGAGGAGTGCTGGTGATGAAGATGCTGCTCGTAGTTTGGTGTTCGATATTGGCAAAAAGTTAAGGAATCTGGATCCGCAGTTTTGGAGTTGAGGCTGTGTAGTCTCAGATAGTTGATAATGGTCTCGCTGGTTATCTAGTGATGCTGTTACTGGAGGAATTGGCCGGAAATCTGTGACTGGAGCATTGGAGCAATAAAGACATGAAGGTCAGAAGCAGCTGCAATAGAGATCGAGACCGATAATGGATGCACTGGCTGTGAGAATCAAAAGAAGGGGGCATTGATTGGAGTCTGTGTGAAGATTGGTTTGAGGTTGTGTGATGTGATTGGATTTGTGTTGCTTACTGTTTTGGCTGTTGGCTGAGATGAATATAGCTGGAGCTACAGATGGTACTGGTGGCTTGGAGACAGGTATGGAGAGTGGTGAAATTGCTAGGTTGCAGTTAGGTTATTATGCAGAACTAAGTAATTGATGCTGTGAGCTAGTAGAGATAGGTGCGCAAGAAGCATCTCAGGATGGTAATGGTAATGGAATTGAATGGCACTGGTGGTTCGATGTGAGGCAGTGAAATTGATAGCAATAGAAGCAGATGAAGATTGAATTACACAGGGGAGAACTGATGGATGAATGAGTTGAATTGTTCTGGAGCTGAGGTGCTGGTTGTGCTAGAGTTTTGCAGCTGAAATTATGAGTGTTGTTAAGCGTGTTTTGTAATGAGTTGCAGCTGCAAGTGATGAGATGTTATTGCAGTGGTGATATGAATGGTTGTTGGAGGTGTTGAATGTACAAGGATGAATGGCCTGAGAAGTTAGATGA
Source organism: Papaver armeniacum (assembly GCA_023531295.1). Lineage (NCBI taxonomy): Eukaryota > Viridiplantae > Streptophyta > Magnoliopsida > Ranunculales > Papaveraceae > Papaver > Papaver armeniacum. The sequence continues at coordinate 212,359 of JAJJWW010016428.1, read as the reverse complement.
ATGCTAGGAGAATTTGCGCAGCCCCGAGGATGGAATGAAAGCTACGAAAATGCGAAAAGTGAGCGAGAATGGCGAGCCGGTGGTGCTACTTCCGGTTGTCGGATTTCGGAAGTTAAAGTATGAATCATAATGTTTCACTGAATCATGAAGGGGGTTTGATTCAGATGCAAGAGTCGACGGTCAGATATATGAGCTACGAGTCGCGCTTTTGGGCACGTTTTCGCAAGAGACAAAGAATTGGTTTGTATGATTCTTGTGAATGTTTGAAATGCGGAGAAGTAGAGATGAGTTCTTTGAGTACATATTTGCATGCTTGACGTTTTGAGATATCTCAAGTGGCCAGAGACAAATTTCCGGTGACAAATCCCGGCGACCGGCGACCAGATTCTAGCGATGACGTCATCAATTCCGACGGACAATTTTGGACAAAGATTTTCACATGGGTATTTTCCACACATGAGCTTGGTGGACCACTTGGAGATGGATTTTGAGATGATTTGACCTAATATTGGAAAGAGTATCCTTTTGGGAATGGGAGAAACATATAAATAGAACAATCTTTCTCTAAACCTAGATATCTCCATGAGGGGAGGCTTCTACTTGTTTTTTAGGGTTTCACATGATAGATTCTTCTAAACTCTTTGTGATGATTTCCAAAAACCCAAGTAGTTGATTTATTATTATTGGTTAAAGATGTATTTGGATTTTGCAACCAAGTTATGATTTTTATGAATTAGTTTTCTCTCAATATTATCGTTTGATTTCTACGGGTTATAATAATTGCATGATTGATGTATTGCAATATGATTGAATGTTTGTTTAGTTAAGTCTAGAATTGATTGAACTCACATCCATATCTATAGCGATTTTAGGGTTCATGCATCATCGAGCGATAACCTTGAATACGAGTAGCATGATATGATTATGGTTTGTAGTGATACTTCCTTGTAATCATATGTAGAAATTGACCTTTGTTCGAATTGTTTTGCGCAATGTATTATAATTGCATTGATTAGCCTATTTCTGAAACTTAACTCCTAGGAACTTAATTAGTGAAAGGCGTTAGGTTATTCTTTAGGTAGAATTCACATACGCAGCTCTAATGTGTGTGTTGATGACTTAGGAAATTTATGGAGTATTCTTGCAATAAGATATTCTAGGGCTTTTGATGATAGCGAGATTAAATACGAATTCTATTCATACATTCAAAACTTGTTTACAATTGAAGATGAAACCTTTATCCAATATTTTCACATTCTTGATTTGCGTGTTTATTTTATTATTTGCTTTTATTTTAGTTCTAATTTTATAAAAATCAGAAAACCCCTGTGTTACTTATAAGATACCAAAACATATTGACAACCCAAGTCCTCTCTGTGGGAACGATCCTTTCTTGCCCTTGCTTCATTATATATTTTGAGTAATAAGAAAGTGTAATTATTTTTTTGTCGGCTGACAACCGATCAAATTTTGGCGCCGTTGGCGGGGAGGCAGCGGTTGTCACTTGTTTTTGGTTTCTTATTTTTGTTTATAGTTTTGTTTTACTTTTTCTTATTCTTTTGTTCTTAACCGAGTTTTGAGAATCTCGTTTCAGGTACCAATTTCTATGGACGGAGCGCATTGGAGTAATCAATACAGCTTTCAACCTCAACAATATGACAACTATCACCCTTACGGGGAGTACAATCAAAATCAATCCTTTGGTTCTGATCAATACTCCACGTGCCCTTTTAGTTGTTCTCATACATATCAACCTTTTTATGGTGGGTGTGTAAGTGAGCAACTACAAAGAGGGGATGATACTTGTGCTCCTATTAATATTTCTTCTAGTTTGGTAGATGAAATGCAACAATGTATGGACAGCATGGAGTCAATTCGTAGACAACCAAGCATGGAACCAGTTTCATCGACCGAATGTGCTCATAGTATGTTTGGCCCAATTTCGATCGTAGTTATGATCATTCACCCATTCAAAGGGAAGATAATTGGCCTAACAATACCAAGTAAGTAATTCTACTTTTGCCTTGTCGAATGAGCTTTACAAACAAATGGTACACTATATTCAGAATTTGGATGTATCGGTCCAAGAGCTTCAAAGAGGTGTTTCCGACGTAAGAAAGGGAATTGATGAATACATAGAGGAAATGAATAATTATGTTGAAAAAGGCGAACCTTTGGGGACTTTCGTTGATAATTGTGTAGTTAACTCAACTCTTAATCGTAATAATGATCATTCACCTATTCAAAAGGATGAGTTCGAGATTAGCAACACTAAAATCGGCGAGGACCAATCTTATGTTGACTATGATAGTGATGATTATTATGAAAATACATCGCTTTGAACCAATTTATGGTGACATCCCCGAGGAGTGTAAAATGGAGTCTTTTTGCGATCAAGGTGAAGTTGAAAAGGAATATGATGACACTAGTGTAGCTTACTCGAGCCTTGATCTTTATAACGATCAAGAACCTATTCAAAAGGTAGAGCTTGAGGATGATGCAATGAATGTTCAAAAAAAGTTCCTTATGGTGAGACTTGAATCCGCAGTGGAGTATGTGCCTTAAAACAAAGAGGAGTATGTTGGTAATGAGACCGATATGACTAATATTGTGGAAGACCCAATTGAACTTGTGAATGATTGTAATGATGATGTTAATGTCGAGACTTTGGTTAAGGAAGAAACAGACGAAGAATGGTTGCAAGGTTTGATAGAGGACCACGATATACAAGAGGTGAATACTTCACTTGAATTTTTCAAGGATGAAGAGGATTCCGTGATACAAGAGATTGTGATAGGTTTGTCTAACCCGTTGCCTATTGTTTCTTCTCCTTTACCTCTTATTGGTTTGAATGTATGTGCTTCGAAAATATTGTTGAATGACTTTGTTTCGCGATATCCTCCATTAGAGATACTTGATTCTCATACTATGCAGGTTTTGGAACAAGAAACCGTGGAAGTACCCGACTTCTATATTCTTTATACACTTTCAAGTGTGGACAATAATAAGTGTGGGAAAACTTTTACCTAAGTTAATAGCTTCATTTACATTTTATATTACTAATATTTGTGTGAAGCTAATGTTTGCAAAACAGGTTCTATGGAAGGATCCCCAACTTTTCAGATTGTTGGTATATGGGGAATGAATCTTGCAAGGATATAGTCGGGCTGACGACTTTAAACCAAGCGCTAAATGGGAGGCAACCCATAGGTTTTGTATCTCTTATTTTTTAATTTTTCTTTTCTTGTTTTTAGTTTTTTTTTTTTTTTTTTTTTTTCTTGTCGCATATTGTTATAAGATTTCCCACCTTGACTTTCTTTGGACGATTCAATTTACATTGAGGACAATGTAAACTTTAAGTGTGGGGGAGTGGTTAAGCATTTGCGTTGTAAATTTTTCATAAATTTTCAACTTTTGTGTAAATAGTGAATAAAAAACTCCAACTTGTAGTTAGTTTATCACATAGTATACATGTCGCTAAGATTACATCGAGAATCTCATAAGAGTGACTGAACTTAGAGATGACAGAGAACATGATCGGGTTTCTTAATTGTATGAGAGTTAAAGTTGGATTTAACCATGCCTTATAGTGGAGACTACCCATGTTACATAATGTGAGGCACCGACCTTCAATTCTTTGTACCTATCTAAATATGTGCTTTTAGAGTGTGTGTCACCGTACGTTAACTCCGGGCAGAATGGTGAGTTGCCCAACCTCCCACCATAGAAGCACTACTTTGATCTCTTGAGTGCTATTTTTATCAATCATGATGGTGACATCGAATTGCTAACTTACATACCACTTGTAATCTTGTTCGCAGTTAGCACCATCCACTTTATGTCTCTCTACACCAACAGGTCCATAGAAACACCATCATCATCAACAAGAGGAGAATCACAAATTTGAAGGAAAGTTGAAGACGTTCAAGGTTTACAAGCAACAAGACAAGGAGCAGAATTTTTATAAGTTGAAGACTATTGTACAAGAGTGAAAATTATCAAGGATGAGAATTCGAGAAGTTTATGATATCAAGACATACAAGTTGTGAAGAATCAAGCGGTAAAGTACTTACACCATGGCCTTGTACTTACATTTTTTTATTTTATTTGTATTTTACTTTCTCTTGTCTCAAATAAAAAAAAAAAAGAGAAAAAAAAAGAGACAAGAGAAAATTTCTTTAGGTTCATTGTTTTGTTTCGTTTTGTTTTCAATTTGTATTTGTTTTATTTTTCTTGTCTCATATTAAAAAAAAAGAGAAAAAAATAAATAAAAAAATAATAAGTAAATAAAAAAAAAGAAAAAAAAAGAGACAAGAAAAATTCATTGCATCTTATTTTGGGTTTGTATAGTTCATTTTTAGTTTTGTTTTCTTTCAACAAAGCCAATGGAACAAGAAATATCTATAAGAAGTTTCAAGCAAAAAGGAATTAGAGGAAAGAATCACATTGTCAAGATTCTACGAAGTTCAAGAGTTATCATCAAGAGTTGAGACCGAAGACGAAGATGAAGACACCGATTGAAGACTGAAGATGTTTCTATGGATGCTGTGAGAGTGGTGCTAGATGCACGCCGAACAGATAACGAGGTAAGTAAGAATATTCCCACCTTCGTTAAGTGGTTGATTTCCTTTCTTAGAGATCGTCAGAAAAATGATTTTTTAAAAATTATAAAAAGATGTGGGTTTTCAAAACAATTCGGAGGGTTTTTCCTTCCTACCATTCAACGTGTCGCAGGATTCTCTCTTCATTCCTACCTGGACACATGTGTGACCCATAAAAAGCTGTTTATTATTGAGCGCAAATTCATAAAACCCTTTCTTGTGAGGCAGAGTCGAGACTTTCGATCACTCCGAACCCGAATTTCTTTCGATAAGGGATGGTTATTTCTCTCTCAACTTTTAAGGATGAGATTGTGTTCATTTATGTGTCTAACTTCTTATGACTAGTGTGCAAAATTTCTATGTCTTCTTAGCGCGTTGGATGCTATCATTTCGGAGAACTAGTAAGTTGGAAAATTAGGTTTTGTGGGTATATCTCTAGTAAACCCTCACGAGACTATAACTCGTCCACTAGAGACACCTAGGGGTTTAAAGGCTTGTTATTTATGCTAAAATTAACCGTAGCCTCGACGACACGGAGTTGTATGTACGTTTTAGAATAAGTTTTGTTTGATTTGCTCGAGGACTAGCAAAGTCTAAGTGTGGGGGAATTTGATAGGTGTTGTAAACACCTAATTTTATATCTAGTATTTATGCTTTCTTTGATATTTTCCTTGCGAATTATGTATCTTATGTGTGAGTTTGAGTATTTTAGGTGCAATTGAGTCGTTTGAAGTGAAAGAAGGAGAAATTAGTCATTTGGAGCGAAAAGCACAGTAAGGTCAATTCATCGGCGATATTTGGAGCAAAGCAATGGTTAAGGGGCAACTCTATCAGAGGAGTATTAAAGACAACCAGTTTATGTTAAGGGGAATGCCAATTTTTGGTAGCCCTTATCCCGAGATGGGTGTCTTTGTTAGCACCCAAACCGAGGTGGTCCCTATCCCCGAGGTGTAATTATCCAACTCGGCTTTTAACCTAATCGAGAGAATTCTTCTCTCAATCATTCCATTCACCCGAAATAGAGTTGAGAAATCATTTCATTCACCAAAACCAAGCAGCCTCTGCACTCTTGAAACCGAGAGATATAGAGAAATGGATCGGAATTGAGACAAAGAAGAAGAAGGTGATGATTTGATGTTCTTTGTTGAAGAAAGAAATTGGAGATGGGTTTGTGGTTGAGTTGTGACGAGACTGTTGGTTGTGTGGTTGAAGCAGATAGCGAGAGATGGGTTTAGTTGATGGAGGTAGCATGATGAGTTAGCTGCAGAAATGGGTTTGCTGGTGGACAAGGCGTTGGAGCTGAGTGGATTGTGTTTTGAGTGCGAGAGAGGTTGAGATTGATTGGAGAACTGAAGGTGGAGATTGAGTTGTTGTTGGTGCAGCTGGTGATGACCTGAGATAATGGTTGTGGGTTTGAATGATTGTTGCAGGGAAGGAATTCAGGTATTCTCCAAGGTGCAGCCATTGCACATCCCTCAGCAGTTCGTGAAACGCACACTGAGTGCTTTATAAAATGCCTGAATGAGAAATCCTGAACCACAAGCTTTGCCATGGAGTGGTGAGTCGATTACACAACGGTGTTCAAGTTAACGAGGGGATGAGGAATGGCTAAAGGTCATGAGTTGTTTTGGTTGTATTTTTGGACAGAATATCGGTGAAAGAAGGCGCTTTAGCTGACTAGTTCGCCGTGAGCTTATGGACTGTGTACAAGGGATTTTTGGCAGTAATTAGGACTTGATTTAGAAGTCATATGGCCAAGGAAAGTTAGGTTGTACTTGGGATGTCAATGCGACAAGTCAGGGAAAGAAGTTCGAGAGTATTCGGCAAGTTTCTGACCGTAAAAACATCCAACACATGGGATCTGTTACAGTTTGTTTCCATAGCTAGCCATGGGTCAGATGGATTGCAGGACCTGAGATAGAATAGGTTGGTGGAATGAGGCAGGGAAAAAGGTGATAGAATTGGTGGATTTACCCGAGACAGATGGTGTTACATTTCAAGTGGTGGTTCATAGTTGTTGCCAGCGATGACTAGTGCTAATGGGTTTGCTTGAGCTGCAATCGGAAAAGGGAGATGCATATTGCAGCTGCAGATTCTGGTCTTCTTTGGCATAATGGTATTATGGTATTATGGGTTCTGGTGGTTGCTGTTGAGAAGATTGCAGTTGGGGTTTTTGATGTGAGCGCTTGCAGGGAATTGAAAGCACATGAATTGTTTTAAAGTGCTGTGACAGGATGGTTGCATCTGGAGTGCAGGTCTGGAATGCAATTCTGGTATTGATATTGGAGGAGTGCTGGTGATGCAGATGTTGCTCGTAGTTTGGTGTTCGATATTGGCAACAAGTTAAGGAATCTGGAGCCGCGATTGTGGAGTTGAGGTGTGTAGTCTCGGATAGTTGATAATGGTCTCGCTGGTTATCCTGGGTGATGTCTTATTCTTTGGAGGAATTGGCCAAAAATCTGTGGATGGAGCATTGGAGCAATAATGACATGAGAAGCAACAACAATAGAGATCGAGACCGATAATGGATGCAATCGGGCCGTGAGAATCAAAAGAAGGGGGCATTGATTGGAGTCTCAAGATTGGTTTGAGGTTGTGTGCTGTGATTGGATTTGTGTTGCTTCTTGTTTTGGCTGTTGGTTGAGATGAATATATCTCGGAGCTACTGGATGGTACCGTGGCTTGGAGACGGGTATGGAGAGTGGTGAAATTGCTAGGTTGCGGTTAGGTTATTATGCGAGAACTAAGTAATTGATGCTTTGTGAGCTAGTAGAGATAGGTGCGCAAGAAGTATCTCGGGATGGTAATGGTAATGGAATTGAATGGCACTTGGTGGTTCGATGTGAGGCGATGAAATTGATAGCAAATGACGTAATGAAGATTGAATTACACAGGAGAACCGATGGATGAATGAGTTGAATTGTTCTCGAGCCGAGGTGCTGGTTGTGCTAGAGTTTTGCATCCGAAATTATGAGTGTTGTTAAGCGTGTTTTGTAATGAGTTACTGACTTCAATTGATGAGATGTTATTGCGGTGGTGATATGAATGGTTGTTGGAGGTGTTGAATGTGCAAGGATGAATAGCCTGAGAAGTTAGATGAATGCTAGGAGAATTTGCAGGCCTGGGGATGGAATGAAAGCTGCAGAACTGTGCGAAAAGTGAGCGAGAATGGCGAGCCGGTGGTGCTACTTCCGGTTGTCGGATTTTAGAAGTTAAAGTATGAATCATAATGTTTCACTGAATCATGAAGGGGGTTCGAGTCAGATGCAAGAGTCGACGGTCAGATATATGAGCTACGAGTCGCGCTTTTGGGCACATTTTCGCAAGAGACAAAGAATTGGTTTGGATGATTCTTGTGAATGTTTGAAATGCAGAGAAGGAGAGATGAGTTGCTGGGAGTACATATTTGCATGCCGACGGTTTGAGATATCTCGGGTGGCCAGAGACAAATTTCCTAAGTGACAAATCCGTGACCGCGACAGATTCCGAGCGATGACGTCATCAATTCCGACGGACAATTTTGGACAGATATTTTCACATGGGTATTTTCCACACATGGGCTTGGTGGACCACTTGGAGATGGATTTTGAGAAGATTTGACATAATATTGGAAAGAGTATCCTTTTGGGAATGGGAGAAACGTATAAATAGAATAGTCTTTCTCTAAACCTAGATATCTCCATGAGGGAGGCTTCTACTTGTTTTCTAGGGTTTCACATGATAGATTCTTCTAAACTCTTTGTGATGATTTCCAAAAACCCAAGTAGTTGATTTATTATTATTGGTTAAAGATGTAGTTGGATTTTGCAACCAAGTTATGATTTTTATGAATAAGTTTTCTCTCAATATTATCGTTTGATTTCTACGGGTTATAATAATTGCATGATTGATGTATTGCAATATGATTGAATGTTTGTTTAGTTAAGTCTAGAATTGATTGAACTCACATCCATATCTATAGATATTTTAGGGTTCATCATCGAGCGATAACCTTGAATACGAGTAGCATGATATGATTATGGTTTGTAGTCCTTGTAGTCATATGTAGAAATTGACCTTTGTTCGAATTGTTTGCGCAATGTATTACAATTGCATTGATTAGCCTATTTCTGAAACTTAATGCTCATAGGAATTGAACTTAATTAGTGCAAGGCGTTAGGTTATTCTTTAGGTAGAATTCACATACGCAGCTCTAATGTGTGTGTTGATGACTTAGGAAATTTATGGAGTATTCTTGCAATAAGATATTCTAGGGCTTTTGATGATAGCGAGATTAAATACGAATTCTATTCATACATTCAAAACTTGTTTACAATTGAAGATGAAACCTTTATCCAATATTTTCACATCCTTGATTTGCGTGTTTATTTTATTATTTGCTTTTATTTTAGTTCTAATTTTATAAAAATCAGAAAACCCCTGTGTTACTTATAAGATACCAAAACATATTGAAAACCCAAGTCCTCTATGTGGGAACGATCCTTTCTTGCCCTTGCTTCATTATATATTTTGAGTAGTAAGAAAGTGTAATTATTTTTGTGTCGGCTGACAACCGATCAGTTGCGTGTGGTGCTGGGTTGTGCCAGAGATTCAGACGTGTTGTGCTGGGCTGTGCTAAATTACGTGCCGTGCTGTGCTGTGCCAGAAAAATAAACATGATGTGTCGTGTTGTGCTTTGCTAGCACACTTATTTTATGTTTTCCAAAATAAATATTTTTGAGATATTTTAGTTAGTACATGTAATATTACAGAAATAAACTAGCATAACGAAAAATTAAATGTCAGAAATTGGCTAAAACAATTATTCTTTTGTGAAATATGCATCAATTGTGATGTATTGTGTAGTATTTTACGCATGACATGGCGTGCTTTCTTCGCGTGCCGTGTCGTGCTATCTTTGATGTGCCTATTTGTCCGCACAACACAACACATTAAATAAACGTTTTTTGCTCGTGCTGAGCCTGTCACTTGTTCTGTCGTCCTGTGCTGGAATTTTAACATGCTGGGATGTGCCATAAACTTGATGGCTCGTCCCAATTTACACCTCCGCTCACAATGGTAGTGGCAACACCCTTAGTCTAGCATGCGATTTGCATAATAGAATTGTGATAGTAAACAAAAGTAAAATTGCACAAGAACAAATGCGATTCACAAACACCTTGTTTGGAGTTGAATATATTAAAGGACGAAAAGCTTAATTGGGGTGTATTATATCAGGATTTATATGGATAAAAATATATATTCCCTAAGAAATGGAGAGAGGTATGGAGATTTTCTATATATACCCTTAAGAAAAGTCTTCAAACATTAATTGCTATTAGGGCACCTAAACATAAACTTATAGTTCCAAGACAAATTGTTAGGGTGGTATTGGAAGTTTTGCTGGAAAAATATGAAAACCTTCAAGTATTATGGAACAAAAAGTAACCCTAAAACATCATTTAATATGGAACGGAGGGAGTACTAGTTTTACCTTAACCTAATGGATATATATTATTTCTTAAGAAAATCATGTAGATTCTTATAGATATATAACTTTGGATTATATCGGATTGAATTAGGATTAATTAAGATTTATAAAAACTAAAACGAATTACCAAATCGTAACATAATTAATTTTTTTTTAAGGTTATCATGTCGTGGTGGGTGTTAGTAGCGGTTGGCGGTCGATGTTGGTCGGTGATCAGTGGTGGTGAGTGATTGTGGTGGTGGTGGTTGGTGGTTGGTGGTTGGTGTTGGCGGCCGATGTTAGTAGATGGTAGTGGTGGTTGGTGGTAGTGGTGGTTTGTGATGGTGGTCGGTACTGGTGGGGGATGGTGGTGTCGCACGTGCTGGTTGGTGGTGTGTGGTGGCGGTGGTCGGTATTGGTGGTAGTGAGTTGTTGTGGTGAAAAAACATAGCGTGATGTGATAAAAAAATAAAGAAAAACTAAAAGAAAAAAGAAAAGAAAAATTTGTCTATAAGAATCCATGAAACTCTTGTGATTAACATGAGATAATAACATCATATTTTTACTTCAAATATCCATAAGAATCCTATTATATCTTGCTTATCAACCATTCTTAGAAATCTTAAATTGATTGAATACCTAGGTGTTTATGGATAAAAATCGTTTCTGCCGATTTCGGTAAATTCGGTAGGTGAGTGAGAAACTGGTTCAAACCCTAAACAAATGTGTCTGTACGTGAACACTTTATAGATTCGAGAGATCAATGCATGCAAGTCCGGCCTAAACCAAGAAATGGCCGTTCCAGGACTTGATTCGGTCACAAAGTGGAGGAGAAGGGTTGATTTGGGGAGAGAAGCAAAGAAAGGTGTTGAGACCGGAATAATTCAGGAGAGTAGTATCTCGACTTGTATCGAAATTGGAAGCCTCGTAAGCTTGCAAGAGATGAAAGCTTTTTGGAGAGCTTGCAAAGTTGCCTTTTCCGAGAGTGTAGTATTTTTCTCCCGACCGAGACTTGTTGTCGGTGGAAATAGGTAAGACCTATTTATACAAGTCGAGATTGAAACGTACCTCTGGCCTCATGAAGGAAGAGAGTAAAGGGTGAAATAATGGGAGGAGGTGGTAACCGCATGGTGTTAATGGGTGAAAACGTTTTCACCATTATTTCCTCATTTATTTGACCGCTTTATTCCTTTTCACGCTTTCTTAATGTAAGCGTAGTGTACGCTGCAAGCTGTGACCGCCAAACCAAGACCACAGAAGCGTCCCCGGTTTGTGTTGATGTCTCGAGTGTTGGTTGCATCTTGAGTGCAAGTGGTGCTGCTAGGGCGCATGTGTCATGTGCCAATGGCGTGTGTGGAATGCCTTGGTGGTAGGTTGCACGGTTTGCAAGTTAGGCTACCAGCGTGTGTGTTTGGCATGTGCCAATGGCATGTGCGGAATGCCTTGGTGGTAGGTTGCACGGTTTGCAAGTTAGGCTACCAGCGTGCATGTTGGCATGTGCCAATGGCATGCGTGGCCGTTAGGGCCGTGGCCTTGGTAAGAAAAGCTACCAGCGAGCATGTTGGCATGCGTGGCCGTTAGGGCCGTGGCCTTGGTAAGAAAAGCTACCAGCGAGCATGTTGGCATGTGCCAATGGCATGCGTGACCGTTAGGCCGTGGCCTTGGTAAGAAAAGCTACCAAATGAGCATGTTGGCATGTGCCAATGGCATGCGTGGCCGTTAGGGCCGTGGCCTTGTAAGAAAAGCTACCACCGAGCATGTTGGCATGTGCCAATGGCATGCGTGGCCGTTAGGGCCGTGGCCTTGGTAAGAAAAGCTACCAGCGAGCATGTTGGCATGTGCCAATGGCATGCGTGGCCGTTAGGGCCGTGGCCTTGGTAAGAAAAGCTACCAGCGAGCATGTTGGCATGTGCCAATGGCATGCATGGCCGTTAGGGCCGTGGCCTTGGTAGGAAAAGCTACCAGCGAGCATGTTGCCATGTGCCAATGGCATGCGTGGCCGATAAGGCCGTGGCCTTGGTAGGAAAAGCTACGGCGAGCATGTTGGCATGTGCCAATGGCATGCGTGGCCGTTAGGGCGTGGCCCTTGGTAGGAAAAGCTACCAGCGAGCATGTTGGCATGTGCCAATGGCATGCGTGGCCGTTAGGGCCGTGGCATTGGTAGGAAAAGCTACCAGCGAGCATGTTGGCATGTGCCAATGGCATGCGTGGCCGACTTGGCCTAGGTTGCATGGTTTGTAAGCCTAGGGCGCTATATTTGGCATGTGCCAATGGCATAGCGACTTGGAAATATGGCTTGTGGTACGTGTTGGCATGTGCCAATGGCACGTACGCCATGTTTACCTAGTTGCACGTTTTGCAAGCCTAGGCGCTATATTTGGCATGTGCCAATGGCATAGCGGATTAGTTTGGCATGGTTGCCAATGAGTGCGATATGTAGTTTAGTTTTGCGTCATGTGCGGCTGCCATGGTGCGCGGTGTGCGGCTTGGTTTTAGCGTTATGTCATGGTGCGCGGTGTGTGGCTTGGTTTGGCATTGTTGCCATGGTGCGCAGTGTGCGGCTTGGTTTGGCATTGTTGCCATGGTGCGCAGTGTGCGGCTTGGTTTGGCATTGTTGCCATGGTGCGCAGTGTGCGGCTTGGTTTTGGCATTGTTGCCATGGTGCGCAGTGTGCGGCTTGGTTTGGCACTGTTTCCATGGTGTGCGATTAATGCGGCTTGGTTTGGCATTGTTGCCATGGTGCGCGTGTGCGGCTTGATTTGGCATTGTTGCCATGGTGCGCATGTGCGGCTTGGTTTGGCATTGTTGCCATGGTGCGCATTGATGTACGGCTTGGTTTTGGAATTAGGGTTACGTGTCGAAAACCCTAATCAGGGTATTTTGATAAAAAAATACCCCTATTAATTATTTACACCTGAGTTAAATGCTCTTAGTTAATGTGTTGCGGGTAACACTAGGTCATGGGGTTTTACGATTTTACCCTTTGTTTAAAAACCACCATCAACATTAAGTCCCCGCTAGCTCGGAACATGGGCTTTGTTCTTTGGGTAAGCATAAGATGGTGACAAACTATCAACGGAAAACCGTAAAGAGAATTGAGGAGGCTTGTCCGACCTTTTATAAATAGGATTTGGAATCCTTGCCTCACGTAGTTTTGCACAAATCGGGAGGCTAGCACAATTGGTGGGCCGGTGCGGCTTGGGCGACGTTGGGAAGTTGGCGTGAGTTGGGAAACCGAGTGTGCTAGGCCAAAGGGACCGGCGCAAGGTGTGGAAGGCTGTGCGTGCTTGCGGGAGTGACTTGGGCGGCCATTGGGAAGCTCGGCGCAATTGGTGGGGCCGGTGCAACTTGGGCGACGTTGGGAAGTTGGCGTGAGTTGGGAAGGCGGATTGTGCTAGTTGGTGGGACCGGCGCAAGGTGTGGAAGGCTGTGGGTGCTTCTTTGGCGTGACCGATTTAAGCAAGGAGGGAGTTTCTTCGGATAGCAAAGTTTCCTTATCTTGCTTTCCTTCACGTGCGGCTTTCAATTAGGGCATTATTCATGCTAAAATCTGGAAGCGTTATGTCCCTCATTGCTTCCTTTCCCTTTTTAAGATTCCGTTTTTATACCCAAAAAATAATTGCATCGTCTCCTCGTTTGAGAAAATGGTTCTTCTTGTTGGATTTCTCTCTTTATCATGTCACGCAGATTCGAATCATCTTCTAACCAAGAAGTTCTCCTGGATGAAGGCGCGAGGTCGACTCTTGCATGAGCATCCCAACAAAGGTTATTCGGGTTAAGAAAATCATCCCTTGGTATGTTTTCTTCTTCTTTGGAGGACCGACGTACACTTTAACGCTTGTTGTATAAATGGAAAATTTCCCTTTGTGCAGAGATATCCCGTTGGAGCATGCGTTACTGTTATCGACGAGGATGACCTAGTCGTTCCCCTTCCTTCAAGCCCGACCTTGTTGACTGCTGCAGACTTGGAGGATGCTGATTTAGGGCTCTCTTGTCATGAATACCCTTCCGCAAGTTTGTCGTTTGGGACTCGTATGAGGTGTCTCTCCTCCAATTATCGGAATTTTGGCGGTTTCACAGTGCGGAAAGAATTCGTGGTCCTTTATACGAGGATATGGAAGACATACGGCCATATCGCTACCAAGAGCGTAGTGAAGTGTTGTTCGTCCGCCTTGGTTTACGTAGTGAACTATCTTTTGCCAATGATTGCTGAGATGGAGAATATGTCCATCCGTGCTGCTATGAGTCGGCCATTCAAAGGTGGGAGAATATGGTGTCCACCCGTGAATCCTTGGAGTTTAATATCATTTGGTTGCGGCATCGTCTCAATATTGTGAAAGTCGGCAATTTGGTATTCTTCTTTGGTGTGATTGGCGATTTTAGCACCAAATATCCTTCCTTAAAAACCCTAGATTTTACATGGATGTTGTACGCCTGTAAATCCACATTTCTGTATGCTTGTGCATGGCCGAAAACTTTTGGCACCCGGGATGAAATAGGGAGACGTTCCATTGCCGATGTCTTTGCTATCAAGTCTTCGGGACTTTGTTCCAAGTTAATCCTTCAAACCATCTTTCTCAATCTTGGACTATCGTACGGAATGGGATGCGTTAAGAAGTCCCCGGTCATACTTCGGTTTGACATGATGGCATGGATGAATACGTGAATGTAACCTTCTGGCGTGCTTTTGGAGTTTTTGGTGCACATGTACGGCTTCATGTTGAGAAATTCCCGCGGCTCGTAAAACCTCGATAGTGATGATGTTGAAATCAGTAATAACCTGGTTGAGGGGAGTGAAAGCATCTCACGCTGGTAGTCCCCATGCATAACCTACTTTCATTACATCGCCTTGAATCCCCCTCCACGGATTTGATATAAGCCTATCGTACTCTTACGGATGTGACACTTTGGGATGCTCGAAATTACATGATGACGTATTGGATAGTGCGGAGCTCGGGATCCTCACGGCCTCATAAAGTGTTGAAGGCGTCTTATAGACGAGAGAGGTGATGATATTCTTGCGCTGCACCCTTGAAGAGTAGAGGACCTTGTTGTGGGTACGGCTTTTTAGTGGGACTGTGTCTTCGGAGCTTTGACAAAGAAGGGATCCCGTGTATATCTCCGTCTTCAAGTATGGTTTACGTGTTTCCATCTTTGTAGTAATTCTTCTTGCGGTGAAGCTCTGGCTGGTATCAACGAATGAGAGACAACAGTTCTTGGTAGGAGATGTAATCGGGAGAGACTACATTGTCGTGGTAAAAAGTAGGTTGGTGACATTCTATGGGCTTAGTGGAAGTAAAAGGATTAGCCGGATGCGTAAGCGAGCAAACTGTCCATGATCACGAGTTTTAGTGAGATGGATTAAAAGGTGTCCATGACTACGAAGATTGGATGGCTGTGACTATGTTCCTTGATATGGGGAGTTTGGCGGCACGACCCTTTTGCAGGAAGGAGTGTCATTGAAGCGAACGTTGAAGCGAATCTGCTGCTGGAGAACGTTGATGCGTAGCTATTTCTGGAGAGAACGTTGATGCGGAGCTACTTACGGAGAGAACGTTGAAACGACGTCTCGCAACTCTCGAGCCTTGACGGTTACCATTTTGAAGTCGGAGGCCGCGTCACGTTCTGTCAAACTCGACATCCCTCAAGAGAACAGAGGTTAGGAGTCCCAGTTCCATCTATCGATCGTGCTTTCTAGGAGAGGTTGGGGTTTGGGCACGTCTTCCCTCGGCCGGAAACGCCCGCTTTCCCGATGCAAAGTGCGGTTGAGGGGTGCAAATATGTCTTGACGCTACGCCTTGGAGAAACATAGAATCTCACATAAGCTGTTTCATCATATAGACTGCATGCGACTTTGTGGGAGAAGTTCCCGTCGTGCGGGTCCTGACGGAAGAAGGGTCTCCGTGAACTCAGGAGAGTTGTTGATTTCCTTTGCTTTCGATTTTGGAGAAGTCTTTCCTGATCTTTACGTGTGAAGAAATTGGGTTGCTTATCCCCTTCTCTTTGGGCGTTTAAGAGCAACGCGAGCCTCTTCATCTATAAACGCACGTCTGTTGAAGTATCTTTTGTCTTTTCATCAAATCAACGAGTGCTAAAAGGAGGCTCGGCTTCTTCCTAGGATCTTCCAAGTATCTTGCCACGATGGTGGAGTAGCGTCTCTAGTGACGGTTGGAGCTTCCATGCTTGAAGAACCGTTGGGGTGGCGGAAGCGGTTCTGGTTCTAGTGATCGTAAGTGTATCGTGCAGAGATGACACGGTTTTGATAACGAAGTTAAGGAGTCATGGCGCTATTTGAAGGGAGAGGATGGTGCTTTGGAAGGGCGCAAGATGTTAGCGCCGGAAGGATGCAAACTGTTAGCACGAGTGTGGTATCGGCTAGCATGCGCGTGCGGCATGTGTGCCTGGCATGTGCGTCTGGTAAGCGTGTCTGGTAAGCGCGTCTGGTAAGCGCGTCTGGCAAGCACGTCTGGCAAGCGCTTCTGGCATGCGCGTCTGGTAGGAGCTTCTGGCATGCGCGTCTGGTAGGCGCTGGATCGTCTTAGAATGGGCGCTGGCTTGGTGTGGACGCTGGTTAGGCATGGACGCTGGCTTGGATTTCGGCATGGCGTGGACCGTTGGCTTGTCACGGTGCTGGCTTGGCGTGGCTCGGACTTTTTCTTGCGGGCCCAGTTGCCTCTTCCGTACGTAGCTCAAACAGAAATCCTTTCCTTATTCAAATTCCAAAAAGTGTTATGCTCATGAAATGGGTTGGCTCCCCTTTTTACCTCGTATGTTTGTTATTCACGTCATGGTGTTAGCGGTAGCGCGGTAGTGATAAAGTGGGCGAGCATATTCCACTATGTACTCAGCGTTTCTCTTTCAATTTGCTTTATTGTTTTCTTGTCTTTGGTGCAAACCATAGCCATAGATATGCCTTTCATAAACTTGTGGAAATACTTCATCATAAATAATTCTTCGAATGTCACCTGTAGTAACATCTTCTAATAGTGATGGTAATTATTATTGTGCAAAGTAGGCACGTACGGGTAGGTGGCTTTTTTTTTTTTTTTGAAAGGCAAACAAAGCGCCTGGTTTATGGTTTTTGTCTTCCTGGATTTCTTGGGTTGATAGATAAATGTTACCTTGACAGTTTGGGTTATTCTTTTTGGAATGAATTGTTTAGGAGTTGATTGTTTTAGTTATGATTGAAAGTGACGCAAACATCCCAGGAAAACCATGGAACCGTGTGTTGGTAGATGACATGGGATGAAACATAACATGGCTATCGGTTTTATCAGAACTTGAAAAAGAAAACCACGTATTTTTGTCGAGATAAGACTTACTCGGTTTCTCAGGTCTTCTGATGAGAATTAACTTTCCGGGTGCAAGACCAAGTTTTTTTTTTGTTGAGAAACATGGTCATGGGAAGTCCCCATCTTCCAAATCGTTCTTTGAGTTGTCGGATAAGCTGTCTGTTAATCCACAGGGCGGATCGTTTTGCTTCTAGCCTATGAGAAGTCCCAGTCGTCCCTTATCATGTCATGACTGATAATCGAGCCATCGAGTAACTAAGTCGGAGTGGATCTCCGTCCTCTACCATCTTGACGTCTGGGTCGAAGAATGAGATCGCTGGTTGAAAATTGACATTGTAACAAAAGATCGAACCTCCCATTTGTGGTGGCCAATTGTTTATGGGTAAAAATCGTTTTACGATTTCGGTAAATTCGGTAGGTGAGTGAGAAGCTGGTTCAAACCCTAAACAAATGTCTTGTCACGTGAGCACTTTATAGATTCGAGAGATCAATCTGTACAAGTCCGGCCTAAACCAAGAAATGGCCGTTCCCGGACTTGCTTCGGTCACAAAGTGGAGGAGAAGGGTTGATTTGGGGAGGGAAGCAAAGAAAGGTGTTGAGACCAGAATAGTGCTGGGAGAGTAGTATCTCGACTTGTATTAGAAAGTGGAAGCCTCGTAAGCTTGCAAGAGATGAAAGCTTTTTGGAGAGCTTGCAAAGTTGCCTTTTCTGAGAGTGTAGTATTTGTCTCCTGACCGAGACTTGTTGTCTGGTGGAAATAGGTAAGACCTATTTATACAAGTCGAGATTGAAACGTACCATGACCTCATGAAGGAAGAGAGTAAAGGGTGAAATAATGGGAGGAGGTGGTAACCGCATGGTGTTAATGGGTGAAAACGTTTTCACCATTATTTCCTCATTTATTTGACCGCTTTATTCCTTTTCACGCTTTCTTAATGTGAGCTTAATGTACGCTGCAAGCTGTGACCGCCAAACCAAGACCCTGGAAAGCATCCCCCAGTTTGTGTTAGGGCCGTGGCCTTGGTAAGAAAAGCTACCAGCGAGCATGTTGGCATGTGCCAATGGCATGCGTGGCCGTTAGGGCCGTGGCCTTGGTAAGAAAAGCTACCGGTGAGCATGTTGGCATGTGCCAATGGCATGCGTGGCCGTTAGGGCCGTGGCCTTGGTAAGAAAAGCTACCAGGAGCATGTTGGCATGTGCCAATGGCATGCGTGGCGTTAAGGCCGTGGCCTTGGTAGGAAAAGCTACCCGCGAGCATGTTGGCATGTGCCAATGGCATGCGTGGCCGTTAGGGCCGTGGCCTTGGTAGGAAAAGCTACCAGCGAGCATGTTGGCATGTGCCAATGGCATGCGTGGCTGTTAGGGCCGTGGCCTTGGTAGGAAAAGCTACCCGGCGAGCATGTTGGCATGTGCCAATGGCATGCGTGGCCGTTAGGGCCGTGGCCTTGGTAGGAAAAGCTACCAGCGAGCATGTTGGCATGTGCCTATGGCATGCGTGGCCGTTAGAGCCGTGGCCTTGGTAGGAAAAGCGACCCACGAGCATGTTGGCATGTCCCAATGGCATGCGTGGCCGACTTGGCCTAGGTTGCATGGTTTGTAAGCCTAGGGCGCTATATTTGGCATGTGCCAATGGCATAGAGGCTTGGAAATATGGCTTGTGGTACGTGTTGGCATGTGCCAATGGCGGTACGGCCATGTTGACCTAGTTGCACGTTTTGCAAGCCTAGGGCGCTATATTTGGCATGTGCCAATGGCATAGCGGCTTAGTTTGGCATGGTTGCCAATGAGTGCGATATGTAGTTTGGTTTTGGCGTCGCTGCCATGGTGCGTAGTGTGCGGCTTGGTTTTGGCGTTGTTGTCATGGTGCGCAGTGTGCGGCTTGGTTTGGCATTGTTGCCATGGTGCGCATGTGCGGCTTGGTTTGGCATTGTTGCCATGGTGCGCGATGTGCGGCTTGGTTTGGCATTGTTGCCATGGTGCGCAGCAGCGGCTTGGTTTGGCATTGTTGCCATGGTGCGCGAGTGTGCGGCTTGGTTTGGCATTGTTGCCATGGTGCGCGGTGTGCGGCTTGGTTTGGCATTGTTGCCATGGTGCGCATGTGCGGCTTGATTTGGCATTTTTGCCATGGTGCGCGATGTGCGGCTTGGTTTGGCATTGTTGCCATGGTGCGCGATGTGCGGCTTGGTTTTGGAATTAGGGTTACGTGTCGAAAACCCTAATTTGGTATTTTGAAGAAAAAAAATACCCCTATTAATTATTTACACCTGAGTTAAATGCTCTTAGTTAATGTGTTGCGGGTAACACTAGGTCATGGGGTTTTACGATTTTACCCTTTGTTTAAAAACCACCATCAACACTAGGATAATTCTGGAATCTAAAAAAAAACAAAATTGAATACCATGGATATACGACGATTCCTTACGTATGTTAATTGAATACCTAAGAGTTCTTACGATTGTTAAATATCCATGTAAATCTTAATATGAGATTTCAAACTTATCAAAATATCCGGAAAAAAAGGGGCGAAGACATGCCCTGACCCTAAAAATCATTTTGATTATTTGCAATAATAAGCACTAGCCAGATTTGTTTGACTTTGACTTAAAAGAGGTAATTTCTTCATCTGATCAGTTCTTTGGAGTCGAAGTTGGAATCGGAAAATGCTGAGCTTCTGAGTGAAATATACCGAGCTATGCAAGCAATTGTAAAGCAAAATATGCCCTTGATGTGAAATTATTCTCTGTCGTAACCAAAATCTAGTGATTGCTTATTGGAATGTTATATGTATCCAAGAAAGTATGCCAATCGGCTGTGATTTGGATGCTGAAAAACTAATAACTCTATATGGGCTATCAGTTAAACAAAAAAAAATGTATCCAAGAAAGTGAGATATGTATAAGTGCTATACATAAACAATAATTCTCCATTTACCATTATAATCTTTCCGGACAAATTCTGAAAACTACTACCACACCCATTTTTAAGATTTTGTCTGCTGTGAAATCCACGGGCATGAAACATCAGGCACGCATCCATTTTTTATAGAAAAATTTCTCATACACCCATCTAAAATATCTAATTCTCGCCATAGAGTAGCTAATATGAGGATTTTTTTTTAGCGGAAGAACTTCAATTTCATGAGCTGGTTTTTAGGTTTCATCGTTTCTTTGTGATTATACGATTTTTTTTCACTGATTTTTTTTAATAAGATCTGGTTTCTCAAATTTATTGGAGTCTTAGTCAAATCCCATTTCTTTCTCACGCACTATCTCAAATTTCAGTCCTTCCACGAACCCTAATTTCTTCTTCATCAGTAAACCGAAGAACCTCTGTTTCAATTTATAGGGTTCCTCTTGTTTCTCCTTTCTGATATGATTGTCTCTCTCGTTTCTCATATCGTTCTATTTGCAGTTCTTCCTCTGTATCTCGTACTTCCTCCATCAGAGCAGCTGCGGATTGAGAATACTCTTTGAATACAAGTAGTAGTAATGAACCCATAAAAACAATTTTGTTAGGGTGCGGTTAGAATCACTGGCTTATTTTAATAGAGTTCCCTAAAGATCCAGTTAAAGCCAGAGAACAAATGATTGATACTTATCTTAATACTCTCACCATTTTTTCAATTTCTAGGGTTATTGTGATTTCTTTTCATCGTTTCTTTGGACATATCACGCTATTGTTTGTTTGTTTTTCTAATTGATCCTGCTAGTGCCATTCAAATTAGGATAAATGGATTTGTTTTTGTGCGTGTATGGATTGAGATACTCTGTAGGGAAGAAGTTGAGCAAGGGTTAGAAGAACACAACAACTTCATCCCTGACAACATGAATCTACGCACAACATGTGTTTGTTCAAGTGCCTGAGTTCAAGTTCCTATTCTCATGAGTTGTGTGACGTGGTTAATGTGTTTTTTTTTATTATCAATATGTGGTTAATGTTACACTGAACTCTTGTTGTAGTGTTTGTTTGGAGCGGTATGAAGATGTTTTTTTCTTTGGTTTACTTTGTAAGAAATGTGTCTAAAATCAACTTTAGATAAGCTAATATTTGTATATAATTCTGGCTTTTGGTGCAGCATCTTTGTTTAATCTTCAGAGATTGAGTTGGCGAAACTGTGAAAGGAGGATGATGGTTGGATAAGATGAATTTGAGGAGTTTGTGTTGTTGGTTGGGAAGCTACGGATGTATTGGTGTTGGTGTTGTTCATAATGGTTGAATAATCTGTTATCCTGCTATGAAAACGGTTGCATAACTTGTTATGCATCTACAAAATGTCTTGCATAACTTGTTATATATGCAGTCCCGGAAATGGTTGCATAACACATTATGCAGCAACATTTTTGTTAATATTTAAACCAAAAAAAAAAGGCTGCATAACTTGTCATGCACCTACAATAATAGTTGCATAACTTGTTATGCAGTCTAGAGAATGATTGCATAACACGTTATGCAGCTACTTTTTTATTAGTATTAAAACCAAAAAAAAAAAGCCTAGATAACTTATCATGCACCTACAATTATATCTGCATAACATGTTATGCAGTCGAGAAAATGGATGCAAAAAGCATTATGCAACCATATTTTTTGTAAGCACTGAATTAAACAAATTAATGCATAATCTTTTATGCATCGAAAGAAATGGATGCATAACATGTTGTGCATAAATTAATAGATGCATGAACCAAAATATGGTTGCATAACGTTTTATGCATCTTTTGTTGTGTCTGCATAATGTGTTATGCATCGTTTTTGGTAGCTGCATAATGGTTATGTACCAAATTTTTGAAAATTTTGCTTAAAAGAACAATTGCCTCTGATTTTTTCGCAAAAAACTTAAATTTGATATTGTTGTGTATACTCGTTGTGTATCTCTCTTAAAAAGATTTCCAATGATATAAAATTTGTAAAATCTAAGGCGCGGACTTTTAGATATGTTATATCCAAGTTGCGTTACCAATTATACCGCTGATGCATACCCCATTATGCAGACATCTTTCATAATTTCATATAATTATGGGTGTCACGGAACTAAAAATTAATCTTGGGCCTGACAATAAGAATGTTACTTTTTTGAGCGTGCGCCTAATTTTTCCTTCCAAAAGACATAGTCCTAATAAGACCCCTATTTTTTTCAAGTGGGCCCTAGGCTTGTGGTTTTCGGGATTTTTCCCAGGAAATTCTCGTGGTATACGTAAAACCACCCATACATGAATAATATATATGCAAAAATACAAAGTTTTCATTAAAAAAAAAAAGTTCTACAGGTTATAGACGCTGGCGGAGCCACCGTTATTTTCCTCAGATTTTTGCAAACAAAACAATAGCGAGTGTAATTGGAAAAATAAAAAAAATTTCGCCTTGATTTTTACGTAAACAAAAAAAAAGCTTGGGATTATATTAGTGAAGTTCGTAATTGTTTGTTGTCAAATATGAATATCTAGTAAAAAAATTCTTTATTTAATTAGCTTGTATAATTTAATTAGTTGCTTAGTTTTTATGAAAATTTTGGCCTGGAATGTTCAAGGGATTGGCACTCCCTTGAAAAAAAAACCACTTAAAGAGTGAAATTTCTACCCACTCTCCAGATATCATTTTCTAATAGATATTATATTATCCTGTTGCTTTAGTTATCGTTAGGAGATTATCTTCCTTTACTTTGGTTGTAATGACAAAAGATATTATGAAGGTTTTATATATATTGGCCCGGGGAGAACATTTCTCGGAAAGGGAATTATCATCAGAGCCCCTACACGATCCTACCTCTTCTAAAAATCCTTGAAATCCATGGCAGGTGATAAGAAATCCATTCACCCGGCTTTTGCCATCAACAACATCAAATCTTTGATTCGGGTTATCTTAGACATCAAACAAGATGAATACTCCTCATGGGTATTTCTCTTCGATCTTCATCTTCAAGCTCAACGGTTGCTATTTCTGATTGATGGTTCACAACGACCTACGGATATTGATGCTGAAACCGAAAAACAGCTAGATGCCCTTTGTCGTCAATGGATGTTTGCTACCATGACCAAGGACCTTATGCTTACCATTCTCAAGAAAGGCAAAACCGCAAAGGAGATTTGGGACCATCTCAAAACACTTTATTTCAAGACAACAAAGGAAGTCGTCTTTCAAATCTTGAAAGTAAGTTTGTAAATCTCAAGTTTTTTTGATTGTGCTAGTGTTGATGATTATTGTGATAAACTTAAATCACTTTCCGATCGATTAAGTGACCTTGATTTTCCAATGAACGATAAACGGCTGGTTATCCAATTGGTTAATGGTCTCCCGGAGGAGTACAACACCGTGGCATCCTTTATCCAACAGTCCATGCCCACGTTTGATCTTTCTCGATCTCAATTGCGCACTGAGGAAATTAGGCGCGCACAATACTCACTCGCCTCTCTGCACCCACCGCACTTGCTGCTGCTGCTTCTTCAGACCGCAACTCACAACGATCTCCTAATCCCAACAATGGAAGAAGACACAATCGTCCGCAGCAAAGTGATAGACGTCCGCAGCAAAGTGATACACATCGTGGATCGGGCCCAACTGCTGCGACCTCCTCAAGCCCACCGTTGCTGCCTACTCCAACAGGCCCACGCCCATACATTCGGCCCGGCTTACCAACAAGATCGCCACCTTCTCGAGCCATTCCCCCATGCCCCTACCCAGCTGCTCCTTCTTGGCATCGACCTCCTGCTGTGAACCAGCGTCATGCCAGCCCCGTGGGCGATCTTCTGGACGCAATCATGGCCAAGCTTACATCACTCCATCGACTGAACTTCATGAGCCACAGAGACATTCTTGAGGCGTATAAATCTATGCATTTACAGACCACACCGATGATGCTTTCTATATGGATACTGGTGCTACCGCACACCTTATTTGTTGATACAGGTACTTTACATAAAGTTTTCAATTCCAGCAATGTACGGTCTATTTTAGTTGGCAATGGCAATAGTATTCCGATTCTTGCTAGTGGCACTAAGTTCATACCCCTTCCTTCTCGTACTCTTCAACTCAAAAATACCCTTGTTGTTCTGATATTATCAAAAACTTGGTTTCGTTCGTAAATTCCTCTCATGACAACCATGTGTTTGTTGAGTTTGACCCCTCTGGTTTTTCTCGCGAAGGATCTGAGTTCGAGGAAGATTATCCTTCGATGTAATAGTTCCGGGAGCTCTACCCTATCACCAACTATGCCGTGCCATTACAAACACCGTCCCGGTCCTCCCCTATTTCTCTTCTTTGTTTTTCGCGAGATATTTGGCACAGCCGCCTTGGTCACCCGGCAAGGCTATTTTAGATGTTCTTCGTACCAATAATTCTATTAATTATAATAAGAATCAACATTCTAAACTTTGTCATTCATGTCAAGTTAGTAAACATGTTCGATTACCTTTTTATGAATCAAATTCCAATACTTTTGCTCCATTTGATATCATTCACAGTGATTTATGGACCTCCCCATTACATGTTGATACCGGTTTTCGTTATTATCTTATCTTCTTTGGATGATTTCACCAACTATCTTTGGGTTTATCCTTTAAAATTTAAATTCCAAGTCTATGACAAGTTTTTGGAATTTCATTCTCTTGTTCAAACCCAATTTGAGCGTCCAATAAAAACTTTTCAATGCGACATGGGACGTGAATTTGACAACTCTTCTTTTCACAATTTTGCTCGTAATAATGGTCTAGTTTTTCGCTTCTCTTGCCCCCAAACTTCCTCTCAAAATGGCAAGGCCGAACGCATGATTCGCCGTGTCAATGATATCACCCGCACCCTTATGTCCCACGCTTCCATTCCACCAAAATTTTGGGTCTATTCTCTCCTAATGGCTGTTTATCTTCATAATATTCTTCCCACAAAAATCCTAAATTTTTCCTCTCCTATGTCTATTCTCTATCAACGCCAACCAACATATGACCATCTTCGTACGTTTGGTTGCCTTTGTTATCCCAATCTCTCCTCTACAACTCCTCATAAACTTGCCCCCCGTTCCACTAAATGTGTCTTCCTTGGTTTTCCTCCAAACCACCGTGGATACCGCTGCCTTGATCTTACTACAAACAAAATCATCATTTCCCGTCATGTAACCTTTGACGAGAACGTTTTTCCCTTCACCGATCCTCCAACACCGTCCGAAAATGAATCCTCTTTTTCTCGTCTTTATTGCCCCTACATTTCCTATAATCTACCTTCTACCAATCCTACTCCACAGCTCTACACACCACCTCACAGACGTCCGACCACAAACCATCCAACTTCCGCCCCTTCACCTTCCCCTCTGTCTCCTCCATCTCGGCACAGCAAATTATTGCGTCCCACTGATGTTTCTGCCCCTGTCCCCACCCTCCCTCCCACTCCTTCCCAGCACATCACCGTGCCAACTCATGCTTCCTCTCTCCCTCCTCCAGACGACCGTCCCACTCCCTCCATTCCCACCACAGACCACCGTCCACCTTATTCCACTCCCACTACAGACCACCTTCCACCTCCTGCTTACACTCACCCCTCTACAGAAATTCATCCCCCCACCTCAAATCCAACTACCACTCCAACTACAGTATCACCCTCAACCACAGCACCTTCGCCTCCTCCCATACCTATAGCACCTTCTAGACCTACCACTCGTGCCTCTCGTGGTATTTTTCGCCTTATAAATCGTCTTAATCTTCATGTCCAAACCCTTCGTCATATCTCTCCTCTTCCTCGCTCTCACCTATATGCTCTTAGAGACATAAACTGGAATGCTGCCATGAAAGACGAGTACAATGCTATGTTGAAAACTAATACTTGGGAACTTGTACCACGACCACATGATGCTCATGTTATTCGTTCCATGTGGCTGTTTCGTCATAAATATAATGTTGATGGATCCTTACAGCGACACAAGGCTCGTCTTGTTGCCAATGGCAAATCTCAACAAGGTGGAGTTGATTATTTTGAAACGTTTAGTCGAGTTGTTAAACCTGCTACTATTCGTACGGTTCTCACTATTGCTACATCACGATCTTGGCCCATACATCAACTAGATGTCAAGAATGTTTTTCTTCATGGTGATCTAACCGAGACAGTCTATATGCATCACCTCGTGGATTTGTTGACCCTGATCACCCGTGATTACGTATGTAGATTACGTAGATCTCTCTATGGCCTCAAGCAGGCTCCCCGGGCATGGTTTCAGAGATTTTCCAAGTTCATCACAAGTTGTGGTTTCCGCGGTAGTGTATGTGATCCCTCACTTTTTGTTTACCAATCAGGATCCGAAACGGCATACTTACTTTTATATGTTGATGACATTATTTTGACTGCCTCTACTGATGCTCTCCTATGTCGCTTCATTGATTTGATGAAGAGAGAGTTTGCTATGTCTGATCTTGGTCCACTACATCATTTTCTGGGCATCACAGTTACTCGTTCATCCTCAGGATTATTTTTGTCTTAGTCATTATATGCACAGGACATCATCGCGCGTGCCTCCATGACAAAATGTAATCCAGGTGGCTACTCCGATCGACACAGATTCCAAGCTCAGTGCCAACTCTGGTCCAGCATTTTCGGATCCTACTCTATACAGAAGCCTAGCAAGTGCTCTTCAGTACCTCACTTTTACTCGGCCAGACATTGCATACGCAGTTCAGCAGGTATGTCTATTTATGCATGACCCTCGTGAGCCTCACATGCATGCCCTCAAGCGAATCCTTCGCTATCTTCGAGGCACTATCAACCACGGATCGTTTCTCTCGGTTTCCACTATTTCTCGCTTAACAAAGATACTCGATGCCCATCAAGCGGGTCGTCCTGACTCTCGACGATCGACATCCTGGATTTTGTGTTTTTCTTGGTGACAATCTCATCTCCTGGTCCTCCAGCTTAAAAGCAATTGATCTCTCGATCCAAAGGTTGAAGCGGAATACGGGAGTAGCAAATGCGGTTCTTTGAGACAACATGGCTTCGCAACCTTCTTCTAGAGCTCCATCTACCTCTACGACGTGATACCATTATTTACTTTGTGACAATGTAAGTGCGATATATATGTCCTGGAGATCTGTTCAACATCAGCACCAAACATGTGGAGATTGATATACATTTTGTTCGTGAACGAGTCCGTATTGGTGCCATTCAAGTCTTACGCGTCCCCTCGAGAACCCGGTATGCCGACATCTTCACCAAGGGGCTTCCTCGGCCGATTATTTATTCGTTTTCATTCTAGTCTTAGCGTTTGTTCCTCTCCGCTCAGACTAAGGGGGTGTAATAGATATTATATTATCTTGTTGCCTTAGTTATCGTTAGGAGCTTATCTCCCTTTACTTTGGTTGTAATTACAAAAGATAGTATGAAGGTTTTATATATATTGGCCCGGGGAGAACATTTCTCGGAAAGGGAATTATCATCAAATCCAAGATTTTCTTATCTGAAACAAGAACCGGAGACCGTAAAATGAGAGTTCTTTTACAGGAATTTGGTTACCAAAATTTCTGGGTTCAAAATTCTTATGGTCTATCCGGGGGGTTGGCTGTACTTTGGAAGGATGGTTTCCATATGGAAATTATTCAAGAAGAGATAAAGCTTGTCTCTTTTCTTTTGAAAATAGATGCTTCTATTGGGTTTTGGGTTCTATCATGTATGTATGGTGCTCTCCATGAAAATGAAAAACTTCTTCAATGGACTGCTATGGAACGATTATCTTCTCAGTATAAATATCCTTGGTTGCTCATTGGTGATTTAAATACTACTTTGCATTCATCTGAAAAAGTTGGAGGCATAAACAATAATAGTAGCAAACATGTTTTTACTGGTCATTGTATTAGAAAATTAGGTTTCACAGATTTTGTTTGGTCTGGTGACCCGTATACTTGGTCTAATCATCGGCAAGGTGATTCTCTTGTAAGGGTACGATTGGATCTTGCTTTAGCTACTACTTCCTGGCATGATAATTTCCCATTCAGCTCAACTCAATAATTTGTTGCCTATAGGTTCGGACCATGCTCCCCTGCTTTTAAATACTGAGGATAATGTTCGGAGTAAAGATAAGCCTTTTCGTGTTTTTGAATACTGGTTAGGACATAAAGTCTGTAAGGCTATTATAATGGATGCTTGGAACAGTAATGTACATTTGCATGATAATATTAATGTTAAACTTCTTACTACCCAGCATGCTTTAACTAATTGGAGTCGGACTACTTTTTGTAGCATTCAACGTCGAATCAATACCATTAAGCATACTTTGTTGAACCTGACTAGACATGATTCTGCAGCTGAACTCACTCCTCATTATAAACAGCTAAAGCTTGAACTTGAACATTGGTATGATATTCGTAATCAACAATTGAGGCAAGTTTCTAGGGATAATTATTTTGCTTATGGGGACCGTAACACTAAGTATTTCCATGCTAGAGCAAATTATAAGTGACGCAGGAACCATATAGCGTTTCTACAGAATTCCCTAGGTATGTGGTGCAATGAGCGTGATCAGCTTGAAAGTATCTTGATTAGTCATTTTCAGCACATTACCTCTACTTCGAACCCTAGGCACGATTCTGATCTTGTAAGTTTGATCACTCCTTGTATATCAACATAGGATAATGATATGCTTCTTAAGATACCGGATGTGACTGAAATTAGAAATACGATTGCTCAGATGCCTTCATGGAAAGCACCTGGGCACATTGGTTTTCAAATTGGATTCTACAAACACAAGCTGGGATTTAGTGAGTCGACATTGTCTACGTGGTGCAAAATTTTTTCATTTCTCGCAGATTAGATCCTAAATTTAATGCCACGTTTCGAGACTTTAATTCCCAAAGTAGAATGCCCAGTCACCCTATCTGATTTTCGTCCCATTAGTCTATGTAACTCTACGTATAAATTATATCGAAACTAATGGTTAATCGTATGAAGCCTATTATCTCCAAAATTGTTTCACCTTACCAAACGACTTTTTGTGTCGGGTAGACATATTCAAGAAAATATAGTTATAGCCCATGAAGTATTAGATACTATGAAGAGGAGAAAAGATAGTTATGGTGCTGAAGCTGTGAAATTGGACATGTCCAAGGCCTTTGATAGGCTAGAATGGAGTTTTATAATTGATGTTTTAGCTCAACTAGGATTTGCTAAGGATTGGTGTGATATGGTATTCCAATGTATTAGTACCCCTACTATCTCCTTGCTTCTTAATGGTACTCCTTGCTCTTCTTTTCACCATCCAGGGGACTTCGTCAAGGTGATTGCTTGTCTCATATTTGTTTATAATCTGTATGGATGCCTGTCAAGGCTCCTTTCTCAAGTCAAAAGGATAAATCCATTCATGGAGTTAAACCAGCTAGAACAGACCATCTATCTCACATCTGTTTTTTTTGCGAGACGATGCCTTATTGTTCTTGAAAGCGAAATATTCGGAACTAAGGTATGCTCAAGATATCCTTTCGAGATTCAAATTTCTGCTTCGAGTCAGGTAATTAATCCTATCAAAAGTGCAATAACTTTTAGTAAGAACATTCCTAGGCATAGAAAAACTGAGATAGCTAATATGTTGCAGATGAATACTATGAAACTTTCTGATCAATATTTAGGGGTTCCTTTGTTTCTAAACAGATCCAAGGCTTTGTGGTTTCATCCTTTAGTAGAACAAATGCAAAAACATCTATATTCCTAGCAACATAAACTCATCCCACAAGCTGGTAGGGCCATTCAGATACAATCTGTTCTGAACTCTGTATCTTCGTACCAAATGACATGTTTTCCGATCCCCGAATCTATCTTAAAACAATTAGATACGTTGCAACGTAGATATTGGTGGGGTCATAATCCCAAAAAGAAAGGCTACAACCCTAAGGCTTGGAAAAGTTTGTGTCTCCATAAAAGACATGGTGGTATGGGGTTTAGAAATTTTACATGTCTTTAAAATATTTGGACAAATGACCATTTTCCGTAATTAACAGTGCCACATTTCTCCACGACGGCCAACGGAGGCGGCGGCCGCCAATGCTTGCGGGAAGAGTGAGCGGAGATCGGGCCGAGTAATCGTTGGCGGCGATTAATCGGCGGCGGCTGATTTTGTTTCGATATAGCTCGTTGCAACTTAAATCCATAGTCCCGATTGGGTGTGGTGCGACGCAGTTTAATTCCGTGGCCCTTGGATGATTCCGCCCCATTTCTCTTTCCTTGGATATGTACACCCCACTTGGGCTTGTTCTAAAAATTTGTTTCGTTGATATCTTCTTCGTCTCACGTCATTTAATTGGATGATTCTTGGCTCGATGCGATCGCATTTCAATATCCTACGACATGAAGGTAAAATTTTGCAATTGGAGAATAATATTTTTTGGGTACAATCACGTCATCAACATGTTTGGAGCAAGGGGCTAACCAACCAATTTCGTTTATTCGATAACTTCTTCTTAGTGCATCCAAATTGAGTGATTGTCGGCCCGATGAGATCGTATGTCAATTACCAAGGTCGTGAAGTTGACATTCCAATTTTCGGAGAAAGTTAAATTTTTTAGAAATGTAAAATGACAGCACCAGAAACGGTCACATTCAATCACCACCGAAAATACTGCAGTCCAGTTGATCGAACTGCTGCAGTCCTTTTCCACATAACTATTACAGTCAGTTGATCGAACTATTGTAATCCGGTTTCACAGCAACAACTGTTGGCCTGTTGATCGAACAACCGCAGTCCTTTTTAATTCCTACAGTCCAGTGGGTCGAACTGTTGTAGTCCGATTTTCCCCAAAAACTGTTTCAATACAGTTTTCCTCACAACTATTCGGGTCCGGTTTTGTGCATAATCATTGCGATAATGTGATCACAAATGCTGAAATACTGATTCCTGTGAAACTGTCTTTCGATCCGAGTTGGACTTAACTGGTGCATTCCAGTCCCATAGACAAATTAATTACTAAGTCGAGACGAGACGCTAAGGCAACTATACTTATCATCGTCGGTGGAAAACACCGACATCGCCCGGTGGGCATCCTAATCACTTCAAAACGAAGTCTCATTAACATTTTCAATAAGGTAAGTATACAATTTCCATATTTTTGCATCTTTTCATATAATCATGCATACTTTTGTTCAATGAGGCACCTATAATGTGGCGAGCATTTTCTCACGAGGAGATGCACACATTTCAATTCTTCGCGCATCTGGAATTGTGGGAATGGCTCCCCGCGCAAATTTCAGATAGCAGACATCTTCAAAATTCCATGCGCGAGCAAAATGCAGCAAGGAAGTGCACCCTTGTGCAAGCATTGAAAGATGACAATTACTATCTTCCTGGGGCGAGTTGCATATCACTTCAACATGATCGACCATCACTTGGGGCGAGATATGTAACACCTCATGGTCTAAAATAACTCTTTTGAGGCGAGTTGCGTAACACTCCAAACGCTTGGGGCGAGTTACATATCACCTAATTGCAATGCGGGGAATTCAGCCCGAAAATCCAAACTTCGGTATCCCAAACTTCTTAATCCTCCAACGAGTTACAAGATTAAGAGGGGCGAGCATACACTCTAATATTTTGACGCAGTTATTACAATCAAGAATGTTAAATCTGCTATAGTTATGTTATTATACACCAGTTCAAAAGCAAATGTCGCACCGGTTGGATGCAACGATTTAATCCCGTTTTGCTTACTTAATTCTCGATTTGGTGAAGCATTTGATTTACTTTTCACTTGGGTTGGGCGCGGTCTTTGTTTAGTTTATTTATATTTGTTACACCTAGGTTTATCGAACTATTTTATTCCGATCCCTCGGTTTGCGCATGATGGTCTTGCTCGTTATTGTTGCATTCACTAATGCGGTGATGCGGTACACATACTGCAACTCCTGGATCCAGTGATCGCATTGGCTGCCCAGTGTAGTTTATTTCGTCACTCTGCCAGTCCGGTGATCGAAGGCGTGCGGTCCCCAGCTCTGATACCGCAACTCCTGCCGGTCCAGTGCGATCGCAATTTCTTGCGGTGTAGTTCGCCGTTGATCTGCCGTCCAGCCCGATCGAAGCTGCTGTGATCCGGCTTTGACCGCCCACTCCTACCAGGTCCAGCGGATCGCAGTACAACTGCCCGATGCGGTTTGCTCGTCGCTCCTGCTGATCCGGTGATCGCGAGTTTCTTTGCAATGCTCGATCTTTGGCTGCCCGAGTCCGGTGATGGCTCTTGCGATCCATCTCTCATTCACAAGCTCACTGCGGTTTCAAAATTGACCCGCGAGATCTTGCAAAGTGCATATTTGCTCGTCGCTCTGCCAGTCTGGTGATCGCGGAACAGACTACGATCACTGCGTCGCTCCTGCCCGATCCGGTGATCGTAGCTCGGCTGCAATACTCGAAATCTGCTGCAGCTCCAAGCTGATCGAAGTGCTGCGGTCCATCTATGTTCGCAGATCTGCAAGTCCAGTGACCAGCGAATGGCTGCGGTTTGTTTGCGCAAGTCGTGCATTCCGGTGATCGAAGCTGCTGCCGCCGGTTATTTATGTTCGCAAATCACTGCATTCCGGTTTGATCGTGATACTTTGAGTCTTTGTTTTACTCGTTTCTGTTGTAGGCCAGCTGATTGAAGTTGTTGCAAACCATTTTTTCTCAATACTGTTACTACCTAGTTTTGCTCATTACTGTAGAAGACACCTTTTGTGGCCATCGCAGTCAAGTCCTATGCAATTACCACAGTTCAGTTTTACACCAGCAGTTATCGCTCACTCACAACACCACTCCACTCAATCATCACGCTTCCTTTACAGACCAGTTCAGCCTTCGGTCCTGATTTTGCATACACAATGGTTCATGCTCAACTGTTTCCCGCCAATCTCCCAGTCACAATAGCCTCACTTGGGGGCGTCTTGATTGTGATTTCCGCAAACAACAAGGGAAGTTCGCCAATCACCTCAACATCGATAAACCACACTTGGGGGCTATTTTTATCATTGACTAAGGAAAACGAAATTTTCTTAATCAACTCAAACAAACACAAAACCATTTCCACTAATTTCTCACTGTCAACAGATCACCATCATCTCCAAAACTCAACTCCTCTCTTTGTTTTTTTCTTCATATTTCCATATTTGTCTTAAATTATAACGAAGAAGGAGATGCGTGGAGAGAAGTAGGAGATGTAGAGGTGATGACGGTGGTAGTTGTTATGCCATAGGTGGTGATGGTTGCGCCGGAGGTGATGGTGGAGGTGTTTACGGTAGCTAACGGAGTTAGAAAAATTGAAATTAATTTTAGAAATAAACAATATTAACTAACGGTCAAGATGGTCAATAACAGTCCTGTGACCCAGACTCTTATTAAAATTTCTTCGTAACCCAAACGTAATTCTGGTCACTTTTTTGTGACCCAAAGTCAAAATATCCCTATTAATTAATATCCATAAATCTAACCATTTCTCAATGTGGTTTTTCAAATTCATTGTAAAAGTGACATCAGTACCACATGATCCATAGATTTATCCACTTATCACTCATCAATGATTTTTACAAAATAACCATACCACGGGTAACAACTACAATATAACTTGATTATTTACTCCAACTAAGGAGTCAAGACTATCAATTTACTCCAACATCTCACTGTACTTTTTTGTTCTCCGCTTCAAATCTTAAAGGGTTAACAAAATCGATGGGAATGAGAATGTTAGAAGGAAACAAGACGAACCTAACATATGCTCTGTGGAGAAAGAAATGTTTCTCAGCTACTTATACACATGAAATGACTGTTACATGAACTATGTATGAGCACACAAGTGGAAAAACTTGTGCTAAAAGAATGTACTTGTTTAAAGAACCATCAAGCAGTCCGAGAATTCTCGTGTTCCTTCCACCACCGTGGAAGTCAGGGTTCGAACCTTTGTAATAGTTAAAAATCAAATGAGTGAATCTAGGAGTAGTCTAGAAACCACATTACTAAGCTATCAAAAATAAAATAATAAATGTACTCGTCCTTTAACACTACAACTTTAACAGTGAACACCCTAGTATTGAATTATAGAAGTGGGAGTTGTATATGTGAATTGAGGCTTACGAGTTACGAGACTCGTGACTTGCATAAATATTGGGCCCTTTGAGGTCCTAGCTCTGAACCTCCGATGTAGGGGTGAGCATGGCCGGTATGGACCGGTTTTCGCCTCATCCGCATCCAATCCATTGCACTACGGATTTCAAATTTAGCATCCGCATCCAATCCATATCCAACGGATTTGCATCCAATGGATGCATGGATGGACGGATTGGATGCGGATAATCCAATGGATTTGTTTTAGTTAAAATTTATAGTAAAGAAAATAAGCTGACACAAATAACTCCTTATAAAACCTACATATCCTATATAGTATACAAATATAAATATGCCATGTACAACACCCCAAGCAAGCATCTTAAAAATTCCTAAATGATCCATAGTATTTTCTAGAACTATATAAATTCCCTTAATTTAACGAATATGGATGTCCAACGGATTTTCAAGGTTGCATCCGGGCCCGATCCGTTGTCCGTTGGATTTCAAAAATTCTATCCGCATCCAACTCATTAACGAACGGTCCGGGCATCCATCCGCAAATGAACGGTTGGACCCGGTTAAATCCGCGGATTACGGGCCAAATGCTCACCCCTACTCCGATGTTTATCAACAAAATTTGTATTATTATCATCTCCTAGCAGCTGGTTAGTGAACAATAACCAGCTAAATGCACTTATTTTGACTTAAGAGCTAGGGCTGAAATCGCGGTTTAATTTCTTCGGAAAATGGGTCATTTGACCAAATATTTTTAAAACATGGTTTTTATGGACGAGTAAAAATTAGTATGGTGAAATGGATATAAAAAAAATAGAAAGAATAAAACTGAATTCATCATGTCTTAAACTTAAAAAGAGCGAGGAAGAAACTAGATGCATCCTGATGTAAATTAAAAATAAGAAAAAGTATTTGAAAATGGGTATGATAAAACTGTTTATATCCTGGCTATTTTTACATTCTCGTCCATTTGAACACTATCAAATTTTACATGGCTTTTTCACCCAAGAATTGTCGTTATTGGGTTAATTGACCAATTTTGTGTAATTTCTTTGGAGGCTGGGTTAGCCATGCACGAGCACCGACTTTACAATCCACTGAGTAATGACGCGTAAGACCGAGTGGAAAATGATAACGGAGAAATGGCTACACCCATTCCGTTGAGTGGAGGGCGACGACTTTACCAATCAAAATATACTTTCATAACATAAACTTTATCTTGACTCTGGTACTTTTTTTTCTAGTTGCGCCTTCTGGAAACGGTATAAATCCTACGTGAAAATCTTTTATAAGTTTATAACCGGAAGATCAAGGTTCAGAACAATAAACACAATAAGATATTGTTGCACCATTTCTTGTACTTGTTTCTTGTTTTACAACATGATAATTTATGTACAAAATTAAGCAATTTTTAATGAGTAATTAAAATCCTGGCACTTTTAGGGGCGACCCCGAAAGAATTAGGGGCGACACTAAAAGACAAAAAAGGTCACCCAAACGTAAATCTAAGCTACCCCTTATATTTGATTTTTCGAAATGGCCAATATGCCCTTATATAATCGGTAGGTTAAAAGTGAATCGGTAGGTTAAATTGAAACTATACCTACCGATTATTGTGTAGATACTTCGGCCAATAATCCCTTTTATAATCGGTAGCTTATCCAACTTATAAGACTACCGATTATAAGGAGCTCCGTATTCAGCCTTGGCCAAATTCCATAGGTTTTGAGGGGTGCAGAGCCAACCATAACCACTTGGATAGAGCTGTGGATCTAGCCATAATCGGAAGCCTAATAGGTTCCACAACCTACCGATTATAGGTTGCCCCAAATTTAGTTTTTTCTAAAATCCTTCACGTAATGAATGTTGAAATATACCATAATCGGTAGAGTATATAATTATATAAACAACCGATTATAACGAGCCCCAGATCCAACCTTTGCCATATTTCATAGGTTTTTGAGTGCACTCACCAGCCATAACCACTTGGTTCGTGTTTTGGATGCGAGTTAATCGGGAGTTAAATATATTACCAAAACATCCGATTATGGGTTGCCCCAAAATGAGTTTTTTTCTAAAATCCTTCATGTAAGGGAATTTGAAATATACCATAATCGGTAGAGTTAACAACTTAACAACCTCTGGATTATAAGGAGCCCCGATCGAACCCTTGCCAAATTCCATAGGTTTTGAGTGTCTGAGCCGAGGCATAACCATGTGGTTCGTGATTTGGATGTAGCCATAATCGTAGGCCAAATAGGTTCCACAACCTCACCGATTATAGGTTGCCCCAAAATGAGTCTTTTCTAAAATCCTTCATTTGATGAATTTTGAAATCTACCATAATCGGTAGTCTACTCAACTTAATAAACTACCGATTGTAAGGAGACCCGTATCGAACCTTGCCAAAATCCATAGGTTAAGAGGGTACAAAGCCAGGCCTAACCATGTGGTTCGTGATTTGGAAGTAGCCATAATCGTACGGAATATAGGTTCCAAAACATACCGATTATAGGTTCCCCTAAATGAGTTTTTCTAAAATCCTTATTTGCTTTAATTTGCAATCCGACATAATCGTAGATGATAAAACTTATACACTACCGATTATAAGTGGTCGGGGATTCAACCTTTGACAAAAACTATAATATTCGGTAGGCAAAACAATAATCGGTAGTTTCACTCAATAATCGGTAGCAAACTCTGAATCGGTAGTTACATCAAGGTCTATATATTAGTGTTTGGAAAAAAAATTGACTCATCGCGAGGTAACTCCCGATTGAGTGAGAGAAGAAGAAGAAAAAAAAGAAGAAGAAGTGGGTATATGTTGCCAACTTCCGATTTTTGCCAACTTCCATAAACATGGATGGGTACGAAGAAGGAGGACGTGAAGTTGTTGAATTTCAAGGTTCACTACCGTTTAGAGATGACGATTTGGGGTATATGTTGAATGATCCAAACTTTGATGGAGATGAAACCCTAGACGCGCTTTCATGGAAGAAAATGGAGAATCACCCGAGATCGAAGCTAACGATTCATCAAACATACGGGTATGTTGTTAACAAACTCTAATACCCATGTTATCCATGTTACGTGCGTTTGTGTGTGTTTTCGAACGTGAAAATTCGATTTCTGCATGCATTGAATGACATGAACGACATATATTCTAGTTAATTTAGTAACATATCTACCGATTATCAATAATCGGGTATATTTTGATGTATTAATATGCCGAATATGAAAAAATCCCCAAATTGAAAAGCTTCAATTTCTCATAATCGGAATTTCTCTACATGAATAAACGTCCGATTATTGGTATATAATAATCGGTTGGTTTCATGAATTTATAGTCCCTCCGATTATCAAGGTTTTTACACTTAAGAATTGTTCATTTCGTATGTCGTTAATCGGTAGACTATATGCGTACATGACTACCGATTTATTATAATCGATTACGTTGTATAGTATTAAATCACCGATTGTGTTACAATCGTTTACTTATTATCTAAACTTCCTTCCGATTGCTAATGCATAACTTGTTGTTGTTGTGCGTAGTCGTTGTAGCGATTGATTTACGATTATTATTTGAGGCCTCATCTCGCCCTACACTATGCAAACGATTTGGTATGGTCATGATTTATCTTTTCTTTTTCCAATCGTGTATGTTAGATGGTTATGCTTATTATTTTTGTTTTGTAATATGCCCATTTAGATATTTGGAAGTAAGAAGGCCAAGGAATGGCTTATGAACAAGGCAAAAGAGAAGATGTGCGTGGTAGTTGAACCGTTACGTTAAGAATATTCGGTTTGAAATGGTATGTGAGCGAGGTGGGGAGAAGAAGAGTCACGAGGGAAAGAATAATAAGTATGTAAGGAAGACGGAGAGAAAGAAGTACCGAACTCATACGAAGAAGATTGGATGCCCATTTAAGATTGTCTTCTATAAGCCCGATGGTAAGGAAAGTAAAGATTGGAAAATGTCTAAAGTTGCTAATGGTTGTCACAACCACGATGATCCTGATACTCTTATTGGACATGTAATGGTTGCGAAGTTAAAAGCACATGAAATGGAGACGGTGAGGTCTATGCGTATCCAAAAGGCGAGTGCGATCTTAAGTAAAATAAAGCGGACGGCCCCGACAACTTTTCTTCTTTATCTACAATTAAGTCGGCCTAGCTACGATCAAAAGGACGGAATGGGATGGTAGAACGGTCATGCAACAATCGCGGTGGTTAGGGTTACACGACTACACGTTGAGAACGGAAGAAAAGGATGGTAAAGTGGTACGTATTTTCTTGGCACATCCCGAAATGATAAAATTGGCTCGATATTTTCATCAAATTATGTTGATAGATGCCACTTACAAGACAAACAAATATAACATGCCGTTGTTGAACATTGCTTGTCACACTTCGTACAAAAACACGTTTACGATTGCATGGGGTTTAATGGATCATGAGAACAACGTGAGTTTCATTTGGATGCTGGAGACGCCGAGGTCCATTTACAATGGGGATGATTTTCCAAGGGTTATTGTAACGGATAACGATCAAGCCTTAATGCATGCAATAGCGGTAGTGTTTCCCGAAGCCCGAAACTTGCGCTAATACGTGGCACATTCAATGCAACCTCGACACAATTGCCATCGCCATTTCCAAGCTAAAAACCAAGGAAGGGTACCAAGAGGTCGAAGGAAGAGGATGATTGCATTAGTAAATTAACCGAGGAAGAACGAGAGGAAGAGAAGAGGTTATTTGATGAAAAATGGAAGGAGGATGGGATAATTTGGAGATCGCTTCATGAAAGCATGGGACAAGATCGTTTGGTCAATGACCGAGGAAATTTACGAAAGGAACTTGAAGAAATTTGAGGAAGAATATTACAAGGACTACCCAAAACCCGTTGAGTATTGTAAACACAATGGTTACTGATTAAGAGAGGTTTGTGTATGCATGGACATATGAATATCATAACTTCAAGAACGAGGCGACAAGCATTGCGGAGGGGTCTCATGGCGATTAAAGAAAATACTTCTAGGTAGTCAAAATGGAGTTGTGTCGATCCAAGAAGCAATCCATGAATTCACCAATCGTGATCTCATAAAGATTAAGGCTTCTATGCAATTTAGTGTACATAAATTCCCTACGGAACACGAAGAGGAAAGATTGCTTCTAAGGGGCATTGTTCATAAAGTTTCACGTTGGGCAATAAATCACATGATAGAACAATTGAAGTTGTATAAATCTAACGATGACGAGAATACGGTTTGTATTTGCAAGGATATGATAGGTATTGGTCTCCATGTCGTCATAAAATGGGTAGGTACGTCGATGTGATTGACATCAATGATATTCATCCATTTTGGAAGCAATTAAATTTCACTCCAAGCACACCCGTAGTCAATGGTTCGCTGCTCATGGAGTCGAATTGTGTGCAAGAATAGCCGAGCGTTATGCTACAACAAATGGCGCCAAGAAGCAAATATTGATGCATGATTTGGAACAAGCTCTTCACCCTCGTTTAAAAGAGGTTGATGAACCTATTAAGCATAAGGGGTTGGTAGGCCAAACACCGAAGTGTCGAGGACCATTGAAATAAAAGAATTAAAGGATCATTTGTCTAATAAAAGAATATTGTGTCGCATGAGCGTTCGGAAGCCGAATTCGAAGATGAGCCGCAACCAAAGAAAAGAGGTCGTCCAAGAAAAGATCAAAATGGAAGTCCAAAACTCTCTAAGAAGCCTTTTCAAGTAAGTCAAGTCGATGCGGTGGAACAAGTTGTGTTAGTGGAGACCCAAACTAGCTCCGTAGTTATTGATCAAATGAGCGACTCGCCACAAACACATTCAACTAAAATGGTGACTATAAGAGAGAAGTATGGTACTCTTCGTTGTCCTAGGGATTTTCATGGAAGACCAACACGATCAAGGTATACGATTATAGAAGAGTATATGAAACAACTCCCTCCACTCATTGTTCCATTTGTTTTGTCCACCGACGAGGTTGATGGGGATGGCAATTGCGGGTTTCACGTCGCCTCGGAACAAATTGGTTACTTTGGAGAGGCGGTGAACGAAGATGTCACCCAATGGCAAAATTTAAGAACTAAGATGGCGGTACAACTAATAAAGGACAAGGATTTCTATATGGAGATGATGAAGGAAGGAGATAGGCACGACAAAGAACTAGAGTTCAAAGACTTTGTTGCGCGTGTAAAGTGCCGAAAGGGATTGAAGACAATCGGATCCAAGTATTGGATGACAATGCCTAAATGTGGATATCTCTTAGCGGACGCTTTGAATTGCGTGGTACATTTCTTTGTTCCTCCTAGGT
The DNA here is from genome assembly GCA_023531295.1 of Papaver armeniacum. Lineage (NCBI taxonomy): Eukaryota > Viridiplantae > Streptophyta > Magnoliopsida > Ranunculales > Papaveraceae > Papaver > Papaver armeniacum. The sequence continues at coordinate 171,658 of JAJJWW010016428.1, read as the reverse complement.
ATGGACATTCTAATACGTTTACACCTACAAGGACGGTTTATGATCAATCGGTTAAAGATAGAAGAATTGTTATGGCATTTGTGAATGAGATGCATTTTATCGGTTTAAGAGTAAAGAGGATTGCCCATTACCTCCGTTGGCTGGTTGGAGCGATTACTTCCCAACGAATCATTGTAACGATTGGTTGAAACAATATGAGACCAACATGTTGGATTGGGATCGCGTCATGAAGGTGGATTTCCTAAGGCCCTCTGGAATTGGTTCCCTCTCGATGATGAAGATCAATGATTGTTATGTTTGAAAGATGTATTTTGGAAAGCCCTATTTGTACATATTTTTTTGGAATTTTGTGGAAAATATCGTGAAGTCTAAAGCTATAATCGGTAGTTATATTTTTAATATATCAACCGATTATACAAGCTTTTGTAAACAGACTCAATCAATATTATAATCGGTTATTAACTTTTTGAACTTATCTTCCGATTAAAAGGCCGATAAAACAATCAAAATTTTTTTCCCGGGATCGGTAGATTACATATTATATAAACATCCGATTAACACCAAACTCGACAAAAAATAAATCAGTAAATTTTCCCAGAATCGGTAGACACCATATTGAATAAACTTCCGATTGTCACCATAGTCGACAAAAACTGAAAATATTCCCGAATCGGTAGACAACATATTTTGCATAAACTTCCGATTGTCACCAAATTCGAAAAATAGGTGAAAATCTTCCCCGAGAATCTCTAGACAATATAAAATAATAACTTCCGATTGTAACCAAAGCGAGAAAAACATTTATACTTATTACGACGGACTTCGAGAATTCATAACTTCCATCATAAGTGAATTCTTCACCCTTTTCCACTAAGTACTCGTCTTTTTGCGAGTGTCTCCTATATAAACAAACATAAAATAATGTCAACTTCGTTTTAGTAAGAAAGGTTAAACACCCGAGCGTTATACTTACAAATTGTTGGATCGACAAGCTTAAGTGGCTAGTGTTAAACATCCTCTTTTGTATCGTTATGTAATCATTTACCCCTTTTGGACAAGTCGGAAACGATCATGAACTTGTTGGAGTGATCTTTGCTTTGGATTTCCATACTCTCGCACAAATTGGCTATATACCCTCGCCCAAAAGACTTCGGGTGTTAACCTTCCCGCTATGACATCTTCACGTCTTGTTTCACGATACCATGTTTTCACAATGACCAAATCTTCATCCGTGTCAAACGTTGCCATGCTTGTAAGTTGAGATATAGAATGAATTCACAAGAGTAGACGATGGAAAATCTATTTGTAGAATACACAATGTTATATATGTGTTGTTTGGTGCATAAATAAGAAGAGTTTACCCTCCTTATATAGATGAGAGTCCCAACGTCTCTTTTTTTTTGAAAATATGGTCGTTGATGCGTACTTTTACAAGACTGCATCAAATTGCGTACAATTATTACCCACAATCGGTAGTAAATGTTTGAACAAACCACCCGATTATTCGTAATCGGTAAACATGTATTGTTATATACTTCCGATTATAGGTTGTTTTGTCAACAGAGTTCTCGCCATTAGAGTAGTATAATCGGAGGTTTCTCAATATGTCTTATCTACCGATTGTATGTGGTTTTTCGAGGCACGGCTAGTTTCTTTTGAACGAACTGTTGGCATTTGATAATCGTAGGTAGTTAGATCAACAATTAAAACTTCCGATTTTCATAAATATTTTGAAATTCATAACAATATCACCTACACATCATCATAATTTTACATTGAACTCCCGTAATTCTATTACAAGGTATTGCGATTAGCGTCGCGGACGTGTTGGACGAGTCCTAAACGGATTAAATCTTTCCATCGCCTAAGGATTCTAAAATGAGCTTCATAACTAAGCTTGATCTTTTCCATCTCCGCCATTCCCCGAGAGAGATCGTTCTATAACCTCATCATTGGTTTCACCCCTCAATCGATATTGATTCACAAGATAAGTTAAATGGACGAATTCTTGGACGTGTCCATTTATTGAACCAACTCGGCGAAAAGATCGGGCGGGTGACGGTTGTTTGGGTTACCGGTGTCGTCGCAGAATTTTTCGTGAATTTTCCCAAATAACTCATACTCATTATGCCTCCTTGCCTGCGTTCTTCTCCTCGTCTCGGATAGAATTGAACATAGCGCCTACATAAAGATAAATCTTCTTCGATCGTGAACTCCGTAGGATTAATGAATGGTTGGGCCATTATGTTGAAGATGATGTTGGAGAGAGTTTAAAGGCATTTGTGTTCCATAGAGAGTAAAGGATACAATCCTTATATACGAGTTTAGAGTTCCAACGGTTGTATTTTGTTGGGGCAACTGTATAATCGGTAGTCAAATGAAGTACTTTAACTCCCGATTATACAGTTGCCCCAAATTTTGTTTTTGCAGAAATGTCATTTTTTTCGAATTTGGGAACTAGAATAATCGGTAGCTAATAACCTACCGATTATACAGTTGCCCCAAATTTTGTTTTTGCAGAAATGTCATTTTTTTCGAATTTGGGAACTAGAATAATCGGTAGTTAATAAGACTTCCAGATTATACAGTTGCCCCAAATTTCTTTCTTGGCGAAATCACCAATTTTGGGAATTTAGGATCTACTATAATCGGTAGTCTCGTGAGGTTATGTTCCTTCTGATTGTTATAGAAGCCAGATGCGTGTTTGCCACAAAATCGATAATAATCGGTAGTATAACATAGTTAATTACTAAGCTTCCGATTTAGTTATAATAATCGGGCACTAAATATCTTCCGATTGTGTAAGGGCATTAACGTATTCTCCGCCTTTTTGGACATCCCTTAACGGTGTATATGGGTTGGGAATAAAAAAGTCGCCCCTAATTCTTTCGGGGTCGCCCCTAAAAGTGCCAGGATTAAAATTTACCGTCTCCTCTGAAAACTCCGGTGGTGCTCACCAACAGGCATTAATTGAACACTTTTCAAGCCGTGTTATGGACATGTCCGATGTTAGAATTAAACGGCATAGTAAGGGATAATAGGCACATCGTCTTACCGACTGAATTGTTTGCTTCCACGGACGCCATGCTCAAGATATTCGAAATATTTTTTTGATGGGGGCGTTTTTTGAAGGGGGCATGGGGGACCAATGATATGGTGACACATGCACCTGATATCAGTGAATTTTGTTTCCAAAAACACCAACACCAATTAAGAAAACAAATTTTCTTTCCAAAAATAAACTACATTTATATTTTTGGAAACAAAATTCATTGTTATCAAGTGCATGTGTCATTATATTATTGGTCCGCCATGCCCCTTTAAAAAACGCCCCCATCAAAAATTGTCTGAAGATATTCATTAGTTGCTCATTCATGCTTTTCCATGTCATTGCATTTGGTAAGACGTGTTTTTTTTCATGGGTAAGAAGAGATTAGAATTCTTCCAGATTACTGGTACGTAGTGATGTTCACTCTGTGACTGTATCGTCTTCTTCTTTGTTAGCAGTACTTCTGCTGCTTCTAAAACATAAATAAAAACACACAAAAACGGACAGAAGAAAAAGAACCGAAAGAACTACAAGGATAAGCATCTTGATTTGACCATCTTTTGCGAAAATCTTATCATTCGAGAACAGAAGTTTTTGTTGTTGTTCTTCCCCGCCGCTAGGAGCCATGGAAGGTGACATCATGAAGCCGTAACGAACTTATCAGGAGTACTACTACTATCTTTGCAACTTTACAACCGATTTAGTCTTCAGTCTAGCAAGCAACATGCTCTCTTAAGCTAGTGAAAATTCCAGGAAACTTCCTCAAGGAAACCATATCTCTTCGGTCGTTCCATAAACTACCACTTGAACCTTGGACCACCACCAAGTTGGGCATATCCATGGACCACGCCATGAGTCTGATCATTTGCTGTTAGCATAATATCCATCAAGAAAAGTAAGTTACAACTACCAAGTACATAGAGTGCAATCATTTGGTCAAGCCATATATGGAAACTTCCCTAGTTTATGATAAGTTCGGATATCTAGCCTGCTTAATTTGGGTAAAAGAGTAAGAGAATCTAGCATATAGTTCTGCATGCTAGATCCAAAAACGAATCACATCATGGTTTTAATTACCTCACAATATTAGCTTACACTCAAACACATACAACCAAATTAACAACTTGTCATATATACAACACGCATCCTTTGAGATAAAGATTTTCTATTTTAGTGGTAAATCAGAACATGTACTAGTATCAATATCCAATGACTTTATCACTAGGTTATTAGCTGAAATTTCCGGCCACATCCTTACCTGAGTGTGTCTGTGTGTGGATATTTGGGAGAGAAATAGGGAACCCCAGTAATAAGTCTCCTTGGTGAAAACATAGTGAAAGAAAAAATATATTACTGCGCTGTATAGAGTATAGTAATACCATGAGTAATTTAAAATCACTTGCTTGAAAAAAGAACATACAACGTTAATCAATTACTTAGGATAATTGCAGCCTTACAGGTCGACATTGGTCCTTGCCATGTGCAAATGGTTTTCCCAGATACAATTTGGGTCGAGAAAGGACCACGCTTCTGCAGCTACCTAGATATTTCTCTCCCGTTCTCTGCAACTCCGCAAGCTCGGAATGATCTAATAAAATTGTTACAGAGAGTAACAAAAGTTAACTTGTACAAGACAACTGTGATAGACACACCTTGTTTGGTGTTGAAAGCATGATAGGACTAAAAACTTAAATACTTGCAACTCTCGAAGGGCTGACCGTCCCTGAAAATAATTTTATTTACGGTAATAAGCAAGTGCTAGATTTATCCGACTTTAACTTAATAGGGACAATTTAGTCATTCAATTATTTGGAGTCTGGAACACTGAGCTACGGATGCGTAAGACCAGGTGAAATAGGCAAAGACAAAAGTTATTAAAACATCTCTCGCAGTAAACCAAGCTTGATCGACAAAACTTTTAGAGAGTTCATGCTTTAAGAAAAAACTTTTGAGATCCATAGAATAATCAAATTTTCTATTCTCCATTGGTTAGTTGTCTTTCACTTCTCCTTTGTCAGAAAAAACTGTACGAAACAGTGATCCCTCAAAAATAGTCAACAAGTTAGCAATCATGTTTAAAAAGAAACTTACGAAAACCTATAGGATTATGTATCTTCTTTGATTAAGGAGTCAAAACTATCAGTTTACTCCAACATCCCACTTTTTCTTTTGTTGCTTACGTTCGAATCTCAGAAGTTTAGGAAGATCGTTAGAATGGGGATGTTAAAATGGAAACAAGACAAACTTCAAACGTTGGGTAAGAATTGATGCTTGACTACATTATGCTGTTATACATGTTGAGATATTGTTTACATGAACCATGTATGAGCAAACGGGAGAAAACTTTGTGCTAACTAAATTTACTCATTTCGGTAAGATGACTAGATTGGCACTTTTTGAACTGTAGAAGTGGGTGGCCGCTGGTTGGTTATGTGGGAGCTTGCATTTTGTCTTGAATTTTGTTTGGATATACAGCCTTATTTTGGCAGTTACCCATCCTTTTAGACCGGCTCCCAAACCTAAAGGTTTAATTAATGCCTAATTTTCCCATGACAAAATTTATAGCTCTACAACATCTACCATGGCCATGGCCCATGAAGAAGCGAGTATATTTGATCATTATTTTTTCATATTTGTTTTATTTGTTTATATAACCATGCCTTCTTTCTTCGAAGAGAATGTTATAGTATTAAAAAGAGAAAAAGAAACCAAGTATCAAACCAACGTTAACAAAACCAAGTCTACATACATAACCATGCCTTACCCAAACTATTTAAAACTTAAATAAGTTTGCTTAGATTTCAAAGGTCAGCATAAAAAAGTACAAAAAAAAAAAATAATAGTACTTGGACTTTCATAAGTTTACAACGAAAATGATTCAATTGGATTTCCAGGATTGATTAAGTTGAGCTTCTGGTGTAGGTGTAGGTTCAGAAGGTTGATTAGAGGATCTGACATGAGTTTGCGTAGTTGTAGGATTAGCTTGACTTGAATTTGATGCATCCAATTGAAACAAGAATTAAGAGGAAGAAAAAGAAAAGATAAGAAAGTCAAGCTAGTGATTAAGATGAAGTCGTGCATTCATTCAGTAAGAGTACTCAAATAACATCATTTCATTTTCATCTTACTCGACTTCATTTATTACTTTTCTTATGGATCAACATAACTCAGTTCACATTAGCAATTCATGGATGCAAAGACAATTTGATATAAACACAAAGAAGACAAAAAAGAATTCTTCTTTCCTCCCTACTAATATGCGGAAATGTTATTCTCCTGGATTTTCTCCTCATGACCTGTCCTCTTATGTGGCGTTACAGTTCATCAAAACTTAAACCACGTCATATATATTTCGAGATTAATTCTTTACTGTTTTTCATTAAGCTATTTTTCATTCTCATTTACTTTCATTTTCACTCTTTAGCTTCCCTTTTCAGATCCTTCAAAAACCATTATCCAACATTTCATCTCCGAGGTTATCAGACTATCCTGTTAGAGGACACAAACTTCATAAACCAAACTGACTTGATTAGAGGAATTTTGTAATGAATACAAATAAGATTGACACTATAAATACAAAATGAAATGAATGTTGGAAAAAACTGGGTTGCAATAGAAGATGAAAAATACAGGAAGAGATTGTTGTACTCCAAACTTTCAAGGCTCATACGATTTCTTTTAGACAATTATTTCTACCCTCCCAATAAATTGGCGATTACAACAGGTATGTGAAATAATGCCTTCAGGATACAATGAAAACCCTACAACGGAAATTGAATTCAAGGTTTGTACCCCTTGATCCAATCAAGAACACATGTGAACAAAAAACTTCTGATGATGCTTTAGAAAAGAGAGAAAACAGAAAAGGTTTTTCGATATGTTTTCAACGAGTTATGGGAGAAGCCATTTATAGAGGTTTTCGCATCTCTTCACGAAACGATGAGTCTCTTCATCATCAGACATCAATGGCGTCTGTTGGATTTGAATATTCGGATATGTTTGTAACGGTAGAAACGATTCGTACCACCAAAAAATTCTTCCGGGGGCGTTGCCCCCTAGACCCCCACCAGGGGCGGTCTCCCCTGGACCCCCACGACCTGACAGCCTGGGGGGCTACGCCCCCCAGGACCCCCCCTTGGATAGCGTAGTTGAAAATATTCCAACATTCTCCCCCTATTTTCAAAAACCATAAAACAAAGTTAAAAAACTTTTAAATCAGAGTGACTGCATCACCGAAGTGACTGCATACGTACCCGAGTGGGATCAAGCCAACGTATTTCAAGCTAAATTAAGACTAAGCATCATCGTTGAAATCAACACATAAATGATAGGTATCTTTTGGATTTGAACCTTCACTTAGTGTAAGAAACTCAAAGCCTTATCGGGATTCTATGGTGAAACCAGTCTTGAACCAAGTATTCCTTATGATAAAACCGGAGTCTCCACACATATTGATTTCATAAATCATGTGTTATGTAGCCAAGCACGTTAATGGCCATGTGCTTATATCCTTGACTCATGAGTCTTCTTTAGAGAACTCTCTTCTTCTCTTAGGAAACAACCTGATTTCCATACTCATATAGGTAAGTCTCGAAGGTGTTTCTGCGATACACCTTTTACTAATCACGGACTCATTAAGGATTTACATCCATCCTATTTTCTTGCGTAACCCAGCACTAATTAGAAATGGGAAGTTTTATATTAGTGCTCCATAATCTACATCCATAACTTGTTGGTACCACATTGAACCTTGTTTATCTTTTTCAAAACATAGGTTGGGTTTCGCTATGGGAGATCAAACTTCTTTCACAGACCTTAGTCTCATTTCTTTACTTTTTATTGAAACCACCGAACTTGGTAAACTCTTCGTAAATGGGTCTGCCAAATTCCTCTTTGATTCAATAAAGTTAACCGTAACCACTCCCCTCTTGAGTAGTTGCCTAACCATTTGATGTCTAAGACTTGCATGTCTTGACTTTCCATTATAAGTCTTATTTGAGACATTACAGATAGTAGCTTGATTATCACAATTAATCAAGACCGCCGGAGTTGGCTTCTTCCAAAATGGAATTTCCATAAGTAGATTCCTAAGCCATTCTGCCTCCTTACATGCATCCGTTAAGGATATTAATTTCGACAACATTGTTGAATCGTAAATACAAGTCCGCTTCTTGGAACTCCAAGACACAAAGACACCCCCTAATGTAAAGATCCATCAATACGTTGATTTGGACTTGGCCTCTACATCGTTCCAGTTAGCATCGATGTACCCTTCCAGTACAGCGGGATAGCCTTGGTAATGCAAGCCAAAATTCATTATACCTTTCAAGTAAGCCATAACTCTTGAAACTTCTTTCCAGTGTTCATATCCTGGATTACTTGAGAAACGACATAACACTCCCACGGCTTGGGCTATTTCTGGTCTTGTGCAATGCATAGCATACATAAGACTTCCAATGACACTTGAATACTCAAGTTGTGCATGAGTACGTCCGGTGTTCTTCTTTAACTTGATAGTATGGTCTAAAGGAGTAGGTACTGGATTGTCATCAAAGTGACCATACTTCTTGAGAAATTTCTCAATATAATGAGATTGGGTTAAAGCCAACTCATTTCCCTTTCTTAGGATCTTAATTCCCAAGATTACATCAGCTTCTCCTAAATCCTTCATATCAAAGTTAGAGCTAAGAAACTTATTTGTTTCTTCCACAACAAATATGTCAGATCCAAAAATAAGCATATCATCAACATACAAACAGAGAATTACACATCCAGAACTATCATGCTTACTATTGGACCTATTTGTCACCGACACAAAAATAATTTACACTTTCTTACCACTCAAAATATATAATAAAGCAAGGGCAAGAAAGGATCGTTCCCACAGAGAGGTCTTGGTTGTCAAATTTTTTCGGTTTCCTATAAATAACACAGGGTTTTTTGATTTTTATAAACGAAAATAAAATAAAAGAAAAACAATAAAAAGTAAATCACGCAAATCAAGGATGTGAAAGTATTGATCATTGATTTCGTATTCAATCACAAACATGTTTTCTACACAATAATTAGAATTGATATTTTAATCTCAACTTTTATCAAAGGCCCTAGAATACCTTGATCGCAAGAATACCCCGCTAATCTCCTCTTGTCATCAACAAACACATTAAAAAATGCGAATATGAATTCTATCTAAAAGAACAACTTAACGTGTAAAAGCACTAATCAAGTTTAATTCCCTAGATGCATTAGGTTCTATGAAATCAGGCCAATCAAAGCAATCGAACGTGTAAAAGCACTAATCCGATTTAACAAAGGTTATGGTTCACATATGATCATAAGAATATATCACTACAAACTATAATCATAATTATGCTACTTCAAATCGGGAATTATCACTTTTGCGTATAATAACCTAATCTAGCAAAAGACATGCATGTGAGTTCTACCAATTTGCAACTTGACAAAACAAACATTCAATCATATGACAATATTAATGGTGAATCATAAACGATAATATGAGAGAAAACTAATTTTTTGAACAAAAACTCATGTTTGGAAATCCAACTAATCCATAACCAAAAGAAAACTCTAGCTCATATTCATGGAGTTCATAACAAGAAGAAAGAGAAAAGACTTCATGGTTACTAAACCCTAGAAAATAAAGTAGAGGCAAAAGATATAAGATAGAAGATTAGGTAAAAGTCTTCTCTTTTATATGATTCTCAATTTCCATAAAGGATACTCCTTCCAATATTAGGTCTTCTCAAAACCATCTCCAAGTGGTCCACCAAGCCCATGTGTGAAATTAAGTCTCTGGAAATTCTGGGTCCAAAACCGGGTCGTCGGATTGCTGACGTCATCACCGGAATCCGGTCACCGATCGCCGGAATCCGGTCACCGTGAAACTATCTCCAGCCGCTTTTGTCATCGGAAACTGTCGCCAGCAAATGTGTACTCCCAGCAGCTCATCTCCATATCTCTGCAATTCAAACAATCACAAAATACCATCTAAACCAATTCCTTGTTTCTTGCGAAAACGTAGCCAAAAGCGTGACCCGTAGCTCATATGTCCGGCCGTCGACTCTTGCATCCAACACATACCCCCTTCGTGATTCACTGAAATATTATGATTCATACTTTAACTTCCGAAATCCGACAAGAGGAAGTAGCTCCACCGGCTTCGCCATTCTTGCTCACTTTTCGCATCACACCGCATTTTTGTTGCGAACTGCTTTTACTTCTCCTCTCCAATGCAACCCTGACCTGTACTCTCATTCATTCAAGCCAGTAGTATAAACACCATTTCTCTTACAAGCCAACAGCACACAGCTCCCTGAATCTTCAGTCACATTTCAACCACACGGACACCTTCAACTGCATCTCAGTCATAGCTCCAACTCAGAAATATCACAGATTCAGCTCTCAATTTCAGTTCATTGCAGTTAACAGCCCTGCACTCTCCCATGACTCCATTGTGAATACAAGGCATCAGTTCCAACTACTAAATCACTGCGTTACCACCATTCTTCGCACCATGAACATCAGCACCAAATCTATCAGAACCAGCCACAAATCCCTCGCAATTTAAATCCTCTGCCTTCATACGAGCTCACACAAACTCAGCCAATCATGAATTACAAGCCTTGTCTCATGAAGACTCTCTAACAACCCCAGCATCATTGCTTCAGAATTCCATCTCCGGCTGCCACCTGCAATCACCATAAACCCATTTTCTCGTCTTCACAATACCCATTACAGCACCACCATTACCTCAGGCCATTTCTCTGTAATTCATACATTCATTTAACTCCAGCTACTGTAACTCTTGGTATCAATTTTCTCATTGCATCACCAACTGCAACTGCCACTGCATAATCAGCTTGTAGCAACAGCTTGAACTCTTACTCTTCCATATAGCTTAATGCATCTCTTCAGGCCAACCAACACTATCCCCTTGCTTCCAAACTCAAACCCATGCATTCTTCATAACCAGATTCAACTGCACCACTATTCATTCAATCACAATACTCCAGCCATACTTGTGCAACACAACAACTGCTAGTCTGCAAAGCAGCACAGACATCTACCTGCAGTCAATTATCTTCTCCATTGTTTCAGTTGGTAGCTACAACTCCACCAGATTCATTCAACCAAAGCCATCTTCTTGCTTGCAGTCTCATTCTTTCACAACATCAGCAGAAACATCTTCTTGTTCTCAGCATCCATCATTAGCTCTATCAAGCCTAAAGCTCCACTTACTCCAGCCATCACCCTGCATCTCTGGCAGAACCCATAACCTGCGGTGTACAGCCATCTCATTAACTGCATACACTTTATTCGCAAATGCAGCTGCAACCATTAGCCCATAACAGACTCATACAAAACTGCATCTCTTCTATATTGCACAACTGCACCAGTCAATTATGTCCAGCACCACCAGTTCAATAACTTCATTCTCGCACTCTCTGTTGTAGCTCTTGCGACTCAATCAGCACCTGCAATTCCCATCACTTCTTCTCCGCACCAACAACAACATCATTCCCTTCTTACCTGCGACAATGCCATATCCTTCGGCTCCACACCTGCATTCCATTTCCCTGTAAAATACCTCCCGGAACCCATAGAATACTCGGAGGAAGTAAGCTGGTTATAGCTGGAATTTCAGTTGTGGAAAATACTCGTTCAGGACTTTACACAAACACCATGTGTGCAGTTTGCAAACTGACGATAGTTGTGTATTGGCTGCATATTGAGAGCCACCCAAATCATTCCTTCCCTGTTAAGAATTCAAATGTAAAACAAACCCATATTTTCTAGGCCATTCGAACATCAAATCACCATTAATCTTCATTATATACTCCCAGACTCGTATAAGCTTGCTAATCTTCTCCGTTCATGAATTAGTCACCTCCAATTTCAGTGGCAGTAAACTGAAGTTCTTCCCTGCGTTTCCAGCTTGTACCTAAACCCAGCAAATCTACCGTGTCCTTGCTTCCTTGATTTACACCAAATTAACCCATGGCAAGTATTTACACGAGCTGGTACAGGCGGTAGGTTTTGGTGCAACCACGAGAGAGAGAAACTGGTGCAGTGATGAACAAACTTTGGCCATGAGTTGATTTGAATTTCAACCTAGATTTCCCTGTATCTTCTCAAAGCTCGGAAACCCCAAATCAATTGATTCTTCTCTGGAACCCTAACGCCTCTTTTAATTTCAGGTAAATGAACTGAATGAGAGAATGTTTCTCTCAAGTTTAGGGGTAGTTAATGATTGGACCCGATATTGGCACCCCATGGGTTATGATAAGGGTTACCTCCATAATTCTTCTTGTGCTGTCAGTTTTAGAAAATTGACAAGCTTAATCATCGATTTTTTCGTAACTTTGTCATACGACGTCGGAGTGTCCTCATTCATCCGCCGCTGGCTTTGTCATTTCGTTCTTTTCAAGATGTTGAGAAGAAATCCTAGATTTGAGCGAGTTCTACTTCTTTTTGCTCTAATGACTCCAAAACACCTATAAAACTCAAAAGAAATTACAAGATACATAATTCACAAGAAACTCGCAAAGAAAGAATAAACAATAGATATAAAATTAGGTGTTTTAGACACCTATTAAATTCCCCCACACTTAGACTTTGCTAGTCCTCGAGCAAATCAAACAAAATAAATTCCAAAACATACATACAACTCCGTGTCGTCGAGGCTACGGTTACTCTTAACATTAATAACAAGCCTTTAAACCTCTAGGTGTCCCTAGTGGATGAGTTATAGTCTCGTGAGGGTTTACTAGAGATATACCCACAAAACCTATGTTTCCAACTTACTAGTTCTCCGTAATAATAGCATCCAACGCGCTAAGAAGACATAAAGATTCTGCACACTAGTCATAAGAAGTTAGACACATAAATGAACACAATCTCATCCTTAAAAGTTGAGAGAGAAATAACCATCCCTTCTCGACAAAAATTCGGGTTCGGAGTGATCAAAAGTCTCGACTACGCCTCACGGAAAGGGTTTTATGAAGTTGCTCTCAATAATAAATAGCTTTTTATGGGTCACACATGTGTCCAGGTAGGAATGAAGAGAGAATCCTGCACACGTTGAATGGTAGGAAGGCAAAACCCTCCGAATTGTTTTGAAAACCCACATCTTTTATAATTTTTGAAAACCCATTTTTCTGAAGATCTCTTCGAAAGGAAATCAACCATTTAACGAAGGTGGGAATATGCTTACTTACCTCGTTATCCGTTCGACGTGCAGCTAGCACCACTCTCACAGCATCCATAGAAACGTCTCCGGTCTTCAATCAGTGTCTCCATCTTCGTCTTCGGTCTTCAACTATTGATGATAACTCTTGAACTTCGTAGAATCTCGACAATATGATTCTTTCCTCTAATTCCTTGTTGCTTGAAACTTCTTTGTAGATATTCCTTCTTTCCATTGGCTTTAAAAGAACAAAACTAAAAACAAACTATACAAACCCAAAATATATATATATATATATATATATATTTTTCTTTTTTTATCATAAAAAATAAAACAAATACAAAAATAAAAAAAAACGAAATAAAACAATAAAACTAGTAATGAACCTAAAGAAATTTTCTCTTGTCTTTTTTTTTTCATTTTTTTTTCTTCTTCTTTTTTTTTTTTTTTTTTTTTTGAGACAAGAGGAAGTAAATACAAATAAAATAAAAACGTAAGTACAAAGGCCATGGTGTAAGTACTTTACCGCTTGATTCTTCACAACTTATATGTCTTGATATCATAAACTTCTCGAACTCTCATCCTTGATAATTTTCACTCTTGTACAATAGTCTTCAACTTATAAAAATTCTCGCTCCTTGTTTTGTTGCTTTACTTGAATCGAAATCTGCTCAGTGCATACGGTTGCTTGTAATCCTCGAACGTGTTCAACTTTCCTTCAAATTTGTGATGCTCCTCTTGTTGATGATGATGGTGTTTCTATGGACCTGTTAGTGTAGACAGAGATAAGGTGGATGGTGCTAACTGCGAACAAGATTACAAGTGGTATGTAAGTTAGCAATTCGATGTCACCATCATGGTTGATAAAAATAGCACTCAAGAGATCAAAATAGTGCTTCTATGGTGGGAGGTTGGACAGCTCACCATTCTTCCCGGAATTAACGTACGGTGACACACACTCTAAAAGCACAAATTTAGACAGGTACAAAGAATTGAAGGTCGGTGCCTCACATTATGTAACATGGGTAGTCTCCACTATAGGGGACCACTACTCTAATACCGAATTCAGTCTACACCTTATTTGCCACTGGCATGGTTAAATCCAACTTTAACTCTCATACAATTAAGAAACCCGATCATGTTCTCTGTCATCTCCAAGTTCAGTCACTCTTATGAGATTCTTGATGTAATCTTAGCGACATGTATACTATGTGACTCTAAACTAACCACAAGTTGGAGTTTTTTATTCACTACTTGAAAAAAAAGTTGAAAATTTTGACTCAAAAAGGCTAAAAACTCTATATGCAAAAGACTCCCCCACACTTAAACTTCACATTGTCCTCAATGTGTAAAACCGAAAATTCTGAATTCTGACGTAACAGCAGATAAAACGCAAAAACTGTACAAATTGGTAAGGAATTTGGAAAAACTCCATTTCACAAAAGTTGTTCATCTACGTGTTTTCTACAAAGTGTCAAAAGGGCACAGTGTTTCGATAAACGGTCTGACAGTTATGGTCTCTGGACTGAACTACGTGCAGTCTAAATTTTTCTGACGAAAAGGTATTCATCATAATTCTCTTCTAAGATAGATTCCGGACGCAATGAAATTAAACATGGGGATGCAAATATGATATGAAAACTATAAAAATAAATAAATACAAGAATTTAAGATACAAAACCTATGGGTTGCCTCCCATTTAGCGCTTGGTTTAAAGTCGTCAGCCCGACTCTTTTGTTATCGTCCATATACCAACATTCTGAAAAGTTGGGGATCCTTCCATGTAACCTGTTTTGCAAACACTAGCTTCACACAAATATTAGTAAGATAAAGCAAAAGTGAAGCTATGAACCGATAAAAGCTTCCCCCACACTTATTCTTGTCCACACTTGGAAGTGTATAAAGAATATAGAAGTCGGGTACTTCCACGGTTTCTTGTTTCAAAACCTGCATAGTATGAGAATCAAGTATCTCTAATGGCGGAAAATGAGAAACAAACTCATTCAACAATATTCTCGAAGCAAATACATTCAAACCAATAAGAGGTACAGGAGAAGAAATAATAGGCAAAGGGTTAGATAAACCTTGCACAATCTCTTGTATCACGGAATCCTCTTCATCCTTGAAAAACTCAAGTGAATAATTCACCTCTTTTATATCATGGTCCTCTATCAAACCTTGCAACCATTCTTCGTCCGTTTCTGCCTTAACCAAAGTCTCGACATAAACATCATCATTACAATCATATGCAAGCTCAATTGGGTCTTCCACAATAGTGGTCATAACGGTCTCATTCTCAACATACTCCTTTTTGTTGTAAGGCACATACTCTTTTGCGGATCCAAATTTTATTATAAGAAACTTTTCTAGAACACTCAAAAATGCATCATCCTCAAGCTCCACCCTTTGAATAGGCTCTTGATCATTATTAAGATCAATGCTCGAGTAATCTACACAAGTGTCGACATAATCCTCTTCGTCCTCATCTTGATCCCAAAAAGACTCCACGGAGATGTCACCATGAGTTGTTTCAAGCAATGTATTATAATCACCGTCACTTTCATAGTCAACATAAGATTGGTTCTCGCTGAATTTAGTGTTGCTAATCTCTAACTCATCCTTTTGAATAGGTGAATGATCATTATTAATATCAAGAGTTGAGTTAACTACACAATTCTCAACGAAAGTTCCCAAGGATTGGCCTTTTTCAACATTAGCATCAATCAAATATTCATCACAAACCATATGCACATTAGAATTATCCATATCTTCCTTGCATTGATCAATGCCGCTTCGCAAGCTAGCAATACCTTCACGAAGTTCTTGGAGTTGCTCGTTTGTAGTCTCTTTTGCTTTTTGAAATTCCTCTTGTAAAAAGTTGGAAACATTGTCTATAAAGTTAGAGACTTTTTGTTCACGGGCATAAGAATCCTCCCATCCTTTTGGTTGTTCAAACACATAGCCGCCATAATGTTTTTGAGGAAAACCATAAGGTTCCATGGAATATTGGTCATAACCAATGAATTGGTTTTGATCATACCCCTGGAATTGGTAGTTGTCGTATTGTTGAGGTTGTTGAAAACCGTATCCATTGTTCCAATATGCTCCTTCCATAGAGATTGGTACCTGAAACAAGATTCTCAAAACTCGGTTAAGAACCAAAGAATAAGAAAAAGTAAAACAAAACTAAATACAAAAATAAGAAACCAAAATCAATTGACAACCATTTTGCCTCCGTTAAATGGCCCAAAATTTGACCGTCGTAGGCGTCAAAAATAAATTTACACTTTCTTACTACTCAAAATATAAATATAGCAAGGGCAAGAAAGGATCGTTCCCACAGAGAGGTCTAGGTTGTCAAATTGTTTCGGTATCTTATAAGTAACACGGGGAATTTTCTGATTGTGTAAATAAAAATAAACGAAAAGAAAACAATAAAAAGTAAACACGCAAATCAAGGGTGAGAAAAGTATTGGTCATGGATTTCGTCTTCAATCACAAACATGTTTTCAACACAATAACTAGAATTGATATTTTAATCTCAACTTTTATCAAAGGCCCTAGAATACCTTGATCGCAAGAATATCCCGCTAATCTCCTCTTGTCATCAACAAACACATTAAAAGATGCGAATATGAATTCTATCTAAAAGAACAACCTAACGTGTAAAAGCACTAATTAAGTTTAATTCCCTAGATGCATTAGGTTCTATGAAATCAGGCCAATCAAAGCAATCGAACGTGTAAAAGCACTAATCCGATTTAACAAAGGTTATGGTTCACATATGATCATAAGAATATATTACTACAGACTCATTAAGGATTTACATCCATCCTATTTTCTTGCAGAACCCAGCACTAATTAGAAATGGGAAGTTTTATATTAGTGCTCCATAATCTACATCCATAACTTGTTGGTACCACATTGAACCTTGTTTATCTTTTTCAAAACATAGGTTGGGTTTTACGCTATGGGAGATCAAACTTCTTTCACAGACCTTAGTCTCATTTCTTTACTTTTTATTGAAACCACCGAACTTGGTAGACTCTTCGTAAATGGGTCTCGCCAAATTCCTCTTTGATTCAATAAAGTTAACCGTAACCACTCCCTCTTGAGTAGTTGCCTAACCATTTGATGTCTAAGACTTGCATGTCTTGACTTTCCATTATAAGTCTTATTTGAGACATTACGATAGTAGCTTGATTATCACAATTAATCAAGACCGCCGGGAGTTGGCTTCTTCCAAAATGGAATTTCCATAAGTAGATTCCTAAGCCATTCGCTCCTTACATGCATCCGTTAAGGATATTAATTACGACAACATTGTTGAATCGAAATACAAGTCCGCTTCTTGGAACTCCAAGACACAAAGAAGACTTCCCTAATGTAAAGATCCATCAATACGTTGATTTGGACTTGGCCTCTACATCGTTCCGATTAGCATCGATGTACCCTTCCAAGATCTGTGGATAGCCTTGGTAATGCAAGCCAAAATTCATTATACCTTTCAAGTAAGCCATAACTCTTGAAACTTCTTTCCAGTGTTCATATCCTGGATTACTTGAGAAACGACATAACACTCCCACGGCTTGGGCTATTTCTGGTCTTGTGCAATGCATAGCATACATAAGACTTCCAATGACACTTGAATACTCAAGTTGTGCATGAGTACGTCCGGTGTTCTTTTTTAACTTGATAGTATGGTCTAAAGCAAGTAGGGTACTTGGATTGTCATCAAAGTGACCATACTTCTTGAGAAATTTCTCAATATAATGAGATTGGGTTAAAGCCAACTCATTTCCCTTTCTTAGGATCTTAATTCCCAAGATTACATCAGCTTCTCCTAAATCCTTCATATCAAAGTTAGAGCTAAGAAACTTATTTGTTTCTTCCACAACAAATATGTCAGATCCAAAAATAAGCATATCATCAACATACAAACAGAGAATTACACATCCAGAACTATCATGCTTACTATTGACCGGTTGTCAGCCGACACAAAAATAATTTACACTTTCTTACCACTCAAAATATATAATAAAGCAAGGGCAAGAAGGGATCGTTCCCACAGAGAGGTCTTGGTTGTCAAATTGTTTCGGTTTCCTATAAATAACACAGGGTTTTCTGATTTTTATAAACGAAAATAAAATAAAAGAAAAACAATAAAAAGTAAATCACGCAAATCAAGGGTGAGAAAAGTATTGGTCATGGATTTCGTCTTCAATCACAAACATGTTTTCAACACAATAACTAGAATTGATATTTTAATCTCAACTTTTATCAAAGGCCCTAGAATACCTTGATCGCAAGAATATCCCGCTAATCTCCTCTTGTCATCAACAAACACATTAAAAGATGCGAATATGAATTCTATCTAAAAGAACAACCTAACGTGTAAAAGCACTAATCAAGTTTAATTCCCTAGATGCATTAGGTTCTATGAAATCAGGCCAATCAAAGCAATCGAACGTGTAAAAGCACTAATCCGATTTAACAAAGGTTATGGTTCACATATGATCATAAGAATATATCACTACAAACTATAATCATATTTATGCTACTTGCAATCAGGAATTATCACTTTTGCGTATAATAACCCTAATCTAGCAATAAAGATGAAAGCAAACTCAATCGATTCGCGACTCGACTAAACAAGCATTCAAATCATGTAACAATATTGATGGTGAATCATAAACGATAATATGAGAGAAAACTAATTTATTGAATTAAAACCCATATTTGGAAATCCAACTTATTCCATAACCAATAATAAAAACTCTAGCTCATATTCATGGAGTTCATAACAAGAAGAAAGAGAAAAGACTTCATGGTTCTAAACCCTAGAACAAAGTAGAGGCAAAAAAGAATGATAAAAAACTCCCCGATAATATGTATGAGATATATATTTTTATAGTATTTTTTACTCCCTGGACTAAGTCGCCCCCTTCTCATTCAATTCCCGTCACCAGACTAGCCCACTGCCAAATTGAATCTTCCACAGCCCATTAATTGAGCCCAGTTAGAATAAGTCCAAATCCCACTGAGTCAGATCGCATGAATCGGCGGGTAAACTCGGCTAACTCGGAAACTGGCCGAGTTCTGACCGATTCCTGGCTGTTTCCAGACCATATTCCAGGCCTTTTTCAATTGCAGCTTAAAACTCATCCATCCAATTCATTCTCATTCCCTGTCTTCAGTTCCACCAGACTCAAGCTATCACTTCCCTTGTAATCTCAGCATCCAGTGTACAGCTCTGCCTTAAGCCACAATAACTACATATGCAATATCACCTGTAAACCTAGCATTCATTTATGCCATTCTTGAGCCAACACATCACAAGACCATACTGTCACAACCATTGCATTTCTTTGCTCATCCCAGCTTCATTAGCTCAGCTCAGGCCACCTGCAACAGCATCTCCCTTCTGCGGCATCATATGCAACTTCAGCCCTTGCTCATTCCATCTGCACAGCACCAGCTTCAATGCCTTCTCTAGTCCATAACACCAAAGTCAATTCTTTCTTCACATTCACTTTCATACCCATTTGCTTCAAACTTCCACAATTTCGATACCCTGATCTCTCTTCTCTATTACAGCAGCAATTCTTCAATAACACCACCATTTCAGTCACATCTACAAAATCCATCTCCAATCTTCTCTATGTTCTTCATAACCCTTAAACATCACCACCGTCTGTTAAACCAGCGAACCCTAAGATGAACTTAAGTACCCATTTCTGATTTCTCTTCTTTTCCTCATCAATTTCATCTGAAACCCATACGAATATTAGTCTCAGATCCCCTTTTTCTTCTTCTCGTATTTCAATCAATACATGCAAACCCCATTATATCAATCTAACTCAAATTGGTCGTTAATTTCCTCTTCTCCATCTCAATTTCAAATTTCGAATTGACAACAAGAATCGGATGCACCCGGATCTAATTTATACCCATTCTGCCAACAATCTCCATTCAATACATCATCGTTTCTCGCCATTAAAAACAGCCACCATCGGTTTCAGGGGAAGCAAAGAAATAAAAACTAATCTCTCTGAATTTTTGGCTACGTGTAGGAATGAGAATTGATATTGGCACCCGGTACATTAAGATAAGGGCCACTGAAGTGATATTTTGCCTTAGAGTTTGACTTCCCCTATTCTTGGCCGAGCTCCCATTAGCACTTGCTCGTGAAATGACTATTGTGCCCTTTACGCTCAAAATGATACTTTTTCCTCCGTGCGACTCCAGAGTACCTAATGACTCAAAAACACACGTAAAGTACATAATTCACAAGAAAAATAGCAAAGAAAGCGTAACTACTAGATAGTAAATTAGGTGTTTTGGACACCTATCATCTACACAATAATTAGAATTGATATTTTAATCTCAACTTTTATCAAAGGCCCTAGAATACCTTGATCGCAAGAATACCCCGCTAATCTCCTCTTGTCATCAACAAACACATTAAAAGATGTGAATATGAATTCTATCTAAAAGAACAACCTAACGTGTAAAAGCACTAATCAAGTTTAATTCCCTAGATGCATTAGGTTCTATGAAATCAGGCCAATCAAAGCAATCGAACGTGTAAAAGCACTAATCCGATTTAACAAAGGTTATGGTTCACATATGATCATAAGAATATATCACTACAAACTATAATCATAATTATGCTACTTCAAATCAGGAATTATCACTTTTGCGTATAATAACCCTAATCTAGCAAAAGACATGCATGTGAGTTCTACCAATTTGCAACTTGACAAAACAAACATTCAATCATATGACAATATTAATGGTGAATCATAAAGGATAATATGAGAGAAAACTAATTTATTGAACAAAAACTCATGTTTGGAAATCCAACTAATCCATAACCAAAAGAAAACTCTAGCTCATATTCATGGAGTTCATAACAAGAAGAAAGAGAAAATACTTCATGGTTACTAAACCCTAGAAAACAAAGTAGAGGAAAAAGATATAAGATAGAAGATTAGGTAAAAGTCTTCTCTTTTATATGTTTCTCAATTTCCATAAAGGATACTCCTTCCAATATTAGGTCTTCTCAAAACCCATCTCCAAGTGGTCCACCAAGCCCATGTGTGAAATTAAGTCTCTGGAAATTCTGGGTCCAAAACCGGGTCGCCGGATTGCTGACGTCATCACCGGAATCCGGTCACCGGTCGCCGGAATCCGGTCACCGTGAAACTATCTCCATCCGCTTTTGTCATCGGAAACTGTCGCCATCAAGTGTGTAATCCCAGCAGCTCATCTCCATATCTCTGAAATTCAAACAATCACAAAATACCATGTTTCTTGCGAAAATGTACCCAAAAGCATGACCCGTAGCTCATATGTCCGGACGTCGACTCTTGCATCCAACACATACCCCCTTCGTGATTCACTGAAATATTATGATTCATACTTTAACTTCCGAAATCCGACAACCTAAGTAGCACCACCGCCTCGCCATTCTTGCTCACTTTTCGCACTGTCACCGCATTTTTGGTTGCGTAACTGTTTTACTTCTCCTCGCCAATGCAACCCTGACCTGTACTCTCATTCATTAAAGCCAGTTGTATAAACACCATTTCTCTTCCAATCCAACATCACACAGCTCCCTGAATCTTTAGTCACATATCAACCACACGGACACCTTCAATCGCATCTCGGTCATAGCTCCAACTCGAAATATTACGAGATTCGGCTCTCAATTTCGATTCATTGCGATTCATGACCTACTGCACTCTCCCATGACTCCATTGTGAATACAAGGCATCGGTTCCAACTACTAAATCACCTGCGTTACCACCGACTCATGCTGACAATGAACATCAAGACCAAATCTATCAGAACCAGCCACAACTCCCTGCAATTTAAATCCTCTGCCTTCATACGAGCTCACACAAACTCAGCCAGTCATGAATCACAAGACTTGTCTCATGAAGACTCTCTAACAACCCCAAACATCATTGCTTCCCCGAATTCTATCTCCAGCTGCCACCTGCAATCACCATAAACCCATTTTCCCGTCTTCACAATACCCATTACAGCACCACCATTACCTCAGGCCATTTCTCTGTAATTCATACATTCATTTAACTCCATCTACTGTAACTCTTGGTATCAATTTTCTCATTGCATCACTAATCGTAATCGCCCTTTGCATAATCAGCTCGCAGCAATATCTTGAAATCTTACTCTTCTATCTAGCTTACTGCATCTCTTCAGGCCAACCAACACTATCCCCTTGCTGCCAAACTCAAACCCCACATTCTTCATAACTCATTCAATCGCACCACTATTCATTCAATCACAATACTCCAAACGCCATACTTGTGCAACACAACAACCGCTAGTCCGCAAAGCAAGACAAAGACATCTACCCGTTGATCAATTATCTTCTCCATTGCTTGATTTGGTAGCTACAACTCCACCAGATTCATTCAACCAAAGCCATCTTCTTGCTTGCAGTCTCATTCTTTCACAGCATCAGCAGAAACATCTTCTTGTTCTCAGCATCCATCATTAGCTCTATCAAGCCTAAAGCTCCACTTACTCCAACCATCACCCTGCATCTCTGGCAGAACCCATAACATGCGGTGTACAGCCATCTCATTTACTGCATACACTTTATTCGCAAATGCAGTTGCAACCATTAGCCCATAACAGACTCATACAAAACTGCATCTCTTCTATATTGCACAACTGCACCAGTCAATTATGTCCAGCACCACCAATTCAATAACGTCATTCTCGCACTCTCTGTTGTAGCTCTTGCGACTCAATCAGCACCTGCGATTCCCATCACTTCTTCTCAGCACCAACAACAGCATCATTCCCTTCTTACCTGCGACAATGCCATATCCTTCGGCTCCATACCTGCATTCCATTTCCCTTTAAAATACTTACCAGAACCCATAGAATACTCGGATGAAGTAAGCTGGTTGCAGCTGGAATTTCAGTTGTGGAAAATACTCGTTCAAGCCTTTACACAAACACCATGTGTGCAGTTTGCAAACTGACGATAGTTGTGTATTGGCTACATATTGAGAGCCACCCAAATCATTCCTTCCCTGTTAAGAATTCAAATGTAAAACAAACCCATATTTTTTAGGCCATTCAGAACATCAAATCACCATTAATCTTCATTATATACTGCCAGACTCGTATAAGCTTGCTAATCTTCTCCGTTCATGAATTAGTCACCTCCAATTTCGTGGCGATGGCCAAGTTCTTCCTGCGTTCCGGCTTTGTACCTAAACCCAGCAAATCTACCGTGTCCTTGCTTCCTTGATTCACACCCAATTAACCCATGGCAAGTATTTACACGAGCAGCAAAGGCACGAGGTTTTTTTGGTGCAACCACGAGAGAGAGAGAAATCAAAAGTGAGGAACAAACTTTGGCCATGAGTTGATTTGAATTTCAACCTAGATTTCCCTGTATCTTCTCAAAGCTCAGAACCCCAAATCAATTGTTTCTTCTCTAGAACCCTAACTCTTAGACAACGGCCTATTTTAATTTCAGGTAAATGAACTGAATGAGAGAATTTTTCTCTCAAGTTTAGGGGTGGTTAATGATTGGACCCGATATTGGCACCCCATGGGTTATGATAAGGGTTACCTCCATAATTCTTCTTGTCTTTGTCAGTTTAGAAAATTGACAAGCTTAATCATCGATTTTTTTCGTAACTTTGTCATACGACGTCGGAGTGTCCTCATTCATCCGCCTCTGGCTTTGTCATTTCGTTCTTTTCAAAATGTTGAGAAGAAATCCTGGATTTGAGCGAGTTCTACTTATTTTTGCTCTAATGACTCCAAAACACCTATAAAACTCAAAAGCAATTACAAGATACATAATTCACAAGAAACTCGCAAAGAAAGCATAAACAATAGATATAAAATTAGGGGTTTTACACACCTATCAACTATAGATACATTTATCCGCATCATTCACCACAAAACCATATGACAAAACCACTTTGTCAAACTTCTCATGCCATTGCATGGGAGCTTGCTTCAATCCATAAAGAGATTTTACTAACTTGCAAACCTTCTTTTCTTGGCCTGGCAATATGAAACCTTCAGGTTGTTCCATATATATTTCTTCTTCCAAATCTCCATTTAGGAAGGCGTTTTTGACATCCATTTGATGAATAATTAACTTGTGAATAGAAGCAAGTGCTATTAAACAACGAATAGATGAGATGCGAGCAACGGGAGCATATGTATCAAAGTAATCAATTCCATGTCTTTGCTTATAACCCTTAGCAACTAATCTGGCTTTGAACTTATCAATGGAACCATCAACATTCATCTTTCTCTTGAAAATCCATTTACATCCAATAGGCTTTACGCCCGGAGGTAAATCACAATATATCCAAGTACCGTTGGTCAAAAGAGAGTTCTTTTCATCATTGAAAGCCTCTTTCCAAAAACTAGCATATTTGGAACTCATAGCCTCGGCATAAGTTTTAGGGTCATCATCAACATGCATAACATATTTGGTAACACTAAGAATTCTATTCTTATTACCTTCTACAAGATATGTTATAAAGTCTCGGACCAAAATTTTTCTCTATTCTTGCTCTCTTACTCCTTCTAGGTTCGATATCTTCTATGGGTTCGAAGTATCCACCATGTCTCGAGTAGGAAATGTAATGATCATCATTCTCATTAGTCTCTTCAGATTCTAGACTAGGTAACAATGAGTTCTCCATGGGTTGCATTTGAGAACTGTTCCTATTTAAGTTCTCAAAGAATTCCACATCTACAGATTCTATAATCTCAAAAGTGTCAAGGATTAAAAATCAGTAGGTGATACTATTAAGAGAGTATCCCACAAAAGCACATTTATAAGCCCCGTTTCCCAGTTTTGGTCTTTTAGGATCAGGCTTTCGAACATATGCTAAGCAACCCCAGACTTTAAGTCTCTTCAAGTTTGGTTTCCTCTTAAACCACAATTCATAAGCGAAACATTCTTCTTTTCAAAGGAACTCTATTCAAAATATAACATGCAGACAACATAGCTTCACCCCACAAAGAATTAGGCAAACTAGAACTTATAAGCATGCAATTAACCATATCAATCAAAGTTCTATTTTTCCTTTCAGCCACACCATTTTGTTGAGGTGTATAAGGTGCAGTAAATTGATGAATTAAACCATGCTCTTGACAAAAGAATTTAAATTCATTAGGAAAATATTCACCACCACGATCAGAACGTAAAATCTTAATTTTCAGTCCTAATTGTGTCTCTACTTCTGCTTTGTATATTTTGAATATGTCAAAAACATCATCCTTAGATTTCATCAAATATGTATATATAAGCATATCTAGTACTATCCTCTATAAAAGTGACATAATATTTATTTCCACCACGAGTGGCAGAACCATGCAAATCACCCACATCACTGTGTACTAATTCAAGTAAGGAAGAATTTCGTACTACAGACTTATGGGAAATTTCTAGTTATCTTTGCTTGCACACATATTTCACATTTAGAAGCATGATCAAAATTGCAATCGAAATCAAACCTAATCGTTTCATGTTTCTAAGAGAACCATAATTCACATGACCAAACCTAGCATGCCACAAATTAACAGAGTCAACAATATAAGCGAGAACCATTATTTATTAAATTAAGCTTAATCATCCCATTACAAGCATATCCTTGTCCAACAAACACACCATTTTTGGACAATACAAACTTATTAGACTCATAAGTCGTCTTGAATCCAACCTTCATAACAAGGTCGCCGGAAACAAGGTTCTTTACAATGTCAGGGACATGTAACACATTAGTAAGAGTAACAGTCTTTCCCGAAGTAAACGAGAGTTCAACAGTGCCTTTCCCAATGACTTTGCTGTGTTGGCCGTTTGCGGAGACAACTTCGTTTCCTTCTCCACTAACCGAGCCAGTATGTCTTGTAAAGATTTCTATCTTTACTGAGATATGGACGGTTGCACCATTTTCGTACCACCATCCACCCCGGTTTCAAAGAATAAAGATTGGCGGCTTGCACCACGATCACAAGTTTGTCATCGACCATATTTGCCTCCTTTTTCGGGGTTCCGTTGTTGTTTCTTTTTGAGACGACAGTCACGAGCAAAATGGCCGGGTTTGTCACAGAAGTAGCAATTGCCCTTCTTCTTAAACTGAGTATCATTCTTAGGTTTCAAGGAATTCGGTGTCTTAGATTCTTCTACGCTATTTACCTTAGAATGGTTTTCAGACTGTGGACTATCCTTAAGTTCTCGTTTACGAGAGTCCTCTTCTATTCGAAGATGACGCTGTAATGCCTCTAAATCATATTCAGTCTCAAAGATGCTTAAGTTTCTTCTTATAACCATTCCAAGAAGGGGGAAGACGAGAAATAATAACCCCGACAACAAACGCATGAAGGAAGATCAATTCCAAAGATCCTTAAGATGATTAACAATGAGTAAAAGTTCATCGACACGGGCAATGATTGACTTATCACAACCATCTTAAAATCCATGAAGTTGCAAGTCGTGAATTTCTTGTTGCTTGCTTGAAATTTTGTATTTGTTGTCAAGCGCATCCATAATTCCTTTGCAATCAGAAAACTCCGATGTGCATTGTAAACAAGAGTTTCCAGGGCATTCAAAATATGACCACGGTACATGAAATCATCTTCCTGACGCTTCTTTTGTTTGGTAATCAAATCAGGAGTATCTTTGTCTGATGGTGCAGGAATCGCCTCCAATCCATCTTCAAGTATGTACCACAACTTGATGGTGATCAGAAAAAACTTCACAGTCTCTTGCCAACGAGTAAAATTTTTACCATCAAAACGTTCCGTCGAGTAAGGGTTTGGTTCATCACTTGCAGGATTGTGCGGTAGCATTCGAAGTTGAAGATTCACCCTCCATTGCCAGAAATTAATTGTCTAAAACTGTTAGAAAAAACTGGGTTGCAATAGAAGATGAAAAATACAGGAAGAGATTGTTGTACTCCAAACTTTCAAGGCTCATACGATTTCTTTTAGACAATTATTTCTACCCTCCCAATAAATTGGCGATTACAACAGGTATGTGAAATAATGCCTTGAGGATACAATGAAAGCCCTACAACGGAAATTGAATTAAAGGTTTGTACCCCTTGATCCAATCAAGAACACATGTGAACAAAAAACTTCTGATGATGCTTTAGAAAAGAGAGAAAACAGAAAAGGTTTTTCGATATGTTTTCAACGAGTTATGGGAGAAGCCATTTATAGAGGTCTTCGCATCTCTTCACGAAACGATGAGTCTCTTCATCATCAGATATCAATGGCGTCTGTTAGATTTGAATATTCTGGATATGTTTGAAACTGTCGAAACAATTACGTACCACCAAAAAATTCTTCCGGGGGCGTTGCCCCCTAGACCCCCACTAGGGGCAGTCTCCCCTGGACCCCCACGACCACAGCCTGGGGGGCTACGCCCCCAAGGACCCCCCCTTGGATAGCGTAGTTGAAAATATTCCAACATTCTCCCCTATTTTCAAAAACCATAAAACAAAGTTAAAAACTTTTAAATCGAGTGACCGCATCACCGAAGTGATCGCCTACGTACCCGAGTGGGATCAAGCCAACGTATTTCAAGCTAAATTAAGACTAAGCATCATCGTTGAAATCAACACATAAATGATAGGTATCTTTTGGATTTGAACCTTCACTTAGTGTAAGAAACTCAAAGCCTTATCGGGATTCTATGGTGAAACCTGTCTTGAACCAAGTATCCCTTATGATAAAACCGGAATCTCCACACATATTGATTTCATAAATTATGTGTTATGTAGCCAAGCACGTTAATGGCCATGTGCTTATATCCTTGATTCATGAGTCTTCTTTAGAGAACGGTCTTCTTCTCTTAGGAAACGTCCTGATTTCCATACTCATATAGGTAAGTCTCGAAGGTGTTTCTGCGATACACCTTTTACTAATCACATACTCATTAAGGATTTACATCCATCCTATTTTCTTAAACCCAAAGACTAATTAGAAATGGGAAGTTTTATATTAGTGCTCCATAATCTACATCCATAACTTGTTGGTACCACATTGAACCTTGTTTATCTTTTTCAAAACATATGTTGGGTTTCTGTTATGAGAGATCAAACTTCTTTCACAGACCTTAGTCCCATTTCTTTACTTTTTATTGAAACCACCGAACTTGGTAGACTCTTCGTAAATGGGTCTGCCAAATTCCTCTTTGATTCAATAAAGTTAACCGTAACCACTCCCCTCTTGAGTAGTTGCCTAACCATTTGATATCTAAGACTTGCATGTCATGACTTTCCATTATAAGTCTTATTTGAGACATTATAGATAGTAGATTGATTATCACAATTAATCAAGACCGCCGGAGTTGGCTTCTTCCAAAATGGAATTTCCATAAGTAGATTCCTAAGATATTCTGCCTCCTTAAGGCCATTCTGCATCCGTTAAGGCTATTAATTCTGACAACATTGTTGAATCAGAAATACAAGTCTGTTTCTTGGAACTCCAAGACACAACCTGGCGCCCCCCAGGACCCCCCCTTGGATAGCGTAGTTGAAAATATTCCAACAATGAATACAAGTACAAGTTACAAGTTCAATAAACTACCATTGCTAGTATGTGATATGAACCGAAAACACAACAGTCTATCATTCGACTTACATAGTTCAGGATATTAGCACTACAGAAGGTATGATTACAATCAAACAATTAAGGTATATGCAATGAAATAGGGCTTCTTCAGAGTTCATGAGGCTAATGAGTTTTTTGCATGCATTTCCTATTGTTTTACAAGTTTCATATACAAGAAAAAACAAAATACTTATGTAAAGACAACTTGATATAAACACACAGGCAAAAAAAAAAACAACAAACAAACAAACAAACGACAAGCAATTTACATGCAAAATCAGAAAACAAACACAAAAAGAAAAAGAACAACTCAGAGAAACCTCAAAAGCTCTCGTAAAGCAATCAAATTGATGAATGTTACCCTAAGTTCTTTCTATATGAGGTTTCATTATATGTGGTCAACCCACATGAGTACGTTATAAGTATGCATTGGTCGTGAGAATTTAACTTGCAGTCAAGAACAATCATAGGGAATCACCAATACATTGGAAAAAAGTTGGGTATAAAATTTTCAAACAGTGAATAAATCACCGAAAGTGCATTATATGACTTAGTAGTCGAGTTATCAGTTTACTCAAACATCCCATGTGCCCAATTTTTATTTTTCGTTTTTTAATCTCAAAGGTTCAACAACTTTGTGAAAATGAGAATGATAGAGTGAAAAAAAGATGAACTTAACATGCTTTGTGTAGAAAGAATAGATTGCCTAATACTTATACACATTGAGATATTCGTTACATGAACTTTGTATGAGCAGATAAGTGAAAAAAATTATGCTAATTGAATGTACTCGTTGTAACACGACAGTTTAATACCTTAAACAAGTGTTTGAGGGTGAAGACGATTTTTGCTGATTTTGGTAATTTCGGGTGTGTGTGTGAGAAACGAATTTAAACCCTAAACAATGTACTGCAAGGGAGTACTTTAGATTCGAGACATCAATCTGTACGAATCCGGCCTAAACCAAGAAATTGTCGTTCCAGACTTGCTTCGGTCACAAAGTGAAGTAGAAGGGTTGGTTTTGGGGAGGGAAGCGAAGAAAGTGTTGAGACCAGAATAGTTGATTATGGAAGAGTAGTTGTTTTACGACTTATATCAGAAAGTGGGAAGCTCACAGATGGAGAGAGAGAAAATGTTTTCTGAGTGTTGTATGCTCCTGACCTGAACTTGTTGTTCGGTGGAAATAGGTAATGCCTATTTATACAAATCGAAGTGAAACGTACTCTGGTCTCATTAAGAAATGGAAAACGGGTGAGTAAATGGGAGGAGGTGGTAACCGGTAACGCCTGGAATTGAAGTTCCATAAAAGAAAGCGTTTCACCACTACTCCCTGTCTTATGACACTTTCTTATAATGGGCGTAGTGTACGCCGCATGCTGTAAACCGCCAAACCAATACCCAATGAGCATCCCCCAGTTTGTCACATGCATTGATGTCTCGAGTGTTTTCGTGGAAAACATGTAGCACGTTGTTGTTGTCCGGCGAGTTAAGCTTGGGAGACTTGCCGGCTCGGTGGTGACCTTCGACGGTCGAGATTTTGTATCTTAAGAGGAAAGATAGCCGTTGATTATTGCAACCCTTCGTTTGGTAGCCAGTGGCATGAAAGCATGATCAGTATGGCTTTAATATGAATTTGTTTAGGCGCGGCCAAAAGTTAGGGTTTTGGCTTTGTTTAGGCGTGACTAAACTAGGCCAAAGGTTTTCATGCGTTGGCTAGTAACCTTGGACGGCTAAGATCTGCACCTTAGATGAAAAAGTGGTCGTTGATTGTTGCAGGCCTTCGTTTTGGTAGCCGCGTATGGAAGGCCGGTATGGTGTGGCGCGGCAAGGTGGTTGGCATGCCATTGGCACATGTGGTATGGTATGCCTTGGCGCGGTTTGGCGTGGCCAAAACTAGGGTTTTGGGCCAAAGGTTACCATGCGTTGTTTGGCGACCTTGGATGGCTAGGATTTGCATCTAGGATGGAAGGGTGGCCGTTGATCGTCGCACGCCTTCGTTTTGGTAGCCGCAATAGGGAAGGCCTGCATGGCATGGCGCGGCAAGGCGGTTGGCAAGCCATTGGCACATGTGGCATGCCTTGGCGCGGTTTGGCGTGGCCAAAACTAGGGTATTGGGCCAAAGGTTACTATCCGTTGTTTGGCGACCTTGGACGGCTAGGATTTGCATCTAGGATGAAAGGGTGGTCGTTGATCGTCGCACACCTTCGTTTTGGTAGCCGCATGGGGAAGGCCGGCATGGTGGGTCCAAGGCAAAATGGCGTGGATGGCTTGGCATAGTGGGGCCAAGGGTTTGGCACGGACGGCTTGGCATGGTGGGGCCAAGGCAAGGTGCGGTTGGCATGGTGGGGACAAGGGTTTGGCATGCCATTGGCGCATGGTGCGGATAGCATGGTTGGGGCCAAGGAAAGGTGCGGTTGGCATGGTGGGGCCCTGGGTTTGGCATGCCATTGGTGCATGGTGTGGCTAACATGGTTGGCATGCCTTGGCGCGGTAGACGTGGCTGGCATAGTTTGCCATTGGTGCGGCTGGCATGGTTGGCATGCCTTGGCGTATGGTGCGGGTAGCATGGTTGGCATGCCTTGGCGCGGAGATGTGGCTGGCATGGTTTTCCATTGGCACAATGGTGCGGCTGGCATGGTTGGCATGCCTTGGCGCGGATATGTGGCTGGCATGGTTTGCCATTGGCACAGTGGTGCGGCTGGCATGGTTGGCATGCCTTGGCGCGATAGCATGAGAATTAGGGTTTGGCATAGATGATATCGGTCAATGTTAAGGGTTCTGCCGTGGAACATGACCCATGTAAAAAAAAGGTACCCAAGTAATTCTTGCGTAGGCATGTTTGATAGATTCAATAAATGTGCTAATGGTCATAGTGACGTCATGTCGGTTGATGCAGATTTTACGATTTTAACCCTAAGCTAAAAACCACCATCAACATTAAGTCCCACGCTAGCTCGGAAGGAGCATCGTTGCGAGGTAAGCATAAGATGGTGACAAAGCCAGGACAAAAATCGAAATAAAAGTCGTGAAAAGATGGTCAGGAAGGTCCGACTATCCTTTTTCGAGAGGTAAGGAGAGTTCATGATCCCCGTGTTTGGCAGCCTTACATAGATGAGATGAAGTTCGTCGGCTTAGTCTGGCTATGCATCATCTTGGCTGGGTTAGAGAACATCATGATGCTGGCTCGGCGAGTTGTTGGTATTGGCGCGGAAAGTCATGGCGTTGCAAGTCATGGCGCGGACGGCATGGCGTTGTGGGGCCAAGGCTTGGTGCGGATGGTGGTGCAAGGCATGACACGGTTTGGTGAGGCAAGCATAGCGCAGATGGCCTGACCCAGTAGCGGCCTGTCTTTGCGGGAATGGTTGTCTCTTTTCCCTACGTGACTCACATAGGAAGTTCTTTCCTTATTCAAAACCCCGCAAGTGTTATGCCCGTAGAAAGGGGGCGTTATCCCTTCCTCATGTCACCTTGTCGGTTTTGTTTTTTCCAAGTCTCGGTGCTGGCGGCAGAGAAGTAACGATGCAGGCAAGCGTGTCTTAAACATTTACGTTTTCTCACCAAACCCTAATTTACCTCACGTGGCCAGGCATTCACTTATGTTCACTAGTAGAAAACGGTTTCATTAGAATCTGATATCACGCCTCAATTCGTGGATAGTAGGAGGCTTTCCTTTTCGGGACCTCATCGCTCTGCTGGTTATAAGAGATGATCTTGAATCCTTCATTTGCATAGGTCGTTCTGAAATCGTGTCTATCCTCTATCCTTTCTCTGGTTTTGTAGCGCATAATGGGACCTTCCAATGACAGATATATCTCCAATTTTTCGGGAAAGAACTTTGGAATCGACGAAAACCAGTCTTCTTCTCATGGGGAGGCGTTGAATAAAATTGAATTATTGTTTCGTGAAGCTGGCGAAATCATTTGGGACATACCTTTGGGGGAAGAACGGGAAGGCGGCGAAGCATGCATCCCAGTGCGTTGGGAGGATTTGGTGCAACAAAACCTCTTCACGGCCCACTTTTAGGGCGGGACAGTTTGCTTCTCAGTTGAAAGGGAAGAAGGACGATCTTGTGAAACTTTTAGGGGAAAATCAACGTATCTCCCCTATCCAGGACGGTGTCATAACCCTTGATTCTGATGAATCGGGAAATTCTCCTCGAAAGGTCGCTGAGAAGACTTCCGAGGAAGATGATGATGTTGCGGTTGATGAAACTTAAACAACTTTTGGAGAAGACGACGAAACTGTTGTCGGAGGCATTGGAGAAGTCGTGGTGGCATATGTTGGATTGGTTGCCAAGGAGGATGTCGGTAAAAAGACGGATGATGTTGCTGTTGAGACGACTTCCGGGTGGGATGTTGAGGGCTGCTATTCTTTGATGTGGCTTCCGGATGGAACTTTTGCTCCCGTAAATATTGTTAGGAAAGTGTTTGAAAAATCTCTCGACCGAGGCATTGTCAATTCACACATTAGCTTTCTATGACTAGCTTCTTCTTCTACATTGTTTCTATTCGTCGCTTACTTGTTCGATGTTTTGCGGACTTGTTTTTCTTTTTACCTTCCTTGTATTCGCGGCGAAGTTAGGGTTTCTTCAATTTGCATCCTCGCTTGCGCTTTCGTTTTTGAATAAAACTTCTCATTTTTTTTATTTTTTTTTTGAAAGACCCAAGCCTTCCCTTGCAATGGGTTGGTGTTTTTGTTTGTGGTTGGATGGTTAAATGGCTTCTCAATGATTTGGGATTTATTTGGTGTATTTTTCTGAGATTTGGAAAACTCATTCGGAAAGAAATGTATGCCTTTTGAATAAAAACGAAAACCTAAAGAAGAATACAAACGGTGCATTCATCTTGGGGAGATACAAATATTTTGGGGAGGGAAGGAGGAATTGCTGAAGGAAATACTAAAGGGAAAGTGGCTGGAAGAGGGTAGTACAGCGTTTCAAGGATTGAAAAGCTCGAGCCATCGCGAGCGAACTATCACACCTCCCGGTTTGTCTGTGTTGATGAGCTTGCAATAACCTCCCAAAAGAACGTCTGCCACCGATATGGCACGTCTTCTTTTTCCTTGTGTGAATTGGTCTGAACATCTATCTTTACCGTCACCTTCCCAACTTGAAATGAGTTCACTTTGACCACCATATCTACGATTTGAAACGAGTTCGGGTGTTGTGTAACCTTTTGAATCTTGGTCTCGTCAGTTTCGATGGCAGCTTCAAAATTATTTTAAAAGCGTTTGAATGGCCCAGCGCCCCATTCACATCTCCTGACGGAGTTTGCGCCAGTAATCGCGCTGAGTCCCCATAACAGAATAGGGGAAGAAATGACTGGTTGTAGAGAAGATCGTTCGGCCAAACTTACTTGCGTTTGGAATCCATGAGTTAGCGCCAACTGGTCATCTCCAGGTGTCCGGGTTCCATCGGTAACTCGTCGATGCGGTAGCAAGTGAGACGGTTTGTTGGAGATTCTTTTGGGCGTTGACATCGGTAGAGGGGATGTTCCCAATTTTTCCTTGTTCTCGAGTACCCACAAGTGCCCCAATATCATTTCGTAACCCAGTTTTTTGACAATGTGGAATTTGCTAGCATTATATCATCTCCCATGTTGATCTCGAGGTTAATGTAGCCATACGCGTTCAAGGATTCCCCTCCCGAGTTCGTAATCACGTACGTGGAATGGGTAGCCTCTTGTTTCGTAAATCCCGCAGCTTTCAGAGTCTTGAAAGTAATAATGTTGAAGTCAGAGGCCATGTCGATTAGCGTGTTGTCGAATTCAATACCTCTTAAATAGGACGTGGTCAACAGTCCCTAGTTGTCCTTTTAGATTCCGCTCGCTGAGAGAGCTTGAGCTCTTGGCGTGGCTTCCGTGGAGGGAAAAAGATGTCTGCCCGACACGACACGATTGAGAGCTGTGAAGATATCTTGGCGCTGCACCTTGGAAAGGTAGAGAATTTCACATACGTGCTGCATCATAGATCGCATAGTCTCGTGCACGGAGTCGCCAGAGACTCCACAATTCCTCACCGGAAGTGGGTCTCGATGTACTCCCTCGTTTCCTAGTTGAAATTCGCATGCTTCTATCTTTTCTTTGATTATATGCTGCAGTATGTTGCAATCACTGGTTGGGTGGTGAACAAATCTGTGGTAGTGGCAGTATTTGGGATTTTCCATCTCGGCCTTAGTCGGTGGGTATCTGGGAGATGGTAGTCTGATAACATCATCTTGAATCCATGCTTCTAAGAGATCAATCACCTCCTCAATGGGAAACGAGAAATCCAGGGTATTTCCTTCAGCTCTTGATGACGCATGGGAGCTTTAGCGGCGGCCTTCCGTGGCACAGTTGTTCGTCATGCTAGTGCTTCGCGTTTAGGTTGTTGGTCTGCAGCTGGGGCCTTCCTTTTTCCTTCCTCGTTTACTATGCTCACAGAGGAGGGACCAGCGTTGTACTGCTTATTAATGAGACGTCTATTCCCGCAAGTTTCGCGCACGTCTTCGGCGTTGGTTGGTCTAGCTCTTTCTAATAATGTTGGTGCTGTCGTTGCTGATCGCCTGGCAGCCTCATGGAGCTCGGAGAATTTATGGAAACGTAGGTTCTCTAGCAAGGAGATGTAAATGGGAGCCATACCGTTGATGCATGAAGTCACCAGCTGTTGCTCGGTCACGTTTGGGTCATGACAGTCTAGTGCTTGAACCCTGAATCTCTTAAAAAAATCATTTGGATGTTCGTTGTCCCGTTGGTACATCCAACCTAGGTCCGAGAAGGTAACTTGTTCAGACACAAAGAAGTACTTCTTATAAAATGCGGTAACCATGCCACCCCAGGTTGGGGATGCTCTTTGGCGCGATGCTGTTGTACCATGTGTACGCTCTTCCGGTAAGAGATTTCGAAAACTCCCTCAGATGAAGAACGTGATTGTATTCATGTTCTCCTAGGGACTCTAAGAAGCGAGAGACATGCTCACGTGCATTTCCAGTGTCATCGTATAGGGTGAATTGAGGAGAGGAGTATCCTCTTGGAAGATGAATTCTTTGTATTTCAGATGGGTAAGGAGGTTGATGCCGATGCATGTCTATTTTATCATTCTTGATTTGATTCTGGAGAAGTTTCTCCAGATCCTCTCGTGTAACAAAATTGGACGGCTGACTTCTTTCCAATGGGGTTCTGGCACGAATCTCCTAGTCCGCGGAGACGCGTTCCGCCGAGGTGTTAGCGTCGGGGGTGTTGGAGGCGTTTCTAAACGGCTCTGGAGGGCGTGACTTACGCGGAAGTCGCTCTAGCAGGGCTTTGAGAAAGACGGGTACTTCTTTCTGTGTTGAAATCATATCTGTCTGGGCTCTAGAGAGAACCTCCTGTCGTTCCATTAAATCAGCGATGGTGTTATGGGGTCGACTTCCTATGGTTCCTCCAGTTTATCGTCCTGTTGGTGGGGCAGTTGGAGTCTTAGTGGCGGTTGGAGGCGCCATGATTTACGAAGCGTTAGAAGCGGTAGAAGCAGATCTGGCCCTGGTGACTGGTGGAGTAGCGTCTGAAGGATCGCTTTCAGTACTGCAAGGATTAGCAAGTTGCGCAGGGACATTACAGGCGGCAACGACTCTGGCTATGGTGATCGGCGGTGTTACACCTGAAGGACTACTTTCAGTGTTATTGGGGGTCAGTAGGTAGCGTAGTGATGTTGTTAGAAGTAGCGTTAACACCAGGGAAAGATTCTGTGGTGATGTTCTCGGCAGCTGATCCGGATCTGAGTTCCACCATGTTGGAGTTGTAAGTGAAAGGTGATATCGGCAATTTGGAAATCGATATTTCTACCGATAAATTGATCTCCCACTGTGGTCGCCAATTGTTTGAGGGTGAAAACGGTTTCTGCTGATTTTGGTAATTTCGGGTGTGTGGGTGAGAA
The DNA here is from genome assembly GCA_023531295.1 of Papaver armeniacum. Classification (NCBI taxonomy): domain Eukaryota; kingdom Viridiplantae; phylum Streptophyta; class Magnoliopsida; order Ranunculales; family Papaveraceae; genus Papaver; species Papaver armeniacum. The sequence goes on along the minus strand of JAJJWW010016428.1, from coordinate 134,873 downwards.
ACGAATTTAAACCCTAAACAATGTACTGCAAGGGAGTACTTTAGATTCGAGAGATCAATATGTACAAATCCGGCTTAAACCAAGAAGTGGTTGTTCCATACTTGCTTCGGTCACAAAGTGAAGGAGAAAGGTTGGTTTTGGGGAGGGAAGCGAAGAAAGTGTTAAGACCAGAATAGTTGATTCTGGAAGAGTAGTTATATTACGACTTGTGTCAGAAAGTGGGAAGCTCACAGATGGAGAGCTAGAAAATATTTTCTGAGTGTTGTATGCTCCTGACCTGAACTTGTTGTTTGGTGGAAATAGGTAATTCCTATTTATACAAGTCGAAGTGAAACGTACTCTGGTCTCATTAAGAAATGGAAAATGGGTGAGTAAATGGGAGGAGGTGGAAAACAAGAACGCCTGGAATTGATGTTCCATAAAATAAAGCGTTTCACCATTACTCCCTGTATTTACTAACCGGATCATCCTTATGACACTTTCTTATAACGGGCGTAGTGTACGCCGCACGATGTAAACCGCCAAACCAATACTCAATGAGCATCCTCCAGTTTGTGACATGCGTTGATGTCTCGAGTGTTTTCGTGGAAAACATATAGCACGTTGTTGTTGTCCGGCGAGTTCAGCATGGGAGACTTGCCGGCTCGGTGTGACCTTCGATGGTCGAGATTTTGCATCTTAAGAGGAAAGATAGCCGTTGATTATTGCAACCCTTCGTTTGGTAGCCAGTGGCATGAAAGCATGATCAGTATGGCTTTAATATGGCTTAGTTTAGGCGCGGCCAAAAGTTAGGGTTTTGGCTTTGTTTAGGCGCGACTAATTAGGTCCAAAGGTTTCCATGCGTTGGCTGGTAACCTTGGACGGCTAAGATCTGCACCTTAGATGAAATAGTGGTCATTGATTGTTGCAGGCCTTCGTTTTGGTAGCCGCATAGGAAAGGCCGGTATGGTGTGGCGCGGTAAGGTGGTTGGCATGCCATTGACACATGTTGTATGGTATTCCTTGGCGCGGTTTGGCATGTTGTTTGGCGACCTTGGACGGCTAGGATTTGCATCTAGGATGGAAGGGTGGCCTTTGATCGTCGCACGCCTTCGTTTTGGTAGACGCAATAGGGAAGGCCGGCATGGCATGGCTCGACAAGGCGATTGGCATGCCATTGGCACATGTGGCATGCCTTGGCACGGTTTGGCGTGGACAAAACTAGGGTTTTGGGCCAAAGGTCACCATGCGTTGTTTGGCGACCTTGGACGGCTAGGATTTTCATCTAGGATGAAAGGGTGGCCGTTGATCGTCGCACGCCTTCGTTTTGGTAGCCGCAATAGGGAAGGCCGACATGGCATGGCACGGCAAGGCGGTTGGCATGCCATTGACACATGTGGCATGCCTTGGTGCGGTTTGGCGTGGCCAAAACTAGGGTTTTGGGCCAAAGGTTACCATGCGTTGTTTGGCGAACTTGGACGGCTAGGATTTGCATCTAGGATGGAGGGTGGCCGTTGATCGTTGCGCGCCTTCGTTTTGGTATCCGCCATAGGGAAGGCCGGCATGGCATGGCACGGCAAAGCGGTTGGCATGCCATTGGCACATGTGGCATGCCTTGGCACGGTTTGGCGTGACCAAAACTAGGGTTTTGGTCCAAAGGTTACCATGAGTTTTTTGGCGACCTTGGACGACTAGGATTTGCATCTAGGATGGAAGGGTGGTCCTTGATCGTCCCACGCCTTCGTTTTGGTAGCCGCATGGAGAAGGCCGGCATGGTGGGGTCAAGGCAAAATGGCGCAGATGGCTTGGCATAGTGGGTCCAAGGGTTTGGCACGGACGGCTTGGAATGGTGGGGCCAAGGCAAGGTGCGGTTGGCTTGGCATGGTGGGGCCAAGGGTTTGGCATGCCATTGGCGCATTGTGCGGCTAGCATGGTTGGGGCCAAGGAAAGGTGCGGTTGGCATGGTGGGGCCAAGGGTTTGGCATGCCATTGGCGCATGGTGCGGCTAACATGGTTGGTATGCCTTGGCGCGGTAGACGCGGCTGGCATGGTTTGCCATTGGTGCGGCTGGCATGGTTGGCATGCCTTGGCGCATGGTGCGGCTAGCATGGTTCGGGCCAAGGCAAGGTGCAGTTGGCATGGTGGGGCCCTGGGTTTCGCATGCCATTGGTGCATGGTGCGGCTTAATGGTGGGCATGCCTTGGCGCGGTAGACGTGGCTGGCATGGTTTGCCATTGGTGCGGCTGGCATGGTTGGCATGCCTTGGCGTATGGTGCGGCTAGCATGGTCGGCATGCCTTGGTGCGGAGATGTGGCTGGCATGGTTTGCCATTGGCACAGTGGTGCGGCTGGCATGGTTGGTATGCCTTGGCGCGGAGATGTGGCTGGCATGGTTTGCCATTGGCACAGTGGAGTGGCTGGCATGGTTGGCATGCCTTTGCGCGGTAGCATGAGAAATAGGGTTTGGCATAGATGATATCGGTCAATGTTAAGGGTTCTGCCGTGGAACATGACCCATGTAAAAAAAAGGTACCCCGGTAATTCTTGCGTAGGCATGCTGATCGATTCAATAAATGTGCTAATGGTCATAGTGGGTCATGTCAGTTGTACAGTTTTACGATTTTAACCCTAAGCTAAAAACCACCATCAACAACAGTATCAAATTTTACGTGTTTTTTTCATCCATGAGTTGTCGTTATTGGGTTAGTTGACCAATTTTGTGTAACTTATTTTAGTTACATCATTAAACTATTAAAAATAAGCACTAGCCGCACTAGCCCGATTTAGTCGACTTTTACGTTTTTTTTTTTTTTTTTGGCTGAAAAGGGACAAAATTTTGTCATTTGAGTTCTTCGATGCTCCCATAAAAAAAAAAAAAGAGTTCTTCGATGCCGAGAACAGTGGAATATCAAGCTTCTGAAGCAATGTGTAAGACAAAAGAAAAACTTACCAGTCCTTACATGTAGCCCCAAGAAATTTCAATTCAAAGAAATAAAAAAGTTTCATTAGTCAAGAAAAGGAGAATACAAATGGCGTCACAAAAAATCCACATACAAAACGTACAAAGGATTAAATAATTTCTTACTACATACTAATATACAGGAGTAGTCTAGGGATCACTGTACCAGGCTATAAAAAAAATAAAAAAAATACTAATACTAATACAGAGTCAGCTTTCTAGTATTTAGTGGTTTAACCAAATTAACGGGAATGAGAGTGCTGCCAATCAGAAAAAATAAATAAAACGGGAATGAGAGCGCTAGAATGAAACAAGAAGAACACAACATAGGCTGCATCGAATTGGTTCCAACTACTTATACACATTGAAATGTCCATTGCATGAACTATGTATGAGCACACAAGTGAAAAAAACTTGTTTCAACTGAATATGCTCATCTTGTAACACCACAAGTTTATTACTTTCGAACTTCAGAAGTGGGTGCTGTGGAATTGGATACCTTAATAATGCCACACATGAGACCGGAGACTTGCATAAATTTTGGACCCTTCAGAGTCCTACCGTCCTAGGCCTGAAGTCTATAATTACAAAAACACTTTTGTTGTTAGTGTGTGACTGGGGTACCATATAGTCCTACAAATCCTAATGGACATGACTGCTAGATATTTGAGCACACTATAGTAGCTAGTAGTCAAGAGTCGATGGAACCCAAAAAGGGTGGACTTCCTCGAGAAAGGCTTTCTGCAACTATAAACTTTTCGGGGTGAAAAAGCGGAGGCTCAGAGAAAGTGCCGGAAGAAAAATCTAATGAATAAATGAGAAATACATTGAGTATGGCTTTTAATATATACATTAATTAATCCTCTGCTAAATGGGAAAAAATGTCATTATTTGAGATCCATAGAACGATGAGATTTTTCCATTTTCCAAGTCCCATGTAAATCAACTGTTTTGTTCCCTTTTTCTTGTAGCGTAATACCAGCAATTGATTATTCCCATTTTCTTGAAACAACAATGGTTATCCATTTAGATGAGAAACTTGAGAAAATCAGAAGAAAAACATATCAATATGGAATTTGCATATAATAAACCACGAACATTATTTGAATTAAGAGTAAAGACTATCAGTTTACTTCAACATCTCAGCATTTTTTCTTGTTACTTAGGTTTCACTGTAAAGTCTCAAAAGTTTAGCAAGATGGAGGATGTTAGAACGAAAACAAGGCAGTTCTCAACTCCTTATACATATTAAGTTCCTGGTTACATGAACAATGTATGAGCACCATGAGAGAAAAATTGTGACTACTAAATTTACCCATTTTCGGTAAGATGATAAGGTTGACATTTTTGAACTATAAAAGTGGGTGGGGCAGATATGCACCTTAATAATGCAATAATACTTGTGGATTGAAACGTTGGATAGCATAGCCACCACTTGCACGCCGATTACGTTTGATTTAAATTTTGCTTGTACACTGAAGCCATATACATATAGTCATGTTTCTTCAGAGTCCTTTTGATATGGGATTCTCTACTTCACAAGAAATAGCAGAGTCCTTTTGAAGTATGTTTCTTCATAGTCCTTTTGATATGGGAGTCCTTTTGAAGTATGTCTATGATATTTACCTCAGAGTCCTTTTGATATGGGATTCTCTACTTCACAAGAAATAGCAGCCGCAGGAGAGGAAGATAGCCGAGCTTAGAATTTTGTTGAGAAGATAAAAAAGATACACAGTTTAGTGGAAGCGCAGTTACAGAAATCCCGAGTAAGTATAAATCTAAACATGATAAGCATCGTGTTCCACGTAACTTTTCTCACCGAGATTTGGTCTGTTACGTATAGGAAAGGAGCGACTTAAGGGTGAAGGGAAGAAGCTGAAACCTATACGATACGGACCCTTCAAGATTTTGAAGAAATTTGGGGATAATGCATTTCAATTTGCATTTACCATCGTATATGCGGATGTATTACATTATTAATGCAGAATACTTGAAACTTTTGAACCTCCACTTCTTGATGAAGAAGAAGAAGATCAAGAGTTAAAGTTACCCTCGGTTGATGATTTGTGGGTGGATCGCGAAGAAATACTCAAACGAGGATTGCATTGTTGAGACGAAGATAACACCTACCGAGAGGGGAAATCGTGTTATGTTTCGTGTAGGACGTAAGGGACAAGTTCCAAGTAAAGCTAAGTGGTTCAGTAAGGAATTAGGAGAAGCCGAGTTTCCTCTTCTTCAATTTAAAGCTTCCACGGGAGTTCCAGCTTCCTAAAAAGGGGAGCCATGATACAGGAGTATCGTAGCTGCGGATGAGCCGTGTTTAGGCTAGAGAACGTCTGGAAGATTCTAGAAGTTGGTCGACAGTTGTTTGAACAACAAGTTTGAGGTTTCCTTACTTAGATTAGGATTCCTAGTTTGATGAGTTGTAAAACTCATAGTTTTTATTTTCTTAGAGTGCAAGTTTTACTCATATATATATATAGGGTGGGACTTGTACCGTAGAGGGAAGAAAGGAGAGAGCTCTGAGGGAAGAACCATGTTAGGTTTGTAAAGGAGAGTTATACTTATTCCTAAGTAACATTCAATAGAAGAAGAAGTTATAAGTAATCTGTTCTTTTATTAACTATTGGCTGATCAGTTATTGTGACTCTAAACAAATCTAAATTAGTTCCATTCAGTACTGACTCTAGGTACCACTGATCGTTTCGTATCATGAATACCTCAAAACACATCATCCAATCAAGGACTCGATAGTATCAATTTGCACCAACATCTCCCTTTTTATCTTTGTTACTCAGCTTTATAGTATTTAGAGGTTTAACCAAATTAACGGGAATGAGAGCGCTGTCAATCAAAAAAAAAAAAAAAAACGGGAATGAGAGCGCTAGAATGAAACAAGACGAACACAACATAGGCTGCATCGAATTGGTTCAAACTGTTGGGGTTCAGAGCCATCTACATGCTAATACTTCGGAAACAAAATAGCTAACAAGAAACACTTGATCTCTCGGATTGCTCCATGAACCTCACTACGATCTAGGATAAGAAGAAGAGAAAGAGAACCACACAGATGCAAACCATAAATCAAAGCAACAAGAAGTAAAGTACTCACAGATTTAACGTGGTTCAACAATATACACAATGTGTGTATATTGTTTACATCCACCAAACGGCTACGACCTCTTTCTTTATTATAGAACCAATTGAGAATTACACAAGAATTGAATAATCAATTATCGACTCACCACAATGTGATCGAACAACTCTCACAAATGCCCTATAAATCCAAAGTAGTGTCTTCACCCATATGAGATAATATTTACTATATTATCTACCACAACGAGATGATCTTCTCTGCACACCCTGACATAGATTACCATGGATGCCTTTAGCTCAACATCAATAATCTAATCCAGCACCACCAAGATGATCTTCTCCTCAACAAGATGTCTTACCAACATCTCCACATAAATACTCCATAACGACATATTTTCCAACATCGATAAGTATCCCATAAGCACCATAATGATGTACTCTTTACACCATTGATGGTCTCTCACATCCACCACAAGCGGTGGGATGAATTCTTCACATCTCTAATGAGAATTTCTTTGAGAACTCCATAACTAAAAATCATAGCCTAGACTTCCTTTTATAGGAGTCACAAACTTAACCAACAAGAATAGGGTTTCCTTAACTTGGCTATTAAGTTCCTAGACTTTAGGAATAAGTGAACAAATTTGGATTAATCCCAAATATATGAACGACTTAGTTTTGGTTTTCCTAAACCTAACTAACCGACCCAAACAAGTTTAAGTTTATCTTAAACTTCTCACCGACCTAAGTAGTGTTTTCTCAAACTGAAAACTCTAACCGTCTGTCCCTACAATTCTCCACCTCGGATCATGCATTCATGCATGAGACGATCAACTTGTTATCCCTCCATCATCTTCTGAAAATCGATTGCACCATCACTGGTTGCCTACATATCCTCAATAGGAATCAAACCGAAATGTAGTTCACCCAAATTGTTCCATAGAACCTCCACCAGAAGAGAGCAAACCAAACTTGAACGTTACCAACTCGGACTTAACAATCCAACCTACTGGTGATTGTACAAATCTCCACAACGGTAAAAAATCTTGACCATCTCAACAAATCAACATCATATGATCATCCGTTATGCAACATCTTGAGAAACACCTTACTCCTTTATGTTCATAACTTCACATTGATTGGCATCATTCTAGGTGTATTGCATGCCAACTCAATCAGATCATACACGATCGTTGTCCATATGCCACCTTCGAATTTAGTTATAGTCATTATGTGCCCTTGAGCCTTTGCCACCTTCGAACTTGTTCAATACTACGAACACATCTCCGTCTTGGATTTCCTTGCTCCACCTGATTCAATGTTACGCTCTTATAAGCCACTAACTCCAAGTTGCGCACCACATCCGTTAGGGTTGACATCCATAACTAATCGATCAACAAATAAAACTACCACAGTAGCCTCCATGCGTCTTCCTAAGCATTACCTTAGCAGAAACATAGTCTTCATCTTCGTCTCTAAACTCCTGCCGAGTCAATTGCTTATTTAAACAACTGATTACACACTTTCTCCTATCCATGAGCATGTCCTCCAAAGCGACTTAACAAGATACTTCGCGTTAGTTTATAATAAACCAGTCTCCATGTTAGCTTCCAAGAAACTAACCATCTTGTATGTACTAAAGCATATTGAGCATGACTCTAACTGCGCACCAAATACAACCAATCCATGGATTATTGCCACTACGTGCCAATCTCGAGCTCATCTCTTATGAATCTTGCTTTACGAGCCTATCTCCGATTGGATCATGATTCTATGCCATCCCCAATTGAGTTTTACTCCTCCAAAAAGCTCATGATATCTTTGACCAATGCATACATACCATACTAAATATGTCCATCTTCACAAAGTCTTCAACAGCTGACACACCAATCATCTTCATCACTTCAGCAACCTCAACGGGCTTTGACAACAATGTCCCTTTTACGAGCTTTAACATAATTGTCAAGATAGTCTTTTATCAATTTCTTAGCAAGCATGTAGTTTAGATTTCGCGAGAGTCAAACCACAACATAATAAGACTTGGATAACACTGTGACTAATGTCGAAGAATTCATTGTTACCGTCGTAAGAATACATAAAGTCACACATTCTGCCTTGTGCATATCCCTTTCCCAATCTTGCTCCTAAAGTACACCAACATTCAAAATCTGATAATCTGTCATTTACACAAATACCCAATCACACCCAGCCATAATCTGAAACCTTCAGTAACTTCCTCAAGCTCCAAGCAATTCAAGACGCTGCTGTGTTTATTTTCTCAAGCTGTTTAGAGAAAATAACTTGACGGAAACTATATCGTTGCTGAGCCAAATTTCTCACAAGAAATCTTTACCTTCATCTCTACAGGCTCTGTCCCTATTGAAACCAATTTCAATAACCATAGACGATGAGCAAACCCCCAAATATTACCATTGCTATAATGTAGCTCTCTCCAACAGAAAGTCTCACACCGATCATCAGGAAATCAAATAGCCAATGGATAACAAAAGGTTGATGGAAAAACACGCCAAAATTGCATCCCTACTCAAATTCATGCACCGTGTTTTCTCCTAAGTAATATGCGCTAGCTCGTAGCCACACCACCATACACATTGTAATATTGTATCTTAATTCTTTAAGCTCTTGAAGTATCCAAACGATACCTTTTTAATTCCTCATAACGGGTCTTCACCAAAGTAGGAACGTATCCGCAACACAAATAGACCAACCTATTTCTTCCAATGGTATTGCACTTCAACCAGCTCCGATCGACTTCAAATGGTGTACAACCAAAAATAACTCTTCGACTGAACGTCATCGGCAAGAATCAAATATCACAAACTATCTAGCTTCTCTATTGGAAATAGTATGAGAGAAACTCCAGAAAACATTGTTCTACCCGACACAATGCCATACTCAACATAGACAAACAAACCCTAAAAACTGTGTCGACAAACTGCTTCTTATACAATAATAAGAAACCATAGCTCCACCACAACCAATATCACATTTCATCCAACGATCACTGTCCTGCAATTTATTTGTAGCCACATGCTTCAAATACTAAGACTGAGAATCAAACTCTTCACTTCTGGAACGTATCAAATCCTTGCCAACGTCAACACTTCCAAAATCGAAACCTACTACTTAGATTTCTCTAAATCCTTATTATAAAAAACAACTAAAAGGCAGAACGAGTATGAATTCATCTTCACATTCTTTAACTTAATGTTAAAGAAAATCAGCTACATGATCTAATTGATGACGATTGATAACCAAACTATTGTTTCCCATGGTATGGACCAATAATGAGACTTTGACATGCTTATATTTCATATTTACTTCCATAAACATACAAACCAATATTTGTATTCAACCACAATATTCTTGCCTTCTTGTGTCTTGCTAAGCAAACACTGATTAATTGGAAACAAATCTACGTAGGTCTCTCAAACAGTTCACAAGAATATGGTACGAAGTATATAGAATAAATAAAAATTACTTGAAGCCATGCATAGGGTTTATGCTCCAATAAGAATTAATGCCAAATCTCCAATGTAGAGCACCAAAACATCAAGACCATACATCTTGACCACATCGAATGCAGATCACCTGATATAATCTCATTCCTTCAGAAGTATTCTTTACTTTGCTTTGTTCCAAAACTCGATGAAATCAAATCCTACACATACTTGATAACATCAAACTCTGCGTCTTCTAAGCCGTAACATCAATTCCTCACATACTTGATGAAACCAAATCCTTTGTCTTCAAAAATTTTACAAACCAAAAACCCAAAACTTCTTTCTTCAAATCTTCTATCCACCCTAAAGCTCCGATACCAATTGTTGGGGTTCGTAGCCATCTACATGCTAATACTGTTGAAACAAAATAGCTAACAAGAAACACTTGATCTCTCTGATTGCTCCATGAACCTCACTACGATCTAGGATAAGAAGAAGAGAAAGAGAACCACACAGAATGCAAGCCATAAATCAAAGCAACAAGAAGTAAAGTACTCACAGTTTTAACGTGGTTCAACAATATACACAATGTGTGTATATTATCTACATCCACCAAACGGCTACGACCTGTTTCTTTATTATAGAACCAATTGAGAATTACACAAGAATTGAATAATCAATTATCGACTCACCACAATGTGACCGAACAACTCTCACAAATGCCCTATAAATCCAAAGTAGTGTCTTCACCCATATGAGATAATATTTACTATATTATCTACCACAACGAGATGATCTTCTCTGCACACCCTGACATAGATTACCATGGACGCCTTTAGCTCAACATCAATAATCTAATCCAGCACCACCAAGATGATCTTCTCCTCAACAAGATGTCTTACCAACATCTCCACATGAATACTCCATAACGACATATCTTCCAACATCGATAAGTATTCCATAAGCACCATATGGTCTCTCACATCCACCACAAGCGGTGGGATGAATTCCTCACATCTCTAATGAGAATTTCTTTTAGAACTCCATAACTAAAACTCATAGCTTAGATTTCCTTTTATAGGAGTCACAAACTTAACCAACAAGAATAGGGTTTCCTTAACTTGGCTATTAAGTTCCTAGACTTTAGGAATAAGTGAACAAATTTGGCTTAATCCCAAATATATGACCGACTTAGTTTTGGTTTTCCTAAACCTAACTAACCGACCCAAACAAGTTTAAGTTTATCTTAAACTTCTAACCGACCTAAGTAGTGTTTTTTCAAACTGAAAACTCTAACCGTCTGTCCCTACACCAACTACTTAATACACATTGAAATGTCCATTGCATGTACTATATATGAGCACACAAGTGAAAAAAACTTGTTTCAACTGAATATACTCATCTTGTAACACCACAAGTTTATTACTTTCGAACTTCAGAAGTGGGTGCTGTGGAATTGGATACCTTAATAATGCCACACATGAGACTGGAGACTTGCATAAATTTTGGACCCTTCAGAGTCCTACCGTCCTATAGGCCCTATGTTGTAAAAGGCGAGTGCCTTTGGCGCACTAGGCTTAACTGCATAAGGCTGGCACCAGGCAAAAAAAAGCGCCCAGGCGCCAAATTATACTTTATTTCGTATTTTTTCTAAAAAAGGCACTCGCCTGTGGCGCCTCGCCTTCCCTAGCGCCTTTTACAACATAGCCTAGGCCTGAAGTCTATAATTACAAAAACACTTTTGTTGTTAGTGTGTGACTGGGGACCATATAGTCCTACAAATCCTAATGGACATGACTGCTAGATATTTGAGCACACTATAGTAGCTAGTAGTCAAGAGTCGAGGCTCAGAGAAAGTGCGGGAAGAAAAATCTAATGAATAAGTGAGAAATACATTGAGTATGGCTTTTAATATATACATCAATTGATCCTCTGCTAAATGGGAAAAAATGTCATTATTTGAGATCCACACAACATGAGATTTTCCATTTTCCAAGTCCCATGTAATCAACTGTTTTGTTCCCTTTTTCTTGTAGCGTAATACCAGCAATTGATTATTCCCATTTTCTACTGAAACAACAATGGCTATCAATTTAGATGAGAAACTTGAGAAAATCAAAAGAGAAACATATAACTATGGAATCTGCCTACGATAAACCATATCAATCACATTATTTGACTAAGGAGGACTATCGGTTTACTCCAACATCTGAGTATCTTTTCTTGTTACTTCGGTTTCACTGTAAAGTCTCAAAAGTTTAGCAAGATGGAGGATGTTAGAACGAAAACAAGGAAGTTCTCAACTCCTTATACATATTAAGTTCCTGGTTACATGAACAATGTATGAGCACCCTGAGAGAAAAATCGTGATTACTAAATTTACCCACTTTAGGTTAGATGATAAGATTGACATTTTTGAACTATAAAAGTGGGTGGGGCAGATATGCACCTTAATAATGCAATAATACTTGTGAATTGAAACGTTGGATAGCATAGCCACCACTTGCACGCCGATTACGTTTGATTTAAATTTTGCTTGTACACTGAAGCCATATACATATAGTCATGTTTCTTCCTCTTGTAGAACTCACATTTTGTGGTGACTTATCATGAACCCCTTATTTGTTTTCAAAGTATCAGTTTTTCGGGACAAAAAAATAAAGAAAAACCACTTTTTTGGGACGAAGGTAGGAGCAGAGCCAAACAATCCATGACAAGAATAGTAGTTGCCCACCCTGTTGGGCTGACTCCCACACCTAGTGATTTTGATATTTCGGGCTTCAAACCCCAGTTATATCTAATTGCTCATTGTAAAATATTTTTCTGCCACTTATAGCAAGAATTAATTGCATTTTCCCCTTGACAGAGGGAGTATATCTTGATTAATTTTTCTATTTCTCATTTGCAGTTATATATTGTGCCTCTTTGATAACTTTCTTGATTTGACAATTAATTGCATTTTCATATTGAAATATAGGTGACAGTGATATAATTAGACGGGAGTCGCGAGACAGTCCAATGGCTCATGCCAGTAGCAACACTTTAATAATGTTACCTTGGTGCTCACATCAATCGTCTAGCTCGCGACTTGCATGGATTAAGAACTATTTTTTGGGCACCATGGTTTTTTTTTGGGACCATGGTCTTATTAGGCCACCTTCCCTATAGTTATAAGGGGTGTCTTAAAGTTTGGAAATGACTAACCTACCCTTAACCTAATTTAATTTAAAACTAACCTAATAACCACCTCTATATATATATATATAACCACCACCTCCTCCCACCGCCGCCCACCACCACCACCTATATATAACCACCACCTCCTCCCACCGCCCACCACCACCACCACCTCCGACAACCACCGAGAGAAAATTTTTAATTTTTGGTAACTAATCATACGAATCACTAATAAATTTGGGAAAGTTCTTACAGGTAACTAATCATTACTAATCATACTAATCATTAAGTTCGGTTCTTGGTAATAAATTTGGGAACGAACTTTAGTTATCGTAACAACTTTTAATTTTTTTTTGTAACCGAACTATAGTTCGGTTTGATCGGAAGGAAAATTTTCAATTTTTTTAACCAAACTTCTTACTGGTAACTAATCATTACTAATCATACTAATCATTACTAATCATTAAGTTCGGTTCTTGGTAATAAATTTGGGAAACCGAACTTTAAGTTCGGTTTGGTCCTAAAAAGTCTTAAATTTTTTTTGTAACCGAACTATATGGTTCGGTTTGATCGCAAGCAAAATTTTCAATTTTTTTTAACCGAACTTCTTACTGGTAACTAATCATACTAATCATTACTAATCATTAAGTTCGGTTCTTGGTAATAAATTTGGGAAACCGAACTTTAACTTCGGTTTGGTCCTAAAAAGTCTTAAATTTTTTTGTAACCGAACTATATGGTTCGGTTTGATCGCAAGAAAAGTTTTCAATTTTTTTTAACCGAACTTCTTACTTCTTACTGGTAACTAATCATACTAATCATTAGTAATCATTAAGTTCGGTTCTTGGTAATAAATTTGGGAAACCGAACTTTAAGTTTGGTTTGGTCCTAAAAAGTCTTAAATTTTTTTTGTAATCGAACTATATAGTTCGGTTTGATCGCAAGGAAAATTTTCAATTTTTTATAACCGAACTTCTTACTGGTAACTAATCATTACTAATCATACTAATCATTACTAATCATTAAGTTCGTAATAAATTTAGAAAGTCTTAAAAAAAATTCAAGAAAATTTTCAATTTTTGTAACCGAACTTCTTATCGGCAACTAATCATACTAATCATTAACTAACTTTTTTGTAATAGAGTAACTAATTATTACTAATCATACTAATTACTAATCATTAACTAATAACTAATTAATCATTAAACAAAACATTTAATTAAGGAGGGTAAGTTTGGTATTAAGAAAAATATTTAGATAAGGGGTGACTTAGGATTACTTGAATGTCTTTCCTAAATAAAATCATGGTCCCATGAAAAAGCGTGAGTCCCCAAAAATGGTTTACAGATTAAGCTCTGAAGTCCATTATTAAAATTTGTTTGTACTGCTTACAGCTGAGTCTTCCGTGGCCCTAAAACATTTCAGCTCCAAGCTGGAAAAGTTACATGCATCAAAGAAAATGAGACATGTACTTAAATTATCACATAAACTTCAAATATAAAAATATGGGACCTAAAAATAAAAGAAAAAAAAAAAAAAAAAAAAAAAAAAATCCTTTTACTCAAGATCATTACAAAAGAAATTGTCTTTATTTGAGAAACTACACCTACAAAATAAGTTCCAAAACAACTGATAAAGTGATCTACTAAATAATTAATGCGAACTGATGATAAACCACAAACAATCGGCAAGAGTAATCAAAATACCTGATGTATAGGGCACTCTCATTCCCATATGTTCTGTTACTAAACCTCTCAATATCCGAAAGCACGAGTGACAGAGAAAAAAAAGCGAGATGCCGGAGTAAATTGATTATTACGACCCCCATCTTAGGCATGATTCGTTGGCTATATATTGTCCTAAAATTTCATACAAGAAAGTTATTCTTTTGGTCCCGCAAGAATAAAACAAGACGAACCTAACATACACTGTGCCGAATTGATTCTCAACGAGTACTACTTACATAAAATTGGTTAAAAAGACCAAAATCAAAATTTCCTGGGTGAAAAGGAAAGTCAGATTTAGATACTGTTTAAATGGACAAAAATTTAAAAATAGGCAGGATGTAACCAGTTTCATCCTGTTCATTTTCAAATATTTTTTCTTATTTTTATGTTACACATGATGCATCCAGTTTCATCCTTGCTATTTTTTAAGTTTAAGCCAGGATGAATCCAGTTTCATCCGTGCTATTTTTTTTTGTCCATTTCACCCATAAAATTTTTTACTCGTCCATTTGAACCGTGTTTTAATTTTTTTTGGACAAATGACCCATTTTCCGTACTACTTATATACATTGAGATCTTCACTGCATGAACTATGTATGAGCACGCAAGTTAAGAACCAAATGCTAACTGAATGTCATTGGTTCGTAACGCTACAAGTTTATTACCTTATTGAATGAACTATAGAAGTGGGAGCCGTTGACACATTAGTAATGCCACATCTGTGTATTGAAGCTGCATGCATTTTGAAATGGTATGTGCCCAACTAGTAGAAATGGTATCCCCTTTAACAATTGTAATAAGTCCCCCGTGAAAAAGTTGCCGAACAAAAAAGACGTTATTGCACGTTAGTAGCTGGTAAGAAATAGAACAGTACTACTCCCTCTTTTGCGTTTTACTTGATGTTGTGGAGTTTTTCAAGCAGATTAAGAAACATGAGAAATTAAAATTTTCCATTTCTACCCATATTAATACCTTTTTTAAAAATTAAATGACCTAGTTTTTAGTTTTTAGATTCTTGAGAAAGTTATCAATCCCATTGTAATTTACTTGGGATGTACCAAACTTTTATAGATTAGAGTATATATCCTCCATGGGAAATATTTGAAAATTGGAGTAATTGTTTATGTGATGAGAATTTATGTTCTGGTGTGCTCCAAAGCAAGGGTAAATCGGAGAGAATTTGGGAAAAATACTAAAACTCTCGTCTATTTTGGAACAGAAAATAAACCCAAAACATCAAATAAAGTGAAACGGAGGGAGTATGTATGAGAATAAATCATTTCCAAACGGACAGAAGATTTAATTACCTAAGATCGATCAAGTAAGTTAATATTAGGTGCAGGACTTTACCATGTGCATGCTTATCCTAGATGCAATTTGGGTTGTAGAAATGAATGTCATGGAACTTATCGAAACAACTAATTTTGGTGTGAGTGAAGTTCTTTTGGGTGTCTCAACCCACGGTTCATTGGAACAAAACTGTATAATGACATGGTGACTGTCAGGGCCGGCCCTGAGATTTTGCTGCCCCGAAGTGGCAGTAATATTATTGCCCCATTTCACAGTACATGAAGCATGTTATAGCCAAGACTCACCTTATTCATATTTGTACTGCGTTAAAATAATCATTTCCAATCCATCTAAGTTCTAAAACATAATTAGAAATCCTAAATTTCAAAGTGAAAGTAGGCATATGGTAGTAGCCACATAATTCATGATATTAAGATCAAGTGATAGTGACAAAATGCACTATTAAGTTCATACTAAAAGATCAAGTAACACCAAGGGAGTAATTCACATTAAGAATAAGTGTTAGTGGGAGAAGTAAAGTCATATTCCTTGATATCCAGTAATAAGAAACAACCAAAGAAAAAAACACCAAAACTGGATTGTTTTCTTCTGTTTTTAACTGAAAGGAAACAATGAAGTTTCTTTGGTCTTTTGGATGTTGCTTAAGAATACAAGAAAGTACCAAAAGACAACAATTGCATAGCCAAGCGAGAGGAAAAATATCCTTGTAAATAGGAAAAGAAATAGGATCATGACCTGTGAGATGCCGCAAACGATCAATGCGATTACAAATACATGACCTACTATGATGACAGATTGACAGCACAAAGCTAAAGAAAGAAAAAAAACATGAAGACAATTTGATTTGATCAAATGACTGTGTAGGACGAACATAAAATAATGGAATGATGCTTTGAAGGATAAAATAGCATTTCCGGCGACATCAAAGGAAAACGCTGGAATAATGAAATGATATATTGATATTCCAAAAATAACGGAAAATATTTTGGCAAGTATTTGATCACAAAAAAATTGACAGAAGATGAAAGATGGAGATTTGAGACAAAATTAATGATCAATGAACGAGAATATCAATGTACTTAAGTGACTTCAAGCTTCAAACAGACCACAAAGGTTACCAAAAAACAATAACTATGATAAATTGGTCTCTGATTCTCTGAATAATATATGAGACTTGTTTTATAATTAACAATAAGCCATTAGAGTAACTAACTATTTACAATATGCCCCTAAATCTATTAGGAATATATCCTTTTATTTTTGGTAATTACGATTTAAACCTCCTCTTAACTATTTTAATACAAACCACCCATATACAAAAACTAAATTTGCTGCCCCTGATTCGGTGATGCCCCGAAGTCAACCTTCGTTGACCTTGCCTCAGGGCCGGCCCTGGTGACTGTGCACGAAAGTCAAATCCAACACGATAATCGTAATACACACACCGTGTTTATGTTGAAAGCATGAAAAGATGGAATGTTGAATACATACATGAACAAGTCGACTTTTTTTTTTCACGGAATGCTGGTGCAAAAGGGAAACAAAATAGTCATTCGGAGGCTGAAGACATGTTGGCCTGACCTTATAACTCATTAATCTTTTTTATTGGTAAACCTTATAACTCATTTTAATAACTGTAATAATGCGAAAGACCAAGACCAAGTGAAATCGGCAAGAGAAGCAAAACTCCCCCTTAACGCAACTTGCTCGCTCGCAATCAAAAGCCAGTGATGGATGTGTTTTGAAGTCCCAAAAATGCTTCAAGTTGTTTCTTCTTTGTTAAAAAAAGTATTTTTTACCTTGAAGCGAGGAAAACCGTATCTGTTAATTTGTTTAGACTATCAGTTTACTCCAACTTCTCTTTTTTTTTTTTTTTTTTTGCTTTGTTATTGTGCTTTTAAATTTTTAAAATTTACAAAATAGATGGGAATGAGAATGTTAGAATTAAACAAGACAAACCTAGCATGTGTTGTGTATAATTGATTCGCAACTGAAGGAGTTAATGAAGGAGTTAATGATTGAACGTAATAAGTGAATGTAGTGATAGTATTGAAGATGTAATAATTGCGTACAAAGATAAGAGTCATGGGTTTGCTTATAAAGCAGAGAACCCTAGAGAAAGCGATTAAATGATAAAGGCACACATATGTGCTACAGGCACTCAAGTACATAAAGGACTAGTAAATAAGAGAGTAAAGCATTTACTCTAACACCCTCTTCAAACGAAAGGTGAGATTAACAACATCGGTTTGTCGGTGGGGAATGAAAGACAGTAGAAGTTAATCCCTTTGTAAATAAGTCAGCCAACTGCGCAGACGATGCAACATGTTCCACTGTAACGGTTCCAACATCAACCAGATCTCTGACATAGTGATGATCAATCTCGACATGTTTCATACGAGCATGAAAGGCAAGGTTGGAGGCGAGGAATTTTGCACCCATGTTGTCACAGTAAATGCACATAGGAATCGTTGGAGTGATATGAAGTTCATTGATCAAGCCAAACAACCATATCACTTCAGTTGCGAGTTCACTCAAGGCTTTGTATTCTGCCTCTGTTGAGCTTTTAGAGACAGTAGGCTGCTTCTTGCTAGACCAGGAGATGAGTGTAGAGCCTAGGAAAGTGCAATAGCCTGAAGTTGAACGTCTTGTGTCAGGGCATCCTGCCCAGTCTGAGTCCGAGTAGCTAGTGATGCGAGAGATGTCACCTGTTTGAATAGTAATTCCAGAACCTATGGTGCCCTTTAAATAACGAAGAACCCTTTTTGCTAAGCACAAATGAGTAGTCGTGGGAGAGTGCATAAATTGAGATATGTAGTTCACTACATAAGTGATCTCGGGTCTATTAATGGTGAGGTATTGTAGAGCTCCAACAAGACTGCGAAATTCCAGAGGATTGGCAAGAGGAGTGCCATCATGAATATAGGCTCGTTTGTCAGCAGTTGTTGGAGTAAGACACGGTTTGCAGTCGAGCATATCAGCTTTTGTGAGTTGATCAATGGTGTACTTCTGTTGAGTGAGGATGATAGTATCTCTTGCAGGAGAGAAGTGAGCTTTGACACCCAAGAAGTAATGAAGGTCTCCTAGATCTTTCATTGCAAAATTTGTACTCATTTTTGACACAAGAGAGTTGAGGAAAGTCTCAGAGTCACCTGTAAGAATGATGTCGTGTACATAAAGAAGAAGAACAGCTGACAAGTTTCGACTTTGATAGATGAACATTGAAGGATCTGAGATGGACATAATGAACCCATAGTTAAAAAGAAATCCACTAAACTTGTTGAACCATTCTCTAGGTGCCTGCTTCAGGCCATAAAGAGCTTTGTTGAGACTGCAGACATGATTTGGTCTTGAGGGATCTAGAAACCCCTGAGGTTGCTCCATGAAAACTTTTTCGATAGGGTATCCATGCAAAAATGCATTTGAGACATTCAGCTGTTTGATAGACCATTTCATAGTAAGAGCAATTGTGAGAATGGCCCTTATGGTGGAGGATTTTACAACTGGGGTGAATGTTTCATTGTAGTCTAGTCCATCTTGTTGTAGGTAGCCTTTTGCAACCAATCGAGCTTTAACTGTCAACATCACCAGCTGAAGTAAGCTTGACTCTGTACGCCCATTTTCATCCTAATATGTTCATGTCACTTGTAGCAGAAACAAGAGACCATGTGTTGTTCTGCATGAGAGCTATATACTCAATAGTCATAGCTTGCACCCATCTTTGATCCTTAATGGCTGATTTGTATGTTCTCGGATCTTTTGGAATGGTCATGATGGTGTGAAAGGTAGAGTACAAGAATGGGGAATGGTGAAATGAGTCACAAAGTCTGGTATGTATTTTGGTTTTGTGATGCCAGCTCTCAATCTGGTTGTCATAGTATGAGTAGGTGCTGTGAGTTGTGCTGGAGCTGCAGGTTGTATTTGAGATTTAGGTGGTAGTTGAGCTTCAGTTTCTGTAAGTTCAGTGATAATGTCAGCATGCCCTTCTGTTTGAGTGACATCTTCAGTAGGTTCTTCAGTTATAACTGCAGATGGTAAGATAGTAGCTTCTGTAGAGTCTTGAACTATAACATCAGGCAGCATAAAAGTAGTAGAAAGTGGAGTATGTGATGTTGAGTTAAGACAGTTACAAAATGGAAAAACTGTCTAATCAAATATGACATGTCTTGATATGTATATCTTAGTGGTAGAGTTGTCATAACATCTATATCCCTTGTGGATTGGGCTATAACCAATAAATATGCAGGCAGTAGACTTAGGACTTAACTTGTCACACTTGTAAGGGCCTAAATACGGGTAGCATAAGCATCCAAAAACCTTAAGAAAAGAATAGTCTGGCAGTTTATGAAATAAAACCTCATAAGGTGAAGAGAACTTAAGCATCTTGGAGGGTCTCCTTTTGATGAGATATGTGGCAGTGAGGAAGCAATCAAACCAAAATTTCTTGGGAAGACAAGCTTGAGACATCAATGTAAGTTCAACTTATGTGATGTGTCTGTGCTTTCTCTCTGCAACTCCATTTTGTTTTTGTGTGTGAGGACATGAGCATGAAATAGTAATACCTGATGCATCCAAGAATTGTTTGAAATTCCCTTTCATTAGCTCATAAGCACCATCATCTTGAAAATACTTGATGTTAGTAGAAAAAAGCTTCTCATTTGTAGTTTTGAAGTCTTTGAAAGCATGCCAAACACACTGTGCATCGTCATCAAAGATCCAATGAAATCTATTGAAGTCATCAAGAAAAAGTATGTAATATCTGTATCCCAAGTGAGATAAGCATGGTGAGGGACCCCAAATGTCACAGTGGACTAGTTCAAGAGGACTGCTAGTAGTTCTGGTGCTCTTTTGAAATGGGAGTTTCTTGCTCTTGCCTGATTGGCAAGATTGACAAAGAGAGTCAAAGTCACCAGGTGAGAGGAGTATTTGACTGTTATGGTTTAAGGTTTGAATGATGTTAGGTGCAGGGTGTCCCAACCTCTTGTGCCAAGTAGAAGGTGAAGCAGTAATAGATACATGAGCATGAGTTGTAGTTAATGATGTAGTTGTTGAGTGAATAGGGTATAGGTTGTTGTTTATAATACCTTCAGCTAGAGTTTGATGTGTATTCAAATCAGTTATTTCATAACCCCAAGGAGTAAAACCAATAGAGCAATTGTGTTCTTGTGTGAATACACCAACAGAGATTAGGTTCTGTGTAAGTTTAGGTACAAACAGGACATTAGATAACTTAAATGAACCAGTAGAAGTATGCAGAATGGAGTTACCAGTAAGAGTAATAGGTATATGTACTCCATTTCCCACAATCAATGTTTTTGTTCCAATATAAGGAGAAGAATTTATCAACAGTGAAGAGTCATAAGTCATATGACTTATTGCTGCAGAATCAGGTAGCCAAAAAGGTGCTGCAGGATAAGTTGGGTGTTCTGAAATATATGAGGAGTTGCACTGAATAGATGTATTTGCCTGATGTGTAGTGTTTTGTTGTTGAGCTGCAATATGTGCTTGCTGTTTGTTTTGATTTTTCCGACCATTATTTGTAGATGCAGAGTATCTGTATATGCATCTGCTTGCAGAGTGTCCAGTTTTTTTGCAGATTTGACATTCAATATCAGAGTAATCAATGAAAGTAGATGGGGGTCTTTCTGGTTGTGATTGTTGATGTGGTTTTTGTTGAGGTGGTGGTTTGAAAGATGAGTTATTACTGGATCGAGAAGAGGATCCAGGTGAAAAGGTTTTCTTTGTGAAAAACGCTGAGGAGGACATAGAGTCAAGAGAAGCTGTAGTTTCAAGGTTATGGTCTTTTAACCATTGCTCATGAGTGGCAAGTTTGGATTTAAGATCAACAAAGGATAGATGATTTTCACGGTTTTGCACTGCTATAACAAAATTATCATAATCTCTACCAAGCCCATTTAACACATACATAACCAAATCACTATCAACAACACGTTCATTTATAGCTGCAAGGGAGTCTGAAATACTTTTAACCTCTTGTAAGTATTCTGTAACAAATCTGTTTCCTCTTTTAACAGATTCTAAGCGTCCTCTGAGCATGGATCTACGAGCAGAGAACTGGTTTGAAAACTCTTTAGCTAGATAAGCCCAAACTCCAGATGATGTAGGGCATCCAAGAACTGAGCACGAGAGAGAATCAGACCAGGTGGCATTAAGACAACTATTGACATATTTATCCCATTTTCTCCACTTGAAATAACTTGGATTAAGTACTTCTGAATCACCATCTTTGATGAACTCAGGTGGTTGTTTAATCGATCCATCAAGATATCCAAAGAGATCTGTGCTTATCATAACTGACTCTATCTGATTTTTCCAGATAAGATAATTTGTTTCATCCAATTTTACTCCAATACAGTGATTTACGTTTTGAAAAGGAAAAATTGTAGTGGTTTCATATTGTGGTGGCTCAGATGTTCCCATTTTTGTGTAACAGGAAGTTGATTGAAGAGAACAAGATGTGTTTGAAGTGATTTTGATTAAAAAAATGGTAGATCTGTAAGTGGTTGAGATGTATTTAAGCGGCGGCGGCGGAAGCAATAATTAGAATCGCCCTTCCTGATACCATGAAAGAGTTAATGATTGAACGTAATAAGTGAATGTAGTGATTAGTATCGAAGATGTAATAATTGCGTACAAAGATAAGAGTCATGGGTTTGCTTATAAAGCAGAGAACCCTAGAGAAAGCGATTAAATGATAAAGGCACACATATGTGCTACAGGCACTCAAGTACATAAAGGACTACTAAATAAGAGAGTAAAGCATTTACTCTAACAGCAACTACTTATAAGTATTAAGATCTTCGTCACATGAACTATGTATGAGCAGGCAATTGAAAAACTTTGCTCGCGGAATGTACTTGTTTTTTTGTAACACCTCATACCTGCAACAAAGTATTGAACCAAAGAAGTGGGTGCCGCGGATACCTTAGCATATGCATCGTTGAAGCCACGACTTGGCATAGATTTTGGACCCTTTAGGGTGCCAGCTTTAGAAGTCTATCACCGTTGGTCGGGGAAATGGCACATTGGTCAGGTTAAACCTCCACCTCTTTTTACCGTTTGATCTATTTTTCACTCTCTTTCAAGTTACAAAGTTCAAACTAAGGGTGTAAACGGATGCATACGGATGCGGATAGGCACTATCCGTATCCGTATCCGAAAATACCATATATTATCCGAATTCGATCCGAAATCCGAACGGATATCGTAATTTTCACTTTGAATTCGTATCCGAATTTCTATCCGGATATCGGATAATTATCCGATCCGAAATCATAAGGAAAAATAATAGTAAAATGCAAAAGATTAATGTTTACATAATAAAAATTAATTAGAATTAAAAGTATTATTTATTATATTTAATAAAATTTAACAAAATGTCTAAATATAAAGAAAATAAAATAAAAATAGATATGATCTACACTTTCATAGGTTTAAAAAATATATATATTCATACATAAATTCCGGATACGGATATTTCGGATGTGAATACCTCCATATCCGAATTCGTATCCGATTAGTTACATTTTCGGATAAAAAAATCCGGATATCCGAATCCGAAAACTATTTTCGAATAATATTTGATATTTCGAATGCGAATTCGAACGAATACCGGAATTTTCGGACATCCATTGACACCCTTAGTTCAAACCCTTTAGCTTCCCACTAGCACGGGGTACTATTTTCCATGACTAGTAGCACTCTTCACAAGACAATCTGTCTTGAAAATTGTAGGTCGTACATTTAATAAGTTTAGAGAAACTATGAACGCATGCTTTGTATTAAATCATGGGTTCGAAAATCTAATTGGTATATACACACCTATAAAAGTCTTGTCTTTTCATTTTGTTGCTTCCTCTCAGTAACCGTAAATTTTCTTTTGTTATCATCAGAGAAAAGCCTTTCTTTTCATTTTAGGGTGCTATGGATGATCAAAATTCTGTAGCAAATCTCTTGACAACTCTGCGCCTAGAAGGTGATGATAGTAGTATAGTGCATGTGAATTCTTCGTCATCAGTTGTGGCAAGCAATGTAGATATATCTTAATTATGATTCTATTGTGTTTACCGGTGAAATCTCTTCTTGTTTTTAAATTAGTGTCAAAACAATGGTTCTCGCTCATTACAGATTCCTACTTTACCAGTAAACATTTCTTTCGAAACCGCTGTCGTCCCATTCCTGGATTATTCTTACAAAGGTATTTAACCTCATATCAGTCAAACGCAACGACGGATTTCATCCTTCTCGACGAAACAAACGTCAATACGTCGCATCTTCATTCCAAATGCTTAAGTCTGCTGAATACTCTTGGACCCAAAAGAATAGACGTTCACCAATCTAGCAATGGCCTTCTTCTATGCCACAGTTACGAAAGGTCCAACGCCTATTACATCTGCAATCCGACCACAGATGCAGTAAGAAATATTCCTTCCTCCCCATTCATTACCTACAGTTTCGTTTGTTATGGTAGTCTAGCTTTTGATCCAGCTACATCACCTTACTATCAGGTTATTTGCATTCGTCCAACAAAGATACAAAGACCCAAGGAGAAATTTCATTATCAGATCGAAATCTACTCCTCTAAAACAAATTCGTGGAGGCTCTCTGGAGATCAACTTACTGCATGTGATCGTGAAATATTTTCCAAGTCTGGTATCTTTTGGAATGGTTCATTGCATTGGGTCAACAGGTGGGATATCAATGGGGTTTTGCTATATTTCAATGTTAGCCAAGAATTAATGAAGACAATGCCAATGCCCCCGGTACCTGAGGGATCTTGTCAAAGAAAAGTTGAATATTTTGGTGAGTGTAAAGGCCATATGCATCTAATAGAGATGTATGATCGATCTAAGATGAAATTCGATATCTTGGAAATGGAGACTGATTACAGTGGTTGGACTAAAAAATTTCATGTCAATCTTGAGCATCTGTCAGACCAATTTCCGGATATGGTTCGAGTATTTGATTATTGGGAAAACACTATTAGTTTTGAAATCTCAGTTTTGCTTGTTGAAGAGATTGAACAAGAGTCTTCAAAGTTGGTTTTGCAATTACCAGATTTTAAGTTTGTCTCTTACGATCTCAAAGATATGAGCGTCAAGAATATTTACGAGTTAAAAGCAGATGGCTCTCGAGGGTATGGCTTACTTCAGTACCATCACGGAGATGCACATCAATTCATTGGATCCCTTCATCACATTTTGATATAGAGTCTCAAAACTTGAGAGGATGTTATCGAGACGATCGATAAGTTCTTATTATTATTTATTAGCTTTTGTTTTCTGCTTTTATTTCGAATTTGTTTTTGACCATCTATAAGGCAAATGCAACTGTTAACATATGCAATATGCATGGTTAATGATGTTTTATAACCTAATCACAATTCGAAGGACTGATTACTTAATTTTGTTTACACGAGAAGCAAAAAGAGTGCACAAAGGGATTTGAGGATAGCAAAAACCTTGGTCGACTTCTCAGCTAATGACCTTGTTAGTATGTCTTTCTAATTTTGACGAAACTTCTCCTAAATACATCCGCTGATCACAAGAGAGTCACCCGTTCTCCGAAGTCCAAACAATTCCACCTTACAGCAACCTTTAGAGAAGGTTGGAATTGCCGTTTTTACAGATCAGAGGAGTACTGCTGGCTTACTGCTTTCTTTCCAACATATTAACCATCATGGTGATTTAAGACTTTAATTAGATGTATGCCACACCACTATCCTGCTCAGTTCATGCATTTTTCTCACAATCAATATGTTTGAACCCAACCTATGTTGTATTAGGCGCTAGGCGAGGCACGCCTAAGGCGCTCTAGGCGAACAGAAACAAAAATATCGCATAAAAACTGAATTTGTTCAGCTCCCCTTGTCTGTGCGATAGATATTTGTTTTTTTTTTCTTTTTTGAAGCAAAAGTAATAATGCTGGCTATCAACACAAGGCAGAGAGAACATTGTTGAGCATAAGGAGTGTAATTCATGATAACATTATATGAAACATAACGTGATATTTGCTAGAACATAAGGAAGAGAACATTGTTGAGCCATGTGAATTTACAACGTCACTAGAAGCTAGCTGACTTGTTAAGAATCGAGATCAAATGTGTCCATCTGCTACTTATGCTTGTACCTAACTTAACTAAGGAGCGTAATTCTTATTGCAGAGATAACTCTATGTCTCTATCTCCATAAAAAATAAATTCTTCTTCTCCTAAGGCTTAGTCCTATGGGCTAGATATCTAGCTGCTAGATTGGCCATCCACGTCAGCTTGGGCAACCTCCTAACCCCTATAGGATGGCCAATCTAGCAGTGAAACGCCTAACCATTCGGCTTTAAACGCCTAACCGTTCGGCGTTTCTCTCTCTCTCTCCACCTTTTTCCTCTCTCTCCACAAATATTTTTTTTTAAAATTAATTATTCACTTCTCTCTCCACCTTTTCCTCTCTCTCTCCACCTTTTTCTCTCTCTCTCCCCCACTTTTTCCTCTCTCTTTCCATCTACTCCACGTTTTTTTCTTTTTTTTTTCATATTCTTTCTTCAACGCCGAATGGTTCGGCTTTATAGCCACTTTTTGAGCGCCGCACTATTCGGCGTTTCAATCTCGCCGATAGTGCGACTGCGAGCAACTGCTAGGAGAGAGAAGTAGCCATATTGAGTGTTAACTTTTTTTCCCACACTTTTTTCATGATTTGCAACACTTTTTGGCCAATCTAGCAGTCCAATCTAGCCCATAGGAATTAACCTAAATATAAACTAATTATATCAAATCTTATATCAATCACGTTATTCTCTCAGATCTCAATTTTTATTTCCATATTTTCATCATTGACAGTTGGTGTTGATTGATCTTTCCATAATGTAATTTCTATAATTATATATCAAGTAATAAAACCCATAATTACCGATTTAATAATCAATCACGTCGATATCAATCTTTTTCTTACCATCTTTTTGATTATACAATATCAAAAGCCATAATTACCGCTGTTTATTTAGTTTCCATATATTCTCGTCCTTGCCTCTGTATTTTAATTATACAATGTTAAAAAAAAAAGAAGGAAATAGAAATCTGCATTGTTTATATATTCATTTGTTTATTTAGATTCCACGGATAATAACGAATCCCCTTAATCACGTTAATGAAGTTTCCATATATTCTCGTCCTTGCCTATGTAATTTCGATTTAGAAGGAAACAGATAAAAAAACAGGAAACCGAGGAAAATTTGGCGCCTTTGGCGCTTAGGCTAGCGCCTAAAACTTCTGTGAGGTGCCTAAAGCGCTATACTCGCTGGCCTAAGGCACTAATATAGGAAGTAGTATAAAACTTGGTTCCTCGGGCGCTGACCCTACGCCTAGTGGGCCTTTGGCGCCTAGGCGCTCCGGGCGCTCGCCTTTTACAACATAGAACCCAACAACAACTTCCATTGTTTTTTCTTTAGATTGAAAAACACGAGAATTTCTTTCTTTCGAAAGACACCACGGAATATTCGAGGGAAATATGGGCTACAAATCTTCTCCCCATACCAGACCTAATTATAATAAATTTCTCATGAGAAAATCAATTAGCTTTTGACCTTCACTTGGATTTTAGCATGCATGGTGGTAACTAAAATGATTTTCTAGACTTCCCATGTAGAACTTTTTGACAAAAGAGCCTTATATGCAAAAAAAAACTTGAAAAAAAGATGTGAGAACGGAAACATGATGAACTTATCATGCAATATGGTAGATATGTAGCACAAGTATTCAATATTTTCAGACATCCATTATGCATGAGCAATGGCGGAACCAGGTTTCGAAGACTGGGTGGGCGAGTCATCAATGTGAAGATATTTGAGGGGTGAAAATGGTCGAAATTGGCTAAAACTGGGATAATATAATTCAAATTGACCTTGGGGGCTCATATTTGAGGGAGTGCAACTGCACACCTACTCATCAACATGGCTCTGCTCTTGCTTATGAGTGTTATAAATTATCATATGAAAAGCAAATCAACCCTTCTTGGTGATCAACTTGCATATTGAAGTACATAAACACTTTCTTGTTCATAACTTTAACTCTTGAGAGATTTAAAATAAAAATAGTTTATTATGAACTTAATTACAAAGATTCATATAAGACATGGCATCACCATTAACATTGTTGACGATTTCTGGCTTTAGGTTCATTTTGCCAACAAGTTGGCTTGAGCCTCGGTCAATATGCATTGAGTCTGATTGGACCTAGTTTAATTAGTTCTCACTCGTCATAGGGTGCATGGAACTTATATTTCTCTATACATTTGAATGAACGGGAGGTGCTTGAGGTAGCGAATCTTCTACGACTCATTGGTGAACCCTCTGTATCAGGTAATGAAGATTCAAGAAAATGGAGATATGGTGACAATTTTTCGTGGTTAGTGCATACTCGGCTCTTGAGACAGAAGGTTTGTTAACGTCTCCGGGATAAGCAGCTTTGGAACTCAAAATTACCTCTCGAAGGTTTCCTTTTTAGTTTGGACATTATGCTACATGGAGCTCCAACCCCTGGATAAGCTTTTCTGTCAGGAATGTTTCAAGATTCCAACCTGCCTCTTTTGTGATCGAGATGGTGGAGACGAATGAGCATTTGTTCATTCATTGCGATTACGCGCATCTTCATTCCAAATCCTTAAGTTTGTCAATAATCTTGGACCCAAAAGAATAGACGTTCACCAATCTAGCAATGGCCTTCTTCTATGCCACAGCGATTCACGAAAGGTCCAACACCTATTACATCTCGCAATCCGACCACGTATGTCGTTAGAACTATTCCTTCCTCCCCATTCATTACCTACGTTTAGTTTGTTATGGTAGTCTAGCTTTTGATCCAGTTACATCACCTTACTATCAGTGTTATTTGCATTCTAGCCAACAAAGATACAAAGACCCAAGGAGAAATTTCATTATCGTATCGAAATCTACTCCTCTAAAACAAATTCGTGGAGGCTCTCTCGAGATCAACTTACCGCATGTGATCGTGAAATATTTTCCAAGTCTCGGTATCTTTTGGAATGGTTCATTGCATTGGGTCAACAGGTGGGATATCAATGGGGTTTTGCTATATTTCAATGTTAGCCAAGAATTAATGAAGACAATGCCAATGCCCCCTGCATTCGAGGGATCTTGTCAAAGAAAAGTTGAATATTTTGGTGAGTGTAAAGGCCATATGCATCTAATAGAGATGTATGATCGATCTAAGATGAAATTGATATCTTGGAAATGGAGACTGATTACAGTGGTTGGACTAAAAATTTCATGTCAATCTTGAGCATCCGTCAGGACCAATTTAGGATATGGTTCGAGTATTTGATTATTGGGAAAACACTATTAGTTTTGAAATCTCAGTTTTGCTTGTTGAAGAGATTGAACAAGAGTCTTCAAAGTTGGTTTTGCAATTACCAGATTTTAAGTTTGTCTCTTACGATCTCAAAGATATGAGCGTCAAGAATATTTACGAGTTAAAAGCGAGATGGCTCTCGAGGGTATGGCTTACTTCGGTACCATCACGGAGATGCACATCAATTCATTGGATCCCTTCATCACATTTTGATATAGAGTCTCAAAACTTGAGAGGATGTTATCGAGACGATCGATAAGTTCTTATTATTATTTATTAGCTTTTGTTTTCTGCTTTTATTTCGAATTTGTTTTTGACCATCTATAAGGCAAATGCAACTGTTAACATATGCAATATGCATGGTTAATGATGTTTTATAACCTAATCACAATTCGAAGGACTGATTACTTAATTTTGTTTACACGAGAAGCAAAAAGAGTGCACAAAGGGATTTGAGGATAGCAAAAACCTTGGTCGACTTCTCAGCTAATGACCTTGTTAGTATGTCTTTCTAATTTTGACGAAACTTCTCCTAAATACATCCGCTGATCACAAGAGAGTCACCCGTTCTCCGAAGTCCAAACAATTCCACCTTACATCAACCTTTAGAGAAGGTTGGAATTGCCGTTTTTACAGATCAGAGGAGTACTGCTGGCTTACTGCTTTCTTTCCAACATATTAACCATCATGGTGATTTAAGACTTTAATTAGATGTATGCCACACCACTATCCTGCTCAGTTCATGCATTTTTCTCACAATCAATATGTTTGAACCCAACCTATGTTGTATTAGGCGCTAGGCGAGGCACGCCTAAGGCGCTCTAGGCGAACAAAACAAAAATATCGCATAAAAAACCGAATTTGTTCAAATCCCCCCTGTCTCATGCGATAGATATTTGTTTTTTTTTTTTTTTTGAAGCAAAAGTAATAATGCTGGCTATCAACACAAGGCAGAGAGAACATTGTTGAGCATAAGGAGTGTAATTCATGATAACATTATATGAAACATAACGTGATATTTGCTAGAACATAAGGAAGAGAACATTGTTGAGCCATGTGAATTTACAACGTCACTAGAAGCTAGCTGACTTGTTAAGAATCGAGATCAAATGTGTCCATCTGCTACTTATGCTTGTACCTAACTTAACTAAGGAGCGTAATTCTTATTGCAGAGATAACTCTATGTCTCTATCTCCATAAAAAATAAATTCTTCTTCTCCTAAGGCTTAGTCCTATGGGCTAGATATCTAGCTGCTAGATTGGCCATCCACGTCAGCTTGGGCAACCTCCTAACCCCTATGGGATGGCCAATCTAGCAGTGAAACGCCTAACCATTCGGCTTTAAACGCCTAACCGTTCGGCTTTAAACGCCTAACCGTTCGGCTTTAAACGCCTAACCGTTCGGCGTTTTTCTCTCTCTCTCCACCTTTTTCCTCTCTCTCCACAAATATTTTTTTTTTTAAATTAATTATTCACTTCTCTCTCAACCTTTTCCTCTCTCTCTCCACCTTTTTCTTTCTCTCCCCCACTTTTTCCTCTCTCTTTCCATCTACTCCACGTTTTTTTTTTTTCATATTCTTTCTTCAACGCCGAATGGTTCGGCTTTATAGCCACTTTTTGAGCGCCGCACTATTCGGCGTTTCAATCTCGCCGATAGTGCGACTGCGAGCAAATGCTAGGAGAGAGAAGTAGCCAGATTGAGTGTTAACTTTTTTCCCACACTTTTTTCATGATTTGCAACACTTTTTGGCCAATCTAGCAGTCCAATCTAGCCCATAGGAATTAACCTAAATATAAACTAATTATATCAAATCTTATATCAATCACGTTATTCTCTCAGATCTCAATTTTTATTTCCATATTTTCATCATTGACAGTTGGTGTTGATTGATCTTTCCATAATGTAATTTCTATAATTATATATCAAGTAATAAAACCCATAATTACCGATTTAATAATCAATCACGTCGATATCAATCTTTTTCTTACCATCTTTTTGATTATACAATATCAAAAGCCATAATTACCGCTGTTTATTTAGTTTCCATATATTCTCGTCCTTGCCTCTGTATTTTAATTATACAATGTTAAAAAAAAAGAAGGAAATAGAGTACTGCTGTTTATATATTCATTGTTTATTTAGATTCCACGGATAATAACGAATCCCTTAATCACGTTAATGAAGTTTCCATATATTCTCGTCCTTGCCTATGTAATTTCGATTTAGAAGGAAACGAGATAAAAACAGAAAACCGAGGAAAATTTGGCGCCTTTGGCGCTTAGGCTAGCGCCTAAAACTTCTGTGAGGTGCCTAAAGCGCTATACTCGCTGGCCTAAGGCACTAATATAGGAAGTAGTATAAAACTTGGTTCCTCGGGCGCTGACCCTACGCCTAGTGGGCCTTTGGCGCCTAGGCGCTCCGGGCGCTCGCCTTTTACAACATAGAACCCAATAACAACTTCCATTGTTTTTTTTTTAGATTGAAAAACACGAGAATTTCTTTCTTTCGAAAGACACCACGGAATATTCGAGGGAAATATGGGCTACAAATCTTCTCCCCATACCAGACCTAATTATAATAAATCTCTCATGAGAAAATCAATTAGCTTTTGACCTTCACTTGGATTTTAGCATGCATGGTGGTAACTAAAATGATTTTCTAGACTTCCCATGTAGAACTTTTTGACAAAAGAGCCTTATATGCAAAAAAAAACTTGAAAAAAAGATGTGAGAACGGAAACATGATGAACTTATCATGCAGTATGGTAGATATGTAACATAAGTATTCAATATTTTCAGACATCCATTATGCATGAGCAATGGCGGAACCAGGTTTCGAAGACTGGGTGGGCGAGTCATCAATGTGAAGATATTTGAGGGGTGAAAATGGTCGAAATTGGCTAAAACTGGGATAATATAATTCAAATTGACCTTGGGGGCTCATATTTGAGGGAGTGCAACTGCACACCTACTCATCAACATGGCTCTGCTCTTGCTTATGAGTGTTATAAATTATCATATGAAAAGCAAATCAACCCTTCTTGGTGATCAACTTGCATATTGAAGTACATAAACACTTTCTTGTTCATAACTTTAACTCTTGAGAGATTTAAAATAAAACTAGTTTATTATGAACTTAATTACAAAGATTCATATAAGAAATGGCATCACCATTAACATTGTTGACGATTTCTGGCTTTAGGTTCATTTTGCCAACAAGTTGGCTTGAGCCTCAGTCAATATGCATTGAGTCTGATTGGACCTAGTTTAATTAGTTCTCACTCGTCATAAGGTGCATGGAACTTACATTTCTCTATACATTTGAATGAACGGGAGGTGCTTGAGGTAGCGAATCTTCTACGACTCATTGGTGAACCCTCTGTATCAGGTAATGAAGATTCAAGAAAATGGAGATATGGTGACAATTTTTCTGTGGTTAGTGCATACTCGGCTCTTGAGACAGAAGGTTTGCTAACGTCTCCGGATAAGCAGCTTTGGAACTCAAAATTACCTCTGAAGGTTTCCTTTTTAGTTTGGACATTATGCTACAGTGGAGCTCCAACCCTGGATAAGCTTTATGCTGCCGGAATGTTTCAAGATTCCAACTGCCTCTTTTGTGATCAGATGGTGGAGACGAATGAGCATTTGTTCATTCATTGCAGTTACGTCGCATCTTCATTCCAAATCCTTAAGTTTGCTGAATAATCTTGGACCCAAAAGAATAGACGTTCACCAATCTAGCAATGGCCTTCTTCTATGCCACAGTTACGAAAGGTCCAACACCTATTACATCTGCAATCCGACCACAGAGATCTTTGTTAGAACTATTCCTTCCTCCCCATTCATTACCTACGCTTTCGTTTGTTATGGTAGTCTAGCTTTTGATCCATTACATCACCTTACTATCGGGTTATTTGCATTCGACCAACAAAGATACAAAGACCCAAGGAGAAATTTCATTATCAGATCAAAATCTACTCCTATAAAACAAATTCGTGAGGCTCTCACGGAGATCAACTTACCGCATGTGATCGTGAAATATTTTCCAAGTCTGGTATCTTTTGGAATGGTTCATTGCATTGGGTCAACAGGTGGGATATCAATGGGGTTTTGCTATATTTCAATGTTAGCCAAGAATTAATGAAGACAATGCCAATGCCCCCGGTACCTGAGGGATCTTGTCAAAGAAAAGTTGAATATTTTGGTGAGTGTAAAGGCCATATGCATCTAATAGAGATGTATGATCGATCTAAGATGAAATTCGATATCTTGGAAATGGAGACTGATTACAGTGGTTGGACTAAAAAATTTCATGTCAATCTTGAGCATCCGTCAGGACCAATTTGGATATGGTTCGAGTATTTGATTATTGGGAAAACACTATTAGTTTTGAAATCTCAGTTTTGCTTGTTGAAGAGATTGAACAAGAGTCTTCAAAGTTGGTTTTGCAATTACAGATTTTAAGTTTGTCTCTTACGATCTCAAAGATACGAGCGTCAAGAATATTTACGAGTTAAAAGCGAGATGGCTCTCGAGGGTATGGCTTACTTGATGCCATCACGGAGATGCACATCAATTCATTGGATCCCTTCATCACATTTTGATATAGAGTCTCGAAACTTGAGAGGATGTTATCGAGACGATCGATAAGTTCTTATTATTATTTATTAGTTTTTGTTTTCTGCTTTTATTTCGAATTTGTTTTTGACCATCTATAAGGCAAATGCAACTGTTAACATATGCAGCATGCATGGTTAATGATGTTTTGTAACCTAATCACAATTCGAAGGACTGATTACTTAATTTTGTTTACACGAGAAGCAAAAAGAGTGCACAAAGGGATTTGAGGATAGCAAAAACCTTGGTCGACTTCTCATTAATGACCTTGTTAGTATGTCTTTCTAATTTTGACGAAACTTCTCCTAAATACATCCGCACGATCACAAGAGAGTCACCTGTTCTCGAAGTCCAAACAATTCCACCTTACAAAGAACCTTTAGAGAAGGTTGGAATTGCCGTTTAAGGATCGCAGGAGTACTGCTGGCTTCTGCTTTCTTTCCAACATATTAACCATCATGGTGATTTAAGACTTTAATTAGATGTATGCCACACCACTATCCTGCTCGGTTCATGCATTTTTCTCACAATCAATATGTTTGAACCCAACCTATGTTGTATTAGGCGCTAGGCGAGGCACGCCTAAGGCGCTCTAGCGAAAAAGAAACAAAATATCGCATAAAAAGCTAATTTGTTCAGCTCCTTGTCTGTGCGATAGATATTTGTTTTTTTTTTTTTTTTGAAGCAAAAGTAATAATGCTGGCTATCAACACAAGGTAGAGAGAACATTGTTGAGCATAAGGAGTGTAATTCATGATAACATTATATGAAACATAACGTGATATTTGCTAGAACATAAGGAAGAGAACATTGTTGAGCCATGTGAATTTACAACGTCACTAGAAGCTAGCTGACTTGTTAAGAATCGAGATCAAATGTGTCCATCTGCTACTTATGCTTGTACCTAACTTAACTAAGGAGCGTAATTCTTATTGCAGAGATAACTCTATGTCTCTATCTCCATAAAAAATAAATTCTTCTTCTCCTAAGGCTTAGTCCTATGGGCTAGATATCTAGCTGCTAGATTGGCCATCCACGTCAGCTTGGGCAACCTCCTAACCCCTATAGGATGGCCAATCTAGCAGTGAAACGCCTAACCATTCGGCTTTAAACGCCTAACCGTTCGGCGTTTTTCTCTCTCTCTCCACCTTTTCCTCTCTCTCCACAAATATTTTTTTTAAAATTAATTATTCACTTCTCTCTCCACCTTTTCCTCTCTCTCTCCACCTTTTTCTCTCTCTCCCCCACTTTTCCTCTCTTTCCATCTACTCCACGTTTTTTTTTTTTTTTTTTTTTTCATATTCTTTACACAACGCCGAATGGTTCGACTTTATAGCTTGTTTTTTTGAGCCGCACTATTCGGCGTTTCAATCTCGCCGATAGTGCGATCACGCGAGCAACTTTTAGGAGAGAAGTAGCAGTTGAGTGTTAACTTTTTCCCACACTTTTTTCATGATTTGCAACACTTTTGGCCAATCTAGCACCAATCTAGCCCATAGGAATTAACCTAAATATAAACTAATTATATCAAATCTTATATCAATCACGTTATTCTCTCAGATCTCAATTTTTATTTCCATATTTTCATCATTGACAGTTGGTGTTGATTGATCTTTCCATAATGTAATTTCTATAATTATATATCAAGTAATAAAACCCATAATTACCGATTTAATAATCAATCACGTCGATATCAATCTTTTTCTTACCATCTTTTTGATTATACAATAACAAAAGCCATAATTACCGCTGTTTATTTAGTTTCCATATATTCTCGTCCTTGCCTCTGTATTTTAATTATACAATGTTAAAAAAAAAGAAGGAAATAGAGTACTGTTGTTTATATATTCCGCTGTTTATTTAGATTCCACGGATAATAACGAATCCCCTTAATCACGTTAATGAAGTTTCCATATATTCTCGTCCTTGCCTATGTAATTTCGATTTAGAAGGAAACAGATAAAAAAACAGGAAACCGAGGAAAATTTGGCGCCTTTGGCGCTTAGGCTAGCGCCTAAAACTTCTGTGAGGTGCCTAAAGCGCTATACTCGCTGGCCTAAGGCACTAATATAGGAAGTAGTATAAAACTTGGTTCCTCGGGCGCGACCCTACGCCTGAGTGGGCCTTTGGCGCCTAGGTGCTCCTAAGCGCCGCCTTTTACAACATAGAACCCAACAACAACTTCCATTGTTTTTCTTTAGATTGAAAAACACGAGAATTTCTTTCTTTCGAAAGACACCACGGAATATTCGAGGAAATATGGGCTACAAATCTTCTCCCCATACCGGACCTAA
This sequence comes from Papaver armeniacum, assembly GCA_023531295.1. Classification (NCBI taxonomy): domain Eukaryota; kingdom Viridiplantae; phylum Streptophyta; class Magnoliopsida; order Ranunculales; family Papaveraceae; genus Papaver; species Papaver armeniacum. The sequence goes on along the minus strand of JAJJWW010016428.1, from coordinate 98,872 downwards.
TTATAATAAATTTCTCATGAGAAAATCAATTAGCTTTTGACCTTCACTTGGATTTTAGCATGCATGGTGGTAACTAAAATGATTTTCAGACTTCCCATGTAGAACTTTTTGACAAAAAGAGCCTTATATGCAAAAAAAAAACTTGAAAAAAAGATGTGAGAACGGAAACATGATGAACTTATCATGCAGTATGGTAGATATGTAGCACAAGTATTCAATATTTTCAGACATCCATTATGCATGAGCAATGGCGGAACCAGGTTTCGAAGACTGGGTGGGCGAGTCATCAATGTGAAGATATTTGAGGGGTGAAAATGGTCGAAATTGGCTAAAACTGGGATAATATAATTCAAATTGACCTTGGGGGCTCATATTTGAGGGAGTGCAACTGCACACCTACTCATCAACATGGCTCTGCTCTTGCTTATGAGTGTTATAAATTATCATATGAAAAGCAAATCAACCCTTCTTGGTGATCAACTTGCATATTGAAGTACATAAACACTTTCTTGTTCATAACTTTAACTCTTGAGAGATTTAAAATAAAACTAGTTTATTATGAACTTAATTACAAAGATTCATATAAGACATGGCATCACCATTAACATTGTTGACGATTTCTGGCTTTAGGTTCATTTTGCCAACAAGTTGGCTTGAGCCTCGGTCAATATGCATTGAGTCTGATTGGACCTAGTTTAATTAGTTCTCACTCGTCATAGGGTGCATGGAACTTACATTTCTCTATACATTTGAATGAACGGGAGGTGCTTGAGGTAGCGAATCTTCTACGACTCATTGGTGAACCCTCTGTATCAGGTAATGAAGATTCAAGAAAATGGAGATATGGTGACAATTTTTCTGTGGTTAGTGCATACTCGGCTCTTGAGACAGAAGGTTTGTTAACGTCTCCGGATAAGCAGCTTTGGAACTCAAAATTACCTCTGAAGGTTTCCTTTTTAGTTTGGACATTATGCTACAGTGGAGCTCCAACACTGGATAAGCTTTATGCTGCCGGAATGTTTCAAGATTCCAACTGCCTCTTTTGTGATCAGATGGTGGAGACGAATGAGCATTTGTTCATTCATTGCAGTTACGTCGCATCTTCATTCCAAATCCTTAAGTTTGCTGAATAATCTTGGACCCAAAAGAATAGACGTTCACCAATCTAGCAATGGCCTTCTTCTATGCCCACGATTCTGAAAGGTCCAACACCTATTACATCTGTGATCCCACCACAGATCTTTGTTAGAACTATTCCTTCCTCCCCATTCATTACCTACAGTTTACGTTTGTTATGGTAGTCTAGCTTTGATCCAGTTACATCACCTTACTATCGGGTTATTTGCATTCGGCCAACAAAGATACAAAGACCCAAGGAGAAATTTCATTATCAGATCGAAATCTACTCCTCTAAAACAAATTAAGAGCTCTCTGGAGATCAACTTACTGCATGTGATCGTGAAATATTTTCCAAGTCTGGTATCTTTTGGAATGGTTCATTGCATTGGGTCAACAGGTGGGATATCAATGGGGTTTTGCTATATTTCAATGTTAGCCAAGAATTAATGAAGACAATGCCAATGCCCCCGGTACCTGAGGGATCTTGTCAAAGAAAAGTTGAATATTTTGGTGAGTGTAAAGGCCATATGCATCTAATAGAGATGTATGATCGATCTAAGATGAAATTCGATATCTTGGAAATGGAGACTGACATTCGGTGGTTGGACTAAAAATTTCATGTCAATCTTGAGCATCTGTCAGGACCAATTTCGGATATGGTTCGAAAGTTTGATTATTGGGAAAACACTATTAGTTTTGAAATCTCAGTTTTTGCTTGTTGAAGAGATTGAACAAGAGTCTTCAAAGTTGGTTTTGCAATTACCGATTTTAAGTTTGTCTCTTACGATCTCAAAGATATGAGCGTCAAGAATATTTACTTAGTTAAAAGCGAAGATGGCTCTCAGGGTATGGCTTACTTCAGTACCATCACGGAGATGCACATCAATTCATTGGATCCCTTCATCACATTTTGATATAGAGTCTCAAAACTTGAGAGGATGTTATCGAGGACGATCGATAAGTTCTTATTATTATTTATTAGCTTTTGTTTTACTGCTTTTATTTCGAATTTGTTTTTGACCATCTATAAGGCAAATGCAAATCTGTTAACATATGCAATATGCATGGTTAATGATGTTTTATAACCTAATCACAATTCGAAGGACTGACACTTAATTTTGTTTACACGAGAAGCAAAAAGAGTGCACAAAGGGATTTGAGGATAGCAAAAACCTTGGTCGACTTCTCGACCTAATGACCTTGTTAGTATGTCTTTCTAATTTTGACGAAACTTCTCCTAAATACATCCGCTGATCACAAGAGAGTCACCCGTTCTCCGGGTCCAAACAATTCCACCTTACATCAACCTTTAGAAAGGTTGGAATTGCCGTTTTTACGGATCGAGGAGTACTTCAAGCTTACTCGCTTTCTTTCCAACATATTAACCATCATGGTGATTTAAGACTTTAATTAGATGTATGCCACACCACTATCCTGCTCAGTTCATGCATTTTTCTCACAATCAATATGTTTGAACCCAACCTATGTTGTATTAGGCGCTAGGCGAGGCACGCCTAAGGCGCTCTATAAATTTTAAACAAAAATATCGCATAAAAACTGAATTTGTTCAGCTCCCTTGTCTGTGCGATAGATATTTGTTTTTTTTTTCTTTTTTGAAGCAAAAGTAATAATGCTGGCTATCAACACAAGGCAGAGAGAACATTGTTGAGCATAAGGAGTGTAATTCATGATAACATTATATGAAACATAACGTGATATTTGCTAGAACATAAGGAAGAGAACATTGTTGAGCCATGTGAATTTACAACGTCACTAGAAGCTAGCTGACTTGTTAAGAATCGAGATCAAATGTGTCCATCTCTGCTACTTATGCTTGTACCTAACTTAACTAAGGAGCGTAATTCTTATTGCAGAGATAACTCTATGTCTCTATCTCCATAAAAAATAAATTCTTCTTCTCCTAAGGCTTAGTCCTATGGGCTAGATATCTAGCTGCTAGATTGGCCATCCACGTCAGCTTGGGCAACCTCCTAACCCCTATGGGATGGCCAATCTAGCAGTGAAACGCCTAACCATTCGAACTTTAAACGCTGCTTGGTTCGGCTTTAACGCCCTGCGTTCTTCTCGTTTTCTCTCTCTCTCCACCTTTTCCTCTCTCTCCCACAAATATTTTTTTTTTTAAATTAATTATTCACTTCTCTCTCAACCTTTTCCTCTCTCTCTCCACCTTTTTCTTTCTCTCCCCCACTTTTTCCTCTCTCTTTCCATCTACTCCACGTTTTTTTTTTTTTCATATTCTTTCTTCAACGCCGAATGGTTCGGCTTTATAGCCACTTTTTGAGCGCCGCACTATTCGGCGTTTCAATCTCGCCGATAATGTGATTTGCGAGCAACCGCTAGGAGAGAGAAGTAGCCGGATTGAGTGTTAACTTTTTTTCCCACACTTTTTTCATGATTTGCAACACTTTTGGCCAATCTAGTGGTCAATCTAGCCCATAGGAATTAACCTAAATATAAACTAATTATATCAAATCTTATATCAATCACGTTATTCTCTCGTATCTCAATTTTTATTTCCATATTTTCATCATTGACAGTTGGTGTTGATTGATCTTTCCATAATGTAATTTCTATAATTATATATCAAGTAATAAAACCCATAATTACCGATTTAATAATCAATCACGTCGATATCAATCTTTTTCTTACCATCTTTTTGATTATACAATATCAAAAAGCCATAATTACCGTCGTTTATTTAGTTTCCATATATTCTCGTCCTTGCCTCTGTATTTTAATTATACAATGTTAAAAAAAAAGAAGGAAATAGAGCACTGCTGTTTATATATTCCGCTGTTTATTTAGATTCCACGGATAATAACGAATCCCCTTAATCACGTTAATGAAGTTTCCATATATTCTCGTCCTTGCCTATGTAATTTCGATTTAGAAGGAAACAGATAAAAAAACAGGAAACCGAGGAAAATTTGGCGCCTTTGGCGCTTAGGCTAGCGCCTAAAACTTCTGTGAGGTGCCTAAAGCGCTATACTCGCTGGCCTAAGGCACTAATATAGGAAGTAGTATAAAACTTGGTTCCTCGGGCGCTGACCCTACGCCTAGTGGGCCTTTGGCGCCTAGGCGCTCCGGGCGCTCGCCTTTTACAACATAGAACCCAACAACAACTTCCATTGTTTTTTTTCTTTAGATTGAAAAACACGAGAATTTCTTTCTTTCGAAAGACACCACTAATATTCGAGGGAAATATGGGCTACAAATCTTCTCCCCATACCACCTAATTATAATAAATTTCTCATGAGAAAATCAATTAGCTTTTGACCTTCACTTGGATTTTAGCATGCATGGTGGTAACTAAAATGATTTTCTAGACTTCCCATGTAGAACTTTTGACAAAAGAGCCTTATATGCAAAAAAAAACTTGAAAAAAAGATGTGAGAACGGAAACATGATGAACTTATCATGCAAGATGGTAGATATGTAGCAGACAAGTATTCAATATTTTCAGACATCCATTATGCATGAGCAATGGCGAACCAGTTTCAAGACTGGGTGGGCGAGTCATCAATGTGAAGATATTTGAGGGTGAAAATGGTCTAAATTGGCTAAAATCGGGATAATATAATTCAAATTGACCTTGGGGGCTCATATTTGAGGGAGTGCAACTGCACACCTACTCATCAACATGGCTCTGCTCTTGCTTATGAGTGTTATAAATTATCATATGAAAAGCAAATCAACCCTTCTTGGTGATCAACTTGCATATTGAAGTACATAAACACTTTCTTGTTCATAACTTTAACTCTTGAGAGATTTAAAATAAAACTAGTTTATTATGAACTTAATTACAAAGATTCATATAAGACATGGCATCACCATTAACATTGTTGACGATTTATCGGCTTTAGGTTCATTTTGCCAACAAGTTGGCTTGAGCCTCCCTTGGCCAATATGCATTGAGTCCGATTGGACCTAGTTTAATTAGTTCTCACTCGTCAGAGGGTGCATGGAACTTACATTTCTTTAGACATTTGAATGAACGGGAGGTGCTTGAGGTAGCGAATCTTCTACAGCTCATTGGTAAACCCTCTGTATCAGGTAATGAAGGTTCAAGGAAATGGAGATATGGTGACAATTTTTCCGTGGTTAGTGCATACTCGGCTCTTGGAGATTAAAGGTTTGCTAACGTCTCCTGGATAAGCAGCTTTGGAACTCAAAATTACCTCTGAAGGTTTCCTTTTTAGTTTGGACATTATGCTACAGTGGAGCTCCAACCCTGGATAAGCTTTATGCTGCCGGAATGTTTCAAGATTCCAACTGCCTCTTTTGTGATCAGATGGTGGAGACGAATGAGCATTTGTTCATTCATTGCAGTTACGTCGCATCTTCATTCCAAATCCTTAAGTTTGCTGAATAATCTTGGACCCAAAAGAATAGACGTTCACCAATCTAACAATGGCCTTCTTCTATGCCACAAGATTCTTAAAGGTCCAACACCTATTACATCTCGCAATCCGACCACGATGTTTAGAAATATTCCTTCCTCCCCATTCATTACCTACATGTTTCGTTTGTTATGGTAGTCTAGATTTTGATCCAAGCACATCACCTTACTATCAAAGTTATTTGCATTCGGCCAACAAAGATACAAAGACCCAAGGAGAAATTTCATTATCGATCGAAATCTACTCCTCTAAAACAAATTGGTGGAGGCTCTCCGGAGATCAACTTACCGCATGTGATCGTGGAAATATTTTCCAAGTCCGGTATCTTTTGGAATGGTTCATTACATTGGGTCAACAGGTGGGATATCAATGGGGTTTTGCTATATTTCAATGTTAGCCAAGAATTAATGAAGACAATGCCAATGCCCCCGGTACCTGAGGGATCTTGTCAAAGAAAAGTTGAATATTTTGGTGAGTGTAAAGGCCATATGCATCTAATAGAGATGTATGATCGATCTAAGATGAAATTCGATATCTTGGAAATGGAGACTGACATTACTGATGGTTGGACTAAAAAATTTCATGTCAATCTTGAGCATCCATCACCAATTTCCTGGATATGGTTCGAGTATTTGATTATTGGGAAAACACTATTAGTTTTGAAATCTCAAGTTTTTCTTGTTGAAGAGATTAAACAAGAGTCTTCAAAGTTGGTTTTGCAATTACCAGATTTTAAGTTTGTCTCTTACGATCTCAAAGATACGAAAGCCAAGAATATTTACGAGTTAAAAGCAGATGGCTCTCGAGGGTATGGCTTACTTGACCATCACGGAGATGCACATCAATTCATTGGATCCCTTCATCACATTTTGATATAGAGTCTCAAACTTGAGAGGATGTTATCGAGACGATCGATAAGTTCTTATTATTATTTATTAGTTTTTGTTTTCTCTCGCTTTTATTTCGAATTTGTTTTTGACCATCTATAAGGCAAATGCAACTGTTAACATATGCAGCATGCATGGTTAATGATGTTTTGTAACCTAATCAGTAATCACAATTCGAAGTACTGATTACTTAACGTTACTGATCAAAAGAGAGTTACCCGTTCTCCGAAGTCCAAACAATTCCACCTTACAGCAACCTTTAGAGAAGGTTGGAATTGCCGTTTTTACAGATCAGAGGAGTACTGCTGGCTTACTGCTTCTTTCCAACATATTAACCATCATGGTGATTTAAGACTTTAATTAGATGTATGCGACACCACTATCCTCACTCAGTTCATGCATTTTTCTCACAATCAATATGTTTGAACCCAACAACAACTTCCATTGTTGTTTCTTTTGTATGAGTAGAATCTCGCAATAGCAGTGTCCCAACGAAGGTTTAACCAACAAATGTTTGCGAAGACCATTACAGACTATTTGAGGAATGACGTAACAGGTGACATCAGCCTAATCACGAGGAAAGTGTGAAGACTTTGCGAGATTGAAGAACATGTGCGAAGAAAATCTTTGTAAGCTTGCGAGAATTACGCAGGCCAGATCCGAAAATAAATGTTGACTTAGCTGTCACCTACTATGTAATATCCTATATAAAAGACCAAGCAGACTTGAGAGAGAGGGATCTTTTTAGAAGAGTGAGAAAACAAATAGGAGAGAGAAACTCCATAATAATTCTTATTTTCCTTGTATTCTTATCATTCTTGTAAGATTCATAAAAGAAATTAATAAAGATTTGGTGATTGTTCTTGAAATTTGAACAAATATTTGTGTAAACTTATTAGGGTGTGCTTGTAGGAAAACCTACAATCACATATTGGCACTAGAAACAGGGAGATCATGACAAAGATTTGAAAAATTTGTTAAACTTGTGTGAAGATTGTTATTGCGATTTGAAAGAGTTTGGAATAATTGGCGAAGAATTTGTGTAGTTTTTAGTGGATTATTGAAATCAAAAGATGATGAAACCAGTCGGAAAACCGATCAAGGAAAAGATTATTAAAACCAAAGAAGGAAGTAGGAGATTGGAGTGTAGTTTAATAACAAAGACAATGATTAATGAGTTCCATGAAAATATCAATGGAAGAATACATAAACGATATTTTGAAGGGAAGAAAATTATGACAGTGGAAAAGGGTGTCATCATTGAAGGATTGGGAAAAGCAGAAAATTACATTCACAGCAGCAGAAATACCAGAAGAAAATTTAAGGCACACATCTCCGTTGGTAGTTACAATAACTGCGGCGCGAAAAGAGATGGATGATTCAGCGAAGCCTGTAGAAGAATGGGCGATAAACAAAACTTTAGTAGATACAGGAAGTTCGGTTGACATAAAGTTTTACCATGCATTCAGAGGAATGGGATACAAAGATAAAGAGATGACTAATTCAACATATCATATTCACGGCTTTGGTAAATCTACAACATATCATATGGGAACTCCCATTTTGTGGTGACATCATGAACCCCTTGTTTGTTTTCAAAGTATCAGTTTTTCGGGACAAAAAAAAGAAAGAAAAACGCACCACTTTTTTGGGAGTAGAAATTAACGTTTACTCCCATATTTTTTGAGCTTTGGACGCTCTAGTCCATGCCCTCCAAGCCCAGTACTCGTTAATCCAAATTTCCCCCGCACAGACAATTTAGTCCAAAACTGGACGAGTTAGTCCAAAAATTCCCCCATCCAGAAAATCAGCTTTTTCCTTATTACCCAAAATACCATGTTCACTTCTACGCATACAAATTAAAAGTGAGAGAGTTTAGAAATTTTACGGCTGAGATGTTTGGCGAGTGATGCAGGCGATTTGGGTTTTTGTTCTTCATGATTTTCGTTCTTCATCCGATTTTCGTCTGCTACTGCTACTAATTCACTAATATTCATCACTTAATTTGAGTTTTTCAAACATCATTAACTACTCAATAGAAAGATCCGGTAAGTTCTCTTATTATTTTGACTTCTTTGGATTTCTTTTGCGAAATAATGCGGCTATTTGTTCACTTTAAGCTAATTAATCAAGAGATATGAATAGTTGTATCTAAGAAAATTTGGATTGAGTCTTCTCGGGTTCGTTTATTGTAATTATTAATGGATGACGACGACTTTGCATGCGAAACTCAATAGGAGAAAACTTGATAAACTTAATTTAGTGAAAATCTGGTGAAATTTAGATGAATCTTCTATTTTCGTTGCTCAATTTCTGTAAACATTAATGTTTTTTTCATCGATTTGATTTTCGTTAATTTACTGTATAGATTCTGAATTTACAACATATGGACTAAAGATTTTACTTAGTAGACTAGTGTACAAGATGGTACACTGCAATATAACCAGTGCACAAGGAGGTACACTACAACATTAGAAATTCGTTGCACCCATATATACTTTTCATTTCCTTCTATTAGAACAACCTGAAGAGGCATTTCGACTGTCTCCAATATCTTCTTTCATTTGTTGTTTCTCAGATTTTTCGTCTTCAGATCTACTTTAGTCACTTTCTTTTTTAGTTTTCTTCAAGATTTGGTTTCTTGTTTTACTTTCTTTACGATTCACTTCCTGAATATGGTTTGAATACTGTTGGTGGTAACAACGATCTCGATCATTGAGATGATCATCTTTTAGTGTTTGGATTAAAGGAAGGGTTATTTTGTTTTTGGTACTCAAGTTTTGACCAACTTTGCTGTTTGATCTAACATTTGTCCAGCTTAGTGTTTGGTACTTGGAATCGCCGTTGACCCGGGTTGACCTTTTAAAATCTTGACTTTTGTTTACCAATTGTTAACAACTTAAATAAAATCGAATTATTTAACGCCATTTAGATGGTCCTTAACGAATCAAAAAGTTATTCTAGGGTTCTTGCTTCAATTCAATTCCATTTTCTGAAAGAAAAAAAATTCAACAGGGTTCATGTTTCAATTCTATGCAAATGTCAATGGAACATTCAATTCAATCTAGAGATGAAATGAACCCTAAATTTCTGAAGTTAGTCGGTTCTAGTCGATGAAACATTTGTCAATTTCTTCATCTTCACCCATTGGATCTTCATCATCATCTCGATCTGCAACGACAACTTCTATTTAATTTGATGCCCATTAGAACCCTCATTAAAACCAAAACAGAAAATCCCCAAATTCACAAGTTATATAACATAGAAGCAAAATCAAAATCAAAGAACCCAAGCTTTTAGGGTATGAAAATCTAGGGTTTTATTAAATTGGATCATAAATCTCTTGAAATTGTGTAAATCATGTACACCATATGCTGTTATTATAGAGAATCAAGCAGACAAATCACATGATATATTTCTATTAAAAGAAGGGAAATCATCAAACGCTCGCTAGATATTAACAAAATCAAAATCTGATGTAGTTTTCTTATTGTTCTTAAAATTTGGAATTTGATTAATCACAGAAGAAAAAAAAAAGAGAGGGGAAACTATGTCAAGGTGATGTTAATAAGGGATTTAAAAAATAAAAATGAAATGAAATGGTTTTGAGATTTGAGATTTGAGTTTTAAATTTGTGTACTGCATTTTTTTTTTTGAAGAAGAAGACGAAAATGGTATTTGTGTTCAACTGAGAGAGATGAATAAAGGAGGTAAGTTGGAAAATCTTAGCCATATGTGCAGACTTGTGGATCGGGTCCACGTGTTTATGGTTAAGGACATGGTAAGTCATTGTTACTAAAGATAAATATATTTTGGTAATTATGTATTAATTAACTGAAAGTTTACACACGTTATAACTTAACCAAAGTCAACTGGGTCAACGTCAATTCCAAGTACCAAACACCAAGTTGGACAAATGTTAGACCAAACAGCAAAGTTGGTCAAAACTTGAGTACCAAAAACAAAATAACCCTTAAAGGAAATAATCAAGATCTCCTCCTACACTAACGAATCTCAGTTTGCTTTTCTTCATCTGATTTACTTCTGTTTCAAGAGTTCTTGATAATATTGTTTGAGATGACGATTTGTGAATTGAGTGATTCTTCTTCAAATGGATGAAGACTCGTGTTGAAACAGTGATTTTGCATCATCAAAATGCAAACTCGTTGTTTTTCAAGCTAAGTTCTCTCAACTTTTCAGATCCGATTTGCATACTGTTCATAGTTTCAAAATAGTGATTGTGCAAATCAATTTGTGGATAAGTTTTACATTATATTGCGGTTTAGAGAACATCTGTGATTTTTCATCACATTGATGAAAACTCGGTATTATAACCATTATTTTCTTCCATTTGTCTATATTTCTTTCATAAATACATGTCGTATGCTCATTCAATATGGTTCCAAAGTCTGTGCAACCCTGCGGTCATAGATTCGTGATGGAGAAGTATTTGTTGAGATACATATAATGATTTGTCATGATGCTGCATCGACTTTTGTGTAAGTGCTTGGATTTCATAGTTCAGCTGCAAGCTTGGATTTTTATTCCACCGTCACATATGACAAACTTTGCACTACACTAGTGCTCAGTTTGAGGGGGGAATACTTATACTACAAGAGACTGTGAATGATTTGGATTGAGTAAGGTGCAATGATCCAAGTATTACATGTCATATTTATTATTGTGATAAAGCTTTACAGGGGATCAACTATTGTTGTTGACTTCAAGAGTTGACACAGTTCTGGTTTGTATGGTTTGGATTTCCTCTGCATCAACATCATAGCATATGCTTCAACAATATCTTCAAACCAAGTTATGCAGTATATCATCTACAACAATAGTTTGTAGTGCTTCTCAACAACATACAAGGGTCTTCTTTCTTATGGTTCAACAACTATTGTGTACAGAGCAACTTTTCTATTCTTTAAAGCAACCTGATGCAGTACTAAAGTGATCAATTAGAGTTTGAGGTGGAATGCTACTTCAACTATAGTTTCTCCCGCCAAAGTTGTGTCAACAGACATTGTTGATCCTACACCAATTGAGTCAACTGGCACTGTTGATCCTGCTTCAGCTCCTTCTGGCATGCATACAAGCTTCTTAATCAGGATTTGAAAAGCCTACATGTGTTAATGTTGCTGTTGTTTATATATGGTAGAGTATCTGAAGACTTTCCATGTGCAGTTTCTCTTTAACCACATTTATACTCGGTTTTCAAGCAAGGGACTGAATTCGGATACCGGGAAATCTTTCTTCTCAGCCACTGGCTTGACACTAGTTTCACTAGATGGTGTCCTTGCGAACCTGGACATGGAGATGGATCCACATACTCATAGCTATCAGACAATGACCAAGTTAGTGCCAATCATGAACATGGTCTCCTCATTATAATATTTTAATTTTGTTAATCTGGCTGATTGGAAATAAAGAGATCTTTTATGCGTGAATATAGAAAAAAAGGTCCTCACTAACATGATCACCATACTATTCTAATTTTTTTAACATTTGGGATTAGTTACTGTAAGATTTTGAAAGCAGAACACTCTCCTCTTAAAGCAAGAACTAAGAATTTGAAATACATGACATAACTAATCACCTTTTTTGTGTGTTCTGTTTGTAGATCGTACTTGCCATAACATTTTCCCCTTCAACATTGTGTATAGTTCTGGTGGTTTTTTCTTTATTAAGGCTATATTTTTGCTCCTTTCTCCAAGGTTCTACCTATTTACCACCCACGTTTTTCCTATTCGCCACCTTCATTAGAATGCTCAAAGTACTTTTGTTTTCAATTTCATTTTTTCCTATTTACCACCTGTACAAGTCAAATTGAATTTGACTATAACTAATTTGTCATCTTCTCCGTTAATTTCTGTTTCCCTTATAAACCCATTAAAAATAAGATATTAACCCTAGACTAATTAGTACACCATTATCGTTGAATCGCAAATGATTCGTACATTAATCCATTAAAGAAAAAATCTGAAAGTAATACAAATAAAAAAAAAATTAGTGCAGTAGCTTATCGTTTATTCATGGATGATATATCTAGTATCTATAGGATGGAATGGGAGCACATATGAAGTCTCTTGTCGCGGATCCAAAGAAAACTGTTGATGAACATTTGGACCTTTTTTTTTTGATGATTTGTTGATGTAATTAATGCACGAGAGGCTTCATGTCTTGCTCTTGCGGATATAATTAAGGGACGTAGTCACGTAGAGACTGCTTGTAGAAATCATGCTTGGACTGTATATGATTTATCAAAGCAACAACCTAATGTCGTTAACACCGAACTGTTCAAAGTTAGCTTTCAAAGCGCAAATATGCAGCCGTATGAATCATTCTAAAACAAGTCGATCGACACATACTGGACGACTAGTTCTTTCTCCAAGTACAAATAAAATCAAATTTGAACATTGTTTTTATTATGCAATCGCATATTCAGGCTTAGCTCATTTTGGATTTTTGATTTATTTGAACATTCCCTACTTTTTGGATGTATCATTTTGATATAAAACCAAAAATAGAAGAAAAACATAAACAAAATATGAGTGAAGGATCTATGGAGGAGATGGAGCAAGAAGATGACAGTAAAAAATTATTAATTAGTAACTTAGGATTGATTTATTAAAAATTTAGTGATTGGGGTTGTTTTATTATTGGGCGTAAACAAAAGGTCAAAAGGTAGTATTTAGGATATATGAAGAAATATATGGGTGGCAAATAGGAAAAGTGGGGGTAGTAATTAATGAGGGTGGCAAACAGGAAAAATATGGGTGGCAAATAGGTAGAACCTTCTCCAAAGTACTAATCCATTAAAACAAAAACTGCATACTTAACCAATAACTGAAATTATTTTATAGTTTATAAGTTTTTGCGTTCTCAGGTTACGAATTGACTTTTTCTTGGCAGACCAACTTACTAGCCAAGTATTTATAACTCAAATCTTTGCTGCTTGATAATTTTTTTTTTCCAATGTCGTATTCCCTCCACAAACTAACTAGTGTATATCAATCACATATCAGGTTCAGGCCTTTACGAGTCTTGATTTATATATTTTGCAACCGTGCCTTGGGGACAGTTTACCCCGAGACGGAACAATTATCGTCAGAATGCCATGTACAGTTCTTTTTATTTCATTGTAACAGTTCTCCCATACTGGTCTCGGTTGCTCCAAGTATTACCAAAATTTCATCTTATTTTGTACTTTTTTCTGGCATATATTCAAGTGTGTTATTTAATAGAAATTTAGGAAGACAACACATTTAAAATGGCATTTGGCTAGTACTAAAATGATTCCGTTTCCCTTCTACTGTTGTGTTAACATCATATCTGTTTTGCCGCTAAAAATGGGATATAACAGAAGGTATATATATATATATATATATGTTGATGCTTATGTCTACATAATTGTACACATGTTGATCTTTGATGTAACAGAAGGTATATATATATATATATATATATATATATATATATATATATATATATATAATCCAAGAACCGGTAAATGCAGACTTAAGCAGTTCCTGACTAAGCAAAACAATATCATCAGTGATTTCCAGGAGGAGGAGTACCACTTGTCCCATAATTTGTTTCCACTTACCATCATTCATCAAATTAATTCCTGGCGACACTTCAGAACTGCTATTTAGAGTAGCAAATAACATAAAAACTCAAAACAAAAAACTACTTCTCAAATAACTAAAATCCTAAAGACCCAAAGATAAATACCAAATTGGACTTGATTATAACCATAAATTTCAACAAATTGAGCAAACAAAAGAGGTGTAACATGATTTTGATAGGTGAACTTACCTTGAAGAGATGATGTAAAACCCATACAATCTTCTTTTGTCGGGGTTCTGTTGAAAATGGCTATGATGCGCTAGAAATGAAACTGAGCTTGTGTTGTTGATCGAGCTATTGAAGCTTGTTTTCTCCACTTTGGAATTCAAAATACCGGCCGTAGCTTTCCTCATCATCCAAAACAGAATAATACTACAAAACAAAGTAAATAGTTTCGGTACTTTTAACAAACAGCTAAAGTACATCAAATTTTCATCATCAAACCACAATGGCATTTTGACTTTTGAGCGAAAATAATACTACAACTGATAGGGGAAGAGTATAATCACAAAATCACAAAATTACCTTGCCGGTGGAAAGGTATTAGATGACATAGGGATGCATCTCTTGGATGTCTTCAAACCGGCATTCCATGGTATTTTTCTAAGATCTTATATCCTAAACACTATCTTATTAAGAATCCATGAAGAATCTATGCAGAAGTGGAAGAGTATTAGGGAGAGTTTTCATCTCACAGGGGTTGAGAACATATGGAAAAAACTTAAAAATGGACAAAATTTCTCCTTACCAAGAGAACAGGAGTTCATTCAAATTTGAAATGTTCTCGAAAGTGCAAATATAACCTAAATGGACGTTTTTGTCCTTGGAACTTTTTGGGCGGTAATTGACATATTTGTCCTCTATTTATTTTCACTTCTTCATTTTATGTATTGTATGGTTATATTTGTAAAAAGCCTTAAAAGACCTCTTTGCATTATTATAATATATAAAATAAAATATATATATATATATATATATATATATATATATATATAAAATAGTAAAGTAAAGATGTATATAGGGTAAAAGAAAAAACTGCAAATGAGAACAGGAAATAGAAAGATGAGTGACGGAGCTGTTAAGAGACAAATGGGGTCTGTAACCCACTAGATTTTGAAAACATCATATATATATATATATATATATATATATATATAGTTCAGGAAAATTGTGCTAAATTTTTGTTCACTACTGGTCCACACCTATTTTAGCTAGTAATGTCCTGGAAAGTTAATTATTAAAAGTTAATTATTAAACAAAAGGAAGAGTTACATAGCAAAAGGAGTTTCCTCTTAAATTACTTCAGAAAGAAACACACACCATTCCTTAGTTGCATGACTTTTTCGTGCAAGTTTCGCTAAGGCATCCGCCTGCCGATTACATTTACTATTGACAAACGGAAAAAAATATCTCTAGCCCATTTTCTTATTTTGTTATATCTAAAACCCACCAATAAGATGATAGATATTTAGAACCCATAATTAGTTTTAGTGTTACTATTTTTACTAAACTGACCTTAAACTAATTAAGGAGATAATTTCTGATTTTGGTAAAAAAATATTTATGAAGAAAATTAGATCACTGAAAAAGTCAAAACCTTTAATTTTGTTTGCTTTAATTAATAAATATTAGATCCAAATATTCAGGAAATTTAAAGTCTTAAATATTAGATCCAAATAATCGCTAACTAAATTACCGTTTTTGATAGTTATCTTTGTTCATATTTTTTTAGGTTTGGCTCAGAAACTACTGATAATTTTATTTATCACGCGTGATGCATGCAAGTATTAAACGAAAACCAAAATTATAGTGATAATTTCGAATATCACGCCTAAATGAAAATTAAAACTATTACCAACGGAAAGTAGTGATAACTTTGAATATAACATTTAACGCATACTAGTGTTGAATGAAAATTTCAATTGTCACAAACGGCATCTGATTATTTGATGTGAAAACCGGATTTTTCATTTTTCATTTTTTATTTTTTTATGTATTTTCATTGAGAAATGCAACATTTTAGACCATAATTCCAATAGTGAAAAATGAAATTTTCGTGCAAAATTTAGCTGAAAAGAAGACTTATCACTTGAAATGAAGGTGAAAAGGGATTTTATCACCCTAAACATGATGAAAAAACAAAATTTCATACTGACCAACACAGGGAAATTAATTTTCATTTGATACATAAGAAATTATTCCCATTTGTAGGTCTTGAAAGGTAGAACATCCTGGTGATAAGTAGTACTGTAGTTCCGCTGTTGCTACTTTGTTAGTTTTTTCCATTAAACATCATCAAGGCAGAAGTTCAGAGAGAAGGAGATGATTCTAAGGGAGAAAAACTAGAAAGTGAATTTGAAGATGAGATAAATCATCAACTTTGGTGGTACACTGGTACTATTATCACCAGCTCCATAATCATCATGATGGTTGCGACCAAGGATAACTCAACCCCATATACTGTTTCACAATAAATTAAGTTAGACTTTCTCATGTGATTTCGTTAAAGGAGACACAGAGAGATCTTGAAGATTAAACTAAAATATGATGTATCGCTGCTAAGGTGCAATAACCCAATTAAGTGATAATCGGATAATATAACCACTAGTAAAGGTCTCGGAGCATTCAACTAAGATCCTAAAAACTCTCGGAGGCCTTCAACTAATATCCTAGAAAATCTCGGATTTACGTTACCTTACCGTGAAATTTGTTAGATTTTTTTTTTCAATTAATTTGCTTTTAAAAATAATGCGATAAAGGATATTTTAGGAATCTTTAAAATATAAAAATACAAAGTCAACTCAAAACTTTTAATCTTAGCCGTATATCTTATCTTTTGGGGTACATATATACACAATTTTAATGACGGGTTTCTGGAAGAGAGAGGAGCTAAACTTGGGTTCCTCAGAAATTTCCACATTGACAAACACACAACAAGATCTTACAAGGGAAGTTAAGCCTATTTTACAGTTATGAACAAGAGAAAACTTTGTCCAGTGCAGTGACGAAGGTGCTCCATTGATTGCGTTTACTAGGGATTGATTATCATATACATATATAACCTTTTGTAGCTGGATTTGAGAAGACCAAGTAATAGCTGAGAACAACGCTTGAGCCTCAGCGTCGATTACTGAGTCTGCATGAACTATGTATGAGCACGCAAGTTAAGAACCAAATGCTAACTGAATGTCATTGGTTCGTAACGCTACAAGTTTATTACCTTATTGAATGAACTATAGAAGTGGGAGCCGTTGACACATTAGTAATGCCACATCTGTGTATTGAAGCTGCATGCATTTTGAAATGGTATATGCCCAACTAGTAGAAATGGTATCCCCTTTAACAATTGTAATAAGTCCCCAGTCAAAAAATTGCCAAACAAAAAAGACGTTATTGCACGTTAGTAGCTGGTAAGAAATAGAACAGTACTATCCTCTATTGCGTTTTACTTGATGTTGTGGAGTTTTTCACGCAGATTATAAAAAATAGGAGAATTAAAAATTTTCACTTCTACCCATATTAATACTTTTTTAAAAATTGTGCTCCCATTGTAGTGGAGTATGACCTAGTTTTTAGTTTCTAGATTCTTGAGAAAATTACCAATCACATTGTAATTTACTTGGGATGTACCAAACTTTTATAGATTAGAGTATATATCTTCCATGAGAAATATTTAAAAATTGGAGTAATTGTTTATGTGATGAGAATTTATGTTCTGGTGTAATTCCAAAGCAAGGGTAAATCGGAGAGAATTTGAGAAAAATACTAAAACTCTCCTCTATTTTGGAACAGAAAATAAACCCAAAAACATCAAATAAAGTGAAACGGAGGGAGTATGTATGAGAAAAAATCATTTCCAAACGGACAGAAGATTTAATTACCTAGGATCAAGTAAGTTAATATCAGGTGCAGGACTTTACCATGTGCATGCTTATCGTAGATGCAATTTGGGTTGTAGAAATGAATGTCATGGAACTTATCGAAACAACTAATTTTGGTGTGAGTGAAGTTCTTTTGTGTGTATAATGACATGGTGACTGTGCACGAAAGTCAAATCCAACACGACCATCGTAATACACACACCGTGTTTATGTTGAAAGCATGGAAAGATGGAATGTTCAATACATACATGAACAAGTAGACTTTTTTTTTTTCACGGAATGATGGTGCAAAAGGGAAACAAAATAGTCATTCCGAAGACATGTTGGCCTGACCTTATAACTCATTTTTCTTTTTTATTGGTAAACCTTATAACTCATTTTATTTACTGTAATAATGCGAAAGACCAAGACAAAGTGAAATCGGCAAGAGAAGCAAAACTCCCCCTTAACGTAACTTGCCCGCTCGCAATCAAAAGCCAGTGATGGATGTGTTTTGAAGTCCCAAAAATGCTTCAAGTTGTTTCTTCTTTGTTAAAAAAAGTATTTTTTACCTTGAAGCGAGGAAAACCGTATTTGTTAATCTGTTTAGACTATCAGTTTACTCCAACTTCTGATTATTTTTTTTTGCTTTGTTATTGTGCTTTTGAATTTTTAAAATTTACAAAATAGATGGGAATGAGAATGTTAGAATTAAACAAGATAAACCTAGCATGTGTTGTGTATAATTGATTCGCAACTACTTATAAGTATTAAGATCTTCGTCACATGAACTATGTATGAGCAGGCAAGTGAAAAACTTTGCTCGCGGAATGTACTTGTTTTTTTTTTTTTTGTAACACCTCATACCTGCAATAAAGTATATATTGAACCAAAAAAAGTGGGTGCCGCGGATACCTTAGCATATGCATCGTTGAAGCCACGACTTGGCATAGATTTTGGACCCTTTAGGGTGCCAGCTTTAGAAGTCTATCACCGTTGGTCGGGGAAATGGCACATTGGTCGGGTTAAACCTTCCACCTCTTTTTACCGTTTGATCTATTTTTCATTCTCTCTTTCAAGTTTCAAAGTTCAAACCCTTTAGCTTCCCACTAGCACGGGGTACTATTTTCCATGACTAGTAGCACTCTTCACAAGACAATCTGTCTTGAAAATTGTAGGTCGTACATTTAATAAGTTTAGAGAAACTATGAACGCATGCTTTGTATTAAATCATGGGTTCGAAAATCTAATTGGTATATACACACCTATAAAAGTCTTGTCTTTTCATTTTGTTGCTTCCTCTCAGTAACCGTAAATTTTCTTTTGTTATCATCAGAGAAAAGCGTTTCTTTTCATTCTAGGGTGCTATGGATGATCAAAATTCTCTAGCAAATCTCTTGACAACTCTGCGCCTAGAAGGTGATGATGGTAGTATAGTGCATGTGAATTCTTCGTCATCAGTTGTGGCAAGCAATGTAGATATTATCTTAATTATGATTCTATTGTGTTTACCGGTGAAATCTATTCTTGTTTTTAAATTAGTGTCAAAACAATGGTTCTCGCTCATTACAGATTCCTACTTTACCAGTAAACATTTCTTTCGAAACCGCTGTCGTCACATTCCTGGATTATTCTTACAAAGTTATTTAACCTCATATGAGTCAAACCCAACTACGGATTTCATCCTTCTCGACGAAACAAACGTCAATACGTCGCATCTTCATTCCAAATCCTTAAGTTTGCTGAAAAATCTTGGACCCAAAAGAATAAACGTTCACCAATCTAGCAATGGCCTTCTTCTATGCCACAGTTACGAAAGGTCCAACACCTATTACATCTGCAATCCGACCACAGATGCTGTTAGAACTATTCCTTCCTCCCCATTCATTACCTACAGTTTCGTTTGTTATGGTAGTCTAGCTTTTGATCCAGTTACATCACCTTACTATCAGGTTATTTGCATTCGGCCAACGAAGATACAAAGACCCAAGGAGAAATTTCATTATCAGATCGAAATCTACTCCTCTAAAACAAATTCGTGGAGGCTCTCTGGAGATCAACTTACTGCATGTGATTGTGAAATATTTTCCAAGTCTGGTATCTTTTGGAATGGTTCATTGCATTGGGTCAACAGGTGGGATATCAATGGGGCTTTGCTATATTTCAATGTTGGCCAAGAATTAATGAAGACAACGAAAATGCCCCGGTACCTAAGGGATCTTGTCAAAGAGAAATTAAATATTTTTGTGAGTGTAAAGGCCATATGCATCTAATAGAGATGTATGATCGATCTAAGATGAATTCGATATCTTGGAAATGGAGAGTGATTACACTGGTTGGACTAAAAAATTTCATGTCAATCTTGAGCATCTGTCAGACCAATTTCCTGATATGGTTCGAGTATTTGATTATTGGGAAAACACTATTAGTTTTGAAATCTCAGTTTTGCTTGTTGAAAAGATTGAACAAGAGTCTTCAAAGTTGGTTTTGCAATTACCAGATTTTAAGTTTGTCTCTTACGATCTCAAAGATATGATCGTCAAGAATATTTACGAGTTAAAAGCAGATGGCTCTCGAGGGTATGGCTTACTTCAGTACCATCACGGAGATACACATCAATTCATGAATCCCTTCATCACATTTTGATATAGAGTCTCAAAACTTGAGAGGATGTTATCGAGACGATCGATAAGTTCTTATTATTATTTATTAGTTTTTGTTTTCTGCTTTTATTTCGAATTTGTTTTTGACCATCTATAAGGAAAATGCAACTGTTAACATATGCAGCATGCATGGTTAATGATGTTTTGTAACCTAATCACAATTCGAAGGACTGCTTACTTAATTTTGTTTACACGAGAAGCAAAAATCTGTTAGAAGGAGTGCACAAAGGGATTTGAGGATAGCCAAAACCTTGGTCGACTCAGCTAATGACCTTGTTAATATGTCTTTCTAATTTTGACGAAACTTCTCCTAAATACATCACTGATCACAAGAGAGTCACCCGTTCTCCGAAGTCCAAACAATTCCACCTTACAACAACCTTTAGAGAAGGTTGGAATTGCCGTTTTTACTGATCAAAGGATTAGTTGATGCATAAACTAATATGGTTGCATAAAGTTATGTATCCTTTGTGGTGGTTTGCAAAATGAATATACATTTAATTTTCTAAAATTCTGCATTATATGATAAACTAGATCTTAACCCGTGCCGTAACGGCACGGGATGTTTTGTCTCTAATACGATATTGTTCACATTTTTCTTGCTTCATTTTATTCGTGAGTAATTATTTTGATATTCAAATAGGTTTTGGGAAACAAAATGGGTTACCTGATCTTTTTATTTTTTTACTTAAGCATGTTATTCCAATTTATTATCTCGGATTTGAGTAATAATGTTGTGCCAACATGAAAATAAAATAAAAAATACAAGAAATAAAATTTTTCCCTATTTATTGTTCCATCATACCATAATTTCAAACTTCAAAAAGAATATTTCATCTAACAAGACATACACCTAAACCGCCAATCC
Source organism: Papaver armeniacum (assembly GCA_023531295.1). Taxonomy (NCBI): domain Eukaryota; kingdom Viridiplantae; phylum Streptophyta; class Magnoliopsida; order Ranunculales; family Papaveraceae; genus Papaver; species Papaver armeniacum. The sequence goes on along the minus strand of JAJJWW010016428.1, from coordinate 77,425 downwards.
AACTCCATGATGTTTATGAATACTTTTGTTCCGAAATTATTGATAACTAAGGCTCTAAGGAGTGAAGCAAAAACCCATAATATTTTCCCTACTATAGATAAACACTATTTATTTATTTTTTGCAAAATGTGAGAGTTATAAAAATGAAGAACCCTTGGCTATTGGAAGGCCGAGATATACACATGTGAGTTGAAAAATAAACTTATAATAGTAAATCAAAACATGTGTAAGATTCTTTCTCAATCATATTGATAACATAATATTGAAGAAATTCGTGGATAAAAAGATTTCACACCAACTATGCTAAGTAGTGAATGAATGACGTTCTCACATCTAGTGTTACTCAAGTAATTTGGAGTTTTAAAGAGCATAGTCATATTGATATTTGTATCTACATAAATTCAACTAACCTTCCGAAGAAAAATTATTAGTTTCAAGGTAGAGCCGACACCTCGCCTTCAATGTATACAACACACATTGGGTTTAATCGGCCTTGAGATTAAACAAATACCCCAATATTAGTCAAATAATGTCTACAAATACGGATCGAAACAATGTGATAACGGGAAAATGAGAGACTAACATCAGCTTCTACAAAGAAAATACCCTATATGTATCAAAGTTTGTTAACCAAACATGTATTCAAATTAAAAAGTCATCAACTTAACACAAAAATATAAAAGAACCCAAGTTAAATCAATACTTGCATAAACAAAACTTATAAGAGAATTTTATAATTATTAAATACCTTTAAAATCACTATTAGAGATTTAATTGCATGCCCCGCAACGGTAGGAGGAAATCACCAGATTAATTTGTAGAAATTTCACTGGATATGTAGCAATTCAGAGAAGTTTACACTGGTGGTGATGCGTTCCATCTAAGTGTTGTTCGATTGATTATTTTTTTTAGAAGGTTTCGGTTTTCATTGGACAAACCGAGAGGGAGCGTTTCATTATATTCATTATCATTCGAAATCCAAGACCAACTCGCCCTATGCTTACGGGATCTCAATACAACCATAGATTTATCTATTGACGGAGAAACCTTGATACTAAATATGTAGTTTTTAGTGTTATTTATTATATAACGTGACATCCAAATGTTTTTTTCTTCTTCTTAATTTTCATGTATTTTCACCGAGTTTATATTAGCATTAAGACGATCAACCACATTTCTAATTTATAGTCTTATCCTTTTGTAGCAAACACATAATTAACATAGTCAATTACTACTCATCAAAACCGCGTACCACAAACCACCGTATATTACTTCTTTCTCCACCACCACCATTTTCCATCCCTCGTAGAATATTCGGCGCACTTATAACTTTTAATCCCACACGTCATGTATAAAGTTTAGATTTAACAAACTTAGGTCGTCAATTAATTTATTCAACTATATGTTTTTTGTTAATACTTTTAAAATCATGCGTATGAACGGTTACCAAAGATAGCAGTGGCACCAAAAACAACCATTTTGTCTTATATGATTTGGTATCATCCCAAAAGTATTTTTTATCCGCCTTTTTTGATCGTGTCAAAAACAACCAACTATACTTTTCATAATACAATGTTACCCATCATGTAAAATTTTTTATTATTTTTGATTCAAAAAGAAAAAACTAATACCACCGCCATTAAAACCATCCAGCGCCACTATTTCTTCAACCAAAACTAATGTTACCGCCTCCACCACTTTGTAACACATTCCACCGCTTCCACCACTTACTTCTTCCTCTACTACCACCACCACCACTAATATCTATTGAAATAATGAAACGCCTGCAGTATTAATCATATACCACACGAATTAAGATTGAAACCGATCAATTTATTACATAAAGGAAAATGAAAGGCCAAAAGAACCACAAGATTGTAACCACAGACGGGGGAAAAAAGTATATAAATTCACAAAGCGGCTATGCATCATGACGGGACGTAATCAGGTTAATAAGCAAATGACAGGGAACACTGATTGCCCGACCAATTAGGTCAAAATCAGGCGGAAACCCCAGGTCCAATCGATTCAAAAATTACATACAAATAATCAACCAAAATCAAATCAAACAAAAATTACATACAACCAAAGTGAAATTAAAACACAAACAACAAACGAAAACCTCGTATTTCCTAGTAATCGAGAACCAACGGATACAAACACTAAAATTCAACATGATACGGTCTCGAAATCAATTGCGACCCATTAATTTCAGATATGCACCACCGACTGATCCGAGAGACAGAGCCAATCTGAGTCTTGCAACCGAACGAAACCAAATCTCAAAATCTAGGCGAAAATTCCCATGAACATCTAGTGTTACTCAAGTAATTTGGAGTTTTAAAGAGCATAGTCATATTGATATTTGTATCTACATAAATTCAACTAACCTTCCGAAGAAAAATTATTAGTTTCAAGGTAGAGCCGACACCTCGCCTTCAATGTATACAACACACATTGGGTTTAATCGGCCTTGAGATTAAACAAATACCCCAATATTAGTCAAATAATGTCTACAAATACGGGATCGAAACAATGTGATAACGGGAAAAATGAGAGACTAACATCAGTTCTACAAAGAAAATACCCTATATGTATCAAAGTTTGTTAACCAAACATGTATTCAAATTAAAAAGTCATCAACTTAACACAAAAATATAAAAGAACCCAAGTTAAATCAATACTTGCATAAACAAAACTTATAAGAGAATTTTATAATTATTAAATACCTTTAAAATCACTATTAGAGATTTAATTGCATGCCTCGCAACGGTAGGAGGAAATCACCAGATTAATTTGTAGAAATTTCACCGGATATGTAGCAATTCGTAGAAGTTTACACCGGTGGTGATGCGTCCATCTAAGTGTTGTTCGATTGATTATTTTTTTTAGAAGGTTTCGGTTTTCATTGGAGAAACCGAGAGGGGAGCGTTTCATTATATTCATTATCATTCAAGAATCCAAGACCAACTCGCCCTATGCTTACAGATCTCAATACAACCTTAGATTTATCTATTGACGGAGAAACCTTGATACTAAATATGTAGTTTTTAGTGTTATTTATTATATAACGTGGCATCCAAATGTTTTTTCTTCTTCTTAATTTTCATGTATTTTAACCGAGTTTATATTAGCATTAAGACGATCAACCACATTTCTAATTTATAGTGTTATCCTTTTGTAGCAAAGACATAATTAACATAGTCAATTACTACTCATCAAAACCTACCAAGCACCACAAACCACCGTGATATTACTTCTTTCTCCACCACCACCATTTTCCATCCCTCGTAGAATATTGGGCGCACTTATAACTTTTAATCCCACACGTCATATATAAAGTTTAGACTTAACAAACTTAGGTCGTCAATTAATTTATTCAACTATGTGTTTTTTGTTAATACTTTAAAATCATGCGTACGAACGGTTACCAAAGATAGGAGTGGCACCAAAAACAACCATTTTGTCTTATATGATTTGGTATCATCCCAAAAGTATTTGTTATCCGCCTTTTTGATCGTGTCAAAAACAACCAACTATACTTTTCACAATACAATGTTACCCGTCATGTAAAAATTTATTATTTTTGATTCAAAAAGAAAAACTAATACCACCGCCATTAAAACCATCCAAATACCACTATTTCTTCCACCAAAACTAATGTTACCGCCTCCACCACTTTGTAACACATTCCACCGCCTCCACCACTTACTTCTTCCTCTACTACCACCACCACCACTAATATCTATTGAAATAATTTTTGTCAAAATTATTACTTATTGATGGAGATATGTATTAATATTAATTAAGGGATATTTATGATGTAAAATTAATAAATCATTTATCATGAGAAATTAATATTTTCTAAATTAATAAAACACTTATACTAATTAATATTTAAGTTGAACAAACCATAACCATAGATTTATCTTCTCTCTAGGCAAATCACTTATACTAATTAATAAAATACTTATACTAATTAATATTTAAGTTGAACAAACAACCACTGTTGATTTATCTTTTTTATCAATTCCAACCAAGGTAGAACAATGGTTAGAGGCCACTCTTATGACACAATAGGTCATGAGTTCGAACCTCCCGTTATAATTTTTAAAATTCAATATCTTGACTTGAGTATTCATTTTTAATTCATAATATTGGAATGAACACCACGTGTGCGACTTGTAGGGTGTGGCACCTGAGGATCACAACCTTTGATTTATCTTTGCCAAGGATAAATCCTGACCACCACTCATATAGGCAAAGTTAGCCTTGGCGCACGTGCGGGTTATGGGTGTGGTCTGCACAACCACGACCGTACATTTATCTTTGATTTTGTCTTATATGATTTGGTATCATCCCAAAAGTATTTGTTATCCGCCTTTTTTGATCGTGTCAAAAACAACCAACTATACTTTTCACAATATAATGTTACCCGTCATGTAAAAATTTATTATTTTTGATTCAAAAGAAAAACTAATACCACCCCCATTAAAACCATCCAAATGCCACTATTTCTTCCACCAAAACTAATGTTACCACCTCCACCACTTTGTAACACATTCCACCGCTTCCACCACTTACTTCTTCCTCTACTACCACCACCACCACTAATATCTATTGAAATAATTTTTGTCAAAATTATTACTTATTGATGGAGATATGATGTAAAATTATTACTTATTAATTAAGGGATATTTATGATGTAAAATTAATAAATCATTTATCATGAGAAATTAATGTTTCCTAAATTAATAAAACACTTATACTAATTAATATTTAAGTTGAACAAACCATAACCATAGATCATTAACGTGAATTTTTCTCCATGCATTTTGTTTGTTTTATAGATTACTAGATCTTAACCCGTGCCGTAACGGCACGGGATGTTTTGTCCCTAATACGATATTGTTCACATTTCTCTTAAACAAACCCATGTATTCAAATTAATTAATATTTCAATAGATATTAGTGGTGGTGGTGGTAGTAGAGGAAGAAGTAAGTGGTGGAAGCGGTGGAATGTGTTACAAAGTGGTGGAGGCGGTAACATTAGTTGTTTCTGAGTGGTGGCCAGGATTTATTCTGGGCAAAGATAAATCTACGGTCGAGGTTGTGCAGACCACACCCATAACCCGCACGTGCGCCAAGGCTAACTTTGCCTATATGGTCAAGATATTGAATTTTAAAAATTATAACGGGGAGGTTCGAACTCATGACCTATTGTGTCATAAGAGTGGCCTCTAACCGTTGTTCCACCTTGGTTGGAATTGATAAAAAAGATAAATCAATAGTGGTTATTTGTTCAACTTAAATATTAATTAGTATAAGTATTTTATTAATTAGTATAAGTGATTTGTCTAGAGAGAAGATAAATCTATGGTTATGGTTTGTTCAACTTAAATATTAATTAGTATAAGTGTTTTATTAATTTAGGAAACATTAATTTCTCATGATAAATGATTTATTAATTTTACATCATAAATATCCCTTAATTAATATTAATACATATCTCCATAAATAAGTAATAATTTTGATAAAAATTATTTCAATAGATATTAGTGGTGGTGGTGGTAGTAGAGGAAGAAGTAAGTGGTGGAAGCTGGGAATGTGTTACAAAGTGGTGGAGGCGGTAACATTAGTTTTGGTGGAAGAAATAGTGGTGGCTGATGGTTTTAATGGCTATGGTATTAGTTTTTTCTTTTGAATCAAAAATAATAAATTTTTTTACATGACGGTAACATTGTACCGTGAAAAGTATAGTTGGTTGTTTTTGACACGATCAAAAAGGCGATAACAAATACTTTGGGATGATACCAAATCATATAAGACAAAATGGTTATTTTTGGTGCCACTGCTATCTTTGGTAACCGTTCGTACGCATGATTTTCAGTATTGACAAAAAACATATAGTTGAATAAATTAATTGACGACCTAAGTTTGTCAAAATTATTACTTATTGATGGAGATATGTATTAATATTAATTAAGGGATATTTATGATGTAAAATTAATAAATCATTTATCATGAGAAATTAATGTTTCCTAAATTAATAAAACACTTATACTAATTAATATTTAAGTTGAACAAACCATAACCATAGATTTATCTTCTCTAGACAAATCACTTATACTAATTAATAAAATACTTATACTAATTAATATTTAAGTTGAACAAACAACCACTGTTGATTTATCTTTTTTATCAATTCCAACCAAGGTGGAACAATGGTTAGAGGCCACTCTTATGACACAATAGGTCATGTGTTCGAACCTCCCCGTTATAATTTTTAAAATTCAATATCTTGACTTGAGTATTCATTTTTAATTCATAATATTGGAATGAACACCACGCAGCGACTTGTAGGGTGTGGCACGGAGGATCACAGCCTTTGATTTATCTTTGCCAAGGATAAATCACCACCACTCATATAGGCAAAGTTAGCCTTGGCGCACGTGCGGGTTATGGGTGTGGTCTGCACAACCACGACCGTAGATTTATCTTTGCCCAGAATAAATCCTGGCCACCACTCAGAAACAAACTGTGCTTTATATTGTAGATACCTCCAATTTTTTCATAAAAACTCTAAATTTGATATTGTTGTTTGTAATCGTTGCGTAAATTATTTTATAATCTTTCCAACAAGATAAAATTTATAAAATTTCAAGACACGAATTTTTAGATATGTTATATTAAAGTTTGCTTTTCAATTTTACCCCTAAAAAATAGAGATAATTGTGTCTAGTGAAAAAGACTAACCATGGACACCAAATCCAATCTTTTTGTGTCAAATTATCAATTGATGACTTAGATTTTTAAAAAAAAAATGGCTATATAAGGTCCCCTTGCTTCGCTCGGTCCGCCCAATTTAAATTATTAAAAATTGTTGTATTACTGTATTTGCAAAAAAAAAAAAAACGCATTTTGTTGTCAATCTCATGGTACAAGATTCATCAGTCCTACAAAAACATTTCCGAAAAAGATATGTTCAGCCGGAAATGATACACTCATCGCGGGCTGGTCCCACGGTGTATCCGCATAGAGAAAAAAAAAGGCAAGTCCCTATGACTCGGCGGTTTGCAAGGGTTGGCTAAGTATGGGTCCCACCTCCTCTCTCTCACAATTCCCTTGTCGGGATGGCAATCATTACCATATATTCAGCTGGGTCTCTTGCGTGTTGCGTCCCAAAACATTTCATGCACCAAAGAATATGAGATATTTACTAGTGGTATCGCATATAAAATCGCTCGATTAAATGTCTTTATTTGATCTACATGGGAAAATCGAAGTGGCCTATTGAAAAGAATTATATACCAACCCATGATCAACCACATACAAAAGTCATCAATATAACTAATCTACTTGGGGAAACCCAAAAAAAACCTTATTGGTACGGAATTTTGGAACAATAAATATAAGGCCCTGTTAACTTATATACCCGTATACAAGTTAACAGGGTATAATTGACCTAAAATTAATTGGGAAATTGAAACACATTACCAAAGTAATTAATAACGTCGCTTTTGATAATATTGAGATTTGTGTTCCCCTAATACCCTTACCCTTAGGTTTTGCTAATGAAAAATAATTAAACATTTAATCCACGCGTTTCCTCCTTTTTACATCTCTCTTCTTTCTTTGTTATCTTCTCCATCACCATTTTTATCTCAAGAGTCACGGCATCCTTCCTCTCAATTTTCATTATACTGTAAAATATTAATTATATGTTTCATACCAATCCAATAACAGATTATCACAAACAAGATAATCTGATGGGTGCTAGAACTTATCACAAACAAGATCCATATCCAATAATAGATCAGAAAACTAATTTTTTAGATTGACATGCAAATGTAAAAGGATGATGGAATCAAGGCAGAAAAGGAATTGGATGATCTTCAAATTAAAATGATACAAGTTGTTTATATATTAATTCGTCAAATCGCCCAGCAGAATTGGGTGTTCAATAATTTATCCTATTTGTTTTTTTTAGGTTTGATTAAGAATTTGGGTTTGTTCCGTGGAGTTAAGATGTTTATCAACAAAAGCAACTTATTCACGGATCGCAACTAAGCATCAACAACAGCAATAAAATCTCCATAATTCCTAACTGCAACTTCTTGCTGTTGTCTCTGAATTCTTCTGAAACAGAAGCGAGAGGTAGAAGATTTGATGAAACCATTGTCGAATCTTACGATGAATCCATTAATTAGTTGATGAATACAAATTCGGCCCTATGAAAATTTAGGGTTCGGAGTTTCGAAGAGAAATTTTATTGATCCTTATTATCTTTGGTTTGTCAAATCCGGGAGGAAGAGTTTTGATTTTGAGTTTATGTACTGGTTTTGATTTTTATCAGAGAAGAAGAAAACTCAATGGTTTGATTGCAAAATAAATACTATAAAAAAATGGATTTAGAAGGATATTAGTGGAAATAATCTACCTAAAAGTAATAAGATTTCATTCCCAAAAAATTTCAAGTTTCCCAACAATAATTTAAATATCCGACAAAAAATAATGATATTTTAATTTTCTTAACTTATACAACAAGTTAACATTTGCCATAAATATATCACACCAACCAAATCACCCGGAAAAAAATAAAATAAATAAGTAGTCGTGAGATTTGTGACTATCAATTCACTCCGACATCTCACTCTTTTTCTCATCTTTTTCTTTGTTACTCTGCGGTCGAATTTGAAAGGTTTAACAAAATTGGTGGGAATGAGAATGCTAGAATGAAATAACACGAAGCTAAAGTACGTTGAATCTGAAAGGTTTAACAAAATTGGTGGGAATGAGAATGCTAGAATGAAATAACACGAAGCTAAAGTACGTTGTGTCGAATTGATTCACCATTACTTATACACATTGAGAAGTTCATTATATGAATGAACTATGTATGAGCACACAAGTGAAAAAACTTGTGCTAATTGCTAACTGAATGTGGTTTCATTTTGTAACTATATATACCTTGTCAAATGAACTATAGAAGTGGGTACCCTTAGACACCTTAATGCCATATTTGTGAATTGAAGCGCATGAGACAAAACTTTGATACATTTTGGACTCTTCCGAGTCCCCCAAGGTCTGAAAATTATTCGCAAAAACACGTTTTGTCTGTGAGCCACCCATTAGGGAACATTAACTAGAAATCCATTCACTTACTTTGGCAACAGCGACGGAACCAGGAATTTATATTTGGGTGGCTAAATTTTTTTTTTCTCGAACACTCAACTTAATTTATCTCAATTGCAAAAATGACTACTGCGGTAATATACTTAAAGCTAAGTATGGGTATGCCACACGATCTCTTTTCCTTGGAGCATAAAGTTTTGAATCAAATTTTTTCACCTTGTAACTAATATTAAGGAGGAATAATTTTGCGTATCGAAAATAATAATCCTGATTTATTTAACGGCCGAAGGCCGCCCAATTTTTTTCTAGTTTTAAAGGTTATTATAGGGATGCAAAAATATTTGGAGTTTGTACATATATACGCATAATAAGTTATGACAAATTGTATTTTTGTCTCATGAATACACTGTATTTTTTGATTATACATAGATATACATAAAATTGTAGTCACTTCATAGAAGAAAAATGAATTTTTGTACAAACACTTGTTTTTTTTTTTTTTAAAGGTGGACAAACACTTGTTTAGTTAAGGACAAGACATCCCCATTTGACACACAATTTTATTTTATCAAACTGACACGTAACAGGTGAGCCCATTCAATACCTGATTTTAAGAAACATCATGAATACTTGTTTTGCCCTATAGCCTTTGAACGGTTGAGATGCTAAACAAAAATTAATCCATACGGGACCGGGTTCCAAAATCTTCTGATTTCTTCCACGCAAAATCATATACAATTAATGGGCTAATTAAAATTTACACCTGGGCTAAATTTTATAAATGTTAAAAATTACACTAACAAAATATCTTTTTAGAAATTTTGGGATGGGCTTCAGCCTGGGTAAGCCACCCCCTAATACCGTCCCTGCCAAAAGACTTAGATGGATGTGATTGTCATTTAATTTTCAGAAAATCCCGATTATTTGGGATTTATAAATAGGACATAACTGCTGGATAATTCAGTACGTACACTACTAGTAGCAGCTACCATGCAAGACACCGAAAGTAATGTTGCAAGAAAAATCTATATAAATATATAAATTATGCACTGAATACAGCTTTTATTTTATTTTTTAATATGTGAGATTAAATTAAAAAGAAAGAAGGGAGAGATCACGAAGAGTAATACTGAGAGAATATACAAGAAAAATAAAACAGCAGCAATAAACCAAAAAATACATCAAACATAAAAATTCATGGAGGTTGCCAAGAGAGAGAGATGTATCCCAATTCAGAATCCACGCACGAATATATAGCTTTTATTACGAAGATCAATCAATTGACAACTGAACTTGAGCTTGTCGCAATAAATTTTGGAACAATGAGGGATGGGGATTGCATATGTTATGAGGGCATGCACTTGGACCACCAAATTAGGCAGGAAATAAAAAACTTGGGAAATCTCCTTGATTGCGTATGTTATGAGAGCATGCACTTTGATTCCCAAGTATTAGTCTCCTTTGAATAGGAAACCATCTCAACTAGGAAATGGAGAACTTGTCTCTGGGATGTTCTAGAAACCATGATAGTAAGATGCACTAATTTTCGACACGCCGATCGAGTGAAAGAAAAAATAATCGTTCGGAAGCTCCCTAGCTCAGACGTATTCAACTGACACTATACAATTCGCATTTTGATTTAAAAGGGACAATTAATTTATTTGAATTCTTCAGAGTTATGGGAGCACTAAGTTTCGGAGCCACGGGGACATTATGAGCAAGACCGTGTGAAATAGTCATGAGAAAAAGCAAAACTTCTCTCTCGCAAGCCGCAATAGTGGCTAATAAATCTTACTAGTAGCCCGAGAACATTTGGATTCAAAACTAGAAAAGTGATATATATGGGAAAAATATTAGACATATACAGGGTATTATTACACAAAATCCATTTATAAAGGAACGCGAAATTGGGGATAAAAAAAGGAATTGGGGGATATAAGAAAAGGCCAAAAAGTTTTCCAGATATCAATTCGGGGTCACCCCTTATCCGGGGTTCAAGAAGTAGAGTCTCAACGAGTCAAAGTCTCGTTACAAAATTTTTCAGGTTTTGATCTTCAAAACCTATTTTTTCCGGGTTTTAATCTGTCTACTCCTAAGACAGATTATCGATTTTCGAGCATGCCAACTACTTCCGATGGTTTTTGCTTAAATTTCTATGCCGAACATGATGAAAAGTATACAGAAACTTCAATTTTTTTCACTTGACTACCAAAGATTGATAGATTTCTATCGAGCATGCCTAAGATTCCACGCATTGAATGTTAGTGAAAACCATGCCGACACCATTTTCCTAAAGATGGTTCTTCACCAATTCCTAACATGGTCTTCATCACTTCCGGCGATGTAAAAAAATATTCCGTTTTGAATTTTTTTCGGTTTTAATCATTCCACTTCCAGGCATAATTAGTTAATTCTCGAGCATGCCGGCAAGACCTAGGTTTCCAGATAGTATGTTGCTTAAATTTCTATGCCTAACATGATGAAAAGTATCCGAAAGTTGATTTTTTTTTCACTTGACTACCGGCATTGATAGATTTGTATTGAGCATGCGATTTTTAGTTACTGCATTGAATGTTAGTTACCAACAATGCCTACACCAGCTTCCAAGATGGTCTTCATCAATTCCTAAGCATGGTCTTCATCACTTGCAAGATGATTTCATCACTTCCGAATTAAAAAAAAAATTTCGTTTCCAAAGTGAGGAGCCTTAGAGAAGGAGAAGAGAATTTGAAAGAGAGTGGGGAGAGTTTAGAATTTGAAAGGGAATGGGGAATATTTGGGTTTCAAAGCTCTAACCCTGAAAGCGATTAATAAGAAGTGGAGATGGAAATGGGGCATATAATTTTGTTTTTTGATTTTAAGTTTTTTGATTTTTATTTTGAAGGGAGAATATTTTCGTATTTTTGCACCCCAAAACCACCCCTTAGCAGACACTATTGGTTGGGGGAAGTAATTCATATCCCTCAATTAGTTTTTTTATCCCCCAATTTCGTGTTCTTATAAAGATAAAAAAATCTCCAATTAATTAAGGGGTAAATTTATTAAATATCCTTAGTTTTGACATCCAATAAATATACCCTTATACAACAATATAAATACCCCTATCATTTAAATACCTTATCCCTTAAAAAACAGATTACCTTAATACCCTCACTTACAATATTATTTTCAATTTAAAAATCTTATCCATTAAAAAATAAATTTTTCTATTATTTCACATCCACCAGCAGCACCATTTCACCACCACCAACATCACCGCCGCCACCACCACTCCACCACCACCGCAACTCCACCACCACCACCGCCACTCCGCCACCACCACTCTGCCACCACCACCACTTACTAAATACAACCACAAATAATATTCCACCACCGTCACACACCACCACCACTGTTGTTGCCGCCGCCACCGCCGCCATTAATATTAGGTGTCAACAACTGAAGTTGATCCAAAAAATCAAAAGTTCAAAAATATTTGTCAAATTTGGTTGTTGATTCCATTTTTCCATTGTTGATACACAAACATTGGTTGTTGACTCCCTAAAACTAAGGTCAATTTCTATTGTTGATACACAAATATTTGTTGTTGATTCCATTTTTCCATTGTTGATACACAAACATTGGTTGTTGACTCCCTAAACTAAGGTCAATTTCTATTGTTGATACACAAATATTTGTTGTTGACTCCTTACACTAAGATTAATTTCTATTGTTGATACACAAATTTGGTTGTTGATTCCATTTTTCCATTGTTGATACACAAACATTGGTTGTTGACTCCCTAAAATTAAGGTCAATTTCTATTGTTGATACACAAATATTTGTTGTTGACTCCTTACACTAAGATCAATTTTTATTGTTGATACACAAATATTGGTTGTTGGCTACCATTGCTATTGTTGATACACAAACATTGGTTGTTGACTCCTAAATAGTTGATGGAGTAAGTATTCAACAACTTGTCGTCCAACCTCACCACCACCACCGCCAGCCAGCATTGACAACATTTCCAACACCACAAACAACCCGAATCACCATTATCTTCATGAACAACTTTAATTAATCATTCCAACAACAACCAACACAATCTCCATCATCAAAATTCATCGTTCTAACCTCACCAAAGATCACCAACACCACCAGCACACACAATATCCACCAACACCACAACAACCATAACCACCACTATCTTCAAGACTGATTTTATTTCATCATTCGAACCTGAACCAACACAATATTCATGACTGATTTTATCTACATACTACCACCACCATCATTGTAGATCTGGTATCTTCCTCCACCACCATCATCTTCTTCTAATTAAATAGAGATTTGATATCCTCCTTCACCACCACCACGACCTTCACCTCTATTATTTGAAACTAGGGTTGTTGATGGATCTTAAATTCGAGCTTGTTACTCTATCGATTGAGAAGAAGAACTTTCAATTGAAAAGCTAAACCCATTAAATCTATAACAGACATCAAAAGAAGAGGAATATTAACAGTTTATAATGATTATCAAACTTGATTTCTCAATCAATCGTGAAAATCGATCTAAATCGTGGTGATGTCTGCTTGTGATGGATTTGTTGAAGCATAGGAGGTGCCGCCGAACCGATGACGAGATCGGTGGAGGTGGTGGCGAGGCGACTCTGAAGATGTACTGGCGGAGATGACGATGAAGAAGTTGATTTTCAGTTTTTAGTAATGAAGAAGAAGAAGTATCGAATAGATTAGGGGTATTAAAGGAAGTATCTTCTAATTGAATTTCCTTGTTTTTAGATTAGGGGTATTAATATAATGAACAAGGGTATTTTTGAAGCCCATGAGAAGAAGGGGCATTTATATAATTCCCACTTAATTATGGGATTGGAATTCTTATGAATTTAATCTAATTAAGCAGTTATTTAACGAAGAACTAAGGAGTCAAGTCAATCAGTTTACTCCAACGTCTCACCTTTTTTTTTTTTTTTTTTGCTTTTTTTGGTACTTCTGTTTCAATGAAGATTTTGAGAATGGGATGTTAAAATGAAAACAAGAAAAATCTGTAACATACGTGGTAAGAATTGATTCTCAAATCTCAACTACTTATACATATCGAGGTCTTAGTTACATGAAGTATGTATGAGCCCACAAGAGAAAAACCTTTGCTATGTTTTAATTGCTTGCAAATTGAAGCATATTCCATATTCTCATGTTTTGTTCATCTTCTCTTGGAACTCTAAATTGGTTATGTGTGGGAACTCTTGGAATAATTTTGCCAGTTGAGTTCTTGGAGTTTGAGTCGGGAACACTGAGCTTGTGAGTGAAATATGCAACTAAGAGAAAAGCAGAACATACCCCCTTCATACAACATTCTCTCTGGCAACCAAAAAGCTGTCCATGGATATTTTGAGACTTTTAGTGTTTGGTAGCCCCAAACATTTCAATTCGAAGCAATAAAAGTTTATATGTGTGGAAATGGGATGTATACAAGGGGTCCACGTGTGAAAGTAAAAGTTTTTAAGAACATTTACCATGTATATAGGGAATTATTTCTCAATTTGTTTTTTTTGTAAAGAAACAATTTAGAAAAATGAATAAACAAAAGGACACAACACCAAAGAACTATAGTTTTCTTAACAAGCTGGATAAACTCCTCAACATACCTTGGTCTTCCTCCGAGAACTCAATTATTTCTCTGTTTCCAGATGTTTTGACTTCTAAATACTCGCATCTCTTTTTGCTCCTATTACTCCTTACATTCCACTCCCAATTACACAAAGCTTGATTTACCATTTACTTATTGAAGATGTGTTAAAGAAACTCCCAGTTTACTCGAACATCCCAAAAAACTGAATAAAGAAATTTACTAAGTTCAAGAAACAAGGTTTTTTTTTTTTTTTCTTTTTTTTTGAAGCATATTCAAGAAACAAGGTGATATGATGAAAACAAGACGAACTTAGCATAAGAGTTGAGAAAAAATGTAGAATTAATTCTCAACTACTCATGCACACTAGATGTTTGTTACATGAACTATGTATGAGCCCATAAGTGGTAAAACTTTTGCGAACTGAACGCATTCCTCTTTTAACACTACTACATACATGGCTCCAGACTTTTTGATGCATGTAATGCGGATAAATAGGGATGTTTTGCCTACCGATTTCGATAATTACTGTCTTTTCTGCCGGAGGTCCTAGGCTCCTAGCCTTATTTCTCCTTCTACTTCCATCTTTTTTTCTCCTTGGATTAATAAAAGTTTCCTCTTGATTTTAATAAAAAAAAAATCATAGAAAAATGGGTGTCTCATACATCTTTTTTGTTTTTGTATCACCCTTCAAAAATTATATAGATAGTCGAACTAAAATATTGTTGTACTATGTATACTTGGCTCTTGTTTTATAACATAATAATCGAAAATGCTATATGAACAGCCGGTTGACAGCTGATCTTACGTGGCAAGCATAGTAGAGCGATGATGTGTCCTATATTTTACCATGTCATCAAAAAAATACTGAAAACCCTAATATTCGGTCACGCTCTTCCCTTTCCTTTGCCGTCTGAATTTCTTCACCTTCACATGGGATATGAATCATATGATCCGTTGAAAACCATTTCAATCATGTATCTATATTTGATTGAAATTGAAAACCATCCAAATTCTCAGCCAATGAATCTCATAGTGCAACACAAATCGATTAAGACCACAGAGTCTGTCAACAATGGCTTCTCCTAATTGGATTTTTCTCACGTTCTTGATTCTTCCATTTATTTTTCAATCCAATTAATCAAACTCAGAGTATTATTTATCCATCAACAAAGATCTTCTCTGGACTTCCTATCACTCATGTAAATTTGTTTGACTTAGGTTACCAGTCCGATCCCATTAATAATCATAATGGTGTGTTCTGTGATTTCATCAACCAAACATCAATTTGTTTATACTGAAAAACATTACCCAATATGTCGAGATTATGAAACTATAAGAATCAAGAGGATATGGTAGAAATTATTTTCAAGCAGAAAGAGATAATAGGAAGACAGAGATTAGTTTTCTTAGGCTTTTATTTTATGATGTGGATAAAGAGAAAATTACACGTTTTTATAGTTATGCCCGCCACGTTGGATCAGCTGTCATTTAGCTGTTAACCGGCTGTTCAAGTAGCACGGTTGCATAATAATCCATGTACAAAATTAAGCAATTTCTAAATTTGCCGGCTCCTGCGTAAACTCCGTTGGTGCTCACCAACAGGCATTGAACACTTTTGAAGCCGTGTTATGGAGTGTTATGGACATGTCCGATGGCAAAATTGAACGGCATAGTAAGGGACAACGGGTACATCGTCTCTTCTTGCCGACTGAATTGTTTGCTTCCACGAACGCATTCTCAAGATATTCATTAGCTGCTCGTTCATGCTTTCCCATGTCATTGCATTTGGTAGGACGCGTTTCCTTCACGTCTAAGAAGAGATTAGGATTGCCAGATTGCTGATACGTTGTGATGTTTTCTGTATAATAAAATCGTCTTCTTTGTTAACAGTACCACTGCTTCTAAAACATAAATAAAAACACAAAAAACAGATACAATAAAAAGAACCGAAAGAAGTACAAGGATAAGCATCTTGATTTCACCATGTTTTACAAGGGTCATACATATCCAAAATTTTTTAAAATACGGTTCAAATAGACGAGTAAAAATTAGTACGGGTGAAATAGCCAAAAGAAAAATAGCAAGGTTGAAACTGGATTCATAATGACTTAAACTTAAAAAATTGCAAGGATGAAACTAGATACATCCTGATATAAATTAAAAACAAGAAAAATATTTGAAAACGGGTAGGATGAAACCTTACATCCGTTATTTTTATATTTTTGTCCATTTCAACAATATCTTTTAATTTTTATTATTTAAACAAGAGATCAAACCTAAGTGTCTTTTTCACCCAGGAATTGTTGATTTTGGTCTTTTTGACCAA
Organism: Papaver armeniacum; assembly: GCA_023531295.1. NCBI lineage: Eukaryota > Viridiplantae > Streptophyta > Magnoliopsida > Ranunculales > Papaveraceae > Papaver > Papaver armeniacum. The sequence continues at coordinate 60,330 of JAJJWW010016428.1, read as the reverse complement.
TTTTGTGTTTGCGAAAATCTTGTCATTCGAGTACGGAAGTTTTTGTTGTAGTTCTTCCCCGCCGCTAGGAGCCATGGAAGGTGAGATCATGAAGGAATTTTTGCAATTTCACAAACGTTTTAGTCTTCTATCTAGCAAGCAATATGCTGTCTTAAGCTAGTGAAAATTCCAGGAAACTTCCTTAAGGCAACCATATCTCCTCGGACGTCGTTTATTAGCTAAAAATCCTGACTACCACTAGAACCTTGGACCACCAAGTTGGGCATATACATGGACCACGCCATGAGTCTCATCATTTGCTGTTAGCATAATAATATCTATCAAGAAAAGTAGGTTACAACTACCAAGTACATAGCGTGCAATCATTTGGTCATGCCATATATGGAAACTTCCCTAGTTTATGATGAGTTCAGATATCCAGAAACGAATAACATCATGGTTTCAATTACTTCACAACATTAGTTTAAACTCAAACACAACATACAACCAAATTAACAACTTGTCATGAGGAGAAATGTTATGTACAACACGCATCCTTTGAGATAAAAATTTTCCTTTTTACTGATAAGTTACAACATATACATATTTCAACCACAGATACTTACATCAATATCTAGTGACTTCATCAGTAGGTTATAGAGAAAGATGTACATGTAGACAAGGACTCTCTATCTGCTGAAATCTCCGACCACACCGACTCCGAGTGTTTTACTGTGGATATTTGTGAGAGAAATATAAGGAACCTCAATAATAAGTCTCACGGTGAAGAGCTGAAGATATAGTACTAGTGTAATGCTAGTATTTAGTACCATGAGTAAATTAAAATCACTAGCTTGAAAAAAGGCATACAAAATTAATTAACAAAAATTCTATTCGGACCGCGTGTTTGGACAACGTAAAAACCACATCCTCACATGCAAACACAAAAATGGGACCCTCTACTATCTCCCGTGGTGGGGCCCACACATTTGTATCTCTACACGGTTTTTAGCTGGTTTCAAACGGCCGTTCATACAGAACCACTCTAATTAATTAATTACTTGGGATAGTTGCAGGACCTTGGTCCTTGCCCACGTGGAAATGCTTCTCCTTGCTAGACGCAGTTTGGGTTGGGAAAGGATTCAAAGGACCACACTACTTAGGTCTTTCTCTCCTGTTTTGGACGGAGAGTGAATAAAAGCGAGATTGTACAATAGCAACTGGTATACACACATTTGACGATCAAAAAAGAAAAATGTGTTACTGATGCTCTGTATCACTTTGTATTTTTGCTAGTTTCTGTCACTCTTTAGGTGAGTGCAACTTCTTTTATAAAATTTACCCTTCTTATTGTCAAAAAAAAAAAAAAAAAAACAAGAAATGACTGAAAGCTTAAATACTTGTAACTCTCGAATCATATTTATTGAATGCCGGTGCTAATGGATGTGAAAAAACAAAACAGTAGTCGTTCCAAGGCTGGAAAGATTCGACTGACACTAAAAATAAGTGTATCTACAGTAATAAGCACTGGCTAGATTTTTTTGACTTCAACTTGGTAGGGACAATTTTGTCATTTAAGTTCTTTGGAGCCTAGTTAGCAATTCGGGGTACGGGTAGTGGTTCGAGACGGTGTAGTACGGGAATTATATACGGATTCGGATAGGTCGAATTCGGTCAAAAATCCGGTCAACCGTTCGTTGTTCTGACAATGGTTGAACGGCATACGTGCGTGCATAATCGTTTTATAAATGTGAGTTCGGTACTTAAAATTCGGCTTACATATATGATAAATTGATAAGTATTATGATCTTATTACGAGACTAATTTTATTTGTATATGATTTATAAGATGGGAAAAAAATTGGGCGTGATTATTTAACAAGAAGTAACAATTTATTTGCATAAATGTATTATAAAACGAGTTTATATACTTAATTGCAAAAAAATCGACACATAAAACACTGGTTAAATAACTACCAATAGAAAACTTTAACTGAATAATTGTATTTAAATATTAAAGTATATATAAAATCAAACAAAAACCAATCAACGGAACGCTGGTCAGAGAGTTACCTATGGGAAAGCAAGAACTAGGTTCGGAGTTCTAGTTCGGAAATATATTCGGATTCGGTCAGTTCAGATACGTTCGCGAATCATTCGTGAGGTCCATATAATCCGCGAACTAGGTTCGGAGTTCAAATAGTTCAAGATCATTCGGATTCTATTACCCGGATACGTTCGCGAATCATTCGGGAATGATTCGGAGAATTACTAACTAGGCTTTGGAGTAAGGAACGCTGAGCTTCATGCGGCTTGGGTGAAGAAAAAACTAGTCAAGACACCGAAATATCTTGGTAAACAACCAAAAACACAACCCAAAACAATCCCTCTAACAACGAAACCAAAAATGTGCCCTCGTGTTTTCCTCGGGGAGACGGTTCCCATCCACCACTTTGTCAGAGGAACAGTTTTGGATTGTTTTTCTGGTTGTCTACCACGAACGATTCTTGAGACATCTCTCCTGATAAACCGAATATTTATTATATTTCTTTTTGAAAGAAGAAGGTTATACTATTAAAAAAAAAAGGTCGAGCCTGTACAAGAGCCGGCAAAAAATGAGTCAAATAGACCGAATATGCTATTCCACTGCCTTAGATATGCAACACAAATTTTCAGTTATTCGGAACTTGATTGCTATCAATAATATCTAAAAGTCTCCAAATCACAAGTCCAAAGAACTATAGCTTGTTCAACAAAAACTATCACTTTTTCAGCTGACTTGTTTCTAGGCCCAAACACCTTTCAATTCGTTCCCCATAATTACCTTACACGTTCAAAAAGAAGAATGTAATAAGAAAAAAGACTTCTAGAGAATGTCACTATTTGAGGGGAGATGCTAGAGATACCGCGGTTTTCTCCCGCAATATCTCCCGAGGGGCAATCTAACGGTTTTGGGTGCGTTCTTAACATCGAAATGGGCGCAGTGTCATGTGGGGTTCCTGTTTTCTCTGTTTTGCGGGATGTTCTGCGGGAATTGGTGTCGATCAAGCTATCATTTCCGCTATTTGAGATCCTTAGAGCAACCAAATATTCCATTTGTCAGCTTTTTTTGGCATTTTCATTCGTCAAATAAAAGAAGAAAGCTATAAAGTAATGATCACTCACAACCAGTCAACAAAGTGAGTTATCAACTTTAATGAGAAACCTAAATAAAACCTACCTTATTATCTTGGTTACATGAACTATGTATGACCACCATGAGAGAGAACTTGTGCTAATTAACTGAATTTACTCGTTTCGGTAAGATGACTGGATTGACACTTTTGAACTACATAAGTGGGTGGCGGCTTAGTTGGTTAGGTGGAAACTAGCATTTCGTTGTGACTTCTATTCGGCTTATGCATTGCCAACAAGGCTGAATTGGGCCCTGGAAAAATAATTGGGGACGCCTAGCTACAAGATAAAAAAAAGTCATGAAATAGTAATTGGGGTTATCCCTTATCCCTTTTTTTAAAAAGGCTAAACTACCCCAAATCATTAGTGTTAATTTAGTTGATTAATTGTTAATCTTACTTAATTTGATTTTAACCTTCTTCTTTTTTCTTCAAATCTTTTGTTTGCAAATTTTTTTTTTCCTTTTTTTGCCGAGATTTGTATGAAAAATCGTCATGGAGGTGAAGTGTTTCATTAACGACCCTCAAGAGTCGTTACTATTTCAAAAACGACCCCCAAGAGTCGTCATTGTTTCATTGACGACCCTTAAGAGTCGTTATGCTTCAAAAACGACCCTCAAGAGTCGTCATTGAAACAATGACGACTCTAAACCGTCGTTAACGCATTTAAAAGGGTCGTTATTATCTTCGGAGAGTTATTAATGGCGGAAATACATTAAAGGGTCGTAATAGTATTGCATAAGACCATGACGACCCTTTGATGTATTTTTCCGCCATTAATGATTATTCGGAGAAGATAACGACCCTTTTATATGCATTAACGACTATTTAGAGTCGTCATTGAAACAACGACGAATCTTGAGGGTCGTTTTTCAATCATTAAAGATTCTTGAGGGTGTCAATGAAACAATGACGACTCTTGAGGGTCGTTTTTGAAATAGTAACGACTCTTGAGGGTCGTCAATGAAACACTTCACTACCATGACGATTTTTCATACAAATTTCGACAAAAAAAATTAAAACAAAAAAATCAGGGCTGGTCAGTGCCTTGGCCCCCAACAGTTCAGTAATCATAGTTTGCTATCGTCTTGGTATTCCTATGTTTGTCGAAGGGGGGTTATGCTCTTGTTGTAATAAACCTATGGATATCTTTGGCGATCACGCGCTTCATTGTGCTAAAGATGTTGGGATTAAGTTTCGTCATGACTTAGTTCGTGATTTAGCTACGATATCTCGCACAAAGCATGTGTACCGCACGTAAGGAAGCGAATCTGGGTATTTTATCGATGATAACAAGGATTTAAGGCCAGTAGATATCCTTGTGCTCAATTGGGAGAACGGGCGGGATGTGTGTATGGATGTCACAGAGTCTCTCCCTTCACCGGTGACCGGTGTTCGAGCCTTTATTCCTGGGCGAGGCTATTTCAAGGCAATCGCGCGCAAGCGCACCAAATATTTGTCCCGATTGTGTTGCACATGGCTATGGTTTGGGTGTTTTAGCTTTTACTACTCTAGGAGAGCTTAGTGATGATTTTATTTCTTTCTTCAAGCGTCTAAAGAATTGTTTGGTTAGCAATGACGCTGGTAGTGGTTTAGGTAGCTTTATTTTTCATAGGTTGGGTGTAGTTATTCAGAAAGGAGTTGGAGCTCAGCTTGTTGCTTGGCTTCCAACCACAGGTGTTGTAATTTGATTAATAAATTACTAAATTAATCTTTATTAATCTTTTAAAAAATTAAAACTAAAAAAATTAAAATTAAACAAAAATAAAAATTAATAGGTTGATATGTGTCATAATCCTAAGGGTTGGGGTAATCTAGTCTTTTCATTGTATTTAGACACCCTTTATCCTCTTCCCATGAGTGGGGATAGGAATCTAGGGCCCCTAATTAGTTTTCAGGGCCCCCAATTCAGCCTTGATTGCCAACTGCCAAGTATTAACTTTTTGGGGACAAAATAAACGCAAAACGAAGCACGGGCGGAGCCATCCATGACAAGGGTTGGCAGCTGCCCGCCTTGCTGGACTGACTATCAAGCTTAATAATTTGACCTGAAATGCCCATTAATGCTTAATTGCCAATCCTAAATTGTTATTCTTTTGCCTTCTCATAACAAATTTTCTAGCTCCAAGCCTCAGACCAACCGACCAAGAGAGTGTTTGATTTGTTTTTGTTCTCTATTCTTGTTGTTTGTAGTTGTGCCTCTTTGGCGCTTTCTTGATTTGACTATGTGTTGCATTTTCGTTCTAAACTACTTTAAGGGCCGTGTTGCAATACATCCGTTGAGCAAAATTTTCAGTGGATGGACTACTTATTACGCAAAGTGAATAGTAGTCAAGAGTCAAGGCTCAGATAAACTTAATGCTGCAAGAAAAATTTAAAGATATATGATTTAACTGAGTAGTCAAGAAAAATTTAATGAACCCCCATCACTCACTGAGTATGGCTTTTATAGATCAATCAACACAAAATTGGATAAAAAGACCAAAATCAATAATTCCTGGATGAAAAAGATATTTAGATTTTGATATCATGAATGGACAAAAAATATAAAAATAAAATTTGGCTGATATAACCCCATCCTACCCATTTTCAAATTCTTTTTCTTATTTTTAATTTACATCAAGATGATCCAGTTTCATCCTCGCTATTTTTTTAAGTTTAAGCCAAGATGAATCCAGTTTCATCCTTGCTATTTTTTTTTGTGTCCATTTCACCCATAATAATTTTTACTCGTCCATTTGAACCATGTTTTAAAATTTTTTGGACAAATGACCCATTTTTCGATCAATCAATTGATCTGCTTCTACTTAACTTGAGCTTCTCGCAATAAATTTTGGATCAATGAGTGATGGGGGTTCCATATGTTATGAGCATACCCTTGGACCACCAAGTTGGGCATTCCCCTGCTGCCTGATCATTCACTTTTTTTTTCTATTGGTCGGCTGATTTTTATTCACTAAAGGCTAAGTCTTATGAGCTAGATATCTAGTTGCTAGATTGGCCATCCACGTCATTTGTGAGCGCCGAACCATTCTACGTTTTCACGAAGCGCCCAACCATTCGGCGTTTTAGTTACTTTTTGAGCGCCAACCATTCAGCATTAAATCTCAAAGTTAGATTTTGTGATTGTTGTGAACCATTCTATTGTTTTGAGCACTTTTTGAGTGTCGCACTATTCAACAAGTTTCAATCTCGCTGATAGTTGGATCATGAGCAAATGCTAGAGAGAGAAGAAATGATTGAGTGTTTACTTTTTTCCCACACTTTTTTCATGATTTGCAACACTTTTTGGCCAATCTAGCAGTCCAATCTAGCCCATAGGGGTGATGGCCAGATTCACCCTTATCGTTTCGACGATGATACAGTTAAATTTTTTAAAAAACTAAATACCTTTTTTTAATAAAGTCTTTGTGATTTTAAGTATTCGTAGCCACATATTTTCGAATCATGGGGTATGTCATTGTCAATACGTGGCTTTCTGTTTAAGGAATTTTTAATGCCTTTTGATAAAAACCAAACTCCAGCCTTGTTTGGTTCATCAAAATTTTCAAATAAAAGTCTTCTTCGTCCAGTAGCCCCTCTTTCTATTTCCTCTTTATTTCGATTTCTAGTTTCCTACGGTAGGGCAGACTTCTAGAGCCGAGACTTTATGGGAGAGTTTGGAGTGCTAGATTGGCCAAAAGTATTGCAAATCATGAAATAATTGTGAGAAAAAAGTTAACACTCAATCTGGCTACTTCTCTCTCCTAAGCGTTTGCTCAGGTTTCACTATCAACACTTGAAACGCCAACAAATGCAAGGCTCAAAAAGATTACAAACGCCGAACCATTCTAAGGCGTTGATGAAAAAATGAAAAAAAAAAAAAAAAAAAAAGGAAAAAACGTGGAGTGGATGGAGAGAGAGAGGAAAAGGTAGAGAGAGAGAGAAAAAGTGGGGAGAGAGAGAGGAAAAGGTAGAGATGTGATAAAAAAATTGTTTTAAAAAAATATAATTGTGGAGAGAGAAATGAAAAAGGTGTAGAGAGAGAAAAAGAAAGAGAGAGAAACGCAGAACTAAGTTGGGCTTTAAAAGTTCAATGGTTAGGCGTTTATTCTTAGATTGGCCATCCCATAGACTTAGGAAGTTGCTCAATCTGACGTGGATGGCCAATCTAGCAGCTAAATATCTCTCCCATAGGACTAAGCCTAAGAGGTTGATTGAAATTTATTATGGATTTTGGTTTGTAAGTTGCTGTTAACAACTTTTTACCTGCCTATCTCTTTCCCGGTTAAATGCAAACAATGTTGTAGTTAATGTCTGCAATTTTTTATTAAAAAATAAAATAAAATATTGAAGGAACGTTTCCATAAGTTACCATAAAGGAGACTTCAGGTAGGTAGGATAGCATTTGAAGTCTTTGTGATACTCTTGAGTCTTGAGTACGCTAGACAAGCCGTCAAGCAGTGAAATTCCCTCATGGCCTCGTGCAAAATTTATGCAAGTCATGGCTCGTAAGTCTCGCGAGTACCCGATTTAACGCTTCAATTCACAAATGTGACATTAATAAGGTGTCCGGGCACCCACTTGTATGGTTCACTGAGGTATTAAACTTGTCTTGTTACTGCATCGAATACATTCAGTTGTCACAAGTTTTTTCTCGCTTGCTCGTACATAATTTCATGTAACTAAGATCTCAAATATAAAAGTCCTTAAGTGCTTCTTTTTCAATGAATTTTCTACTTGATCGATCAAACAAATAAAAATAAAATCTCAAATATGTAAAAGTAGTTAGGAATAAGTTCGTTGTTCTTTTCAGCCTATCATCCCCATACCCACGAACTTGCTAGCTGTTAAACCATAAAAGATTCAAAGTGGAGTATAATAAAAAATAATATTTTAATGAGATGTTGGAGTAAAACTAATAATCTCGGCCTAATCTCATGATTTACTCAACGTGATTCATGTGTATCTTGATAAACTACTTTCTCGCTTATGTTGCGCCTAACCAATGTGGTGGTAAAAATAAGGACGACAGAGAATTCCTCTGTCCAAGTTAGATTTAATTGGGAAGAAGCCTATATATCTAAGAGTTAGGCTACATATTAGTATAGTACTGAAGTTGAAAGAATTATGATGGTATGGTAAAGCTTCCGAGTTTTAAAAATGGCAAGGAAATTGAAAAAGGTATACAAATCAGCTGCTAAGTAATGACATAACATCAATTGTAATCTCCATTTTCGGTATTAACTCGGTGAAGCTTAAGCTTCATTATAGAAGAAAGATAATTCATTACAACAAAATAATAGTCTCATATTGTTTTCAACAATTGACTAATTCTCAAGATACACGTGTAGAGAGAATAGGAGAATATCTCAGCGAGATCATGTGAACAAAGACGTGAGAACCTTAGAGTGTTATCCTACACTGCTACAAGTCGTATCCTGCACCACTTTATCGCCGTGCTAATACCCCCTCAAGCTCATGGGTGGAGCTAGCACACCGAGCTTGGCACGTATCATCCGAAATCTAGGTCCATGCAAGGCCTTTGTGAAGATGTCACTAACCGATCAAGAGTATGAACATAAAATATGTCCAAGGCCTTGGACCGTGCAAGCTCTCTCGACAAAGTGGAAATCTAGGTGAACATGTTTCATTCGAGAGTGCATGAAAGGATTAGAGGCAAGACCGATGGAGCTTATGTTGTCACACCCTAGTTTAGGGATACTGAAATTTGAAAGTGCAAGTCTCGGAGAAGAAAAACCAAACCACTTCAGCTGCACTGTTGGCCAGAGTTCTGTATTCAGCTTCGGTGCTAGAGCGTGCCACCGTTGCTTGCTTTTGTAAGACCAGTAGATGATGTTAGAACCCGAGAAGATGCGGTACCCACCGGTGGAGCGTCTATCATCCTTGCGGCCTTCCCCTCTGCATCTCAAAAGCCTAATAAGAACTTGTCCCCTGTAGTGAAGTGTAGACCATAACTTATTGTGCCTTTGATGTAGCGCAGAATTCTCTTTGCAGCTAGCAGATGAGGTGTCCTTGGGTTTTGCATGTGCTGGCATACTACATTGACTGCATAAGAGATTTCAGGTCTTGTCCAAGTCATATAATGAATAGCTCCCACCAAGTCATATAATGGTGGTGTCTTTGATGGTGAGTTTGTTGTTTCTGGTGGTGGAGATGATATGTTGTTGGTTTTTACGATGGTGGTGTTGATGATGGTGGAGATGGAGATGCTGATGGTGGTGTAGATAATATTGATCCTGGTGGTGGTGGTGTTCCGCTGATGAAGACGGAGGAGGAAGAAAAAAAATTGTGGTTGAAGAAGAAAGCGAGGAAAGAAGCGAGATATTTCCCGTGTTTAAAAAATTAGTGGGGGTACAAGTGTCAGAATTGAAACCACGTGGCCACTGTCCATATCACCCAGACTGATAATCTACTCGTCCATTTGAACCAGAAAATCTCCGTTTTTGGTCAAATGACCCATTCACTCTATTTATTTTTCTTTTTGAACCCGAATGGATTTTTAATTTCTTTAACTTTCCTTAACGTGTTTGTTCTCTCCGAAATGGCGTTTGCCAGTATGAATATTGTGATTAAAGCGTTTGCTCATAGCTTGATTGCTTGTGGAAGCCATTTTATCTCTATTGTTTCTTCATCACGAGGAAGTTCAACAATCACATCCGATCCATTAGTCACGGAAGAAAAGTCAAAGGAAAAAAGGGCGGAGTAAAAGGAAATTTGAAATTTAAAAAAAGATGGCTCAATTATGTCAACAACCTCCTGTTTTTTTCTCATTGGATTATCATTCATATATCTTGTTACCTAAATAAAAAATATGACTATAACAATCATATATTTTCTCCCCAACAATCTCGACAGAATATCCCTTCTTATGGAGAACAAAACCCTAAACCTACTTATCTCTACAAGTATAATAGGCAAGGTAAAGCAGTCACAGAATCACAGGAAAAACTAATATTGAAGTTCACTATGGCGGAAGGAAGTGATAATCAAGTTATTGATCTAGCAGAGAAATTTAAGAAAGCAGCGTTGGATCTTGATGCTGAAGAGGAAGAAGAAGTCCAATTGGTTGGAAATGATATTATTGAAGAAACTAGTGAATGGGAAAATTGTCTAGTAGGCATGATTGTAATGGAAAATGGATCAATGGGGTTCAAAGCTGTTGAACACCACATCCCAGAAGGTGAAGTCAAGGTGGTGGAGATAGATACAAATGTAATGGTGTTCAATTTCAATGATGATGACACAAAGTAAAAGATTTTTATAACAAGGCTATGATTTTATCCCAGAAGGTGAAGTCAAAGTGGTGGAGATATATACAAATGTAATGGTGTTCAAGTTCAATGATGATGACACAAAGCAAAGGTTTTTATAACAAGGCCATGGAGTATCAAAAATTACTTGGTCATCCTGCATAGCTACAATTCTGAAGTTATATACAAAGAGCTGGACTGGGACCACCATTTCTTTTGGATCCAACTGAAGAAACTTCTACTAGAACATCTGAATGTCATATCAGTAACAAAAATTTGAAAATTGACGGGGGAAGTTATTGCTATTGAGCCAAAAGATGTTATACCATTGGATAAAGATGGTGTCAAAGTGCGTGTCTTCATCAACATCAATGACCCAATGAGAAGAGGTGAAATGGAAAAGACAAATGCATGTTACACTAGGTGGATAAAAATTTTCTATAAGAAACAGCCCCATAATCTATGTCCTAAATGTTTTATCATAAAACATACAACAGGAGCATGCAAGGAAGCAACTGAGTTTCTCACTAAAGCTCATGCCAAACCTTACTACTTTGGTGTAAGTAACATCAAAGAAAAAGAAAATACTCAATCAACATTTTTTTAAATCCACAGAGAAATTCTTTTTAGATCCACAGAGAAATTCCAGAAGTCAAACATATAAAAAGAAAATACATACAGTGAAGATTAGATGACTACGGTATGAGCTTGGAGGAAAGATTGATTATAACTCATAAGATACACTGAGATTATGAAACAGAAAGAGATAACATATGTAGACGGCGGGGCTAATTATACGAGACATGCTCTTTTCTAAGGTTTTTACTTTTTATACATTTTATATCAGGTACCCGAGAACCGCGGGTACCCGTCGGGTAGACCCGAAAAATACCCGATTAGTATCGGGTCCTTATCGGTATACCCGACGGATACTAAAACTATTAATGGGTCCAATATGAAGACCCGTAACCGGGCCCAAATGAGCCGGGTCCGGTTCTGGTCCGGGTAAATGGGTACCCATTGACAGCCCTACTAAGAAGCATATCAAAAATGCTCCATTCATCCCTCCAAAAGATGGAATCCTTATTGCTCCAAGGAATGAAGCTTTAGAATATGGAGAAGGTGGAAGTGAGCCAGCAAGGCTTCGAAAGAGGATTAGGATATCTGAAGATAGCAGACCTGATGCAGCCACCTCAACTGAAATTGCTCATGATGGGAAACAATTGGATTCAAAGGCTACAGACATAATCACATATGAAGAGAGACAACTCACTAACATCACAGGAGGATAAGGTAAAACTAAAAACTCAGTTTTTATTAATTCCAGCTCTTGTGCATTACATACAAATCCACATACATCGTTTCTTCAATTGTTTTTATCGTGTCCCTCAATTACAAAAAAACTACATACAATTTAGAAAAAGTTTTAGAAGCATGAAAATCATTGCATGGAATGTTTGTGGTTTTGGTAACAAGGATACTAAGAATTACCTCCATATGCTCATAAAATCTCAAAACCCAGACATAATGTTCCTATCTGAAACAAAAAACCAGCAGAAAAGAATGAAATATCTTCTATCCAGATACAAATACTCAAATGTATCTTTTTTCAATCCCATTGGTTTATGTAGAGGTTTGTGCCTTATGTGGAAGGATAACATTGATCTACAGATAGTGGATAAGAACTATAACATGATAAATTGTCTTGTTAAGCTTGATAATCAGAATACTAGCTTCTTAATAAGTTGTTTGTATGGGGCTTTGAATGAGTCTGAGAAAACTAGGCAATGGAACCATCTTAGTACTTTAAGGGTTACTTATCCTAACCCTTGGATTGTTATAGGTGACCTAAATTTCATTTTGCACAATGATGAGAAAGAGGGAGGAAATCAGGTTAGTCAATCTGAAATAGAGGCCAATAACAGGTTATTAAACACTAATAATCTTTCTAGTATGCATACATTGGAAACCCATTCACATGGACCAATATAAGAGATGGTAATGAACTTATCCTAGAGAGGTTACATAGAGCTGTTGTCTCTTATGATTGGACAAATATTTACATTAATGCTGCCCTTTATCATCTCACTATTATAGGAAGTGACTACTGTCCTATTATGTTGCTTACTAGTAAACTGGAAAATAACACCAAAAAACCTTTTAGGGTGAACAAGGCATGGTTTTGGGACCCTAGTTGTAATGATATCATTAAATCGGAATGGAAATGTAATCAAAATGGTTCTCTTGCTTTCCAGTTTACTCATTGTCTTAGGAATACTAAATTTGGTCTAAGAAACTGGAATTATCATCATTTTGGAAATATAAACACTCAAAATTCAGATCTGGAAGGACAATTGTCTGTTCTTACTAGTACTGCTAATGGTAGAAATGACAATAGAGTAAATGAGTTAACTCAACAACTCAAATACTGGTATGATATTGAGTCAGATTACTGGAGGCAAAGAGGTAAGGATGATTATTTGCTTCAGGATAATAGAAATACTGCTTATTTCCATCACAAATCTAACTATAGAAAACAGAAAACTCAAATAGAATCCTTACAAGACAACCATGGGATCTGGCTAGATGAAAGGATTGACATTGAAAATGAATTGTTAAGACATTTTAGTTCACTGAGTAAAACATCCAACCCTCCTTTCTCTGATATGCTTTTAACCAATGTTAATACTGCTATTTCTAATGATGATAATGCCATGTTAACTGCTATACCTTGTGCTGATGAAGTTAAGAAAATTGTTTTTGAGATGAAACCATGGACTAGTCCTGGTCCAGATTGTTTTCCTCCAGGTTTCTACCAACTGATGTAGGAGACTGTTGTACGAGATGTTGTTAAAATGTTCAAACTTTCTTTCAATCTCATTATATTCTTAAGCAATTAAATAATAACTTCACAACTCTCATTCCCAAGAACAAATGTCCTAAGAATGTAATATATTTCAGACCCATTAGTTTGTGCAATGTTTCATATAAGATCATATCAAAGTTGCTTGGTAGTTGACTTAAATGTGTTCTGCATAAGATTATATCACCTGCAAAAACTCCTTTTTTATCTGGTAGACTTATCCATGATAATATCATTATTGCTCATGAGCTTATACATTCTATGAAGAAAACTAAAGCTAGAGACGGTTGTGTAGCTATTAAGCTTGATATGTCAAAAGCTTTTGACAGAGTGGAGTGGTGTTTTCTTATTGATAGTCTGAAAAAAATAGGATTCTATGATGCTTGGTGCAACATGATTGATCAATGAATTTCTATGGTGTCTACATCCATTCTTCTTAATGGATCTCCAGGTAATAAATACTATCCTCAAAGGGGGTTAAGGCAGGGTGACCCATTATCCCCTTATCTTTTTGTTTAATGTATGGAAGCATTGTCTAGAAGCTTGAGAACTGCTGAAAATAATGATCTCATCCATGGTTTTAAAGCTAATAAGAACTGTCTTCCTATATCTCACTTATTTTTTGCTGATAATTGTCTTATTTTCATAAAGGCTAGAAGCAAAGATGCTAGGAATTTGTCTACTATAATTGAGAAATTCAGTAAATTCTCAGGGAAGGCTGTGCATTTCGAAAAATCAGCTTTAGATTTCAGCTATAAGGTTCCTAGTAATGTGAAAAATGAAATTTCCAATATCCTTAGAATAAGAAGAATGTATCTAAATAAAAAATATTTAGGAGTTCCCCTTCTCCTACATAAGAGAAAATATGAGTGTTTTGCTCATCTCCTAGACAGTTACAAGAATAGACTTCACATATGGGTTGCAATATTCCTTTCTCCATCTGGTAGAACTATTATGAGCCAAGCAGTCTTAGGTAACTTAGCTAATCACCATCGAGTTGTCTTCCCTATTCCCAAAGAATTAACTGACCAAATGGACAATATTCAAATGAACTTCTGGTGGGGCAAAAAAACAATGAGAAAGGATACTATCCCAAAGGTTGGGATGATATTGCACTCCCTAAAGAACTAGGTGGCCTCAATATTAGAAGGACTGGAAATCCTTAATATTGCTCTTCTTACTAAGTTGGCTTGGAGGATGGTTTCTTCTCCTGATGAACCTTGGTATATTATCTTACGAGAAATGTATTTTGATAATGCTAATCCCCTAACTGATATTGTGAGTGGATAGGGGTCTTGGATTTGGAAGGGTATCTGCACTGGGCTAGAGATTGTTGAAAAGTACTATGTCATGGAAATTGGTGATGGTTCTTCTATGTCAATTTGGAAAGACAATTGGATTCCAAAGAGACATAGACCTCTTGAACACATTTCCAATCCTCTGATATGAAAATTGTTAGTCAACTAATTGATCAGAATAGAAAGGTTTGGAATAATGATTCTTTAAATGCTCTCTTTGGTGATAACACTGTCACTGAAATTACTAGGATCAGAATTCCTTTCACTGGTAAATATAGAATTAGATGGGAACCAGCTAGCAATGGAACTTTCTCTATTAAGTCTGCCTATAATGTTATTATTAATGAGACTTTAGTTCACAAACCCACTAAGAATAACCTCAACATATGTTGGAAATCTTTCTGGAAACATAAGCTTCCACCTAGAATTCATCAATTTGTTTGGAAATTCCTTCATAATTGTCTTCCAACTAAGTCTACACTTTCCAGATTCACTAAATATCATGACAGTTCTTGTCCTTTGTGCGGCAATGCACAAGAAACTTGCCAGCCTCTGTTTTTTGATTGCACTGTTATTAATGTCATTTCGAATACTGTAAGCTTTAGTCTTCTTTGCTCATATTCAACACAAGGATTTGCATGAATGGTTCTGATTTTTTCTCAACTGTCAATAATAATGTGGGTAAAGATTTCAAAATGTATGATATGGCATGTTTCATTATTTGGGTCATCTGGAAATCCAGATGTGGAAAGATCTTTGATAACAAGTCTCTAAATCCTGTGGAAGTGGATAAAAATATCTTATTACAGCTGGATGAATGGAATAGAGCTAGTACTCTTCACTCAGTACAAATACATCCCAACAGGCAAACTGTACACAACTGAACACCTCCTCCTAGTGGTGTTTTGAAAATAAAGTTTGATTGCTCTCATTTAGATATAAATTGTCTGTCTGGATGGGGTCTGATATGTAGAGATTTTGCAGGTAATAGCCATGGATTGAGGGGAGGTGCAACTTCTTCAATAGATCCAGAGCAGGCAGAGGCACAAGCTCTTTCTGAAGCTGTTTTATGGGCTAAATCAAATGATTGGAGAAGAATACACCTGGAAGGAGGCTGTGAAAATGTGATACCTTCTCTCAATGGAAAATCCACAGCTCTGAAGTGGACAACTTATAATTTAATAACTGATGCATTAAGCATCCTGAAAACTCTAGATTTTTGGGTTTGCTCCTATGTTCACATGGATGCAAACAATTTAGCTGATTCTTTAGCTAAACATGCTAGAACTCAATCATTATGTTTTAGTTTGTTTAATAATGTCCCTGCTTGGACTCAAGTTTTGATCCAGCAAGACAAAAATAATATGTAATCTTTCTTTAAATTCAATCTATTTTCCTATTAAAAAAGCAGTTAATACAATGAGTCGAGATCAATCAGAATAGGGAAGAGTGGGCGATTAACAACTCTAATCACTTGTTTTGAAATTCGGGTCCTATACCTAGAGTTCAAGTTGCTTGGATGAAACCACCAAAGATCATTTATAAAGATCAATTTTGGTGCTTCTTTCTCAAAAGATATGAAACATATGGGAACTGGATTAATAATTGTTGATAATACACCACGAAGCCCTTCAAGAAGATCTTCCAGGAGATAACATTGGGTTCAATGTCAAGAATGTCATTGTGAAGGATCTCAAACGTGGTACTTTCATCGCATCCAACTCCAAGCCAACTTCTTCTCTCAAGCTGCTTTCCAGATCGCCAAAATCCTTAGGTTTTGGCATTTTGGAACGACCATAATCCTTGGTATTTCCGATTACTGTGTCTCTACATCAATATATTCGGAAGTCAAAAATTCTTTAAGCTACCGATTATATCCATTTTGTTCACAGGAAGATATGACCAAAAATATTCGGAAGTTAACCTATAATTCTATCTCCCGAATACTGTCGATGTTCTTGAGAAATGAAGAACACGACTACATTCAGAAGTTTAAAATCATGAATATCTCCCGAATCTGGGAAAAAACAGAAAAACCCTAGGGAAAAAAAATAAAACAAAATTCATTCAAATACTGCACCCACTACATTCGGACGCATGCTTCTTATTGTGTCTACCGAATGCATTCGGAGGATAAAAATAATATATTATCTCCCGATTATATAAGGGAAATTTTGCCATTAAGAAATATGCGAGATAGGGGGTAACTCACTTTAGGTTTGGGTGACCCTATTTTGTTTTATTGTTGGCCCCTAAATCCTTTTGAGTGGCCCCTAAAACGCTAGGTTATTTTTGCCTTTCTGTACAATATATTTTAGCTAGCAGATCTAGGAACCGCTAGAAGAATTATTCACTATCTACATTTGGATTAAAACTATGGAAAGTTAGGAATATTTTCAGAAACAAAATTAGGTAAAATCCAGAAAATTTCGTGGTGACAAAGCTACGGGGGTGTACATAAACATTGTTTGGACGTTGCTTCTTTCTTCTATGGTTTTCTTTATTTATTTATTTTCTTTTTCTCTCATTGTGAGGTTTTGCTTACTGATTTTTGTTTGATATCAGCAGAGCTGGTATGCTCAAACGTGTATTCCGAATAGGTTGCCGCAAGGAAATAGATCTGAGAGCACATGAGTTTGGTAAATCTCTTTGTTTATTTTAAATCTTTATATATCCATATATGATTTTAGTTTGGGCGGATATTTTACATGTCTAAATAATGGTTGTGTTTTTTTTTTTAAGGTCTGGAGATATTTTCTGTTGATTTGGTCGAACAATGAATTAAGAGTTTTCTATTGATGTAGTAATCGGTTCAAGAATAAAACTTCGCCTTTAAGCATATGGTTTTGATTATTTTTGTAGTTTCCTTTGAGTAACTTGATGTGCTTTTTATTTTTTTGTTCAATGTCAAAGCCACTAACCCTAGATAGTCAGCACATTCGGTTAGACTGCAGCAGGTATGTGCATATGTAACTGAAACTCTTATTGGTTTTCTTATCTTTTTGGTTCTCCTGGTGAAAAATGTATTCACGTTCGGATTAATAAGCTTGGTCGTTATGCAGCTTAATACATATGGATAAAATTACTGTGGTATTACTTCTCTTGGTGGTTGGGTGTAAAGGATGATTATAATTTGAAATACTAATATCATTGCATATATTGGTTTGTGTAATATATTGTATACTCTTTCGAATGTTTGGTTTTTATTCCTTTCTCTTAGTTGAATGTTTTAGCATATGAATAATTGGCAAAGAGGGTTATTGTACATTGTGTGGTACGGTGATAAAAAGCTGTGATGTATATAGTTGTATGAGTACAGTGATAAAAAGCTGTGATGTACATAGTTGTATGAGTACATAGTGTGCTAGGAAAACTGTGGTGATATAAGTTAAGTACTTATATATCTACTTAAGGCTAATATAAGTGTGATTTTGTATGGTGCTTACTAACAAATTAAAGTGGACTTGGGTGTAACTTAATAGTACTTATTAGCGTCATTTTACATGCTGCCAGTGTCTATCTATGTTAGACAAATTTATGGGGGTTTGATATAAGTTTTATATCAGTAAATTTAAATCTTACATTGGGTGTGGGTTGAAGGTTAATGGTGCTTACCAGAGTCGTTTTATATTGAATATTCTTTTACCATGTATAAATCATTTGGTTTTGTGCTAATTCTCATTCGAAATGCATTGTAGTTGAACTGTTTGAACTACACTCACTAAAAACTTATGCTGAAATTAAGTCATGATATCTCATGGGTATCCTCAAACAGTTAATTGTAAGAGCCTGCGAGGATTTCAAATTAGAGAACTTTGCTGTTTAGTCCAGTAAACCCGACCCGGGTTACTGGCTAGTCCAGCGGGAAAACACATTTACTCGTTAGTCCAAAAAAGTTTTGAAAAGAGTAAAATTACTCTACTAACCCTAACATATAAGATTACGTATATTAATATATATGTTACTACATATGTAGTATACTAGTAGTAATAACATATGTAGTAAACTAGTAGTAACTAGTATGTAGTATGTAGTAATAACATATGTAGTATGTAGTATACTAGTAGTAACTAGTACTAGTAGTAATATGTTATGTATTGATGCTACTACATATTGATATGTATTACGTTATATATTGATACTACATATCAATATGTAGTATGTGTTTGATATGTAGTATGTTATATATTGATACTACATATTGATATGTAGTATGTTATATATTGATATGTAGTATGTTTGACGTGTGGTACGTTATATATTGATATGTAGTATGTTATGTATTGATACTACATATCAAAAAATTGTTATGTATTGATACTACATATGTTAATACTAGTATACTATACTAGTATACTAGTACTACTAGTAGTTACTACCAGTGTAGTCAATCTCGGCCATCTCGGTCGAGATACCGGCGATATTCTCGGTACCGGCCTTTGGGCGAGACGAAACTTCAATTTCGCCGAAACGATATTCTACCGGTAAAAATCGGCCAGAATCTGTTAACTTGGGATGATTCGGCCGAAATTCCCCGATATATCTAGATCTGGTTTATATAAAAAAAAAAAACTAAAAATGGATGAGTTTCTGCCTCTTTCGTCTGATTGATTTCAAACAAGTGTTTTAAGGTACTTCTAGAGTAAGCGAAACAATAATCAGTAAGTAAACGAAACTTGATTTAGAGAAGGAATAAAGGATGTTAAATAATTTGATTCATCCACAACGTAATGAGTAAGCGAAACGATATTCAAAGCTTAACAGCAACTGATTAAACTCTATACAAATAATGAAACGTTGTTCAAGAATACAAAGAGAAAATATGACGAAACTGGATGAATTAACAGGATGAGGCGGATATGCCATTGCAGGAAGAGGAAAGAAAAAGAAGGAAGAGGAAGATAATAAACAGATGCGGCTGAAAATGAATGGTTTCGAGTCTTTTGGCCAAAAGAAAATATATCCCTTCTAAATGTCAATAGTACCCTTAAATATTATATTAATTACAATATGTATATGAAGAGGAAATGGAGGTGTAATAGGGTATAAACTACAAAATACTTTATATGTGTATAAAATTTGGAACTAAGAATCCTAAGTTCCTCCGATATTTGGAACCGAGATCTCCCCGATACGAAGTTGTACCAGTGTGCTGGTCCCTGACCGAGACAAACCGCTATCCGATATTGTTGATGGGTGAAAACTACTCCTGCAGAATTTGGTAATTTGGGGTGTGGATGAGGAATGAATTTAAACCTTTCAACAAATGCACTCGCGCGGTGAGTGCTTGTAGATCGAGAGATCAATGCATGCAAGTCCGGCCTAAACCAAGAAATGGCCGTTCCAGACTTGTTTCGGTCACAAAGTGAAGGAGATGGGGTTGATCTTAGGGAGGAAGCGAAGAAGGTGTTGAGATTGTGAAGGTGTTGGCTTGCTTATGACTTGTAATGAAAGATGAGCAGGCTTGCGGTTGATGCAAGCGAGGCTGCAGGTGTTTGAATACGGTTTTTGTATTAACACTTGGTTTCTGTCGACTGAACTTGTGTTGTTCTCCGTTATTCCTTGTTGTTGGAAATAGGGCGGAGAACCTATTTATACAAGTCATTGAGCCTCATTCACGTTTCTCGTGGGAAGTGGAGGTAGTGGAATGATGGAGTAGTGGAGTTGTGTGTCGGTAACACACGACCCGGTCTTGCCCACTTTTCTGTTCATCTCTAACCGTCCATGACTTCCTAACACGTTCTTGTGATGGCGCGTTGCACGCTGCAGTACGTAAACCGCCCGACCAATACCCCGATATGTATCCCCCAGTTGTGACATGATTGATATGCGGAATGTGGATCGTGGATCCACGAAAGATAGCATGTAATCTTTGAATTGAATAACTGCGTTATTGGAAAGTCGATACTTGTGAAGTATCGTGTGTATTTTATGCGTATGCTGCATTACGGTGTGGTAAAGTGATGGGTAATGACTCCTCACTAACCAAATAACTCCCGACCAGAGGTTGTATAACCAAGCTGGTGAGGTCGGACGGATGAGATGATGTTTGAGACACCCATCTGCGACCGTTGATGAAATTAGGGTTTTTAAAGAGGTGCGCAAGCATCACTCTTCAGCTTGGTCGAAACCAAGCATGGGAGGGGTTTTCAAGAGGACCGACCGGGCATGTGTGTAGACAACACGCCGGTGTGCACGTCCATACCTTACTTTCCCGAGAAGGCGCGATCTAGGCCACTCAAATTGACCGGCAAAGTTGAGTGGTTGAGATCGATTTGCGGCAGAAATCCATTGCCGTAAAGGAGTTGGAAACCGCATGTCATCCCAAGTTTGGGCGCGCGTCCCAAGACGACCCATCTTGGTCGGTCTTGGTCGATCATACTACCGTGTAGGTGGTAGGTTGGTGTTCACACCTATACACGATTATCCCATGAAAACGTGATCTAAGCCACTCAAATCATCCGGTGAAGTTGAGCGGTCGAGATCGATTTAGGATTTGGGAGATGTAACCGCGTGAGTTTGAGCGGGCGTTTTGGATTGGCCGGGCATGATATGCCTTGGCCGACCGCAAGAAGAGGTAGATGGGACCACGGTGGTCATCTTTGGTATGACCGGACCTGTAATCTAATCTGTGGCCCTCCATTCGTGCGGGAGAAAGATGGACGCGCGTGATGGCTTGAACCCTAATTTTGGCTTTCAAAGCCGCGCGACCATGCTATTTCAGGCGGCCGAATGTGTTGTAACCAACCATGGTTGGTTTTGACCGATTGGTCAAGTGTGTAGGCGCTCACATGGTGATTGTGTCGACATGCTCCGGGCCCTTTGAGTCTACATCTACACCATCCATCTATACCTGCGAAGATGGATGGTTGAGACCGTTTTTGCGGCACATGTAATATGCCGCAAACCCTATTTTAGGTTTTTCCACCCATAATGCTTGGTATGGACGGTTTCTTGGCAAGCCAAGGCCAATGGTCGACCATGCGGGGTCGGCCGTGTGTATTCCATACCTGCTTGGGGGTGATGGAATTGATCTGGGTCATCCAATCATGCTTGTGGAGTTGGATGACTGCGATCAATTCCATACCTGCTTGGGGGTGATGGAATTGATCTGGGTCATCCAATCATGCTTGTGGAGTTGGATGACTGCGATCAGATCATATCTGGCAAGCTAAGGCCGTGGGTATTCCATACCATGCTTAGGGTGATGGAATTGATCTGTGGTCATCCAATCATGCTTGTGGAGTTGGATGACTGCGATCGAATCATATCTCGAGACCGGGTGCAGTCAAGTCCGGATGCTCAATCGGGCTAGTATAACACACCGAGGGGCTCAATCGGGCTAGTATAACACACCGAGAGGGGCTCAATCGGGCTAGTATAACACACCGAGAGGGCTCGGGCTAGTATAACACACCGAGAATCGGCTGTGCGGGTATTTCGTACATGGTTTCATTATAGTGCTTGGAGGTTCGTGTTACTCTGTATGAGTAACACTCGGTCTCATGCCACACTGATAATGATTCATTATAGTGCTTGGAGGTTCGTGTTACTCTATAAGAGTAACACTCGGTCATCATGCCACACGATAATGAGTACAGAAATACAAAAATTTGAATTAAGTGAGGGAGTATCCAACACTTATAAATGGCTTTATCTTTTACAAGATGTCGTAGCATGATTTTTCTACGGTTTTTTACAAACTCAACCTTGAACGAAAATCCACCATCAACATTAAGTCCCTGCCTAGCACACAATGGTTACACTATTGTGTGGTAGGCATGAGATGGTGACGATTAAAGATAAAACTTATGAGACAATGTTAGATGTTACCAGGAGAGACGGGTCGTCCTCCCTTCGAGCATGTCACGTTCAAGAGACGTCCGGAAAAGTGTTCCCCTAGCATGATGTCGGTCTTTGCCGCCGATCGAACTTGCTATGACTGCTTCGGTCGAGGGGCTATTGCGCTGTTTCGTTCAATCGTGGGGATGTGCCTAATCGATCGATCGTTGCGCCGCTTCGTTCGTGGGGTTATCTGCGCTGCTTGATCGAACGTGGGCTTGTCGTGTCGCTTCGGTTGAAAGTGGGTCTCACTTGTGTACATGCTTCAAACGTCATCCATGTGCTTCGATGAAACCGCCTGCGTGTGCGCCTATTATACCAGCCTTATGTCGTGATTAACACCAGCCTTTGCGACTTGAGCAATACCAGCCTTTTGACTTAAGCAATACCAGACTTGAGGCTTGTACCGTACTTAAAAATTGTACCAGACTTGAAATCAATACCAGACTGAAACTTGTACCGGACTTGAAATCAATACCAGACTTGAAAACTTGAGTTATACCGAAGCTTGATCAATACCAGACTTGAATGATGTTTGGACTGGCCATTGTGTGAGTTGTGTCTTGCCGTGTGTGGCGACACTTCTCATATGCTTTCATACAAGTTCTAACTCCTGTCTTTTATTTCATTGTGGAAGAAAAGAATCCCTGTTGAGATGTCTTCTGGAGATAATGCTGGTGCCAAGTCAGGAGGTGTTGAAAGCTTCAAAGATATGCCGAACATTGATGATGGGTTGTTCACCGCGCCTTTTCGACTATAGGAAAATATCTGTTCCACAAGATAACTCTTCTCCTATCGACTTTTAGGTTTTTCATGCTCCGCTGGGCCCTTATGAAGGATGGATGAGGCGTATGTCGAGCAATGAGTACATCAAAGATAACTTGACCGGAGCGCAGATTATTGATGCAGCTTGAGTGTTGAAACGTCTCAAGAGGATGTTAAAGTGGTTTCTGATGCGACCGCTGAGGTGAGTCCTGGAGAGAGTGTTGAAGAAGGATTCTGAAGCGAACGTGGGTCTCGGAGATCTTGAATAGACCATTGAAGCAGCTTCTGCTGGAGGGAGCGTTGGAGTGGCTTCCTCTTCAGTTCGATTACCCTTGCGAATACATGATTCTTGACTGACCATCTTTCTCATGTTGAAGAAGTCCTTGACTGACGGTGAAGGAACTTCATGCTGAGCCTCAGTCCCCAAGCGTGGTTTACATGGTTTGTCCGTAGTGGTTGTTGTCGAGCCAGGTATGGAATACCTTGGACGTTGTTTCATCATTGTGGGATTCGCGCACGTGGTACTGGAGTTGGAGTTGATGGACGCGCATGATGTTGTATCTCGGTGGTTTTCCTCTTGCTGCTTCAAGGAACTGCTTACAGAAGGCTGAATGTTGTATCGCCTGTTGGTGAGATATATGCCCCTAGAAACAATATGAGGCTCTTCCGGCAGGTCTGGTTCTTTCTATCAGGGCATATGTTGTTGTAGATGAGCGTTCAACAGCTCCAGAGGATGACCAAAAGCGCGGATTCTCCAATATAGCGTGATAGACATGTACCGTCACGATAAAGTGACTCACCGGATCTTGTTCGACCACTGTCCGATAGAGTAACTCGCCCGGATCTCTCTCGATATGACGGTTGGACATCGTTATCTTCTTGAGGTTGCTTCCTTGAGGTATCGGCTCCAGTGGAAGATTACCGTCATAGAGCGGTTATACGTTGAACCGACACTCTTTAAACCAAATGGCAGCATGGTATAATAAAAATTTCCGAGAGGAGTTCGAAAAGATATCTTACTTGCATCATGCTCGTACATCCTTATCTGTTTGTAGCCGCTACATCCATCCATGGAGGAGAACATGCCGTGTCCGCTGGTTGCATCTACTAACATGTCGATGTTCGGTGAGGGAGAATCGCTTTTGGAGCATTCCATTGGGCGAGAGAGACCGGGTGTCGGTCTCTCCGCTAATTGCTAACAGCCCGATGCCGGTATATTGTCTTCCCCTTCTAATCACGTCTTGCTTCGAAAGTCGTCCCTTTTGGTGTGAGTATGGGTTGAAGCTTCACCGTATGTCTTTGGTCTGGTTTCCTTCGAAGTCCGTCATTGTGGTGGGATGACGCACAATCTTGCATGGGCTAACCTTGGCCGTCCTGAGAGTCTTGAGAGAAATCACATTGGAAGATGCTCCTGTGTCGACGAGGGCCCTCCTGAACTCTGAACCCTTGATGTGTGCGGTAACATGTAGGGTCGGTCGTGATTTTTTTTTTTTTTTTTTTTTTTTTGCCATCATGTCGTCTTCTCGTAAATGTAACATTATTTACGGTGTTTTTTCTCGATTAAGACTTACGGACGTGAAGGAGTCGGTGTACGTCCCGAGCTATTTTATTAATTACGAAACATCTCTCGCACGTTGATTCTTTGAGAGGCGCAAGAGTTCACACAAGCTTTCCATTAGAGATGCCGCTTCCTAATCCACTTTGGTCTCGGTTCGTAGTAAATCGTTGACACAGGGAGGATCGTTGTGAGGATCGGTCCCGGTGTAGGAATCTCCACGACAGGACCGTTCATATCTGATGTCGCTCATTTGATCGGGTCCACGTAGGTCCCGGCGGCTGAAATACCTCTTTACGAGTTGCGGCCATATCCGTTTGAGTCTTAGCAAGAACTTCTGCTTCTCCATCAAGTCTGAAATGGTAATGGATGGTGGTCCTCCTCTCGTCCCTCCGGCTCCTCGTCCCGATGCGGGAGTGAAAGTTGTTGCTCGGTGACTACTTTGGAGGCGTTACGCTTGAGGAGTTGTCGGGATTTGCGGGCGCTCGACTGCAGTGACGGGGAGGTGTTACACTTACTGGAACATCTCCTTTCTGCGCTGCACCGGTGGTGGTAAATGACGGATGCATAAGGTGTATTGACCACGGTAGCTCCGAAATTATAGGGACGGAGCCCCTTCCTCGTATCTTTGTGTTACTCGCCGGAAGAAGAGGTTGAAAAGTTGCCTAAGGAATTGAAGGCTGAAGCAGGTTGTACTTCAAAGGATGAAAGTCTCTCTTGCCCCGAGAAGGACGAGTTCTTCTTGAAGGACTTTCCTTGAAGGATCGTAGCTACCTACTTGTCTTTTTAGATGCTGAGTGATAGTGAGGATTCCTTTGACTACCGGTTTTGAATTAATAGGTAATTGAATTGGTTCATTTTGAGATAGTTTGGTGAATGATTTTTTTCTGAAAGAGGTTATTTTAAATGAAATTTGCATCTTGGTCATGAATGATTGCACATGTCACATGAAGTTGCAAACGTTGTGTGAAAGGAAAACATGAATGAAACAGACATGGTGTTTGATTACTGAGCCTCTTTCTCCACGTGTGGGATGCTAAGTCCCCAGTGAATTCTAAACTATCTTTCTTGTAAAATTGTTGAGTAGAACTTACTTGCTCTTGAAGCCTCATTTGTATCAAACCGGAGTAGCCTCTCCAAGAAAATCCTCCACACTAACTTCTCAAAGCTATCCCTCTGAGCCAAGCTTCTCCTGAACAATGCGCTTCAAAGCGTTGCACTCACTGGTGGGGTGATGAAGGGACCGGTGGTAATGACAGTACCTCGGGTCCATTACTTCTTGACCAGTAGTGGGCGCCGTATCGGGGGTAGCTTTATCTCTCCGTTTCATACCCACGTCTCCAGTGGCTCGAATCTTCTTCATTGGGAAGGGGAAATGTAAGTACCTTGTGTCCGGCTTTTCTGCGTTAGCGGCATTGTGATGTCTCCCCGTGGCTTTGATATGGAACAGGAGATGAAGTTGGAAGACTTGCAAGTGCCATCATGTCTGCGGATTGTCTTCCTAAGTAGAGGGATGTAGAAGGTGTCGTAATGTCACTGCTGAGTGACCGGATTGAACGCTCCCATCCTCTGTATTCAAGCATTTCTTGATTGATTTCTCCTTCCTCAAGCGTTTCTTCGGTTTGGTTGGAAGGCCGACGCGGATTGGACAGTCTTAGGGCTTCGGCAAGAGCTTTGAGGTATAAATCCTCTGGCAAGGCTCCATAGGCTGCGTTCCCCTTCTTTATCATGGGACATCGTAGCATTACGGATAAGTCTTCTCTCTGTGGAGTTGCATCGGGTCTCCATTGTTGACCGGACCATGTTGTTCATCTTCCCTGGGTCTCCTGCGGTTGCGCGCCCTTTTTGCTTCTCCACCGGTAAAGATGTGACTCCTGGTTAATGATTCAACATTTCTTGAGGAGCGGATGCATCCTTCTCGTAATTGTGCTGCTATGTCATTCAAAAGGCGAAATGTCTCGCTCTGCCTTCTGGTGATACCGGCTTGATTCGCCAAGACATCCTCCAACATTCCAGCTATGCTTCCCATGATATCTGAACCACCTGCGGACTCCGGGTGAAGATACATCGTGACACGGAAACCGAAGAATTGAGAATTCGATTTTTTTTTTTTTTGTAACCGATAGATCAACCTCCCACTGTGGTCGCCAATTGTTGATGGGTGAAAACTACTCCTGCAGAATTTGGTAATTTGGGGTGTGGATGAGGAATGAATTTAAACCTTTCAACAAATGCACTGCGCGGTGAGTGCTTGTAGATTCGAGAGATCAATCTGTGCAAGTCCGGCCTAAACCAAGAAATGGCCGTTCCAGACTTGTTTCGGTCACAAAGTGAAGGAGATGGGGTTGATCTTAGGGAGGGAAGCGAAGAAGGTGTTGAGATTGTGAAGGTGTTGGCTTGCTTATGACTTGTAACAGAAAGATGAGCAGGCTTGCGGTTGATGCAAGCAGGCTCTGGGTGTTTGAATACGGTTTTGTATTAACACTTGGTTTCTGTCGACTGAACTTGTGTTGTTCTCCGTTATTCCTTGTTGTTGGAAATAGGGCGGAGAACCTATTTATACAAGTCATTGAGCCTCATTCACGTTTCTCGTGGGAAGTGGAGGTAGTGGAATGATGGAGTAGTGGAGTTGTGTGTCGGTAACACCACGACCGGTCTTGCCCACTTTTCCTGTTCATCTCTAACCGTTCATGACTTCCTAACACGTTCTTGTGATGGCGCGTTACTGCACTGCACGCAGTAAAACCGCCAGACCAATACCCCAGTATGTATCCCCAGTTTGTGACATGATTGATGTCTGGAATGTGGATCGTGGATCCACGAAAGATAGCATGTAATCTTTGAATTGAATAACTGCGTTATTCGTAAAGTCGATACTTGTGAAGTATCATGTGTATTTTATGCGAGTCTTGCATTACGGTGTGGTAAAGTGATGGGTAATGACTCCTCACTAACCAAATAACTCCGACCGAGGTTGTATAACCAAGGCTGGTGAGGTCGGACGGATGAGATGATGTTTGAGACACCCATCTGCGACCGTTGATGAAATTAGGGTTTTTAAAGAGTGCGCAAGCATCACTCTTGACTTGGTCGAAACCAAGCATGGGAGAGGTTTTCAAGAGGACCGACCGGGCATGTGTGTAGACAACACGCCGGTGTGCACGTCCATACCTTACTTTCCCGAGAAGGCGCGATCTAGGCCACTCAAATTGACCGGCAAAGTTGAGTGGTTGAGATCGATTTGCGGCAGAAATCCATTGCCGTAAAGGAGTTGGAAACCGCATGTCATCCCAAGTTTGGGCGCGCGTCCCAAGACGACCCATCTTGGTCGGTCTTGGTCGATCATACTACCGTGTAGGTGGTAGGTTGGTGTTCACACCTATACCTGATTATCCCATGAAAACATGATCTAAGCCACTCAAATCATCCGGTGAAGTTAAGCGGTCGAGATCAGTTTAGGATTTGGGAGATGTAACCGCGTGAGTTTGAGCGGGCGTTTTGGATTGGCCAGGCATGATATGCCTTGGCCGACCGCAAGAAGAGGTAGATGGGCCCACGGTGGTCATGCTGGTATGACCGGACCTGCTTAATCTAATCTGTGGCCCTCCATTCGTGCCGGAGAAGATGGACGCGCGTGATGGCTTGAACCCTAATTTTGGCTTTCAAAGCCGCGCGACCATGCTATTTCAGGCGGCCGAATGTGTTGTAACCAACCATGGTTGGTTTTGACCGACTAGTCAAGTGTGTAGGCGCTCACATGGTGATTGTGTCGACATGCTCCGGGCCCTTTGAGTCTACATCTACACCATCCATCTATACCTGCGAAGATGGATGGTTGAGACCGTTTTGCGGCACATGTAATATGCCGCAAACCCTATTTTAGGGTTTTCCACCCATAATGCTTGGTATGGACGGTTTCTTGGCAAGCCAAGGCCAATGGTCGACCATGCGGGGTCGGCTGTGTGTATTCCATACCTGCTTGGGGGTGATGGAATTGATCTGGGTCATCCAATCATGCTTGTGGAGTTGGATGACCTGCGATCAGATCATATTGGCAAGCTAAGGCCGTGTGTATTCCATACCTGCTTGGGGGTGATGGAATTGATCTGTGGTCATCCAATCATGCTTGTGGAGTTGGATGACTGCGATCAGATCATATCTGGCAAGCTAAGGCCGTGGGTATTCCATACCATGCTTAGGGTGATGGAATTGATCTGTGGTCATCAATCATGCTTGTGGAGTTGGATGATGCGATCGAATCATATCAGGAGACTGGCTGATGCAGTCAAGTCCGGATGCTCAATCGGGCTAGTATAACACACCGAGAGGGGCTCAATCGGGCTAGTATAACACACCGAGAGGGCTCAATCGGGCTAGTATAACACACCGAGAGGGCTCGGGCTAGTATAACACACCGAGAATCGGCACATGGGTATTTCGTACATGGTTTCATTATAGTGCTTGGAGGTTCGTGTTACTGCTGTATGAGTAACACTCGGTCTCATGCCACACTGATAATGATTCATTATAGTGCTTGGAGGTTCGTGTTACTCTATAAGAGTAACACTCGGTCATCATGCCACAGCGATAATGAGTACAGGAAATACAAGGCTGAATTAAGTGAGGGAGTATCCAACACTTATAAATGGCTTTATCTTTTACAAGATGTCGGCGCATGATTTTTCTGGTTTTTTACAAACTCAACCTTGAACGAAAATCCACCATCAACAGATATTAACTACATTGGTAACTACTAGTATAGTAAAGTAGTTACCTAATTTACTAGTAACAATAAGATATTTTTGTTACTACTAGTATAGTACATATTAATATGTAGTATCCCCGTATTGATATTACTAGTATGTATTAACATACTACTAGTAACATTTACATGTATTGATACTAATTAGACCTAGAAGGGTGTTTTAGGCATTTAGAAAATACACTTTATAATGTCCACGAAGTTTTTGGACTAGAGAGTAAATAGTCTAGTCCATGTTTTTAGACTAGGGAGTAAATGTTTTTCATGGGTGGAATAGCCATTAACTGGGTCATGAAAAAGTGGACTAAACAGTAACTCCTACTTCAAATTAAGTATTTTAGGTTTAAACTTTGAAGTGTACTTGGTATATCTTTTTGTATGTCAAAAGTTACTATAAGATTAATGTAGTAAAAATATCCCCTGAAACACATACGATTACATTAATCTTATAGTAACTTTTGAATTTTTCATGAATTTTAGTTTTTGTATGGTCAACGTGGTCCAAAATATGTCAAATTTACTATAGTGGCAGGATGTTCAAGGATCTTAATATGATTTTTCTTATTTGGAAAAGTTGTTCCTTCTCTTTAATTTACTATTTTTCCTTTCAATCTTGGTACAGGGCGGCATGGTTTAGTAGAGGGGCGGAACTGTGATAGTAATGTCCCTTTAGTTGGTTAGGGGATGTCCTAAAGGGGATGTAAATTGACTAGATTACTCTTTTCACCTTAAATCAACCAAAATCAAATCAATTTTTTTTAAACCTAATGAATCAGAAAAAATCAAATCAGTTTTTTTTTTTCATCTTCTTCTTCATCTTCTCTTCTCCTCCATCAACCGTAACCTCTATTAAAACTGAAAATTTCATCGTCTTCAATTAATCGGCGATTTGAAAAATGTTTGGAAAAACCCAGTTAGGGTTTAGTTTATCGTGTTGGATTTAAGTTAATTTTGTATCAAAAATTAGGGTTTTGTATGAAAATTGAAATTGAAATTTCTGGGTTTATGCGAGTTACGGTTGATTTTAACTCAATTACGAACCGTAACTGGAGATTTTGATGTTAATACGGTGCTTAATAGTTCAATTACCAACCGTATGTTCTTATATCTGAGAATTTTCTTCAATTACGGTTGGTAACTATTTTAGTTTACGAACCGTAACTCAGTTACGGTTGGTATCGAGCATTTAATTACCAACCGTAACTCAGTTACGGTTGGTATCGAGCATTTAGTTACCAATCGTAACTGATTTTACGATTGGGTTTTCTTCAAATTTAACCAGTTACGGTTGGTAGCTCATCTTTTACGAACCGTAACTTCGATTTACGGTTGGTTATGAGCAAAATTCCAACCGTAATTAGCTCTGAAAATGTAAATAAATTGAATTTTTTACGTACTTTAGATAACTTTGAGCAACAAAAAGCTACGGTTGGTTACGTACTTTAGAAAATATCTCCAGACCTTGAAAAAAAAACACAAGCATTATTTAGACATGTAAAATATCCGCCCAAACTAAAATCAGATATGGATATATAAAGATTTAAAAGAAACAAAGAGATTTACCAAACTCATGTGCTCTCAGATCTATTTCCTTGCGGCAACCTATTCGGAATACAATAAGTTAGCAACCGTATATCCGGTCATTTTCAGGTCCTGGTTCTTCATTTTATTGGTTAATTTCTTCAATTGTTTGAGATTGACCTTATCCAAGTCTAAAAATCGATTTTGGTTTTGATTTTAAGTTAATATAAGTGAAATTAATCATTAACACTAAACTTGATTATCATCAGTAAACTAGGTTATCAATAATGAGGGTTAATTTGTCATTCCAGTTTTTTTTATAAGGGACACCTTGAATGATCATGTAATGACCCTTTTTTGTCCTATTAGAATGCCGCCCCTCTACTAAATCATGTCGTCCCTATACCAAGATTGTTTCCTTTAGTGACAGAATGAGACCTCTTTTCTCTCTATGATTATTATTCATTATTCACTTCTCTCGATTTTGATTATTTGGTAACTTAAGTTACTTAAGGTAAAATCCGTAACAGTTTGAATTTTTTTATAATCTGTAACAGTTTAAAATATTTTATAATTCTTCACTCATCGTGTCATGTCCGTTATTTTGATGGTGGGATAAGGGGAAATGCCAGGCCTTTGCCACATCGTGTCGTAGTTTGAGGTGTGTCACCGTTGTTGATTGCAATGGTTATTCATTTTTAGATCCGAGGCTCGCAGATGAGCTAACCAAAAAGGTAAGTAAGCATTTTAATTTTAATACTACAATAAGCTGAGTTTGCATTATGATCTTCACTAGATGAGAAGGTAGATTCTTAAAAGGCTTTTGACAGTAAAAAGGCCAAAGTATGCTATACTTTATTTAAGGTAGTTCAACCAGCTAATTGCTAAGAAACAAGGGTTAGTAAATCTTTTTTTCTCAAGTTTAGTCTTTTAGTGTACAAGGTGGCGCTCATGCGAGTTCTTAGCGGATGGCGGACCTAAATTTCTATGAATTTGAAATCTATGAAAAAATTTCAAATCCAAGTCCTGGCTTTTCAGTATAATATGTGAGCTTTTCAGTATAATATGTGAGTTTTTCACATTTGCCAAGAATGATATTTAAATTCAAAGTTATGCATCATTCGATGTTTTTTCTCAATCCCTAAACAGAAAGGTGCATTTTCTTTCTTCCTAAGCAGAAGAATGAGAGAAACAATGCCAAGGTTACAACTTGGGTAATTGGTGAACTAGCACTTGCAGTTCCATCTTCTGTTGCTAATGTAATATGAGATTCCCGTGTGGTAAGGGTTCGATTTGTTTCAATTGGAAAAGCACCTCTTCTGAAGTTAGTATCTAGGTCCGTTTTCTTACTAAAAGTAGGAAATTTTTACAAGAAGTATGAAACAAGAGCTGGCCTTTGTAAATGTCAGGACTTTGTTGTGATCTATTTGTGTTGTCACTTACAGAGATATGAATGAACACTGTTTTAGGTGCGGCCAAAGGAAGTTATTTTATTGAGATGAGAGATTTGTCATTTATCGAGACTTCAACAACAACAAAAAATATTTCTAGGTGAGCTCAATATAACTCTAACAATCACGGTTCTATGAGAAAATCCTATGAAATCATTTATGGATGCTTAGATAGATTATGCAGTAGGTACCCGAATTTATTTTTGACTTTTGCCCCAATAAAGATTGATTCTTCGCGTCACCGGTAAAAATTAAACCATAATATGACCATGTTATCAATCAAACTCACCAGAAAGCTCTGCAAGAGCTATGTCCACTGTGATACGAAAAGAGTGACTTCTATTCGTTTATTTTTAAAAAGTAAATATACTTGATGTTCAAGTGAGATTGTCAAAAAGTATATAACATTGCAGTGTATCTAACATGTCATAGACCACTACTAACTTACATTTTAGCCGGAAACTTTGATTTTTGCAGGTGATTGAGGTTGAACTGGCTGCTTCAAGGAGCATTTACACATTTACCAAGGATGCAAAGAAGGGAAAAGTGAGGCCGTTCAATGGCTCGATTGATGTCTACGGGAAGATCATTGATCGTGTGTCAATCCGTCAAAAATAATTTCACTTTCTTACTCACTAAATTTAAATGAAGCACAAGGTAAGGAAGAGTTCGTATCCACAGAGAGGCAATTGTTGTTATGCAATTTTCAGTTTCTAAGGTAACCAAGGGGGGATGTTTGTTGTTTTATCTAATAAATAAAAGTAATTGAAAGCAAAGTAAATAATTGGAATAATCAATAAGGAGAAGATATTGGTCATGGGATAGTATCATTCACAAACATGTATTTTCATAAATGATTAGAATTGGTATTTTAATCTCGTATTTATTAATAGTCCTAGGATACCTTGATCGCAAGTATAACCCGTTAATTCCCTGATTTCATCACAACCACATTAAAAGATGCATATGTGAATTCTTCGTAGAAAGCAACCTAAAGTGTAAAAGCACAATTAAGTTTAACTCCCTAAAAGCAATAAGTATTATGGAATAAGACTAATCAATGCAAACGAATGTGTAAAAGCACTAAACGTTTTAACAAAAGTTATGATTCACTTGTGACTAGTAGGATATATCACTACAAGCACTACCCACAATTATGCTACTTAGAATCGGGGATAAACAACTTTTTCGTATTGAAAACCTAATATAGCTTTAGAGATGAACGCAAATCGGATTGATTCGGACTCAACCTAACAAGTATTCAAATCTTATAACACTATTAATTGTGAATCACAAACAATAAATTACTGAGACAAAACTAATTCATAGATTCAAAAAACATGTTGAGAAATCAACTCATAGCTATGGAGTTCATCATAATAATAATAATTGAAAAGAAGAAGATGAACAAAAGCAAACCCTAGAAGCGTAAACAAAACGTCTCTCCAAAATTCCAAGAATAAGATATTTTTTAAATTGTAGAAGACTTTCCCTTTTATAGCTTTTCTCCAACTTCTAAAATTAGGTCTAGTCTTCAAAGTCCATTAGATGAGAATCCACCAAGCCCATAAGAGAGAGAAACCCATGTAGAAAATATGTCCCAAAAGTGGTCGCCGTAAATCTGGTATTGTGGCTGGAACTTGGCCGGAAAAGTCGCCGGAAAGTATTCAGGTGACCGGAAAAGTCCGCCCGGTCACTGGTTCAGTGAGTCAACTCGGTCGGGTCAACGGGTCAGCTCGGTTCAACTCGGTCAGACCGAGTCAAACCGAGTCAGGGAACTAGTCAGAACCGAATCAGCTAGTCAGATGATCTAACTAAGCTGATTCATCTGAGCTGCTATGGCCTAAGCCATTGTGCACATGCCAGATTTGAGCTGCACCATGATTGTGCTTCCAGCCATGATGGCTATGCTTGCCAATTTGAACTCCACCTACACTTGCCTTGGCTGCACATCATGGCACATGGCGCAACTCTATCTCTCGTAATCTGACACCACCACCTTCAAATACCACCAGCAACACCAGACTACCTGTCATGACCAACACCAACTCCCATCCTGCATAGCAACCTTCAGGCCACCATCTATTGCAATCAACCTCAGCTGCATCTCTGCATCCCTGGAAACAGCATCACCACCAGTTACACAACCAATTCCTGCCTGCTATGAACTCTGCATCATTTAGCTTCAAATGCTCATCACTGTTGCCTGCAACAACTTGAACTGCAGCTCAATCTCATACAGCTCCATCCCTGTCAGCCTTATTTCCTCTCCCTGACTGCAACAACGTAGCATTAACAACTCCATCACACTCCATTTTCCTGAATTCATAACCACCAACCACTAGCTCATATTCCTATAATTTCAGTTCAGAAGCAAACCACCACAAAACTGTAGTTGCATCCATTCAAGCTTCCCTGACTTGTTGTTCAATTCAAAGTCAACCCATGACAACCATTCAGCTGAACTACACACTCTCTAGAAACACAAACCCGTCTCCATGCCTGTATCTTCTAGCCATTCTTCGCAGCAGCACTTGCTTCTTTGTAATCAGCTCATTAGCCCATTTCATTATGTAGCTCTGGTTCATATCATAACCTGTAAAACCTAGGCATACATCAAAACAAATCCAAGTTACCAGCCCCAACAACACATCCTGCAATCATCCATCATTCAGACAACATCACTACCATCTTCTCTTTGAGCTCAATAACACCACATGACCCATTCATTACTCCCAGCAAATGCTTAACATACATCTAGCACTCAATCAATTACATAGCCTTGTCAGCAGAGACTCAGCTTTCACCTCTATGCCATCTCCAAAATATGCTGGTTAATTTCATCAAGACCACCACCAATTCCACAGACCTATTAGCTCAATCGATCCACGGACCAACTTCAACTGATTTCTGCACCTGATTACAGCCTCAGAAACCCTAACTTCATTCATTATGTAAACCCAAATTCAACATCTGAACTTCCACTTTCTTGAAATCTCTTCCAACCTCATAATCACATCGAACCCATCTTCTAATTCATTTCTCAGATTTACGCAACTCCCCCTAATTGCTCAACTGAATCTTCCCCTTTGTGTTCTACGATTGCTACAGATAGCAGTAACATCATCATTTTCTTCATCTGAATTTTAAAATCTCATCATAGTATCAACTCCAATCTCTTCTTCTCAGTGTAATAGAAGCAACAACTGAAACTTCCATAAACAACCACAAAAACCCATCGATTTCATCAGCTTCAGTTCTTCATCTCTGTCTCAGATATCAGGAATCAGCAAACCCCTATGAATCTTCTTACAAGCTCCATGTTCTTCCGACCTTCTCCATTTCTCCCTGAATTCTCTCGATGATTTTTCCGTGTCTCTAACTCAAACAACTGCCGCCATGGGTTCTCTATTTCAGAGAGAAAGAAAAATAAAACCCAATGATTTCATCTCTGAAATTTAGGTATTGGTAATGATGGAAATTGCTACAAGCACCCCACTTAAGATAAGGGCCACCACAGTGATACTTGGCTTGTCAGTTTCAGAGAACCGACAGCCTAATTCACCTCCTTCTCAAGCACCTTAGCCCGCTCCAAGCATAACTCGCATGTGAACTGACCTCTTCGTGAGTGATTTCTCCTTATTTCGCACCAAATGACTCCAAAATACCTGATTACTCAAAACCAATATAAGATACATAATTTACAAGAAAACTCGCAAAGAAAGCATAAATACAAGATATAAAATTAGGTGTTTTACAACACCTATCAATCATCAAATACGATTTTGTTGGTGGGATTTTATGCAACACCTATGTATGATATGTTATATGGCCCATGAACATTCGTCTATTAATTTGTACCCAAAATCGTTTGTGCATTTCATAACAGCATTTTGATGTAATATTGAATTATTGGTTAAAGATAAGTTCAATCTCATGGTTGGTTTCTTTTGATATTTGTTTTTAATTTTCTCAAAGTAATGGCTCATTTCCTTACCTAGGATGAAATGGAGTTCAAGGATGGTTATAATGGTTGCATGGGATGGATGAAGACAAGGAGAATGTACATATTTAGCGAGGGTAAGCAACATTAAGTTTCACCTTAACTGTTACTATAAAACTTTATTTACTAAATATAGATATCTCATATGTTGTAAAATACTATTGAATACTGGACAAAGTTGGATGTGCTCCTTGGAATCCACAAATTTGAGTTGTAAATATATGTTTGGTCTGCAGAGTATTTAATGAATTTGTTAGACCTTATAGAACTTATACTGATGTTAAAAAAAATGTAAATATGAGATCTATTTTGTATACATCCTTATACTAATGTTTGCATTTCTTAAGATTTCGGTATTTTCTTTATGTTTATGATCTTAATTTTTCCCATGATTCTAATATTCAATCTCTAGACCCTTCTTTATAATTACATGATTGTATTTGTGTGTCGTTATTGATCTTTACTGGATTATTGTTAGTGTACAGATATCTCTCTGATTTCATGTGATGCCAAGTGTTGCGGACTTTATTTTAAAATCACTTTCTATGAAGCCAATGAACCATGAACAAAAGAACTGTCATATGTTTGCTTATATGTAGCTCAGTTGGAATCACTTTTTATGCTATGTACATACTACATGGTAACTTATTATTTCACTGCTAAATTTGAATTGAAATATGTATGTAGATTAATATCGCGTTTGGATACACATCCAGAAGTAAGTTTTTGACTTCTAGAAGTCAAAATGCAAGAAGTTAGTTTGGGTGTAGAATTTCAGAACGACTTCTAGAAGCAGAAAGGTAGACTTATTGTGAAGCAGAATATCTGGACTTCTGACTTCTGAAGCAGAAATCAGAAGAAACATTATATCCAAACGCGTTATAAAGGAGCATATATATCCCATTTGCAATCATGTCCCATGAAAAGTGGTAGGGTCAAGTTAGGACACCGATGCATATGCAATTATTCTTTGGTTTCCAAATATATACTTGAATCTTGAGGCATTTTTTTTCTCTTAAAAATCATCAATCATCGTATGTGTCTGCTCTTTGGATGGGATATAAGGTCAATTGCAATTTTGCATTAGTATTATTACAATATGTCTTCCCTGATACAAGATGAGCCAGATATATAGATACTTCATACTTTGAAAACTTATTATGGTGTACGGTCATGTTATAGTTTTGAATCTTTTAGCATTTGTCTTGATACAATTTTCTACTAAGGCACGTGCATCTCATTGTTCCTTTATTCTTAAAGCATGACTTTTTTTTATCTAAATTTTTTATCAATACTTAATGTATATTACATGCTTTTTTCTTGCAGCCACTGTAAACACTTAATGGTGGCATCAGATTGTGTTATGTTTTCTTTCTTCAAGCTAAGGCGGAAGAGCTAATCAAGGGAGCTTTAGGTGAGTTTTTTTTTTTATTATTTATTTATAAACATTTGGTAACATAATGAATTTAACACTACAATATATAAATCGAACTTGTATTAATAAAATGTAGTAGGGTGTCAGGTACAATATCTTTTTGCTATATCCTCATGTTATTAAATCAGAAACATATCCAAGTGTAGTTGCTATCTTAGCTCAAATGGTAAAGCACATGGTATTTACCATGCAGTTTTGGGTTCGACTCAGACATATGCTTAGTAATTTCAATAGCACAAGTGTATAGGTGTAGATGGACAAAAGATGTATTAGTAGGCGCTCTAAAGTCTCTTTTTTTTCTTCTATAATTGCAAGACTCAAGGTTACTATTCATTGAGCCGAATTTGGGATCTAATGATGCATTTATGTTTGCGTACTCTCTTTTGTTAATAAGCTTATTAAACTTTTGTGGTATGAATTGTATGATGGACTGCCTAAAAGGATATTCAGTTAACTTCTTAACTCATTTCAGGTACTTACCCTTCCAAGCAAGATGTCCAACAGTGAGTAGCTATGTTTGGGTGAAATAAGAAAATATTAGTTATTGTATTTTTTTTGTGAGTATCAAATATTAAATATTACACTATATATGCTAACACATGCATGAAGTTAATTTTTGGTTTCTATATATTTACTAACATTTAGTGATTGAAACCTTTGATATTGCAAATTGTTTTTGGTAGCTTCCCGGATAGTGCACCCACTTGGATATTAAAAAAATGGTCATTATTTAAAGAGAAGGCAACTCATAGATCGAGTTTTGGGCTCATCTTCACGTTATCATCAGTAGTTATGTGGAACTTATAATCACTTCCATTAGCCAGTAAACCATATTTGTTTGTAACTCCTTAAAAGTTTTATTGGTGGGAAGTGGGAGCATAAATCTACTATATATGGAAGGATGGTTTTTGGCCAAAAATATTATCAGTCGATAAAATCATTCTGAGCAAGTAATGGAGTCTACCTAATAATGTGTGTTCCAAGATCGGGGAAGTGTATAATAGAACCTTATTCTGCGTTAGAGGAGTAGAAATGGTGCAATTTTTCAACTTTATTAATGTACATATATGTTCTTCTTTAGATTTTTTTATCTGGACTGAGGATGTAGATGTTTTCATAATACCATCGAATGCACTATAATGTCCAGAACTTCACATAGACGAACGGATTTGTAGTCTTTTGACTGATCCAATCATGGTAGTTTTCTGATGTATGTAAAAGTTATCTCATGTTAGAAACTTATGTCATCTGTAATTAAGCACAAGTCATCTTTTATTGTTTTCCATTATGAGAACAAATATTTTCCATGATCGTTTTAGATGGTTTAGCCAAACAGATACAAGAAATTGGGTCCTTTGTAATCTCATGTCTTGACGGTTCGTTATCAACAGTGGTCAATAGAATGGTGATCGATCAACCATCAATATTTGAGCTTGACTACGACATAGTTTTGGCAATATTTCCATTGAGTAGACTATGTAAAGTTGATATTCCATTGAGATTAAGCCTTTCTAACACTAAATTTTTTGGTTGGTAACTTAAAATTTCATTATACTTTCGTCATGTCAAAACCCTTTAGACTATACATATAATATAATTTGATTGCTACATAAATTGTTTAATTACTTAAGGGTATCCAACTTCCCTATCCATTAAAAATAATCATACAAATCAAGAATTTTTCAAATATGTTTCAATGCATATAGGCAATGGGAGCGGGGCGAAGCCCCGCCACACTAATCGACGATTCCCACCGGACCCGGTGTGTAGCACGGGTTACATGCTAGTACGCTTGTAGAAGCGGTATTTAGAATCAATGCCAGTACCAAAAATGAAAAGCTAAAACACAAATTTGACAAAATCTGGATCGTAATTGACAAGAAAATAATTCCAGATGCTTTGAAAAATAGAAATGAATGTGGCGATGCAATATATTAAGGGGCAGGGTCACGGATTTGTAGGCTTTCGTGAGACTTGGGGTCACACGCTGAAACTAAAACGTGTTTTGCTGGTAGATAACACTTTTTAATAATAGTACTCTTTCACAACTAGGACCTTAATAAGATGTTTGGATAACATTTCAAAAATTATTGTTTGACTTCTGGAAATAAAAAGGTCAAAAATTAGTTTGGGTATACAATTTCACAACGACTTTTAGAGGTAAAAAAATAACTTTTTACAAAGCAATTTTTGTTTGCTTTTGATTTCTATTTCTCGAGAAGCAGAAGCACTTCTCAACCTTGATATCCAAACAAGCTATACGAGGTTCCAAAACTTTTCCAAGTCGTGGGATGCATTCCCTCGTGCCAAGTCGTGCCTTGTGAGTTTGATGACTACGCGATTTAGCGCTTCAATTCACAAATACGACATTAATAAAATATCTATGGCACCTGTTTGTA
The DNA here is from genome assembly GCA_023531295.1 of Papaver armeniacum. Classification (NCBI taxonomy): domain Eukaryota; kingdom Viridiplantae; phylum Streptophyta; class Magnoliopsida; order Ranunculales; family Papaveraceae; genus Papaver; species Papaver armeniacum. The sequence continues at coordinate 20,032 of JAJJWW010016428.1, read as the reverse complement.
TGGTTCAATGAGGTATTAAACTTGTCGTGTTACAGAAGAATACATTCAGTTATCACAAGTTTTCTCTCAGTCGCTCATGCATAGTTCATGTAATTCTAAGATCTTAAATATGTATAAGTGGTTCAGAATCAATCCATCGGGAATTAAGTTCGTCGTGCTTTCATTTTATCATCCCCGTTCCGTTAAACCTTAAAAGATTCATAGTGATAGCGTATATCAAAAATAATATTATAGTGGGATGTTGGAGTAAACTGATGGTATTGACTGCTTAGTCACCTGATTTACTTTGACGTGAAAGTGATTTGCTCATATATCATCTCCACTAGATCACTTTTTCGATTATCTTGAACCTGATGATTTGGGGTTTGTCTGTACTTATCCTAAAAATAAAGAAAATAGAGAATGCCGTTGTCTAACTCCGAAACAGCACATAACTCATTTCCCCCCTACATGTAACATAAATTTTTTTGGTACCCTACAGATAATATAACTTCAAATGTTTTGGGCCTACCAAAGCCTTGAAAATTCATTAGCCATCAATAGCATTGGTTGTGACTTGCAAGAGAAAATGTTAGAAGAAGTTAGTTTTCTCTGGCATATTTTCCACAAAAGCTATGGGTGTTTTGGGATACACATTGAGAATTCACTTTTGAACTTTTAAAAATCTAAAAGCTGGAAATTAATTTGATGATGTAATTTTAAAAACAAAAGAAATTGACTTTTCGTAAAACAAAATTCTTTTGCTTCTGATTTTTGGCTGATTTTTGGAATTGGTTAAACACCACTACTTCTGGTTTTGAAACATGCTCCAGTGTTTTCCAATTTTAAAGAACTCAAATGACAAAATTGTTCCTTTCATGCTTTCAGTGCCCAACAAGATGTGTGTATTATAGTTGTCTATATTTACGAAGTCATCAACTTTCACTTTTGTTAATAGTATGTTTGGATATCATTTCAAAAGTTAGTTTTTTGACTTTTAAAAGAATAAAAGTCGAAAGTAATTTAGGTACACAATTTTAGACTGATTTCTAGATAATTTTTTTCCAAGTAAAAACAGTTTGTGATTTTCATTTCTGACTTTTGACTCTGGAGAAGAATAAGCAATTTTACTTCTGCCAATTAATATTGTGGGCCAGACGACCTATGTGACTTGAACCTCCAGCTTCACTCCCACTGCTAGCATTGGCCGGGTCCGCCTAGTTGTACTACCCACATTTCAAGAGGACCGACAACTACACAGTCAAATAAGTGTGCCAAGGACTAGCAAAAGAACTGCAAAACAACAAGAACAATAAAAAAAAAAATGAAATAACCAACCAGATATAACACTTTCTGTAGCTCAATGATTTTTAGATCTAATGTTAGGACTAAGTCGCAACGAAAAGGGAGTTCCCCCATAACCAACTAGAGTTATATATTAACGAAACATGAGAATATGGAGTATGCATGGCTTCAATGTGCAAGCAAAATATATATCAAACATTTGAACGTCAAACATAGTCGGTGAGCAAGTAGTGACAAACTGGCAATGCGATCCAGCCTTTCAATTCAGAAGTATGGCATTATTCGTCATCGAAATGAAATGAGTGAATTCAGTTAGCACCTCCCGTTTTCCAAAGTTCATTTAGTTGAGAACCAATTCTGAGTTGGTTTTGTTTTCATTTTAATATCCCCTTTGCACGAACTTGCCAGAAGAAAAAAAAACAGAAAAAAATTTCTAGTGAGATGTATTTTGTTTATTATTTTTTTGGGGAACGATAAGCTTGGGAAATTAGTAAGATGTTGGAGTAAATTGAAATGAATGTTTCTTAAAAGCTTGCACTTCCTCTATTTTTTTTTTGGAGATGATGAACAAAGTGTTCCATGATTAATAAACAACCCAAATGAGGATTCATGTCATATTGGATCCTAGTTCTTTAGAAACACACCATATTAATTTCACGACTGTCTCTTGTTATACAAATCCCGAGGAACAAGATTTTCATTTTATTGTATCCAATTTACTTGACGAGCTCTTGATTAAAATTAAATAAAAACAATAGGTCGACTTTTGTTATTAAAAGGAGTGGAGTCCACTTTTTTTCCTTAGCTCGCATATAAGGTAAATGCGGAAATGTCCACTTGTAAAATTTGAAATAGTATTTTATTTTTCAGATCAAATTAAATTGAGTGAGCTAAAAATGTCCATGCTAGTTAGAAATGTCTGAGAATTTTAGGAAATCCCACTTGTATGCTAGCTACTGTTCTCGAAGCTAAATATTTTCCAAAAACTGATTTCTTAAATGCCAAGTGCATTGGTAAGTGTTTTTGGACTTGGAGTGTTTGCATGCCATAAGAGAACTTATTAAGCCCTTTATTTCCTGGATTGTAGGGGATGGTCAATTTATTGACCCATGGTGTGATAAATGGATCTCATCTTTGGGGTCTGCTACACCCAACCCTCTAGTCCCACCTGATCCTAGCATTAAAGTTTCTTATGTTATTGATCCTCATACTAGAACCTGGAATTTGTCCAAACTCAACACCCACTTTGATAATGCTTTTGTTTCTGTTAAGAAGATTGTCACTATTCCCTTAAGCCAGCTTTGCACTCCTGACAGGAGGGCTTGGTATCTTTCAAAGAATGGAAATTATTCTTCAAAATATGCCTATATGGGGCTCAGAGGTCTTAGACCCTCCCCATGTAAAAACCTTTGGATGCACATTTGGAAAATCAGGGTTCCTTACAGAATCCAAGTCTTCACATGGAAAGATGCTAGGAATGCTCTCCCTGCCATAACCATCTTACATACCAGAATGCCTATGGATAATGTTGAGTGCGCTAGGTGTATTGATCCTCAAGAGTCCATATTACATGCTTTGGTTCTCTGCCCCTTTGCTAGTCGTGTTTGGTTTCTTTCTGATTTTTGCATTAATTCTCAGTTTTTTCAAAATAAATCCTTCTGTTGATGGTGGATTTTCATTTAAGGTTAAATTTGTAAGTAACTTAAAAATCATGCGCCGACATCTTGTAAAAGATAAAGCCGTTTGTAAGTGATGGATACTCCTCACTTAATTCACCAAGAATGGAGCATGTAGCAACAATCCCATTCTCGTGAATACATGAAATTCCTCCAGTGGAGCATGCGGCAACAATCCTTCCCGTGAATTTCATATCACCTTGTATTTCCGTACCCATTATCGTGTGTGGCATGACGACCGGAGTGTTATTCTTGCAGAGTAACACGAACCTCCAAGCACTATAATGAATCCATGTACGAAATACCCGTCATGTGCCGATTCTCGGTGTTATACTAGCCCGAGCCCTCTCTGTGTGTTATACTAGCCCGATTGAGCCCCTCTCGGTGTGTTATACTAGCCCGATTGAGCATCCGGACTTGACTCGCTGTATCGAATCTCTGATATGATTCGATCGCAGCTCATCCAACTCCACAAGCATGATTGATGACCACGCATCAATTCCATCACCCCCAAGCGTGTATGGAATACACACGGCCTTAGCTCACAAATACGATCTCGATCGCAACTCATCCAACTCCACAAGCATGATTGGATGGCAATTCCATCACCCCCAAGGTGTAGATCAATTCCATCACCCCAACTCCACAAGCATGATTGGTATGGAATACACACGGCCGACCCACATGGTCGACCATTGGCCTTTGCTTGCCAAGAAACCGTCCATACCAAGCATCATGGACGGAAAACCTAAATTAGGGTTTGCGGCATATTACATGTGCCGCAAAACTTGTCCTCAACCATCCATCTTCGCAGGTATAGATGGAGGGTGTAGATGTAGACTCAAAGGGCCCGGAGCATGTCGACACAATCACCATGTGACCGCCTACACACTTGGCCAATCGGTCAAAGCCAACCGTGGCTGGTTACAACAAAACCGTCCGCCCAAAAGAGCATGGCCGCGCGGCTTGAATGCCAAAATTAGGGTTTCAAGTCATCACGCGCGTCCATCTACTCTCCTATTTAATGGAGGGTCACAGATTGGATTAACTAAGGCCGGTCATACCAAAGATGACCACCGTGGGCCCATCTACCTCCTCTTGCGGTCGGCCAAGGCACATCATTCCCGGCCAACCCAAAACGCACGCCCAAACTCGTGCGCTTACACTCCCAAATCCTAAACCGATCTCGACCGCTCAACTTCACCGGATGATTTGAATGGCTTAGATCACGTTTTCATGGGATAATCGGGTATAGGTGTGAACACCAACCTACCACCTACACGGTAGTGTGATCGACCAAAACCAACCAATGTTGGTCGCTTCAAACGCGTGCCCAAACTAGGGAAATCACGCCGGTTTCCAACTCCTTTGCGGCAAGGGATTGTCAAGAAACCGATCTCGACCACTCCTCTTTACCGGTCAAATTGAGTGGCCCAGATCGCGCTTTCATGAGGGAACGGAATACAGCGCCTACACCATCATGCCACAACACGCATGTATGGCCTGCCTTCTCAAAATCCTCCCCATGCTTGGTTTCGACCAAGTCAAGAGTGATGCTTGCACACCTCTTTAAAAACCCTAATTTCATCAACGGTCGCAGATGAGTGTCTCAAACATCATCTCATCCGTCCGACCTCACCAGCTTGGTTATACAACCCTGGTCAGGAGTTATTTGGTTAGTGAACAATCATTACACATCACTTTACCACACCGTAATGCAAGACTCGCATAAAATACACGATATCGCACAAGTATCGACTTTCCAATAACGCAGTTATTCAATTCAAAGATTACATGCTATCTTTCGTGGACCCACGATCCACATTCCATACATCAATCATGTCACAAACTGGGGATACTTACTCGGGGTATTGGTCTGGCGGTTTACGGCGTGCAACGTGCAACGCGCCATCACAAGAACGTGTTAGGGAGTCATGGACGGTTAGAGATGAACCGGGAGAAGTGGGCAAGACTGGTCGTGCGTTACCGACACACAACTCCACTACTCCATCATTCCACTACCTCCACTTCCCACGAGAAACGTGAATGAGGCTCAATGACTTGTATAAATAGGTTCTCCGCCCTATTTTCAAACAACAACAAGGAAAACAAGACAGAAAATCGACATCCAGAGTCTCCTTACATTAACCGTAAGCCTGCTCACTTTTATGTCACAAGTCATAAGCAAGCCAACATCTTTCACAATCTCAACACCTTCTTCGCTTCCCCTCCCTAAGATCAACCCCATCTCCTTCACTTTGCACCGAAACAAGTCCGGAACGGCCATTTCTTGGTTTAGGCCGGACTTGCACATTGATCTCTCGAATCTACAAGCACTCACCACAAAAGGCATTTGTTGTAGGTTTAAATTCATTCCTCATCACACCCCAAATTACCAAATTCGGCAGAGAGTAATTTTCACCCATCAACAATTGGCGACCACAAAGTGGGAGATTAATCTCTGCTTGTGAAATCAATTTCTTCAATACCCAATCTGTTTGGCTAAGTTCCGAGATGGTTGGTCTTAGGACTTCCTCAACAAATTCAAATCCCTTTGCCGAAGTTCCTCCAACGAAGATGCCCCTCTTCCCAATGGGCGTATCTCTGGCGCAAGAGGAATCCCAACTATGAGCGAGTTGGCCTTGATACTTGAGACTCGAGACGAGGAACATGGAGCCGATCAAAGAAGCGGTAACGAGATACTTGACCTCCTCATCAAGATGACGCCGGAAATGAGCGTGCCGAGACCTTTACACCTGGGACTAGTCCCCCTCGGATCAGCTTTACTACGAACCAGAGGCCGGAGAGCAGAAGTCAGTCTCTAGTGGAAGACTTGTGTGAACTCTTGCACCTCTCAAAAGATCAACGAGGCAGACGTTGTCGCAGTCAATAAAATAGCTCGGACGCATACCTTGCTCCTTCTCGTCCGGGGTCTCGACTGCACGGCGGAAACATCTATAAATAATGTTACATTCACGGAAGATGACATGATGGCGGAGGAAGGTCACAACCGAGCCCTACATGTTACCGCACACATCAAGGGTTCGAGTTCCGGAGGGCCCTCGTCGACACAGAGCATCTTCGAACGTGATTACTCTCAAGACTCTCGATGACAGCAAGGTCACCCATGCAAGATTGTACGACAGCCCACCACGATGACGGACTTCGAAGGGAATCAAACCAAAGACATACGGTATGTCAATTTAAATTTATCGGTAGGGACCTGTTCGAATACGAGCAAAGTTTGAAGTCATAGAAAAGGAGCCGACTACCACATGATACTAGGGAGACCGTGGCTTCACCACAACAAGGTCATTCCTTCAACGTATCACCAAAGGCTCGAAGACCGTGCTAAATGAGGAGGTCGTCCGTATTCCCGCATCATTGTCTCCGTACGCGCCAATATGTGGAGTGGAGCTATTCGAGTCAAAAGATGCCTCGCAGGGAAAGTCCGACAAAATCATGTGCACTCCGCTACCCACGTGGACTTCAATCCAGGAGGAGGACCGACTTACATCGTGCCGGGGCCAAACACCACGACATACTCTCTCCGACGAGACGTCCATCTCCAACCTGAAACTTCACCCATCCTCACGCCAAAAGGGAGCGCTCTTTCGAGGCAAGCCGTGATCGAAGGAAGACAATATACCACGCGCCATTAGCAATTAGCGTGAGAGACCATCCGGCCTCTCCGCCCAATTGATACCGCAAGGACGACGGAACACGAGAGGAGGTATTGACGCCCGCGACACCTACAAGACTAACCAATTCCACGACCGACGAGCTCGAGATTGTTAACATCGGATCGATGAATCTCCTGTGCCGGTCTCTATCAGGCCCGACTCTATCCACAGCATTTAACGTACAAGCCCGGGTTCAACTACTCAAGGAATACCAAGATGTATTCGCCTGACATACGAAGAAATGCCCTACTGATGAAAAGTTGGTCACCCATCACTTACACGTCATGCCCGGATCCAAGCCAATCAAGCAACCTCCGAGGCAATTCGCATATGAGGTAGAAGAACAAATCAAGAATGAGATTCGGTGGTCGCTAGCAGGGCTTCATCGACCCATTCATCATCCGACTGGTTAGCCAATGTGGTCCCTAAGTTAAAAGAAAAGCTGGATGATTCGATCGCCGCGTGATTTCGTAGAGACTTGAACAAGTGCTCGCCTCAAGGACGACTTTCCCCTCGCCTAACATCGACATGTTAGTAGACGCCACTAAGGGGCACGGCATGTTTTCCTTTATGGATGGCTACAAATGGCTACAATCAAATAAGGATGTATGAGCATGACGCAAGTAAGACAAACTTTCCGAACCCCTCTTGGCAATTTCTACTATACTCTTATGCCATTCGGTTTTAAAGAATGCCGGCGCAACATACCAACGTGCTATGACGGCAATCTTCCACGACATGATGCATAAACAAGTAGAAGACTATGTGGATGATATTGTGGTCAAGTCAAAGGCTCGAGCTGACCACACCAACGCCTTACGGCAAGTATTTGAGAGGTGCCTGAATACAAGTTAAAAATGAATCCTTTAAAATGTGCTTTCTGTCTCCTCCGGTAAATTTCTGGGATTCCAAGTGACCGCAGAAGGAATAAAAGTAGACCCGCCCAAGACTCAGTGCTATCCTCACAATGCCACCTCCCGAACTCGCGAAAGAGCTCCAAAGTTTCATGGGCAAGGTAAACTACATTCGACGTTTCATACCTGGTTTAGCCCAACTTACCGCCTCATTCACCCCCTTGTCAAGAAAGGAGCCACTTTGTTTGGACCGCAACTCAACAGAAGCTTTCCCTAAAGTCCAACGAATACTATCATCTCCAACCGTCATGAAATCTCCCGTACAAGGGAAACCATTGGTCCTCTACACCGCCTTCGACCGCCGTAGGGGCCTTACTCGCTCGGAAGACGACGAGGAATCGAACGTCCCATATACTATTTCAGCCAATATTGAGAGATGCTGAACTCCGATATCCCAGAGCGGAAAAAGCGTGCTTAGCTTTAATCCATTCCATTCAGAAGTTTAGGCATTACCTGCTATCCAACAGGGTAATACTCGTGTCTAAATCCGATCCTGCAAAGTTTTTGCTTTCAAAGCCGGTCCTGACGGGGAGGACGGGAAAATGGCTTCTCCAAATGTCAGAACTAGACATAACATGCGCACGCCTGAGCTATCAAGGGTCAAGCGATTGCAGACTTGCGGCAGCATTTCCCGGAGAAGGTACTACGGACCGACTGAAGAACTCCCCGAGAATTCCCTGACGTCTCCATTCGGGAAGAAGAGGTGTGGCTTTTGTATTTTGACGGCTCCCGCTACCCCTAGCATAATACGAGGAGCAAAGGCGTAGTGTTGGTCTCTCCAACCGAGAAGTATTTTCACATTCCTTCAAGTTAGACTTCGAATGCACCAACAACTCTGCAGCATATGAAGCTTTCCTCATGGGCTTTCAATAGCTAAACAAGCGGAGTCACACGTCCGGAGATAAGAGGTGACTCCAAGTTACCGGTGAATCAAATGAACGGAGTATATGCATTAAAAGAAGTAACACTAGCCCCGTACCGATCGGGCTACGAGGCTACTAAACTACTTTGGCCGATGCAACCATAACCCACGTCTAGTCGCAAAGAACAACAAACACGCCGATTGTCTAGCAACATTGGCTTCCAAACTCAAGTTCGAGGGGGAAGAAACTCGATGAAGGAAAAGGAGAACCATAGAATCGACATGGCTACCGCAACACAAAGACACTAAGACCGACGATTGGCGAACTCCGATCATTCAAGAGCTCAACAGCTCACTTTCCCAAGGAAAGGTCGGTCTCAAAACCCCGCAAAACTTCTTCATGCTTCATGGTATGTCAGATCATCTAATCCGACGGCCCCCGTCAAGATGTCTAGGGGGTGACGAAGCGCAACTGCAGCTGGATCGTATTCACAATGAAATTTGCGGGCAATCATTGGTGGTAACACTTTACCGGCGACTTCAACGCCTGGGTTATTACTGGCCAGAAATGGAGGCTCAATCTGCATCGCTTCGTAAATCCCGCCGAATTGCCGACACCACCACACCAATTGGAGATTTTTAATGTGAACCGACCGGGACTGGAGAGAGCCCTACATTAGTTATCTACGTGATGGGATAATTCCCGCCGGCCAAAAGGACGCTATTAAGATGAAGCGAGAGAGCCAAGCTTGTTCATATTCCACGAAGGGATCTTATACCGCAAGAGCTTCGGGAGGTGATATGCTACGTGCCTGGCCGGAGGAGAAATCCTGCACATGCCAAGGCATACACACGAAGGAGAACATCAAGGGAAGAGGAAACTGCTTTCTCCAAATACACGAGAAATACTATTGGCCGACCATGGAGGATGATGCAGCCAAGTTGCTCAAAGTCACACATGCCAAATTCATGGGAACCTTGTTCATGCGCCTTCTACCCTCTCGCATTCTATAAGCAGCCCATGGCCATTCTACTGGGGACCTGACATTACTCTGGAAGATTAATCCACCGTCATCGACAAACATGAGTATATCATAACCGCAACCAATACTTCACCAAATGGGTAGAGGCCATTCCCTACGAGGGACTACAGAGCAACAATTGCGGCTTTCATTAAAGAATACATCATTTGTCGCTTTGGCGTGCCCAAGCATATCATCATCGATAATGGCACTCCTTCGCCAACAAGCAGTGCACGGAGTTAATGGGAGGAGTACGGCATTAAACAATGGTCTTCCCACCGTCTACTATCCTCAAGGGAACTGGCAAGCCGAGTACCAACAAGACATTGATCCGGATCATCGGTCGAACAAGACACGACAATCCCGGTGGGATGGCATGATCAGCTACCAATGGCACTATGGGCATACCGCACATCACCCGTAAGCTCCATTGGGGTCTCGCCGTACTCACTCGTACTGAGCGGACGCCATTCTCCCAGCAGAGATCGGAATCCCATCACCAGATTGCAAAGAAGAACCGGGATCCACTGAACGAGGTCAAATCTCGACTTCTAGAATCGCAGAGTTAGACACTGGATTTCGAAGGAATAAAGCGGAAGAACGCGCTCGAAAGTGTACAGGTGAATCGAATTTCCGGGGCATACAAGAAAATTGTGAAACCACGCGTTTTCAAGGTGGGAGATTTGGTTTTGAAAACAGCCAAACACATCCAACAAGACATGTCTCGCACTCCAAAATTCTCACCGAAATGGGAAGGTCCCTACGCTGGTCACCAAGGCTTACAAAGACTGCGCCTACTACAAGATCATTAAGGTAGACAGAGGCAAGTTTGAAGCAGTCATCAATGGAAAGTGGCTCAAGGCATATTACACCTGACCACTATCTGCTGTGTCAACAATACATGCATTTATTTTCATTACATGTTTGAATCATCAACTATATTCAGAGATGTGTCAATGAAAAACCTGTTTTACCAATCAAAACCCAATGCAATTTATTCCGCAAAGATGTTCAAAACTCTTGACATAAACGTCATTAACAATAAGGGAGTACAGCTTAGAAGAGGCCATCTAGAAGATTATAATTCCTTGAGAGCATCATCTCAGCCTAGCCCGATATCTCTCCGTTCTTTTCTTCAAGTCCTCGCATGCCTTGCTCCACCTTCTCTCGATTCTCGCGCAGCTTTTTCTCCTCTTCCAAGATAGCTTTTGTAGCAGGGACAACATTTGCGAGGATACCAACTCGATCAACCTTGATGACATCAAGACGTTGCGCAACCAGCCCACGTTGAACTTCATGGATTCACGGGTAGATACCATATTCTCCCACTTTTCGAGATTTGATTCAGAACGTTGCGGATAGAAATACTCTCCATCTCCGCACTCATGGGAAGAAGGCAGTTTACCGCTGTAACCAAGGCAGAGGAGCAATGTCGGACCACATTCCCCAAGTTGCGATATGACCGTGACTTCCTCCACAACTTGGTGTACAAACCCACAAACTCCTTCCGCACCAAGAATCCACCGACATCCCGAGCAGCCGGAGGATAAGCATTTCATGCGAACATCGAATGAAAGACTCCGTATTCGGATATTCATAAGATGAGACACCTGGCTCACGGCTCTTCGAGGTTCGCAGGGGCAGGCATGTCTGAGTTTGAAGAAAGAGGAATGGTTAAGTCATCGTTGCCAATGACCGTCACATGTTCCTAGGGATATCTCCGCAAGAATGAAGGGATTATTCACTCCGACCGTTATGAAGAACAAACAATGTTTCAAGAAAGAAAGAAGAGACAAAACCTAGATGATCTTCTTGACTCAAGAACACGACAGGGACTGATGATCATGAAGCTCGGGACGGGTCGACACGCTTAACTGGAGATCCTGGATGGTATGAGGAAGATGATCCACCGTTGCTAGACATGATGGGAAATAGAGTTTTTGCAAGGAAGCTCTACCGTAAAAACGGATCAAAAATCTCTTCACCGCATAAATACCGAGGAAACCCTAAGACGATTACGGCGCCCGATATATGAGGATTCAACGCCAACTAAGTCGGGATTTCTAGACACAACAATTCAACCGGCAATGTGCAAGCACCCACGCCCTAAATCCTAGAAGAGGAATCCTATCCCCGACTCAAACATCCGAAGGAGCTACCGAACTCATACACATATACGAGAGGAACCAAAGCGACTCACTGATCAAGTCCCGCTTCCTTCGCATCCTTAATCAAGACCAACCAGCCTGTGGAAACGCCCGACAATGTGAAGCTATCCTAAGAAATATGTATTCACTCCTATTGTCATTTCGTATGTCACCATCTCATGCCTACCACACAATAATGTAACCATTATGTGCTAGGTGGGGACTTAATGTTGATGGTGGATTTTCATTTAAGGTTAAATTTGTAAGTAACCCAGAAAAATCATGCGCGACATCTTGTAAAAGATAAAGCCGCTTGTAAGTGATGGATACTCCTCACTTAATTCACCAAGAATGGAGCATGTAGCAACAATCCCATTCTCGTGAATACATGAAAATTCCTCCAGTCGAGCATGCAAAACAATCCCTTCCTTCGTGAATTTCCCATATCGCCTTTGTATTTCTGCACTCCTATCGGTGGCATGACGACCGAGTGTTATTCTTACAAAGAGTAACACGAACCTCCAAGCACTATAATGAATCCATGTACGAAATACCCGCATGTGCCGATTCGATTATACTCCCTGTGTGTTATACTAGCCCGAGCCCTCCTGTGTTATACTAGCCCGATTGAGCCCGGACCTCTCTGTGTTATACTAGCATGATTGAGCATCCTGACTTGACTATGGAATACGGTCTCTGGGATATATGATTCGATCGCAGTCATCCAACTCCACAAGCATGATTGGATGACTACGCATCAATTCCATCACCCCTGCGGTGTATGGAATACACACGGCCTTAGCACGCAAATACGATCCGATCGCAGTCATCCAACTCACAAGCATGATTGATGGCCACATCAATTCCATCACCCCTGCCAGTATGGAATACACACTACCGACCCACATGGTCGACCATTGGCCTTTGCTTGCCAAGAAACCGTCCATACCAAGCATCATGGACGGAAAACCCTAATTAGGGTTTGCGGCATATTACATGTGCCGCAAAATCTGGTCTCAACCATCCATCTTCGCAGGTATAGATGGAGGGTGTAGATGTAGACTCAAAGGGCCCGGAGCATGTCGACACAATCACCATGTGACCGCCTACACACTTGGCCAATCGGTCAAAGCCAACCGTGGCTGGTTACAACAAAACCGTCCGCCCAAAAGAGCATGGCGCGCGCTTTGAAAGCCAAAATTAGGGTTTCAAGTCATCACGCTGGCCCATCTTCTCCTACGAATGGAGGGTCACGCTGTTGATTAACTAAGGCCCGGTCATACCAAAGATGACCACCCCGTGGGCCCATCTACCTCCTCTGCGGTCGGCCAAGGCACATCATTCCCGGCCAACCCAAAACGCACGCCCAAACTCGTGCAGTTACACTCCCAAATCCTAAACTGATCTCGACCGCTCAACTTCACCGGATGATTTGAATGGCTTAGATCACGTTTTCATGATAATCGGTATAGGTGTGAACACCAACCTACCACCTACACGGTAGTGTGATCGACCAAAACCAACCAATGTTGGTCGCTTCAAACGCGTGCCCAAACTAGGGAAATCACGCTTGCTTTCCAACTCCTTTGCGGCAAGGGATTTCGCCTGCAAACCAATCTCGACCACTCCTCTTTACTGGGTCAAATTGAGTGGCCCAGATCGCGCTTTCATGAGGGAACGGAATACAGCGCCTACACCATCATGTCCCAACACGCATGTATGGTCTGGTCTTCTCCAAAATCCTCCCCATGCTTGGTTTCACTGTCAAGAGTGATGCTTGCACACCTCTTTAAAAACCCTAATTTCATCAATCTGGTCGCAGATGAGTGTCTCAAACATCATCTCATCCATCCGACCTCACCAAACTTTGGTTATACAACCCGGGGTCAGAGTTATTTGGTTAGTGAGCAAACATTACACATCACTTTACCACACCGTAATGCAAGACTGCATAAAATACACACGATACGCACAAGTATCGACTTTCTTCGAATAACGCAGCTTATTCAATTCAAGATTACATGCTATCTTTCGTGGACCCACGATCCACATTCCGCATCAATCATGTCACAAACCGGGGGATACTTACTGGGGTATTGGTCTCGGCGGTTTACGCTGGGCGGCACAGGGTAACGCGCCATCACAAGAACGTGTTAGGAGTCATGGATGAGTTAGAGATGAACCGGAGAAGTGGGCAAGACCGGTCGTGCGTTACCGACACACAACTCCACTACTCCATCATTCCACTACCTCCACTTCCCACGAGAAACGTGAATGAGGCTCAATGACTTGTATAAATAGGTTCTCCGCCCTATTTTCAAACGAACAAGAAAACAAGACAAAATCGACATCCGCAGCCTCCTACATTAACCGTAAGCCGCTCACTTTTCTCCGTCACAAGTCATAAGCAAGCCAACATCTTCACAATCTCAACACCTTCTTCGCTTCCCTCCCTAAGATCAACCCCATCTCCTTCACTTTGTGACCGAAACAAGTCTGGAAACGGCCATTTCTTGGTTTAGGCCTCGACTTGCAATGATTGATCTCTCGAATCTACAAGCACTCACCGCGCAGTTGCATTTGTTGTAGGTTTAAATTCATTCCTCATCACACCCCAAATTACCAAATTCGGCAGGAGTAATTTTCACCCATCAACACCTTCATTGATTGGTTATTGTTTTGATTAATTGATCCTTTGTCTAGACTCCCTGATGAAACTCAGTGTCTTTTTGTTGCTATTCTATGGTCTCTGTGGACTAGTAGAAATAACCTTATCTTCCAAAACATTCAGGAAAACCATACTACTTTCCTTGTTAGAGCTAGAGATATGCTATTAACTATGAAAACCTGTCTCACAGTCTCTCCTACTACCCCTGTACACCTCTGTGACAAATGGATGCCCCCTCTGTTGGATGGATAAAATGTAATACAGATGGTGCGTATGATGACATTTCTGGAGCTAATGGTGTAGGATTTGTGATGAGGGATTTCTCAAAAAAAAGCTTCCTTTTGTGCTTCCCCGTATTTAAAATAAAGTCTCCAAAGAAGGCAGTTTAGATATTTGGGCAGATCTGAAGAAAGCCTTGGAGTAACAAACTAACTCATGTCATTATAGAAAGTGATGCTAAGACTATTATCGACCAATTTTCAGCTGGCCAGTTCGATGGAGACTCGGGTACGGATGCTATCTTTAAAGACATTCAGTTTTTCTCGGCTAAATTAGTAGCTTGTATTTTTAGTTTTCAACCGCGTGTTTGTAATTCTGCAGCTCATGAACTAGCCCATTGGGCAAAAACAAACACTACCTCTATGTACTGGTATGTGCCTCCTGTTTGGCTCTTACCAACAGTAGAGGGGGATCATTATCCTTGTTGAAGGCCTTTATCTATAATAATAAAAAAAAAAAAACATCATCTGAAGGCGAAATCAAAAAGGCCAAGATCCGGTAAAATTAAAGGGAAAATAAATTAAGAAGACTCGGGTTTTTGTCTCTCAATTGATTTTTCTTTTTTTTTTGTTTTTTTTTTTTGAACTCAGTATTACATATGTTAATTAGGTAAAACTATTGCACGGACTACGTATACATAGCCTTCGTTGGAGAAATTAAGAGGAATTATATATAAAATTAAGAAAATTAAATAACATTTATAATCCTTCAAGTACATAGTACTTTTTCGTTCTCCTTCGGTACCCATTAATCTGTCTTCTAATATTGGAAATATGTGATAGATGAACTCCTTTACTCGTGATAGAACTATTAAGATGAGGTACTCCTGACCATTTCTAATAAGGGTTATTTTGTTTTTGGTACTCAAATTTTGTCCAACTTTGAGTTTGGTCTAATATTTGTCCAAATTTTGGTGTTTAGTACTTGGAAATCACGTTGACCCGGGCTGACCATCTTATACGTTGACTTCTGTTAACAATTTATTAAAATATTTATATAAAATGGAATTATTAAATAAATTTACTATTACACCCTTATTCATTCATTAACCCTAATTCTTTAAAATAAAGAAATCCCAATTCTTCCTCCCCGAACCCTTTAGGCCGCACCACCATCACTTTCTTTCTCTCTATCATTACCAGAGAAACACCATCTCTATCGCTCACTTTCTCCGTTTATTTTTCCTTTCCAAGCCATATTCTATTCTTTCTACGAACCCCAATATTCATAAATAAGATGAAGTTTCTGGTCTTATTAATGGTTCAATTTAAATAACTCATAGCGAAGAATAGATTGATGTTGAAAGAGCTTCCTTGAAATTGGTAAATGGGTTTTTATCGATTCACAATGGGTTATGATAAGAATATGATTTTAACCAAAAATTGAAGAACTCAAAATTCAATTTAGGGTTTTGGGGAATATGAACTGTAAAATTCAATTAGGGAATAAAAAGAATGGTAATCTTTTTATTGTTATATTTGCAATTCATGGAGTTATAAACGAGAAAGTAAATATGTCCAGGGGTGAAGCTTGTACCATTGTAACTGATTGTTGGTTAGAGTTAGGATTAGGGTTTTAATCTTCTGCATCTTAACTCATCTCTCTAATCAGTTCAATTAAGAATCATAAACAGAATCAAAACATGTATTGCTTCGTTTTTAGCTTCATCACCTCAATCATTATCAATAAAGTTGGCTCATGTTGATTGTGATAGTGAGAGATGTGGATTAAAGAATGATTAGAGTCCTTGAAGAATCAGGAGAAGTGGGTTTGTTTTGGAATCCAAATTGACAGCACAGACAAGAAGTATGAAGCGAATCGATTGATTTTTTGGGGAGAAGTCATTCACGGAATGGTTGTTGCGATTGATTCATTGGCAACGAATGCGATTGATATTTTTTGGTCTAGCCATAATCCTACCGCTCATAATCGTTAGGTAAGACTTTATTTCTTAGATTGATTTGATTGGGGATTTAGGGGGTTTTAATTTGAGCATCAATTTACAGAAGTGTAAAGTGTTGCTGCAGATTTGGGTTGTTTTTCAGAGTACAACGAGTTTTCTTGAGTCTGTGGTTCATGTAAAAAGGGGTAAGGCATGAGTTATTGCAGATTGGGATTGAACTGAGTCTTGATGTTATCTGTTACCGGAAAAACTTACATGTTTAAGATCACAAATATTGGACTATCGACTTCGATCAGTTTCATAATTTAGGGTCATAAGATGAAGTTGGTTGAATAGTGGTGGGGGAGGTGACGGACGGTGACATAAATCAAGAGACGGAGAATATGGTTTTCCAAACATAATATTTTTCGTTAATATTTGTAAAGTGGAAGGATATAACAGTAAACTTGTATATTAATTAGATTCTATATAATATTTTTAATAATTACTAAACAGAAGTCAAAAGTTAACCGAGTCAACGTAGGTCAACGTTTTTTCCAAGTACCAAACACCAAGCTGGACAAATGTTAGACCAAACTCAAAAGTTGGACAAAACCTGAGTACCAAAAACAAAATAACCCTTCTAATAATCCTAATAGAAATGCTTAAGCAAGATGAAAGAATTATGTTAGTGATTGAGAATGGCGTTTACTCATCATTTCAATCGAAGATTTGAAAAGTGAAAGTTGTATCCCACCAAGATACTCATAGCCCGGTTTATAAAGCCAAACCAAAGTTGCACATATCCAATAATGATTTCAACATCAAGTTATTTCACAGGAGTTCTCATTTTCCCACGTAATTGAAAAATATCAATTTTAAGTGAATACAAAACAGAAACTATAAAGTTAACTAAGACATAAATTAAACAACAAGCTAGGTAAATGAAGCAGAATACCATAATGAGTGATGGATAAACCTGGGGATTCTGGTTGGGTTTAATGAGCTTAGGGCAAATCTCATTATTTTGCTTCCGGCAACACGGTTTAACTATTTTTAATCCAATGAAAGACCAAAATAGAAAAATTGGGTTAAAGTGGCTCAACCCAAAAAGTCGCTGGAAATCCCATCGGAAAAATGTACTGACTGAAGATTAATTACCCATTTCATTTCACACAAGTTTTTCCTTTCAACAAATTGGATGGATACCAACGAGACATAATTTTAAGGTTTTTTTTTTTTGTCTTTAGGTAAGTTGGGACGTTATCCAGATTTCTCACGTAACTTATCCGAGAATTTAAATAGCTGGACCACAACTTTTACTCTAATGTTAGATATGTGTGGTTAATACAGTGAGTCAAATCCACTGTAACATGGCAGAATGAAATTTTAAAGCGAACCCCCTATTTTTCCTGGTGGGGATGAAATTTGTGGTTGATACAGATGACACATATGGGTGTAAATGGGTGGGGAAAAAAGGCGGTAGATGAGATGCAGCTTCTGCAGTTAACAACTCTACTCAGTTATTGGGTTGAATCTCAGGTCATAAACCTAGAGTTCAAGTTGCTTGGATAAAACCACCCACATCATCTATAAAGGTCAATTTTGGTGCTTGTTTCTCAAAATAAGATACTAAACCTATGGGAATGCATACTAGCAGTAACACAAAATGTTGAAAAGGAAGAAGCCTATAGTGAGTCAGATCAACTGTAATAGTGGGCAGCTAACAACTCTAATCAGTTCTTGGGTAGAAATTCAGGTCCTACACCTAGAGTTCAAGTTGCTTGGATGAAATCACCGTTGGACATATGACAGACGTGACTTAATAAGTCACACATGTTGTCAATTTACTTATATAGTCCTTGTTGTATATGTGATATTTGTAAAGATATTTTGTATATCTCTGTATAGTCCGTATATGTAAAGGAATATCTTTTTCACTCTCGTTTCCAATATAAATAAGCAAGTTCTATTGTGTGTTTCTCATCTCGAGAACACGACAATTTTGAGCTTCAAGGTATCAGAGCCTGTGTTTTCTAGTTCATTAATTATTTATTAACTTTGATTTTTATCGATTACCATGACTATTTTATCTGACTCCTATGATGGTAAGACACCTATTTGTGTCTCTTCTTCTTCTTCTTCTTCTTCTTCATGGACAAATGTCCCTTTTGCTCGACTTCATGGAGTTATCTCGGAAAACCTCACAGGTCATAATTTTGTTCTTTGGAAGACACATATTTTACCCGATTTATAAGGTTCTGATCTTGAAGGTTTTGTTAACGGCCGGTTCTACATGACATCCACCTATCAAGAATACTGATGGTTCTCCTAACCCTAATTTTATTACTTGGAATCCCACTGATAAGCTATTATTTGGATGGATATTGTCGTCTCTGACATCACCTATTTTAGAAAAGGTGAAATCTTTTCAAACATGTTCAGAGGTATGGACAAAACTTACTGAATTTTTTGCATCTAAAATTGGTGCTCCACTTGTTCATTTGAAGTCTTCTCTACAGACTGTTACCAAGGGAAGTTTATATATGACTGATTATATTCAATCTGTTCGTAATATTGTTGATTCCCTGCTACTAGTGGTCATGAAATTTCATATATAAAAATTTTTCATTGTGTACTCAGAGGTCTAGATTCGGCATACGAGAGTATTGTGAGTTCTCTCATTACAACTATGAGTTTGATCACCACCGATCAGTTTGAATCTATGCTTTTGGCTTATGATCTTCTTGTTGATGCACTAAATAAATCCCTCCTTGCTCCTCATCAAGCTAACCTTGTAAAACCGCACATGCCTTTCCTTACCAAGAATGAAACTCCAACAATTATCTCATCATATTTGTATTTAGCTTATCATGATGCTCGTAATTGTTGGAAGCGATTTGATCAGATTACTTTCCTCCACGGCATCTTCCACCAAGAAATGGAAACAAAAGAAGAGGCAGACATCCATCTACCCCTTACTGGAAATTGTATCGCATATATGGCTATTAACAACCCCTGTTTATACATATGACCTGCAACCCGACAAAGGGAACGACTAACCATATGACATATACCTGGGTAATCTTCAGACTCCTGGTTGAGTACACCGGTCCATATTTAAAAATTATAGTGGTGCAAATCTCTCATATCCCATACGGTAATTTGTAATGTCCTTCATGTTCCACACTTGTCTCACAATCTTCTATCAATTTCTCAATTTTGTCGTGACAATGATGTGGTTTTTAAATTTTGTGATGATTTTTGCCTTGTTTAGGATTGACATACGGGAAGGTAGCACTTCGTGGTCATCTACGTGATGCTTTATACACTATTCAAAGATGTCACTCCTAACGTTTTGTTGGTGAATGTGATTCTATCCAAACGTGGCATCAACGTTTAGGTCATCCAATGCGTTATACTGTTCAAAGTGTTGTCTGGCGTCATTGTCTTCCTGTTTTCCAATTCTAAATTTTCGTTTTGGTACTCCTGTTTAGGTAGTAAGAGTCATAGAGTTCGATTCAGGGACGGGCCTAGCAAGAGGTTAACCCGGCCCTTTCCTAATCAATTTTTTGTACAATAATATTTTGTCTCAAAATTAGTATTGTCTATTAA